>CM077078.1:155878130-157078130 GCA_039513925.1 Platanthera zijinensis | reverse complement strand
AACTAGACTCGACAAAGCGTCGAGTGCATTGACTGGTGGGCAGGCGTCGAGTGATACTCGACGCATAGAAGAATTGGACTTAGAATAATCCTAGATTCATGAAGCGTCGAGTGCATCGACTAGACTCATCAAAGTATCGAGTGCATTGACTAATGGGCAAGCATCGAGTGATACTCGACGCATAGAAGTACTTAAATTAGAATAATCCTAAATTCTGGAAGCGTCGAGTGTGACAATTAGACTCGACTAAGCGTCGAGTTCTTTGACTGGTGGGTAGGCGTCGAGTGATACTCAATTCATAGAAGAATTTGACTTGGAATAATCCTAGATTCGGGAAGCATCGAGTGCATCTGCTGGACTCGACAAAGCATTGAGTGATCTCGACGCCATTCAACTAAGCGTGGAGTGATACTCGACGAATACGATTCTTTAATTAGAAAAATAATAGACTCAACGAGGCCTTGAGTTATCTCGACGCCATTCGATGAAGTGTTGAGTTATACTCGACGAATACGATGCTTTGACTTACAAAAATATTGGACTCAACTAGGCGTGGAGTGATCTTGACACTATTCGATGAAGCGTTTAATGATGCTCGATGAATACGATGCTTTGAATTAGAAAAATAATGGGCTCAACGAGTCATTGAGTGATCTCTATGCCATCCGACAAAGCGTTGAATGATACTCGATGAATACGACGCTTTGAATTAGAAAAATACTGGACTCAACGAGGCATTGAGTGATCCAAATGAATTTCAATGATTCGTCGAGTGTGCATAGGAATATATGAAGAATTTGACTTGGGTGATTTTCGGCCCAGTCTGTGTTTGCCGATTCATATGTAAGGGCTGAACCGGGTCTCAGGATGTGTATTGGATGGCTCCTTTGGAGAGGTCTTTTCAACAAGACTAATTTAATGTGAAAATGGGAGGTCGAATAATAGGGTGACACGTGGCAAAGCATGACTCAAACCCGAATCTTTTTTATAAAAAGGAAGAAACAGAAAACCCTATCCTTCACTTCATTCTTCTTTACAGAGCAGTTACTTGCCGAACCCGACGAAGGAAGAGAAGTCGTCGGAGTTGGATTTTTGGAGGAAGAACTCCCCCTCTCTGTGAAGAATGATGACGCCAAGAAGGATAACAAGATCCATGGAAGGAAATGAGGTGAGATTCCTACCCTCTCCCTTGGTGCAAGATCTTTAGTTATAATGTAGGAGAGATGTCGACTCAAAAGAGTTGGACTTCTGCGAGATGAAGATATCCAAGGAAGAGACCATGCTAAGACCTTATCCGAAAAATTAGTTGTCTTAAACCTCTCCTCTCTTCATTGTGAAGATGGTGGACTTGGTTTGGTGAAGAAGAATGGTCTACTAATGGTGAATAAGGGAGGTGGAAGTGTTGTATGTGGTTTTGAACAATTGGCTAATGGAAGAAGACGAAACGATGTCAGTCGTTTTGCATTAAGATGCGTGCAGGAATCTATTTTCTACCCGCAACGGACTTCGAGGCCTTTTTCGGATGTGATACAGCCGGATTTAGGTCTTGGGATGAAGAATAAAGTTTTATTCCTCAGAAAGACCTTTCCAACGGATGGTTACATGTTTTCATAGGAGCTTTGTAGCTCCAGGAATGTCTAGTCGATGTTGCTGCATGGTAACAACTTTTATGCAGGTTGCTTTAAGGTTAGTGTATAACTGGGTTTGGAATAGGTAGGAGAAACATAGCATGATGACGTTGAGGTTTGGAAGAGCCTAGTTAGATGTAGCTGAGACAAACAAATGGTTTGGAGAAATTTAATAAACGAATGGTTTTGGGAAATTAGTGAACAAATGGTTTGATAAGATTTGGTTGTACAAATGGCTACTTTTGAAATTCTGTAAGGATGCGCGCGATTGTTATCCGATGAATGATATATGTTTTGAAAGAGGGCGTGGTGCCCGATAATTGAATATGTAATCTATATATATGTTATTATACTTGATGGAAATGTGGAGAGTTAATGTTTGTTCAGATAATTATATGAAAGAATAATTGTTTCCGAATGCTTGATTATAAGGAAGGAATCAGATGAGGTAAATCTCACAGCCACGAAGAATGTTGAATCATAATCTTAAGTGTTGGATGAGATAATTTATATAGTCCACTGCTTAGAGTGTGTCTCCCTATGGGTAGTAATGTGGGATCGCTATGTTGTTCAAGGTGCCTTGCCACCTGTGAAGATGTTGAACACTTGAGTGCTTGGGAGAAAGAAAATGTGAGAGGGTATAAATGCGTGTGTTTGGCCGCACTGGATGGGTAATGAAGAAATGAGACTTTTGGTAGTTGAGCTTGGTCCCCTGGTGATACGTTCCAATAGGCTCCTCCCATGCCAAGATGAAGTGCAATTGCATAGTGTGTGAGTTGACATGTAGTGTCATAATCATGGGTTAAGGATAGTGTGGCAGGTCTACGGACTCGCCAATTGTCACACTGACAGGAGTTGATAGATAGACCTTGGGCAATTGGGCTTGGTCCTCGGTGCTAATTTCTCAGGCTCCTTCCATGCCAAGTGGACAGTTTAGCTTGTAAATATGGTGATATGCTCCCATAGGCTCCTTTCATTCCACATAATAGGCCAGTTTGGGTGCTCTTCTTGGTGCAGATCTACCCAAGACCCCTCTAAGTCATAGTATGCATGGAGCTCCGCTATTGTGTTCTTAGAGTTTAGATGTACAGAGGCCTAAGATTGGTAGTGTGGTTGCCTACCTAGTAGTGTAAAGCTCATTTCACTGTGGCCAGACGGTGCCTGAGAGTTTAGCTACCTGCTCGAAAAGTGGGAACTACAACTCTGTGTCGACGTAGCATTGTGTGTGTGTGTGAGCATGGGTGAGCCATCATATTACATTCATATCATTGCATTACAGTGCATAGATATTTATCATATAGGTTTGTATGGGCACTATTATATGATGAGTTACTTTACTGTTAAGTCGATCCTTAACTTATAAATGTGTATGGGAATTTTTATAAGTTAAGTTACTTTCTATTGTAGATCTATATACTTTGATGGATGGAAATTGCTTTTGTAGAACTTCTAGAGTAGATTGTTGATAATGATGTTATATAATGCTGTTATTACCACTCATGATATTGAGAAATATACCACATGCATGTTATTACTACTTATATATGTTATACCCTCTCCTTTTCTCTACTGGGTGCCTAAGAGTCACCGGGGTAGCAGATGTGATAGACACATTGTTTTTATGACTAACGGTTGCTACATCTTCTATTTTAGGAGGAAAACCCATAGGTAAAGCAGCCGCAGGTTGTGCAGGAGGGCATCCAGGCCGGGATGACAGGGCCCTATACGACGTTACCATCACTGCCGTCAGTTATGGATGTGAGTTTTTGGAGAGACTCATATTATATCCCTTTGGGAAATTTTTGTGTACTCTTATATTATAGAAGCTGTTGCTACTCATTATTATTGCACTTGTTGGACTTATATACTTGTGTGTATTTTGACTTCTATATTTATGTTCTTTATGTTGGGTTAGCATGGATGATATTTGTTTTAGCCGGCAGGATAGACATCTTGTAGTATCAGTCAACTAGTTTGTTGGCGATTGAAAGTATCTAGCATTTACCTAAATAACCTTGAGGGAGGTGAATACGTGATGTTTGTGTCTTTTTGCTGAATAACAATTATCTAAAAATTCAAGCACATAAATACAGAGATTTATAGTGGTTCCCCGTATTGGGTACGTCCACTGTCCCGCCTCGCCTATCTACTACGAAGGGTAAGATTCAACTACTTCATCTTTATCAGATTATCACAATCTTATACCTCAGAGCAACGCTACTACACCTCGGAGAACAAACTCTCCTACACCTCGATCCACAACTAGATCGACACCTCGATCCACAAACAAGATCTACAAACTCGATCGACTAACAGATTTACACTCAAAAGAACAAACTTCCTACAATCTCGGAGACAAAGCTCCTACAAAAGTTAAAATACTTTTGCAACAACAACAAAAGTGTTACTCTTCCAGATCTGAAATCTTCAGTGATCTTCCTTCTAGAAAACAGAAAGTCTCGGTGAAGAGGGTTGAGAAAGAAAACCCGAGAAAGCTTGATCTTAAAACTTAGGATCCAACACGATCAAGTTGATGTTGAAGAATCTTTTAATCTTGGACCTGTCGAATCTTTTCTCCTTTTGAATAGCTAGATCAATAGAGGAGCGGTAGATAAGAATGATGATAAAGACGGTGCGGCTTCTCCCGAATTTTTGAAAGTGCGAATGCGATTCTAATTACTGTAATTATTGTTTTTAATATTTTGTTGGGTTATCAAATCCTCTGAAAAGAATATTTATAGATCATCGTCTAACGGTGAAAATTCATTAAGGAAAGATCCATGTTGATCAATCATGAGTAACTTGATAGAAATTGAAATCCCATCAAAAGATTTAAATCGTAATTTTTGCAACTCCATTTCTGGAGAAGAAATAGATTTCTCGAGAAATCATTTGCTTTCTTGAGAAAAGACAAGGCTTTCTCAAGAAAAGATTTAACAAAATTTCTTTGAAGTGAAAACCCGATTTCTCGAGAAAAGTACTTAGTGCAAATTGTAAATTGAAGACAGATTTCTCGAGAAGGATATGATTTCTCGAGAAATAAATTGCTTTTTCGAGAAATGGCCTGACCTTCTCGAGAAATTTTCTTAACGAAAATTTTGTGCACTAACGAACTTATTTCTCGAGAAATTACTTGATGTCTCGAGATATATACTTGGCTTCTCGAGAAATACTTTTGATTTCTCGAGAACTACTTTCCTTTCTCGAGAAATGAACTTGGTTTCACAAGAAATCTTCTGTGCTTTTCTCGAGAAAAGACTTAGAGACAGTTTCAGACAATTTTCCGAGAAGTCTAACTTTTTCTCGAGAATAGCTTGCTTTCTTGAGAAATGTGCTTAGACTTCTCAAGAAACAAACTTCAATTTCTCGAGAAATGGACTTAGAAATGTTTTAGAAAAAATTTACTTTTCTTCTTTGTTGAAGACCAGCAACCCTTCCTTTCTTCCATTTCTTTTGTACTTGGAAATGAAGTGCATCCCAATAGAGAGGTTACACATGAGTCCACACCGTGGAGCACAGAATGAGGGATTACATTGCATGGTCCTTTGTTTAGTGACTCATAGTAAACTAGCATTTGTCTACACTTAGCACTAAAGACCTACAAGCACTTAACTAAAAAATAACTTCAAATACATACATAATTTATCTTAGTTCAAGGGTGACTTCACACAAATCTAGGTTATATTGGATACAATACGGAACAATCTCCCCCTATTTATAAAAGTCAGAACCCTCTACACTAAGGTTTATTATATCAAGATAATTAAAGAATTAACTAACAAGTAAAATAATATATGTAATGAAAGATAAGAAAAAATAAGATCAACAAGATTTAAATTTTTTTATATATATAGAGTTTTCCCATGGGAATATCTTGGTCCACAAAATACTATACAACTAACAATCATAAAATTATTTGAACTATTGTTGGTGCTGTCTTTCCATCTTCTCTTGTTATCTCTTCTGATAACTGAATGGCTTGGAATAGTACTTTGATTGTCGAGGAGGAGCAAAGGGATTATTATAACCATATTCACGATCATAAATCTTTCTTTTTGTCAAAGAATTTTAATATAGCTCCCACACTTTGTGACTGTAATGAACATCTTTATTTTCATTAAAATCCACAATTAGTTTCAGAGTATCAAGAATATGAGAATTAGAAGTTGGACTCCAAACTTCAGCAAATTCTTGTTCTATTCTTTTACCAATACCTTATCTTGGGATAGATATGCTGGCAGAAGCACCCTCACAATATTTCCTTTTCTTTTGCACCTACACATCAGGAGGTAGATCTTTAGGAAACTCTTGCTGCTCAGATGTCTAGATTTGAGAATAATCTTCAGGAGGAGCTTCAAACTATTCAGGACCAGAAGAAAAAGTAGGCTTACAAACATTAGGATAAAGATGAGGAGGTGGAGTAGAATTTGGGTCAACTTGAAAATCTGCAAAGATTTGGTTGTGCATCCACATAGCAGTCTCATATGTATATATATTTACACCTTTGATCTGCTTTTCTACACTTTTATTAATCTCTTACAGTTGAGTGTCCAACTGATTTTTCATCTCTTGAACTTTCTTATCCAGATTTTCTTTTACTTTATCCTCCCCCTTTCTGACATCTACAGTTAGGGTTTTGATGGCATCTTCTTTGAATTTTCCAACTTCTTCACAAGTCTTGAAGTTCTATTGTTAAGTTTTCTTAAGAAATTGGATCTGATTGTTTGTTATAGTGACTGCTAAATTCATAACTTCACCAACACAAGTTTATAGTGTGGTCTAGCTCCTTACCACCAATATTTAGCAGTCATTTGAAATCATTTATATTGCTCTGAATTTCAGCAAATCCTCTGCTCATCTCTTTTTCAAGAGCAGTTACTTTTTCAGTCACTTCACTAAGAGACTTGTCAAAGTACTCTCGTTACTTAGTCAACATAGATTCAATATTACCCAATAAGGTATCATCATGAATGATGTCAGTTGAAGGAGGTGGAGGAGGTAGAGCTGTAGCTATCCAGATTGGGATTTCTTCAATAACAATTGAACGTTTGCCTCTTTGGGAAGAATTCATTACATCCCCTTCCTTACTAAGAATAACAGGCATTGAGAAATATAAGTTCTTGAGATTAGGGTCTGCAGGTTTTTGAGTAACTAAATCCTCATCAGAAAGTAACAACACATTCTCCCCCTCACTTTGTTCCTTGGGCTGAGAATCTTCTGGGGTCTCCTCAGGAGTCTCTTCAGGGATCTCTTTAGGAATCTTTTCAGGAGAATTTTCAGGAGTCTTTTCAGGATAGATGAATAGGGGATCATTTGAAGTTTTATTTTCTATCATTCTATTAATGTCAGCTGAAGTAGTATCCATTTGAGCATCATAAAGATCTTCTTGATCAGTGGAAGAATCAACATTCATGCCTGAGCCACCATCATACATTGAGGGTCTCTTCTCAACATCAGACTAAGCTTAACTTTCCTTTCCCACTAACACATCATCATCAACAACTTGCTCTGTAACCCGAGGTGCAGAAAAATCTGACTGAACCTCTATTTTTTGAACCTCGGCTTGCTTAACTTCTTCATAAACTGAAGGAGAAGGATCCCCCTCAGTATCTGCACCAGATGTACCAACTGTATCAGTGAGAAGGGGAGATGGGGTCATGTCCTGATCAACTTTTATCCTAGGAACTCTTGGAGCCTGGGATGGCCTTGGAATTCAAATTTCCCATCTATTGATGGATGAGATAGAGACTTTTTTTAGCTGGTGAATGGACACACCTTTGGACATGTCAAAGATTTCAGGATGCAGTTGATTTAGATAAAGAGAAATAATTCTTGCAAATTTTGGTGCCTTCATGCTTTCTATAATTTTATCAAACAATATATGTCCCCATTAGAATTTATTTCGACATACCACATTTGTCATCATGCAGAATAAATAAGAGGATATATAACCAAGTGCACTGTTGTTTCCTAGAATGTCAGCCAGCAGCTTGCTCTCGTCATTTATATTCTTGTCTGCGAATGGAAGTAGTTTATTGGGAGAGACGATAAAAGGACAAGGCCCTGGAATAATCTATTTCTTCCAGGTAGTCTTCTTCATCTATGGAGGGCAATCTCAGAAACTCTGTTAGAGAGGATGGACTGATATTTATTTTCACATCTCTGACTAAAGTTTTTAAAAATTTCCCACTCCGCTTAAGTTTAGAATTTTTGAAGAACTATTCGACATCTGGAATCGGGACTTTGTAAGGATGCTCAAGGATGAAGGTGAGGCTGGCGGATTTTAGAAGTAGAAGAACATTCCTGAAATCATCGGAAATGTCTGCAATACTCGAGTGAACGAACTCACCGTCGATGCCAACTTTTTGAGTAGGAGCAATTGATGGAGATGAATGAGAAATTTTTGATTTTCCGGAGAGGAATCGACGGAGTTTGCGTGATGAGCGGCGGAGACCACTTGCGGAACTGAAGCAACTTTTTCTCGGGAAAGCCTTTTTCAAATCTTTGGATTTTGATATTCTATGGAAATATCTTCTAATTATATAAAATAAAAAAATTTGAAGAATAGAGAAAGACGTACAAGTGAGTGGCGATTCGAATTCTGATAGAAAAATTTAAATTCGCTGAATTTGACCTTTCTCGAGAGGTGTAAAAGTGTTCCGAGAAATATAATGAAGTTTTCCGAGAAGTCCAATATTTCCCGAGAAATACAGTTATGTTTTCCCGAGAAGTCAAGAATATTACTCGAGAAACAACTATATTTCTCGAGAAACAAGAATATTTCTCGAGAAATAAGTTCATTTCTCGAGAAACAAGTATATTTCTCAATAAACAAGTATATTTCTCGAGAAACAAGTATAGTTCTTGAGAAATTAGTACAGTTTTTGAGAAATCTCTTGAGTTTCCAAGAAGTAAAGTTATGATTGTGAATCGATCTGAATTCTTACTGACTAAGAATTCTCTTGAGATTTACTGAGTGGTTGATGTTGAATCTTCTTTTGACTTCAAATATGAACTTTTTTGGATTCCCTGTTATACATACCAAGTTCCATTTTGAAAAAGGAGAACTTGGCCTCGTCTAGCGGCTTCGTGAAGATATCTGCAACTTGCTTGTCCGTCGGTAGATAGCTAAGGGCTATGTCCTTATTATCCACATGCTCCCGGATGAAATGGTAGTGCACCTCGACGTACTTGGTCATACCATGGGAAACTGGATTGTTTGCGATTGTTATTGTGTTGGATGAGTCGCAATACATCGCAATTTCTCTAAACTTCAAATTAAAATCTACAAGTTGATTTCTGATCCATAGAAGATGTGTGCAACAACTACCTACAGAGATATACTCTGACTCGGCAGTAGATGCTACCACACAATTCTGCTTCATACTGCTCCAAGAAATAAGCCATCTTCCAAGGAATTGGCACGTCTCCGAAGTGCTTTTTCTATCATCCCTACTACTTGAAAAATAAACATCTGAAAAGCCAATTAGCTCGACAACATTACTTCTTAGGTATCATAAGCCAAGATTGGGTGTACCCTTAAGGTATCTTAAGATCCACTTTGTAGCGATATAAAGAGATTTCTTAGTGTTCACCTGATATCTAGTGTAGACACATGTTGAGAACATTATATCTTGTCTACTAACAGTCAGGTAGAGCAAGGATCCCATTATGCTTCTATACTTGGTTTCATTAAAGGTTTACCTTTCTCATCCTTTTCCATATACATAGTTGAACCCAATGGAGTCCTCATAGAGGTTGCATTCTCCATTCTGAATTTCTTAAGAAGCTCTTTGGTGAACATCGTCTAAGATATGAAAATTCCATCTTCAGCATACTTCACCTGAAGTCCTAACAAATACTTCAGCTCTCCTATACTGCTCATTTCAAACTTCCCTTGCATAAGTTTGGAAAACTTCTTGCAAAAGTTGTCTTCTGTAGAGATAAATATGATTTCATCGACATAGATTTGCACTAGCAGAATCTTGCCATAACTTCCATAAGAAATAATGTCTTGTATATCTTTCCCCTTGTGAACTTGTTCTCAAGAATAAAGCTAGACAATGTCTCATACCAAGCCCGGGTAACTTGCCTTAACTCGTATAAAGCTTTATTTAAAAAGTTAACATAGTTAGGGAATTTAGAATTAAGAAAACTTGGGGGTTTTTCTACGTATACTTCCTTTTTCAAATCCATATTGAGGAATCCTGACTTCATGTCCATTTGGTAGACGGTGATGCCTTTGAGGGCAGCATATGCAGGAAACAACCTGATCGCTTCAAGCTGAGACACTGGAGAAAATTTATGGTCGAAGTCGATCCCCTCTTCTTGTTTAAAACCTTGAGCTATAAGCCTGGCTTTGTTCTTGATAATTACTCCGTGTTTGTCCAGCTTGTTTCTGAATATCCACTTGGTGAAATCACATTCTATCCTTTTTGCTTGTTCACAAGATCCCAAACTTTGTTTCATTCAAAATGTTTGAGCTCCTCTTACATTGCCATGATCCAAGAGGCATCTTTGTTCGCTTCCTTGAAATTCTTCGGTTCAACATGAGATAGAAAGCTGAGATGCAAAATTTCATTAGTTATACCACTTTTGGTTCTAATGTCGTCGCCTGGCTCTCCAATGATCTGATCAGTCGGGTGATATCTTAGGTGTCTGAGCCCTAGGTTCCTTGCTATCCCTCTAGCATGCTCTACAACATCCGGTGCCGCCTCTATAGGTTGAGGCAATTCATCCTCTATGGGTTCTTCATTCACCAAGCCTGGATCGACGATCTTGATTGAGCTTGGAACTTCTTCCTTAACATCTTCATCGAAGCTTAGCTACTTGAACCTGGTACCTGCATTTGCACCAATAACACCAGACAAGCTACTATGAAGCATGCTAGTCTCATCAAATACAACATATTTCGACTCTTCTACCACCAAGTTTTCTTATTGAAAATCTTATATGCCTTACTATGACTACTATATCCTACAAAAATACCTTCAAAACACTTTTCAATAAAATTTTTGCGGTAATACTTCCCATTATTAAATATGAAGAATTTACTATCAAAGATTCTAAAGTAGGACACAGTCGGTTTTCTAACCTTCAATAGCTCATATGGGGTCTTACGATAGCTTTTGTTGATGAGTGCTCTTTTTTGCACGTGACAAGCGATGATTGCTTCATCCCAGAAGTACTTCGGAAGTGAAGCATTGCTCAACATGGTTGTACAAGCTTCAATTATAGTTCTATTCCTTCTCTCAGTAACTCCATTCTGATGTAGAGTGCACGGGGAGGAAAACTCATGTAAGATACCTTGGCTTTCACGAAATTTGGTCATGAGAACCGAACTCAAACTCTGATCCGTGGTCACTTCTGATTTTGACCACTGAGTACTCCAATTCGTTCTTAATTTGCCAGACAATATTAGTGAAAGATTCGAAGGTGGCTGACTTGTCTTTCAGAAAGAACACCCAAATGAAACGCCAGTAGCCATCAACAATCACTAATGTATAGACCTTACCTCCTAAGTTGTGAATAGGCATAGGACCGAATAAGTCTATATGAAGCAATTATAAGCTTCGTGAAGATTCTTTTTCAGCAATATTCTTGAAGATAGCTCGTGTCTGCTAACCCATTTAGTAGGAGTGACATGGACTCTCTTTAATGATATTAATGCTGGGTGCATCGCACACTAAGTTGTGAGAAAATAGTATATTTAAGGTTTTGAAATTAATATGTGTTAATCTCTTGTCCTATTGGTAACAATGTGACGCACGATCTTTTGCGATGAAACCTACTGGTGTAGAATTGTCTAAGCAGAGGAAATTTAAACAGAAAATACTTCTGCTCCGAGAATCGATTAAAACAATCTCCATATTTGCAGACGAATTTATAAAAAACTTGTCCTTGCAGAACTCAACGATGTATCCTTTGTCACATAGTTGACTTATGCTTATGTGATTATGATGTAATCCTTCAACATAGGCCATGTCTGTGAAAGAGACTACGTCGTTGGAAATCATACCATAACCTTTTGTTTTTCCACTGTCTCAACCGCCAAAGATGACTTTTGGTCCGTCTTTGGATTGGGTATCATCACACAAAAGTATTCTTGTCCCAGTCATGTGTCGAAAGCAACCACTGTACAAATACCAGATCGGAGTTCTATTAGCCTTTGGAAATACCTGCAAAAACAGATCATTTTACCTTAGGAACCCAAACGAATTTGGGTCCTTGGTTCCTGGTCAGCCTAGCACCACTAGGAAAATTAAATTTACGAGTGTTATGTCTTTCATAGCTAACCCGTGGGGTTACAAAGTTAGCGGGGTTGTACCAGCAATCTATGCCAAAGTGACCAACTTTGACGCAACACTAACAGTCAAATCTGTTGTACCTCCTTTTGTACTCTTGCTTTACCTTTTGGAGCTGTGGTCTAGCAGGGGCAGCATTCTTGGATGTGTAGGCCTCCTATTTTCAGCATACATAAGGGCTTCTCATCTCCTTAGCCTTAGGCACAACATATTTAGTTTTTGGTGCCTTCTCATTGTTATGGCCATGTACATACAGACCATAACTATTCATCTGAATTTCTTCATAAGGTACTTTGAACATGCTGGCACCAAAGTAATGGGGACGAATCCATCCCTGGTATCTATTCTTAGGCTCTACATGAGTACGCCTAGCGTGACGATAATAGGACGACTCAAGGTCAAACCAATTCGTTGGGAAAATTACCTTCCTAAATGAGGGTTGAATCATGGGTGTCTTCCCCTTTTCTTTAGCACTAGACTTATTGGCAGCCTTACCCTTTCAATCGACGTAGCCAAGACCACTACCCTTCTTCTTAATAGAGAACTCATCAATGAGAGGGATAACAGTCTTTGGCCTGGAGTAGCTCTCAATGAGTTTCCTCTCTACCAAAAATTTTCTTCCAGCTAATCAAGATATTTCTCCTTTAGACTTAACGTCTCTACAGACCCTTGAGTTCCTCTTTCTAGGAGTGGACTTCAACTCTAAGAAGAAGAAATTTTGCAATTTCCTCCTTCAGATTTGTTTCCACAGCCTTAGAGACACAATCTCCTTTAATTTCTTTTAGACTACCTTACGTCAATTATCAAAAGCCTTTAAAAGGTTCTCGTGCTGAACTATCAACTCAGAATCACCTTCCTCTTCAGAAGAGTAGCCTTCATTACCATTCGAGGATGTTTTAGATTTAGAGAGTATCGTGCATGAGTTTACCTTCCTGCAGTACTCAGAGTCCCCAACTTCCTCGTCTGTATGAGACATGAGCACGAAGTAGGCTTATTCGTTCTCAGAGCTCGACTCAATCGAGTCACTGTCATTGAGAGTCTTCGACTTCTTGGTGATAAAGATCTTTCCTTCTTTCTTCTTCCCTTTTAAGGATCTCTTCTCGTCCTTCCTGGAGCTATCCTTCTTCCTTTAAGAACACTCTGCAATCATGTGACCTGATTTATTATAATAGTAGTAAACAATATCAGAGGAAAACTGTTTGTTCGGTTTAGATTTGTACATATCCTCTTTGTTGTAGTTTTTCTTGGTTTAATCATTGTCACGATGTGATCTCCTATAGTCAAAGGAGGATGACGGATTCCTCATCTACCATCTCTTGGTGAGCAGTTTCTTGAACTTCTTTGAGATAAGGGAGAACTCTCCGATCGATAGCTCAGAGCCTAATGTGTTGGGCTCAGTCTTCAGGAGTGTCTGGAGCACGTTTCCTTATGGGTGAAACAACATTAGACATCCTTGAACCTTCAGCCTTTAGGGCTGTAGACTTCTTTTTTTTGAAGAATGGTTGTGTTTCTCCTACTTCTTTTTGGTGTTCATTTGGAGTTCATAGGAGAGCAATTTGCCGAAAAAATTTTGACGGTCGATCTCCGAAACCTTTCAAAATTATCTAATGAAGATGACCTTTGTGTCCAAGTCCTTTGTGAGGGATCTAAGAAATTTGTCGTTCAGTTCACCATGAGTGAATGCACGACCATAGTTCTTGAGGCCGTTGACGATCTTGAAGAACTTCTCAAAGCTGTCAGTTATGTAGTCATTGGCACCTTGCTTGAAGGCTTCGTATTCCTGGTTCAATAATGATCTGCAATCGTCTCTCACTTCTTTAGTACCTTCTATCAGGACAACAAGATAGTCCCATATCTCTTTGGCAGATTTGTAGTAAAATAACTTCTAGAGCATTGAATCGTCCACTGCACTTGCTATGATATTCTTTTCCTTCTTGTCTAGTGAGACTAAGGCAATCTCATCCTTTGAGAGATCCATCATCTTCTTCGGAATCATAATTGCTTGATTTATCGTTGAAGCCTATGTAGGGATGTGTGGTCCTTCTTCCACTATCTGAAAAATCCTCGGATCAGTAGCTTTCATGTAGAACCGTACTCGTTCTTTCCACATGGGAAAGTTTTCCTTGGTGCACACCGGTAGCTTCATGGATGATATGTCTTTGCTTCAATCCATTGTGAAAATGCGGAATCTATGAACGCTAGATCAGGGATCTTGTTCAAGGTGTTAGCCTTATCAAACACAATGCCCCTCTAATACCAATTGAAAGTATCTAGCATCTACCTAATTCACCTAGAGGGGGGGGGGGGGGGGGGTGAATAGGTGATGTTTGTGTCTTTTTGCGGAATAACAATTATCTAAAAATTCAAGCACATAGATACAGATATTTATAGTGTTTCCCCGTATTGGGTACATCCACTGTCCTGCCTCGCCTATCTACCACGAAGGGTAAGATTCAGCTACTTCACCTTTCTCAGATTATCACAATCTTATATCTCGGAGCAACACTCCTACACCTCGGAGAACAAAATATCCTATACCTCGATCCACAACCGGATCTTCACCTCAATCCACAAACCAAATCTACAAACTCGATCCACTAATAGATCTACACTCTGATGAACAAACTTCCTACAATCTCGGAGATAAAGCTGCTACAAAAGTTAAAACAATTTTGCAATAATAATAAAAGTTTTACTCTTCCAGATTTGAAATCTTTAGGGATCTTTTTTCTTGAAAATAGAAAATCTCGATGAAGAAGGTTGAGGAAGAAAACCCAAGAAAGCTTGTCTGAACACTTAGGATCCGACACAATCAAGTAGATGTTATAGAATCTTTGAATCTTGGATCTGTCGAATATTTTTTCCTTTTGAATCACTAGATCGAGAGAGGAGCGACAGAGAAGAATGACTATAAAAATGGTGTGGCTTATCTCGGATTTTGGAAAGTGCAAATGCGATCTTGGTTACGATAATAATAATAATTATTATTTATTAGGGTTAGCGAATCCTCTGAAAGGACTATTTATAGATAATCGTCTAACGGTTAAAAGTCATTAAGGAAAGATCCACGTGGATCAATCATGATAAATTAGATTAAATTTGAAATCCCGTTTGAAGATTTAAATCGAAATTTCTGCAACTCCATTTCTCGAGAAGAAATAGATTTCTTGAGAAATCATTTCTTTTCTCGAGAAAAGACAAGGCTTTCTCGAGAAAAGACTTAATGAAATTTCTTTGAAGTGAAAACCTGATTTCTCGAGAAGGATATAATTTCTCGACAAAAGTACTGAGCACAAATTTAGAACTGAAGATACATTTATCGAAAAGGATATGATTTCTCGTGAAATAAATTGCTTTCTCGAGAAATGGCCTGACCTTCTCGAGAAATGTACTTAGCGAAAATTTTTTGGACTGACGAACAAATTTCTCGAGAAAGATCATGATGTATCGAGAAATATACTTGGCTTCTCGAGAAACTCTTTTGATTTCTTGAGAATTACTTCCCTTTCTCGAGAAATGAACTTGGTTTCTCAAGAAATCTTCAGGGATTTTCTCGAGAAAATACTTAGAGATAGTTTCAGACAATTTTCCGAGAAGTCTAATGGTTTCTTGAGAACAGCTTGCTTTCTCGAGAAATGTGCTTAGACTTATCGAGAAACAGACTTCAATTTCTCGAGAAATGGACTTAGAAATTTTTCAAAAATTTTTTCTTTTCTTCTTTGTTGAAGACTAGCAACCCTTCCTTTCTTCCATTTCTTCAGTACTTGGAAATGAAGTGCATCCCAATAGAGAGGTTACACATGTTCCAACACCATGGAGCACACAATGAGGGATTACATTGCATGGTCCTATGTTTAGTGACTCATTGTAAACTAACATTGGTATACACTTAACAATAAAGACCTGCAAGCACTAAACTAAAGAATAACGTCATATACATACTTAATTCATCTTAGTTCAAAGGTGACTTCACACAAATCTAGGTTATTGTGGATACAATACCCAATAACGTTACTGTAAGGCGGCTGTTCTTGGCATAAAACTCCCCTCGACCGTGTCTTGTGTTTCCGGCGAGGGGTCTTACAAATAACATCACGGTGAACTCATAATTCCCATAGCATGTACCAAATACTATCTCAAGAATGTCACTTTTCTGAATCCTCAATTGATAAAAACTAGACTTCAAATCCCACTTTGAATAGACAGTTAATCCAACTAGCTTATCAACAAATCATCGATTCTCGTAATCGAACACTTATTCTTCTATATCAGCTTATTCAGTTCATAATAGTCAATACATACAGACAAGCTTTCATCCTTCTTCTTCACAAAAAGGACCAGTGCACCCCAAGGAGACATGCTTGGATATATATAGCCTTACTTTAGTAAGTCATGTAACCTAACATTCAATTCCGCCATCTATTTTCGCCCTACCCGGTATGGTGAGAATTATACAACTTTCACACTAGGAACCAACTCAATAGTGAAGTTGATCTCTCACTGAGGTAAAACTCCAAGGATATCTTTCAGAAACACATCCGCAAATTCCAAAACAATAGGAGCGTCCCTCAAACTAGGCTTTTGCTCTAAAGACTCCAATAGAGTGAAGATTAACTCCGCGCCCTTCGAAACCGATTTGACCACTTAGTGAGCAGACATCAATATCTTACTTGATCCTTGCATACCAGCAAACTTAGTCTCACATTCGGTGTTTTGTCCCAGTGTTACTTCATTAGAGTTACAATTAATGCATGCATGCTGCTCTGAAAGCCAGTCTTGCTAAAGATCATATCAAAATCATATATTGGCAGCATAGATGCTTCCATTCCAAAATCATGACGTCCTATCTATACCTTAACACTACCCTTCATACCCACGCTAAAACTCTACCCAAGCGGTAATATTTTCAAAAGCACTCCATTATTACTTATGGAGTCCTTAATTAGGGTGTAATGTTCCAGGTCAAATTGAACTCTTGCTGAATAGATAAGTATTAGAACATAGCCTAATTATAGCCATGCAAAACATGCCTTCGTTCATAAGATATAAAGTATCAAAAGCTTATAATAGATGTATACTAATTAATACTTGTAGTTGGCTTTAGAGCTTTCCCTTTTTCTACAAATGAGGCACCCGTCATTTTCACCATCCCCGTAGAACTAGTGCTATAATCTTTGGAAAAGTGTCCTTTTATACAACTAGTGCAACAAATTAGTATAACTTAACTTGTAGCTACTCAAAAAGAATCAGAATAAGTTGGCCCCAAAGACCTAGACTTTTTTTCCACCTCTTGCGGTGCTCAGACTTTCTAGAGACTTTAAACTCTTTCTTTCTTAGAAAAAAGTCTTTCTTGACCTGGACCCATTCATAGCCTACTCTAGAGATCAAGAAGAATTAACCAAAGTTAGAAATCCCCACATCTTTGGTCCTAATAGTAACAACCTCAAATCATCTCGCAAATTGTTATAAAATATGTTAGTCTTTTTCTCCTCATCTTCCAACTTATACCCCGCACAATAGTTTTGCCTAATGAACAAACATAGATATTCATCCAATGTATTCTCTCCCTTCTCCATATGTAAGTTAAACTATGCATTTCTCATTATGATCGGCTCAATTACCTCAACTGGCGTCGGGACTACCACAGAGATAAGAGGCTATACAAGCCTTCCAGATTGAGTAGTGATGATGGCGCACACAGCTTTAGCAATCAATTGAATTGTTTTACCGAAAAGATGGGATATAAGCATAACCATAAGTGCACCTCTTGCCATAATATATCGGGCTTAAGACTGTCCTGCACCTCTCCTAATCACCCATAATCGTGAAACTCACAATTAAGTGACTATTAACATGGCAAACAACAATAAAAGGAACAAGCATGTTCCTCAAACATGTGTATTTTTTATTCCTAAGTAGACATTCATGTGTTATGTGAAATTATAACTGTAATGTACACACATGCTCACCACCCCTTAAAATAATTCGACCATAATTCAAAAATGAAGAGATTGACACCAGAAGCTAATACAAAATTATAACACCCTGGCCGTCACAAAGAATATTACAAAAGGTCCGGTCGGGGCCCTACACCATATTCCACGAACAGACGAAGGCAGCACTTAATTAAATCCAAAGGTATAACAACTAACATTGAGTTCACAATTCATAGAATCATTTTATAAAATTTACCCATCAATTGAATGTCCACTATAGCCACTGTAATTAATATATACACAAACATCCATCCTTAATGCCATACAACATGTTAATGTTTACAAAACATGTGATTTCCATACTTCGACACGTAAGCCGATAACACATGAAGGCTATAAAAGAACATTTAGGCCTTTGAGGGACAGCATCGCAAAATGGGCTTTAGCCTGCTACTTCTTTGTTTGTTTGCTAGTACCTACACAAGTTTAATCCACGAAGACATGGCAAAACAAAGCAACGATTAGCTTTCACTGACAAAAATTATAACCACCCCACCCCATTACCACAACAGTGATACTCTGTCCCTAAAAGAAAGATGTACGATAATTTATATAAGTACACCATAATCACAGATGATGGCATGAACAACCGCCCATCCTTTGCAATCAGGGTACATTATTAGTATAATGAAATTCAAGTCTTACCATTATCCTTCGTCCCAAACTAAGACATTACAATCTTTAGCATTCACCGGTCCAATATCAAGTCAAGGACTCTCCTCATGCTAACATAAAAAGCCAAGTACTTTAGGCAACCTAGGCAGATGACATGGTGCAGGTATAGTTCAACCACTTCCTATTGCTCAAATCACAATGCTTACATTGAAAGCCAAGAGAAATTAGGCAGATGACATGATGTGGGTCATCCTCCCCATTTCATGTTCATCTTAAAACCATCATTATGTTACATTTTCAGCACTCATAACCACCAAAGATAGGCCCAACAAACTCAATAATTCATCATGCTACCCACCTAGTCCCTATGATACATGCTTCACAACAACAGAAATATCTTTGGGAGCTATCGCGACCAATATCACTATTGCAACACGACATCAACAGACCACCAATCTGTCTCAGGCTCGGGTTCATAATGAGCATAAACAACTGCTTACTTTTCTTTACTAGCAGATCTATCTCTAGCGATATCACTATAGCGAGCAATAGTAACAGAATTTCATTCTCTATTACAAACTTGGGTGTTTCCTATAGAAACCCTCCAGTACTTCTATAACAACCTGCGGTACCACAAAACTCTGAATTCTACATGTTTTCCACAGAGTATTCTCTAACACATAAATCAATCATCACCAATCTAGATCAACTTCTCCGTATGGGCTTCACACAACATACCTAAGCCAGTACAACACTCCGAGCTCTATATGCAATTTTTATCAGGGATACTATATATCAACCCAAAGGAAGTATTTTACTCCATCAATTGATGGTCACTTCTATGCAAGGATGCCAAATAAGAGGACTATCATGTCAAAGTCTTTAGAAGGAGATTTGTTACCCATATCTATTATTTCAATGCCACGAATCAAATCTTGAAACGCATAGAAAGGATCTTCTCGCTTTCCTCTCCGCGGATCTCGCCTCAGCTCGTGATTTTGACCGTTGAAACTCCTCCGAAGATCTTTTAAAGGCTGAGAACAGACTTCTTCTTCTTCCTCTCCTTTCCTTCTCTTGTTTTCTCTAATTAGAAAAGAGTGAGAATGATAATGAACAAATGAGAAGATGTTTATAATCAACCATCTTATCTATAACATGTATAATCTTAGCAACAGGATATATAAGAGAAAAGAAATGGACATCCTTGATTTCATGGAGAAATCTTAAACAAATGTTATCGCCAGGAAATAGTGCAATTGCCGGTGAAAATGCTATTACCGGATGATTGCTCCATTAGTGGTTGCTTGACCAAGTCAACACCGCTTTGCCATTTAACAACCGCTTCACATCCAACTAACACATGGTGGTGTGCCACGTGGCATACTATCACTTGGAGATATCGCTATGGCCAGCGATAGAAGATCTACTTCATCACTTTCTTGACTATATTGTTTTAATCACTATTATCAGGCGATATTCTGTTATCTCCAATGATAACAAATTAAATTCAGCATTTTATCGACTGAATCGACTTCATCATTTATCTACTACATCAACCTGACCACTATCGCTTGGACATATCCCTCTGGCTAGCGATTGCTCCAAAACTGCAACTTGTTGTTTTTTAACTTTGGGAGACCTTGGTGTTATAAATTATTCTGAAGCTTGTCAAAGCCATATCCAAAGGATCACATCCATAATACTCATCTTTTAAACTTAGCATGATACCTACTTGATTTATGTTTTCTATGAGTCATTATACTTCCATGGTCATGTAATGATAAAATATTATCATTACCCTCCCCCCCGATCATGAATTATCCCCACTTAATTAATCTAAAGGTGTACATTTCGTATGATTAGTTGTTGTATTTTCTTCTTAGACTTGTGCAAGTTTAAACCTCAACATCCATAACAAATTTGATTGTTATATCCAACACCGAACTAGTCACATTTGTAATACTCCTAGCTATGTTGCAAACCGTCATCTAGAGTAGGAGGGTAAATATCGTAATAAACTTTCACACTCTTCCATGATAAATTAGGATTATATATATAAGGGGCATGATTTTGAATAACATCAACCATAACAAAATCATATCAAAATTCCCCGAATTATAGGGAATTCTAATAACAAATTTCATAATGCTGTGTATTTATCGCAAACAACTAAACTTGGCAACAATTATGTTTCCAATAATTAACTAAAATACAGAATCTATTCAGCCATTGATGTTTAATAATTCTCCCTGATAATCTTACGAATCATTATCTCGGGATCAAGGAGGTGAAACTTTGATACTATACCTCGCATAGAATTATAATAAAATTGTTCATCTTGTATGATTATGAGAACCTATAGCCAAGTCCTACTCCAATCCAATCCAGATCCTACTTGGACTTGCTTTGAATTCACTATTTATGTCGGTTCTCTCTTGCGATCTACATGAGTTTATTTAATCAAATTCTTAAATTATAATATAATCAATAATCATATGTTACAAAAATTTGGTTATGATGTTAAAGCATTTAGAAGTATGCTTTGTTGATGTGATAAAGTACTACACCCTTAAATGTACGTAAATTCCAAGTTACCATAAATATTATCTCGAATTCAGATCTTCTGAAAGCTAATTTGCTCGAATTGCAAACAACATGCATTTCACTTTGCATAAATCATATCATTATACATCAACAAAAATACAACCTCTCCTTAGGTTGTGTGCTAAGTAATCATCTAATTCAAAAGTATGAGAAAATTTATAATGTCTTAAACTGCTTTTCTTTGTTCCAAAAGTAGTATTTATATAACTTACAAATATCAAAGTATATTCAAAAAATTAGTTTCACAATATCGTCATTTACTATCGGTATAGCGTTGAAGCTATATGTAAAAATGGATAATCATGCTTTAATTTATCTTTCCTATTATATCGTTAGTGAAATTCAAAGCGATCAAAACTTAGTGTTAGCAATCTTCATGGTTCGGGAGGAACTAATTTTTCTAGTGTCACAAACTCTGATGTTGAAAAATTGTAGAATTTTATGCGGCGAAAAAGGCTTGATGTATAAAATATAAGTGGAGTAATTGTGATGACCTTAAATTTTTAGGACAACCAGAGTCGATACATAACTGGCTCATTAAATAAAGAAATAGGCTACAACCCCCATAATATTTGGCTAAGTTTCATTTACCCATAAGTATGGTATATTCCATGTATGCGCGCAATTCTTAAGAGGACATAAAATCCTCGACTTGGAAATCTACCAAGTAAATTCTCATATAGAAGTGCTCATATGAGACTTATTTATTAAAATGTTTTTTAGTCCCTCAAAACTATCATTTACGACAACCTTTTAAATGGCAAATAAGTGACTAATCCAAAAAATAGCCCTTCTCTGGATATGAATTATTATTTGACATTTGGTACCCTATCATGATGATAGATTTATAGGAATGGGAGTCTGAATTGTCACTTATATACATAGAAATTAAGCTTACAAGTCTCATACTAATCTGATAACAGATTATAGGCACCAAGGCTCCTTGAAATGGTATTATTAGCTTGTGTAAGGTTTGATAATATTCCTGAGAAGTGAGATGGGGATATCAGGTTATAAACCTTGAACACTTATACTCCCATTCGACCCTTTTAATTTAGTAATTTTGGGGTATCCCGATGCTTGGCCAAATTCTACTCAAGATCAATATAAGACTTAGATACGTCATGAACTGTCTTGTTAAGTCAAACTAAAATGGTGTCCTTGTTAGGTTGGAACCAAATCTAATGATTATTGGAACATATTAATGTGAATCCATACATGGGCACACTAATGCTTCTACTACTTTAGTTTGTCCTCAAACTGAGTTTTGAGCGGGGTATCGCAGTGGGTTGATGGTCTTTATTTAATGCTTATCTATTGGCTGATATTACTTGGAAGGTTAAGGTTACTCAGAAACCAGTTGTAAGAACCCCTCCCTGAGAATTGAGCACAATCCAGGAGGAGTCATATGCCCACAACCGCTGCCTTGTAGTGAGACCAACACTTGGGTTAGTCAACAGTAAGATGCAAATTCTGTTAGCAAATTCATATTCAACATAAGCCAACCACACTATATATATAGAAATAAAGCATGAACTAAACGGATTCACAAGTAGTATAGAATGGTCCACAATTGTATTAATAGTAATATATGATTACATTTATGAATTGATATTATTTTAAAAGAAATGCGGAAGCTCTCAAATCTCACATCAAATGTTGGACGCATCAGAGAAGTGCATCATCTCCTCAGGTCATGCCACCATGGGTTGCTAGTCCTCCTGGACGTTATGTTGTTGCTCTGGCTTCACATACTCTTAATGATGTATTGTGCAACTGACCATTAGTCAAAAAGACTATGGTTTTTGATGTTCACTCCCTTGACGACTCATAGGAACCAGACAAAAGGATGAAAAGAAAGGTATAATAGTATGAAGTAGAGTACAAGCATGTGATGATGGCCCTATCTATCATAGTAATATGTAAACTACTATATAACTGTAAATGAAAGAGTAAATCAACATTAGCAGTTCTACTATAAGATAGAGCATAAGTAAAAAAGAAGTTAGTAAAGTAAATAAGTAAAAGTAGTACAACGCAGTAATAAGTAAAGTAAATGCAGCTATCTACTATCATAAAAAGTAACTTAACATATTTTAATGAACATATAAACTTATAAGTTATGGTTCGGGTTGTATAAGTTACTCATCATATAAAATATCTCATACTAATTTTTCTGATTTGGATCTTGTAGTTTATAATATTGCATATGTTATGCAAATACAATGCTTAGGCTATGGTTTATACAAGTGCAACTCACACATAAAACTATGTATGCACAAACCTTTTGTTCTTTCTTTCTTGAGGTAGATAATCTCTCAGGTACCACCCATCATAGCTAACAGAGGCAGCGGTGAGGGTACCTCCACTACTAGGAGGGTATGCACACTGCTAGGCCTAGACCTCACGTATGCCTCTGTATGCATCCTAGGAGCACATAAGAGTCCCCACGTACTATTATTGGAATCCACCAGCCTTTTATGCCCAACTATAGGTTTAATAGGGAATAGTCCTTACATATCACATTGTAAAAGACTGGCCCTCTAAACATTAATCACTTGCGAGAGTTAACATACTTACATCATTATGCTGACTGGACCAGTGCCAAAAACTCGCCACTTTATATGCACATGCAAATATATCACCCCAATCATATACAATTGAGCCCCTTGCTCTCACGACTATCTAGTCCTTGACATTACAACCAAGCTGTGCCTTAGCTCGTCGGACAATCCAACCCTTCTCAACAACATCTATCTATCATCATAATATGATTTTTTACAAGTTCCATTTTCTCCTTACTTAATCTAATCTTAAATAATGTTTAGTTAGATCTAATGATTTAGGGTGGATCTTGGATTTCTTGAGGACTACCCGGTAAAGCGCTAGCAACGGTACTAGGAGGTATGATGAGCTAAATCTCAAACCTCTCTTGCTTAAGATATTTAATCTTATTGGTTGTTACCCTTCTTTTAGAACCCTCTCTTAATGTTACTCTTAATATCCTAAGATAGATTTATAACTCATTTAAGGGACAGTTGATCTATTCTATGAACTCTAATGCTAACTACTCCCCATAATATCCATGTACTCTATCACTAGACATCACTTAGCTAAATTTTACTATGACTTCAATCTGAAGTTTGACATATAACAAACCATGTAACTAGCTCATTTATGATCAAGTCCTATGTTTGTCCTCAAGCTTAACCCACTAGCAAACGTTTAGTTAAACACAGCTCACCTTGGTAATATTATAACTAATATGAATAAATACCCTTCTACCAATATATGTTTGAGTAGTGTTCTACTATCAAATGTCAGGTTTCAACTAATCCAAGGTGATGTGAAGGGTTTATGTTCTATATCAACACTTTTGTTAAATGTTGACCATGGGGTCAAATACTATATTTCATATCAATAAGGAGTGTCTACCATATATTTAAGGCACAAATAATCTATAATTACTTCTCTAGGTTTATTATAACATAATAAATGACCTACCATAGATTTTAATATTTTCCAATTTATTTGTCCATAAATTATCTTTTTCTTAAAATGTAAAAAAGAACTCAATGAACACAACAATTATATTAGTTGACATTCAAAAATTCCTGATAAATTTCCAGTGATGTAATATGTTCTAAAAAGTTCTATAATATAGATTTGGATTTTTCCATGATTATTTGATCATAATAATTCCATAAATACAATAGTATGAAAATTCAAGATTTACAACAGGACTATAGAAAATACTCCTCAAAAAATATCTAAATAAATCGTTAGTGATTTCTCATGTTCTAAAAAAGCTCTAACAGAGAATAAGATTTTTTTTTCATATTTATTTGATCATATAATTTCCATAAACACAATTATATGACAAATCAATATTTACAAAGGAATTATAGTAAATACTCCTCCAAAAATTCACAAACAAATTTCTAGAGGTTTATTATGACTCAAAATTGTGTCTGAGAAGAAATCAATATTTTTCAAAGTTATTTGGTCACTAAAATTGCCAAATACTTTTATAAGATAATTCAATCATTACATGGTGACTACGTAATTTATTCATCAAAATATTCCAAATAAATTTTTAGAGATTTAACTCACTCCAAAAGAGCCTACATAGAAAATTAAATCATTCTAAATTAATTTGACCAAGATTAATTCACAATATTCATAAGTGAGACATATCCAAGTAATAATAAATTATAGGGAAAACGTAATAAAAATTTATTAAATTCCCAGAGGTGTGCTTTTACAAAACTAAACATATGACAGAGATTTGGATTTTTCCTAACTTGTTTAGTCACATTTACTTCAGTACATTCAACATATGACAAAATTAATATTAAATTCAAATATAGGGAAAACACGTCCAAAATTTTTAATTTCATCAGAACAGATACATTCCATCATAATATAAGCATGTATAAAGTTTCATTGACATGCATTAAGTAATTTTGGAAATATACATAAAATTGTATTTTGTGGTATATGCACTTCATTTCCCAAATAATACAAACCTTACAAAAGGAATACATCCACATGAAGAAAGCAAAATGATCTGAAATTTAAACTTAGGATATCTGAAGACCTAAATTACAATTTACCAAATTTTTAGGTCCTTTTGAAGTCATCTAATCGTGTATCTTTCTTATACATGCATAATTAAATATTTACGGAAACTATAGAAAATAATTCTCCAAAAATTCTGATTTTTTACTGGGAGGTCTATCTAGATACCACTCATTCTTGGACAAACTTTCACGTCCATATAGTCATACTAGTGCAAGGAAATCACATATTAGTGTCTAGGATACCTTCAGGACACCATTCACTATAACAAGGATTCTTGGGGTTGTAGGGCACCCCAAAAAACATGACACATCTTTCTAGAAAGCCCATGCCAAATGATCAAACTTTCATATTGAGCCTAAGGTCTGGTTTAGAGTGGATCATGCCTAAAATTGGGCTTGAAGTCAGTTGGTCAAGTGTGACTGATTTATTTTAAGGCATAATTTGTTCATGGGTTGCAGATAGCTGATTCTTCAAAAATCTATAAGTAAATTGAACCATTGCTAGGTTGTGCTCTTCTACTTGCCTTGGCAAGGAATGTTCTCACTTATTTCGGCTAATTTTCCCCCCAATAGTTCATCATTTCTCACAAAATAAGTTCATATAGCTTTTATTTGAAGCAAGGAATCGATTGGGACATGAATCAAAGAAAACCACACCATAAATCTCAACTTTTAGCAAAAAGATTTTCTCATCACCTACAAATCTAAGATATTAGCACTAGAGGAGAGGAGCGAAAATCACCGGATTGGGGTTGTTTGGATTGAAGTTTTCCATGATGGCATAGTGGTCAGTTGAGGTGGTCGGACATGGCCCAATATAGATCTTGAGCTCCAAATCTTCAGGGAAAATGTAGTCTAGACTTCTTGGGAGTAGAGGAGGGAGGGGATAATTTCAATTGGAAGAAAAAGGGGCTAGAAGGGGGAGGTCCCTTAATGGTGTGGTCGACCAAGGCATTGGATGTTTCTTCTAGTGTTCATGTGTCCCAAATGCACACACGAAACTGTTGTAATTACAGCGAGATGCTTTTATCTCAGCTTGTGAGCATGAGCAAAGCTCCATTAGTATCTCTCTCAAGCTTTCTTTGTCTCCACATGTAGGTTTAAGGGGAAGATGGAGAAATTTCCCTCGCCTGTGAGATACAGGATAAATTTGAGAGGGCATTCCTTGTAATTGAATTTTAAATTATGGACTGGGCTTTTGGGGGTATGTTGAGCCAATAAAGGTATGGTCTGGGCTCTTGAAATTCAATTTAGGCTTATTTGTCCTATTTTGAATTTATGTTTGATTTTGTTCAAGATTATTATGTGGCTTGCCCTATTTGGTGTCCATATGTCCCTTTTCATCATATAATGTAGATTCAGCCATGGTGTGACCAATTTGATTAGGGAAAGACAAATTAGGTCTAATTGGGACTAAATAGCTAGGTTTGACTTTTAAGTTTACTTTAGTTAAATTGATTATGTGGCTTGTCTCTCTTGGTGGTTATGAGTTCCATGATACCCCATAAAGTGTATTGGACCATGGTAAGGTCAATTTTACCATAGAAAGTCTAATTAGACTCAGTTGGGGCTTAATATCCTTTGTTGTCCTAGGGTTGAATTGGTCAATATTGATGAATTAGGTGGCCCATTGATGTCGACTATGACTATAATGACCTATCATTGTATTCATATTTGTGAGATGAGATAAATTTTGTCATTTGAGGCTTAATAAAGGTTAACTTGGCCATATTGATCTAGTTTGACTTGAGTTTACAAGGTGGATTCACCAGGCCTATAGATGTTATGGGTCCTTCACCTTGCCCTGGACATAGATCCATGACCTACATTGCACTATGGGTGTCTAGTTCACATTGGGATGTTACACTTTATTCAAGAGTATAGTGGGAAGTATCTGATATTTCATCTTTAGAAGACCAAACATTACGTATGCAGTTGGTTTAATCAGATGATTTATGAAGTAACCAAAATAAGATCATGTTATTGCATCGAAGAGGATTTTGAAGTATATTAATATTGACATAAATGGGAGAGTAAGCTCTGATAACTCTAGAGGGGTGGGGGTGGGGGGTGAATAGAGTTTAAATCAAAATTCCATTTCAACTTTTTACAAATATAAAGTTAAGTGATAAAATAGGTGATATAGTAATAGATAAGAGATGTTATCAGGAGCAAAGAAAAGTTACACTAAGCTACCACAACATAATACAAATAAAATAGCAAACACACAGACAACACAAGAATATTATAGTGGTTCCCCAACTTGGTACATCAACTCTTCTACCACCCAGGTAGGAATCCATTACAGTTTTTAATCAGGTGCCTGCCGCCACAATATCTATTTGTCGGGAGATATTGCAACCCTTTTAGATTTTGATCAGGTGCCAAAAAACCAAAATCAAGTCTTTTGAAAGGTGACTTGTGAACCAGGGTTACTTTTTAAGATTGTTATAATCCTGAACAGTTGGGTGGGAAAGAAAGTGATGTTTGTCTTCTCTTTTCTCAAAAATAATTTGAGAAGACTTTGTGTGGATTCCAGATCTTGTCAAAGCTCCCCCTGAGATATAGAGTTGTTCAAGATTGAGAAGCTTTGTTTAGGAGTGTGTAGGTCTTCAGCTTGTGTACAGCAGATCCAGGAACTTTAGACAGATGGATCTTTATTGTCTCAGTAAATTCCTGGAAAGAGAAGATAAAGAAGACTCTTGATCATTTTGTTTTGTTCGTCTTCTATATTCTTGAGAGCAAAGTGATAGATGAAGATTTTGAGCTTTTGTGAAGTTTCTGCTCTTGCTAAGAATATCTCTCTGTAATTTTTCTTCTCTGAAAAGAATGAACTACTGTTCTCAGTTTTTTTGTCCCTTTTGAAAAATATTCTCACAGTATTTTGTTCGACAACCAATTTTCCTTAGAAATTTGAATAACTGCAATCAATTCCTTGCTGGAAAACTTTAAGGAAAATGGCTAGAATATCTATCATTATTCGTTTCCTCAACTGTCCCGAGAAATATGTCAAATAAATCCCCTGATGAATACAATAATCAATGTTAATAGGAACAGATATATTCATAAGTAGTATAAGCATTGATTACTCAGGGAATTTATGACTTAAAATAATAATAAAGATGGAACAGATAAGGAATGAACAAAGAACAGACAGGCTACAAAATTCTTCTACTAGTGAACAGATTTCGTCGAGCTGCACACAGAGAATGTCGACTTAAGAAATCCTGTTCGTAGACCTGAGCTCTGCGAAGCAAACACTAAATATAAATAACTGATTCAGCTCTCCAAGAACATCGACCTAAGAATATGTTCTACACTCAAAGATCGTTGACCACAGAACTTGAACAAACAAAATTAGCCAAGCTGAGAATCTGTCAGGGAGAAAATGTAGACCACAAAATATATCCTTATGATGAATATCGTCGACCTGAGCTCTAAGTTTGTCGAGCTGAGTTCGACGAACGTCGAATAAATTCTAGACAACTAAAAATCTTCTAAGTCTTGAATCTCTAGTCCACATCAAGCAGGTCTATGAAGTTTTACACTTGGGGACTGGCCTAAAACCTAGAATGAAAATAGTGACCCTAACAATACATCATAGGTCAACATAACCTAAGAAGTGAACCTAGGTAAAATCAAAATAGGGGTTCCAACAATCTCCCCTTATTTTGTTGAGGTTTCTTCAAAAATAATAGAAATAAAAGCATAGCAAAAAATATAGAGCTGATAGAATGAAAAAGCAATCAGCAAAAGATTATAGCTATGGTACAGATATTGTTCAAAAATGAAAACATACAGTTGAAAAAAAATTAAGAGTCTTTGGGAGGGGCAAAAGATTTCTCAAAAATGATTGTACTGTTAGGATTAATTGCTTCTTTGACAGTCATCTTCATGAATGCATCACCAAGAGTATTTTGAGCAACTGCCCTTGGAATTACAGCTTTAGGATGGAGATGCATGTATTTATCTACATTAAAAAGCTTCCCCACCTGATATTTCTCAAGCTCTTTCTTACTGTAGGAAGATATAGTAGAGAATATGGAAGTATCCTTACCTTCCTCTCTTGCTTTAATGATCTCAGATAGAGAAACCAGCTCATTAAACCTACCCATCTTTGTATTAGGATCCATTTCGGGATCATAGGATACAATAGGAGGGCTATCAGGACTATTGTCTCTTTTAGGAGATGAAGTGGTTCTGGGAGGGCTTAGATGCTTGATAGGAGGAGGAGCATGGCTTCTAGAAGAGTGATAATATTGTTGTTGGGGATATATACTTCCAGAAGATTGATGGGGTCTGCCTTGGCTCTTATATGTTTTTGTAACTGATGAGGATATCTGGTTAATATTTCCAGTTGCACAAGCAGTTGGAGGAGGAGGAGGAGGACCTCTTTCATCCCTTTTTGGAGGAGGGGGAGGAAGGTATCTCCTGGATTTCTTCCTGGCTTCTTGTTCATTTTTAGATAGCTTCATCCAGTGAGGCATCCCTGGGTAAGGTTTGATATTGTTCAGAATGTAAAATGGGGTGTCTTCGTTATGATTGAGTTTTGGAGTAGGTTGAGGAGCTTTCTTCTTAAGCTTTCTCTTCTTGGTACTTGGATCATCATCTTCATCATCATCATCATAAGTTTCATCATCTGATTCTTGAAAATAATATAGGTCATCTATCTCTTTTAGTTGTTCTGCTGTGATTTTAGATGGAGGAACCTGAGGAGCAGGAACTTGAATAGGAACTGGGACAAGCAAAGGAGCATCTTCTGTATCATCAGATAGAAAAGAGTCTAAGTCAGGCATTAGAGAGTCATCCATTACAAAAGTAGGTGGAGACATAGCCTTTGACTTAGCCACTGATACCCTTTCAAATTCAACTGTATCAGCTCCAAAACAACTGCTAAACTGGCCTTAATTAAAGTTATGACCTCAGAGCTTGCTGGAGGAGAATAGCACACAATGGCCTTAACAGAGCATGCTTCTACTACTAGAAGATGACTAAAGAATAAATAATCAAAGGAATGTAATAAATCAACATAATCTAGTGTGGGATTGATGAGACAATCACCAATAGTCAAGATCTCAGGCTAAATAGAATCAATTTCTGCTATTGTAGAATCAACTTCTACTGCTATAATATCTGGAACTGCTGCTACTTCTACAAAAACTGATGTTGCTTCTACTACTACTTCTTCAACAAGCATCTCCCCCTCCATGGTTTCAGTAGATACTGAAATCAGGGTCCTGGTTGTAGATGTAGGGGGGATAGAGGAAGCAGAAAGGAGGGCAGCAATGGAGTTGATGGATGCAGCAAGCAGTGCAATTACCTCTGCTATGAGTTGCTTTAGAAGAGGGGTTAGGTGAGATATAAGGATGGAGATGGAGTTATTGTCCAAAGGAGATGGTGTAGCGGTTAATGATGGAATGTCTGCAGGAGGAGGAATGAAATCTATCATGATTTCATACTTAATGAGGAGAGATGATGGAGGAATGACAACTGAGTTAGGGATTTGAGGTGGTGTTCCAGGTGGTGATGATGAGGGGGAAAAATATGGGGTTTCTACTGATGAAATATTTTGAGGGGATTTGTGAGGGGATTGTTGAGGAGATGAACCTGGTGTTATAAGTTCAAAAGGTTGGGGATGAGAGGATGTTGGAGGAAGAGATGTTTTCTAGATTAGAAGGAAGACAGAAAGGAGGTGGTGAAGGAACAGATGAAAGGGTTTCTTCAACCACAAAGGGAGAGGTTATTACCACCCTTGTGATTTTAGAAGCATTTGAAGAGGAGGGAGACTTTGAGGGCTTTGAGATAGTCCTCTCCCATCTATCAAACAGGGCAAGTGTCAGCCTCGTAGAGGCATTGATGTACACAATCGGTGAGACTAGTAGTTCATTTTCCATGGCATGCAAGAAGAGACCTTATATCCTGGCAAAACGCACTTCCTTCTTGGAGTTCTTCCTTCTTATCAGATGAAACAGAACTTGCCCCCAATTAAACTTCCTTTTGTTAACCAGGACACACATCATATGGAACTATTGCCTTGTAATATAATCATGAGCAATGTGTTTCCCAAACAACACTTTGCCCACGACATCGGCAAAAAAATTGTAAGCCGCTGACAAGTTTTTCTTTAACAGCTTATTAGGGATTCCATCGGAGTGACCCATAATAATCAATATGTTCTCATACTCAGTTTAATCTAATTCAATATCATCTATACCATTTACAAAACCGAAAACTTCAGACAGAACAAAAGGAGATTGAGTAACCTGTGTTCTAGAGATAGTGCCAATAATTTCTGTTTCTTAAGCAGTAGAAGAATATGCCCATTCTCAAATTTCTGCCGCCGGTAACCTTATTCTGGTGGTCATGAGTTTCTTCAGATTCTATTCCTTAAAAAGCAAGAGAATGTCGGTGAAGATTTTATCCTACTGATTGAAGGAATCAAAATCAATATCAAAGCCAGTATCATATTTCATCGCAGCGAGAGAAGATCTAGAGGTCGTCATGGCTCAGAGAAAAACTTCTACAAGAAAAATAACGATCAAGTGCAAAAGGAAATTCTAAAAGTGCGGGATAGAGCTTGAAGAAAAAGGCCTAATAAAGGTTTTCAGAAAATGAATTGACAAGCTCAGCCCGGCGAAAAAGAAAATTCTTCGATCTCAGGTTGACGAAAATTTTCATGAAGGGATAAATTCGTCGATCTTAGACTAAAGATATGGAGATATTTCGTCGTCCAAAGAAATATTCCTTGAAACATGATCGTCGATCTCAAGTCGATGAAACTGACTTCACACAGATATTTAGTCAATCTCCGGTCAAAGAACTCCCAATGAAAAGTTTGCAAATCGTCGATCTCAGGTCGACGAATTGTTTCCAGATCATTTACACGAAGGAAAGATTTAAAATAATCCATTCTATTTATAATTCCTAACTGATTCAGAAGAACAAATGTTTGATTCATCCAAGGGCTTGGTGAAAATATCTTCCCTTTGCAAATCTGTGGTGATAAATTCAAGATTAATTTTTTGTTTGTCCATACAGTCTCTTATGAAATAATGTCTTATATCTATATACTTTGTCCTACTATGATGTACTGGATTATGTGCAATAGAGATTGCACTGATACTATCACAAAATATGGTTGAATTATTTAGACATAACTAATAATCCAGGAGTTGGTTTTGTATCCACAAGATCTGTGAGCAGCAGCTGCCAGCTGCCATATATTCAGCCTCAGTAGTTGTTGATGACAAAGATGTTTGCTTCATGCAAAACTAGGACACAAGCCTATCACCTTGGAACGGGCATGTTCCTGATGTGCTTTTCCTGTCCACTCTACATTTAGCATAGTCAGCATAAGAAAATCCAGTAAGCTCAAATGCTGACTGTGTTGCATACAAGAGTCCTAAATTAGGACAACCCTTTATATATCTTAAAATTCTTTTCATGAAAATAAGATGAGATTACTTAGGGCTCACTCGGAACCTAGCACAAAGTCATGTAGAAAATATAATGTCTGGTCTACTTGCTGTGAGATAAAGTAAGGATCCAATAATAGCCCTATACTTAGTCTGATAAACTGGTTTTCCATACTCATTAGAGTCAATCACAACATTGACAGCCATGGGAGTTTTCATTGAGGAGGCATCATCCATCCGAAATTTCTTAATAAGCTCATTTGCATATTTAGATTGGGATATGAATATGCCATCAGGGGATTTCTTCACTTGTAGGCATGGAAGTATGATAGCTCTCCCATGCTACTCATCTAAAACTTTTAATGCATTAGATCAGAGAATATCTTGCATAGTTTGGGATCAGAAGAGGCAAATATGATGTCATCTATATATATTTGTACTACTAAAATTTTATCATGATTCATCTTAGTAAACAGGGTCCTATCTACTATGCCTCTAGAGAAATTATGTTCTAAAAAGAAGATAGCTAAGGTTTCATACCAAGCTCTTGGAGCTTGCTTTAGACTATAGAGAGCTTTATGCAATTTAAAAAATATGAGGGATGAGTAGAAGAGATAAAACCAGGAGGTTGTTCAACATAAACCTCTTCCTTTTGTTCTCCATTCAAGAAAGCACTCTTGACATCCATCTAGTAGACTTTAAGCTTCTTAATAGTAGCATAAGCAAGAAAAATCCTGATTGCTTCTAGACTTGCAACAGGAGCAATGGTTTGATTATAGTTAATGCCTTCCTCTTGCCTAGAGCCTTGAGAAACAAGCCTAGCCTTATATCTCACAATTATACCTTGGGCATCAAGTTTGTTTCTGAATACTCACTTGGTTCCAATTACTGGATAACCTTTGGGCCTTATGAACCATGTCCCAAACTCTGCATCTCTCAAATTGATTGAGATCCTCATGCATTGTAATAATCCAGTGGGGATCTTGCTCTACATCTTTTATGCATTGAGGCTCAACATTAGAGAGGAAACATGCATGCATCAAATCTTGCTTGAGTTGATGCCTTGTCTGTACACCTACTGACATGTCCCCAATCACTTGAGATCTAGGGTGATCCCTTAATGTGACAAGGTCAGTGGGTGGAGTTGGTTCAACAACTGCATTTGGAATTAATTCCTCTTGTGGAATAATGTCTGCTGTTGGAGGAAGTTCAACCACTTCCAAAATTTCTTCTTCACTATCTTCATCACATTGTGGAGGAGGATGTGATAAGACCTTTTGTGAAAGGTTTAACTCACCAATTTCTCACACAAGTGAGGTACCTACAATAAGTCTGTGGTAGAAGAATCCTTCTCCTTATAATACATGTTAGCTTTATCAAATGAAATATGTACAAATTATTCCATTTTTAAAGATGATTTATTGAATACCCTATAAGCCTTGCTATCTTGGGAAAATACAAGAAAAATTCCATCTGTAGCTTTAGATTCAAATTTTCTAATGTATTTCTTATTATTGTTATGAAAGAAACATCTACACCCAAAGATTCTAAAGTAATCAATATTTGTTTTCTTCCTTTTGAGTAATTCATTAGGGATTTTTCCCTTAAGTTTGTGTATCAAACTCCTATTCAGCACATAGTTTGTTGTGCTCACAGCCTCTGCCCAAAAGTATAGGGGCCTGTGTTCATCTGCAAGCAATGTTCCTGCAGATTAAATGTGGGTTCTATTTTTCCTTTCTGCTACCCTATTTTGTTGAGGGGTTCTAGGTGCAGAGAAATAATTTTTGATACCTTCCTCCTCACAGAATCTTTGCATGGGAAGAGATTCAAACTCAGTACCATGATCACTTCTGATCGATGCAACTTGAGTAGAATACTTAATCCTTATGCTCTTAAGAAAGTATATAAGGACTTTAAAGTTCTCTTACTTATTTCTCAAGAAGAACACCCAAGAGAATCTAGAGAAGTCATCTACAATAACTAGAGTATAAGACTTCCCTCCTAAGCATTGTACATCAATGGGTCCAAAAAGATCCATATGTATCAAGTATAGAATCTTAGGTGAGTCACTCTTATTAATTGACTTAAAGCTATTTTTAGCTTGCTTGCCTTCTTGACAAGCCTTGTATAGGCTTTCCTTCTTGTAGGGGCCAGAAGGCAATCCTCTGATAAGGTTGTCCCTAAATAGCTTAGAGATGTTTCTAAGGTTAAAATTACCTAGTCTCTTATGCCATAGAATATTGTTATTACTAACTTGATTGAATAAGTATAGTTCTTAACTAGCAGAGTTAAAGTATACTAGGTATATATTCCCTTGTCTACAACCTTTTAAAACAGTTTCGTTATTTGAAGAAATAATACATTTGGAATTTGTAAAGCAAACCTGATAACCTGCATCACATAACCGACTTATGTATATTAAGTTATGTTTGAGACCATTTACATATGCCACTTTTCTAAAAGTGATAACTCCACTGTAGAAGTCTCCATAGCCTTCATTTTTTCCAAAACTAGAATCTACAAAGATCACTCTTAGACCCAGCTTTGCCATAAAATTAATTAGGCTATCCTTGCATCCAATCATGTGCTTTTAGCACCCACAATCTAGATACCACTTACTCTGAGTGATAGAATAGTTCGTCACTTGTAAGGAAACAAGTTAGATGTTCTTGACCTAGGTCACCTATGGTCCTTGTATCCTTTTATAAGAAAAGCTGGAAATGTAAGAACATTCAGGTTGGCTTTTATAACCTAAGGGGTGATATCTTCTGGGAGGAATTATCCATTGGGTGAATGGATTGATATTTTCCCTAGGTTGGTTAAGGTTATTATTATAGTTTCTATTAGAGTTGAAGATTCTGTAAGATTGATTTGGGATCGACAAACTCTGGTAAGTTCTTCGACCTGAGGTCGATGAATTGGGAAAAGATCTTCGGTCTCTGCTCGAAGAATGAAGGTATTCATTCTCAGGGCACCAATATCATCGATCTCTGGTTGACGAACAAGACTGGTTTCGTCGATCATGGATCGAAGAATAACTATTATTGTAGTTTGCGTTCAGAGTTCGTTTTTCTTAGGTCGACGAACTGTACAAATTTCGTTGATCTGTGTTCGACGAAATCTGTTGAACATTGTTGTAATTATTTTTCTTCTTGTTCTTAGATTTTTGTTTGAGTTCCATTTGTTTTAAGACATCATTTACTTTGTCTACTTGTTCAGTATTTTTATTACCCTTATTTGAAAAGAAATTTACAGGTTTAGATAAGTTATTTTTCTGGATTATAGGTGGTTCACTAGATGATGCACCTAGGCCTTGTTTGTTGTTATTTGGCCTAGTATTTAGAGTACTAGTTACATCTAATAGTTGTAAGCTCTTACTATTAAGTAATTATTGTAATTTCATGGCTTTGCTTAATTAAGTTTTAAAGAAAACAATTTGTTCATTTGCTGAGGTAAGTTCATCTATTAGTTTAGTATTTTCAGTAATGTACTTATCTTGTTTAGTTAATCTTTCTCTGAGAAGTTTGATTTCCTTCTCAGAGCCTATTAAGTCTAAGCACAAATTTTGAAATTTAGTTTTAAATTCTTATGAATCTAAATCATAGGATGTTATTATTTAGTCCTCTGTAGATAGAGTTTCTTCATTTTCTGAAGCTTCAGCCTATAACTGATTACTGGAATCATCAATTGCCATTAGGCAAACCTCCTTTGCCTTCTCTTCTTCTTCATCGTAACTGGAGCTGGAGGATGATGACTCTTCCTCAATATCACTCCAGGTTTATGTAACAAACCCTTTCTCCTTCATCTTGTGTTTGCTGGAGGAGGGCTTGTTGTGATGTGTTTTTCTGGAATCCTTTTCTCTTCTCCTGTCCTTCTTTTGAGTTTCTGGACATTCTGAGAAGAAATGCCCAGGCTTCCTGCAACTAAAGAAAATAATTTATTTAGATGGAGTCTTTTAATACCTTGGGTTGTCATCTTGCCTTGATTACTTTCTTCTGAAGTCCTTCTTTGTCATCTTGAAGAATCTTTTGGCAAAAAGGCTCATCAGTTCTTCATTGACTGGAGTCCCTTCAGATTCTTTAGCAGCCTTGAATGCAATGTTGTGCTCCTTCTTGATAAGTATTGGAGTCTTCTGTTCAGTTTCTACTTCTCTGGTCTTTATTAATTGCTCATAGGATTTGAGCTTTCCAATAAGTGATTCAGTAGAGATTTGTGTCATGCTTCTAGCTTCTCTAACTGGCCAGATTCTTGAATCCCATGATCTAGGGAAGCACATGAGGATTTTATCATTGCCTTCTGTCAAAGTGATGTCCTTGTCCAAGGTCTTTAACTCATTGATGATTGAGCTAAGCCTGTTGTACATATCACTAACTGACTCAGCTTCATCCTTCTTAAAGTTCTTATATTGCATGATGAGATTGGATCTCCTATCATCTCTCTCATCAACAGATCCAGCCACCATCTTATTTAAAGAATCCCAGATGGCTTTGGCTGAAGTGCACTCAGCCACCTTTTTAAATATATCATTAGACATTGTCTGAGCTAGGATGTTCATGGCTTTTTCATCTACAATCTTAGCTTTCCACTGTGCATCTATCAAATCTGGAGGTGGAACAACACTCAGATTTTTTGAAGTAGATGGAGTGGAGGACACGAGAGTTGGTGGTCCTGTCAAAATTGAATTGAATATGTCTTCATCAATAAAGTTCATATAAGGTTTTATTCTTGCCTTCCATATGGAAAACTTGGTTAAGTTGGAAAGTGGAGGTCTGGTGCTAGCATAATTCTTATTTTGTGCCATGATATAAAATATGAAAGGAACAAGATTTTATCTGAGATTATCTTAGGAGCATGGTTAGTCCAGATGTTAGCCTATTTAAATAAAAATGACCAACTCCCTCTGTTACCAATTGAAAGAAAAGGGAGAGTAAGCTTTGATTAACTCAAGAGGGCGGGGGGGAGGGGGGTTAATAGAGTTTAAATAAAAATTCTTTTGCAACTTTTTGCAAATATAAAGTTAAGTGATAAATTAGGTGATATAGTAATAGCTAAGAGATGTTAACAGGAGCAAAGAAAAGCTACACTAAGCTACGACAACACAAGACCAAAAGAAAATAGCAAACACACAAACAACACAAGAATATTATAGTGGTTCCCCAACTGGGTACATCCACTCATCTACCACCCTGGTAGGAATCCACTACAGGTTTTGATCAGGTGCCTTCCACCACAATATCTATTTGCAGGGAGATACTGCAACCCTTTGAGCTTTTGATCAGGTGCACAAAAACAAAACTCAAGTCTTTTGAAAGGTGACTTGTGAACCAGGCAAACTTTTGGAGGGAGTTAAAACCCTGTACAGTGGGGTGCGAAAGAAAGTGATGTTATTCTTCTCTTTTCTCAAAAACAATTTGAGAAGACTTTGTGTGGATTCCAAATCTTTTCAAAGCTCCCCCTAAGATGTAGAGTTGTTCTGGATTGAGAAGCTTTGTTCAAGAGTGTGTAGGTCTTCAGTTTGTGTACAGCAGATCCAGGAACTTTAGACAGATGGATCTTTATTATCTCAGCAAATTCCTGGAAAGAGAAGATAAAGAAGACTCTTGATTAGGTTGTGTTGTTCTTCTTCTATCTTCTTGGGAGCAAAGTTAGAGATGAAGATTGAGAGCTGCTGTGAAGTTTCTTCTCTTGCTAAGAATATCTCTCTGCAATTTTTCTGCTCTGAAAAGAATGAACTCCTATTCTCAGTTTTTTTGTCCCTTTTGAAAAATATTCTCGTTGTATTCTGTTCGACAACCAATCTTCCTTAGAAATTTGAATAACTGCAATTAATGCCTTGCTGGAAAACTGGGAAGGAAAACGGCTAGCATATCTGTCATTATTTGTTTCCTCAACTGTCCCGAGAAATATGTCAAATAAATCCTCTAATTAATACCATAATCAATGATTCCAGGAATTGTTATATTTATAGGTAATATAAGCACTGATTACTCAGGGAATTTATGACTTAAAATAATAATACAGAGGGAACAGATAAGGAAAGAACAAAGAACAGACAGCTTATAGAATTCATCCACTAGAGAACAGATTTCATCGAGCTTCACTAAGAGAACGTCGACTTGAGAAATCCTGTTCATCGACCTGAGCTCTGCGAAGCAAACACTGAATATAAATAACTGATTCTGCGCTCCAAGAACGTTGACCTGAGAATCTGTTCTACACTCAAAGATTGTCGACCATAGAACTTGAACAAACTGAATTAGTCGAGCTTAGAATCTGTCTGGGAGAAAACATTGACCACAGAATATATCCTTCTGATGAATATCGTCAACCTGAGTTCTAAGTTCGTCGAGCTGAGATCGATGAACATCGAACTAAATTCCAGACAACTGAAAATCTTCTAAGTCTTGAATCTAAAGTCAACATCAAGCAGGTCCATGAAGTTTGACACTTGGGGACTGGCCTAAAACCTAAAATGAAAAATAGTGACCCTAACTATACATCATAGGTCAACATAACCTAAGAAATGAACCTAGCCCAAATCAAAACAGGGGTTCCAACAAATATCTCAAAAGATCGTGACTTGTATTATACTGATTGTGAATATATAGAGTTAGTCAACTATTCAAATAAAAACTATGGAGGTGATTTTAATGATCCAGAAGAGCACTTCTAGCTATGCTGTTTTATATTTGGTGGAAAATATTGTCATGGCATTCTAAAAAAAAATTGACTGTGACTCTTTCCACTTATTAGGTAGGAATTAGAATACAATTTCAGTATATGACAAAATTGTTTTTTAAAAAATTCTTCTAAGTGAGTTACATCATCCTCCAGAAGGACCATAACAATATATGTTGATAATAAATTTCTTATTATATTAGTGAATATTTAAGTGCCAAACACCTATTACAAATATATTGATACATAATATTATTTAATTAACGAGAAGTGAAAAATAAAATTGTGGAGCCAATAAATTGTGAGATGGAAGACTAGATTGCAAATATTTTTACCAAGCCTTTAAAGCCAGATGTGCTTCATGAGTGCAAGATGAAACTCAACATGTGCAAAGCATAGTAAAGTTTGTGGGGGAATATTAGAAGCTCATTAAAAACATGGTGGAGAGGTGTCATATCACAACACAAGTGAGCCATTTAAAGTATGCATTGAAAATTGATTGTGGATACCTAGTTTGAAATAGAGCACTCTAGGTTTGGTAAATAATTTTTTGGAGAAACTAATGATATGTCTATCCATTAAACCATTCAAAAGTTAGTTTTTTAATATGGAAAAATATTGGAATTAAAAATTGAATAATTAAACTCAAGTGGAACATATGGCTATATATATATGTGCTAGCTGCGAATAAATAAGCTGATGATATTGAATATAAAGGAAGATAGAATAGTGGGAAGATTGAGCTCTCGTAAAGGCATACAAGGAGATCGGGAAGAAGGTTGGCAGTGAAAAGCTACGACAGCTGAATCCAAGTAAAGGAAGATGCAGAAGCATTTAAAGTGGTCTATTATGAGAAGGGAGGTCGGTGCATTCGTGAAGGTTGGGGAATTATTTTTTCCAGTCAAAGGAGGTAATGTTAAAGATCTATAATTTTTATTTAACATTCCAGGTCTGTGTAATCAGCTGAAGAATCATCTTCTGCAAAGATAAATAGCAAACACTAGGAGAAAAAAAAATGGTGGAGCATGAAATCGAGTTTTCTTTCAACTATAAGAAAATGGCTAATACGACCATACATATGCATACTGAGACCGGGTCCACTAGAAAGTTTTAATAAAAAAAAATTAATACAGATTTAAGAGGCCTAGATTATAATAATATGTTGATTATTTCTCACAAACCCTTTCTTAATCTAGGGCTACTTTAATGCTTCTGATTTTGAGTCAACCATGAAAGACAACAAACATCTCGGTAGAGAAGAGTTTTTTCAATCCATTAGTGAGCTGATCAGTGATGTTATAGTACACCAGAATTATTTAATTTTCTTCAACTAGTTCTCTCACAAAGTGAGGTTTGATCTGAATGTGTTTAGTTCGATTATGGAAGACTGGATTTTTGCTGATGGATATGCCAGAGTTGTTATCGTTCAATAAATTCATTCGCTCATGCTATTCAATGTTTTATTTTAAAATGACTCAACAAATTTATACTCCCTCATTTGCAGCATGACTAAAAATAATATAATCAATTTCTGAGGATGATAGCGAGATGCTCCTTTGTTTCCCAGAGTTCTAGGAGTTTGTATTTCCCATATCTAAAACACATACCCATTGGTGCTCTTCCTGTTATCAGTGCTTCCAGTCCAATCACTATCCTAGTACCAAATTAGTTTTCCTATCTAATTCTCCTTTCTTTCATATAGAAGTCCAAAACCTTATGTTCCTTATATACATCACAAAATTTGTGTCACTACCATCATATGAATGTTACTATGTTTACTGACAAACCTTGACACAAAACTCAAAGCATGTTCTATATCTCGTTTATTATTGGTTAGATAGATGAGAAACCTAACAATGCATCGATATGTCTCTTCATTTTTCTTTTCTACTGCATCATTTCTTACTAATATTTAACTAGCAGTCATGTGAGTCGAGATCAGATTGTAGTCATGCATACCAAATTTAAGCAATAATTCACGGATGTATTTTTGCTAGTACACAAAGATCCCATCTTGACATTGATGAATCTACAAACCTAGAAATTGAACACCTTAATTAGAGTTGATTTAGTCCCAACTACTAACAGATTATCTATATATTTTCAAGGTATAACAAAGTGATTTTCTAGATTGTGCTTGAAATACAATGAGGCTTCATAGGGGCTTCTTGTATAAGTTTGGATGTGAAGGAAGGCATCAATATGAGCATTCCAAGCTTAGGGTTCCTGTCAGAGTCCATATATTGCCTTTTTAGTTTATAAACTTTCTCTTCTTCACCTTTGATTGCATAATCTTTTGGCTTTTTCACGAATATTTCTTCATTTTATCTCACCATTTAAAGAGTTTGATTTAAGGTCTAATTGGTAGTTGATGTTAGGAACCAAATGCAAGAAGAGTTCAAATGGTATCCATTCGAGCCACATGCGCAAAGGTCTTTATAAATTCCCTTCTTGGCTTCTGAGATTACCCCTTAGCCATAAGACATGCCTTGTGTTTCTTAAATTGTCCAGTCTCATCTAACTTTACCTTTAAATTCCACTTTAAACCTATGACATCCAGTGAGCAGGTTTGGTTACTAGTTCCCATATTTTGTTTTATTGTATCTTGCTCATTTCTATATTCATAGCTTCACTCCATTAAGGTATTTAGTGGCTCCTACAAATGTTCAATGTTCTTTACAAGCAAATGCAACATTACAGGAGCTCAATATATTTATTAGAGATCTAAATTTTCTAGTAGATAATGGTTCGTACCTTAGACTTAATGTAGGTTAATGTGTACATTATGGATTAGTAGGTTGATTGTTCATATCATGTAGTGGTGTTTTGACAACATCCTCAAGAAATTCTGCAAGATATTGACTCTGATCCACAGAAGTATTCCATGTCTAACTCCCAACCTCATTTAAAATACTGCCCCTACTGATTATGAGTTTCTTTTTGAGGGGATTGAATAGCTTGTCACCATTGGATTCCTGACTGTTTCCCACCATTATACACTTCTCCCCATTTCTCTCTAGTTTATCTCTATGTTCTTTGGTGATTAGAGCATAGATAATAGATTAAAACACCTTGAAGTGGTGGATTGATGGTTTTTTGTGGTGCCATGAATCATATAGTGTGGAGTTTGGTAGTGCCTTGGTGGGAGATTTATTTAGTATGTGCATAATAGTGTGTTTTGCCTCTACCTAAAATTGCTTAGGAAGAGATTTTTATTGAAGTTGACTTCGTCCAATCTCAACTGCAACTCTGCTTTTTCTTTCTACAACTCCATTCTTTTATGGGATTTGAGGAACTATAAGTAGGAATTTACCATGTTGGCCTTATAGAATGAATTGAATTCTAAGCCGAGGAATTCTCCACCCCTTTTTGTTCTTAGACATTTTATCACGCGCCCTAACACTTTCACTTTCTTATTTGTGGATTTAGTGAATTTCCTAAATGCCTCAGATTTTCGTTTAAGGAAATGTATCCACATTAATTGGTTGTGTTCATCCACTAGAATAAAATAATATTTGTTACGTGACCATGTTGGTGTAGTGACAGGACCCTAGATATCAGCATGCATAAGTTTAAGAGGTTCAGTTGCTCTCCAATTGGCTTCATTGGGAAAACAAGCTCTGTGAATCTTATTTTGCACACAAATTTCTCAAATAGAACTTGCACTCACTGATTTGCATAGCCTATTAGCTAAATCCTTTAACTTGTTCAAGTCATTTAAGTTCAAGTGTCCACATCCGATGTGCAAGAGCATAGATTCCTCTGAATTATGAGCGGAGTTGGCATAACACAATTCTGTTTAAATATGCATTCCGCATCTAATGGTTTGAGAGTTAACAAATCGTAATTTGTATTTGATCATATTTATAGTGTGTTTATATTATGTAGGAACTAATAGTTCAGTACCCTTGGAAGATGAGTCGAAAGACAAAGATGGCAAAGTTCTATTGCTACCACCAAGTGGTATCGCTACCACTAGCACTTTCACTAGCAATCTGATAGAAAAGAAAGGATGCCAGTCGTAGAAAGAAGCTGTTGACAATGGAAGGTACTACAGCTGGGTTGTATCGCCACCGCTAGACGATATCTTTTGGAGAGTCCATTTTTGGAAGAAAATTTTTCCAAAAATGTTGGTTTCCAAATTTCAAAAGTTTCCTAAAATAGTGTGGAAAATTTTTATAAAATGCCTACGAAAAGTTTCCAAAGATGATGATTTCTAAAGGACATAAAGACTGCCTAAATAAGCTTTCGCAGGGTCGTAGTACTACCGCTATCAGTAGGTTCCATGCCTATAAAAAGAGCAGCCTTCCTCCTTTCACAGAGAGCAAAAATAAGACACCAACCTGAGTCTTCGATCAAATCCAGATCTCTTATAATTTCATGAGAACCTCCTCCTTAGTGACAAGAACTCCACTTAATGCTCGTTAAGGGCATAGAATCGGAGAAATGATCAATCACACATATTCACTAACGAGTCCATCTCATTCAGGGAGTTTCTTTTGTATTATTGTATTTTCATTTCTTTTATTTTCTCTAAGTTGTAAATTCATCGCAGGTAGGGGTGACTAAATCTAGCAAGAATTACGATAAAATTATCATGTGGGGATGTCATTTTAGAATGAGGATTTAACAAATTCACCAAACATAATGGCAACTAGGTCTAGGATATATGTAGGTAGCCGTTCGAGGCTTTTTTTGAGAGAGAGGCTAGAGCTAATCAGTCCTTGGGAGAAGGGTCGGTATATTAAAAGAACAAGAATTTTATTGTCGGCTCGATCCCAAGCGTGAATGGAATCAAAGTTTTGTAATCATATATTCTGAAATAAAATTACCTACTTTCTTTAATTGTTTGTCTACTACCTTTTTAATCTGAGTTTTTTTAAAGAAAGTGAAGTTTCTGCTACTATAACCTGATAGTATCACTATCGTTTGGGATAACAACAGAAAAACAAAATCATTCTAATTTTTTGCCTTATGTATAAACTTGTTTTAAAAAACCCTTACTAACCCCCCCCCCCCCTTTAAGGGCACTACACGATCCAACAAGTAGTATCAGAGCCAGGTTATTCCAAAATGGTCTAACAACCTGGAATAATGGCACTCCATGATCTTGCTTATACTAGAGGGGATAAAATTTTATTGAATGAAAAATCTTTAGCACCACCTTTATTTATAATGGAAAATTATAAAGGGTGGAAAATATTAATGGAAATAATTCCTAAATTATTAGATATAGAAGTTTGGAATATCACCATTTAGAAGCCCCAGAGTGTATTAAGTAAAAAAAGTGTTTAAAAATCAAATCAATAAATAGTTTATTTTGTCCTCTTGTTAAAGAAATGTTTAGACTTATTTATACTTTACCGACTACTTTTGATATTTGGACATTTCTTGAGATCACATACAATCTTCACTCCTTAGGTAATGAACACGAGCAATTTCTTATGGATCCGAGAGATGAAATCAATGAACACTCGCGCGTGGAGAAAGATAAGTCAAAGAACGAAGATTGCAAGTTTGCACGATCATGCTTATAAGAGAACACAATAAGTACGTCATGCATTGATGAGGATGCCCAAGGAACTTCATTGTAAATTCTTTCCATATCTGAGAACATTGAAAGCAAAAACTCACTATTTTATAAGAATTCAATTTTTACATGTTATATACTAAATAATGATAAACGTAAAATTAAGAAACTAAAAAATATTAATTCAAAATTACATTTAAAAACATAAAAATTTAAAAGCACAACTTAATGAAAAATCAAATCTTTATATTTTGAGTTCTCCTTCTTACTTGATTATTGAAAATGCTAGACCTTGGATAGACTATTATGAATTAGAAGAAAAATTCAACGTATTTTAAAAAGAATTTTTTATTATAAAAGAGGAAAATGAAAAATTAATTTTAGAAAATTCATCTTTGAAAATAATCATGCTACATGCAAAAATAACAAAATTGAAATTAAAGAGATGAATGAAATATTTGAAGAATTGAGAAATAATTACAATACTCATATTAATTATATATTAATTACATTTAAAATAGCATAATGCCCTATAAAAAAGCTAGACAAAATCATAAACTCAAAAATAAATATTTAGATATTAAAATCAAAAGACTCAAAGAAATTATGAGTACAAACTCTACAACCATAAATACCTACTTTGAAACCAAATCCAAACCCATACGAAATATAAATCATCTTTCATAAAGTCAATCTTTATTTATTAAAAACCTAAGTAAACCTCAGTTCTCCCTGAATAATTCTAATCATCACAATTATATCCAAACCAATCACCCAAAGGAATCTAAGCAAGAACATCACAATTATACCAAGATTCAAAAAGAAAATGTTTAATCATAGTACTAAAGCAAACACACATTCAGTAACCTGAATTATTTGGGTACCCAGACGAAACATTATGAATAGTTCATTTTGGCCACCATCTCATAAGTATCCACAGTGCATCTGGGTACCCAATGGGACCACCACACTTGGTCCTCAATGGTTACCCAAATCTCTTCTCCGCTAAAAGGGTTACCACGAGTGGAGTAGGAATTATATCTACATAAAGCACTATCACAGAATCCCACTTCACAATTAAAATAGTTGTGTAGTATAATGGTAGTATAATAGTTCCAAAAAATCTACAAAAAAAAAGAATATGGGGATACCACTAGTGGTAGTAGCTACCGCTGGGCGATAGTTATAGAAGAGTCAACTTGTCCTAAATACCTGCTTATTATAAATAAACACAACATTCTCACTCCTCACTAGTACTTGCTTCATAGATGCTCCCCTCTCCTTGCTCTGTCCTCTGCTTGGATAATCGATATGAGTGGCATGGTCTCCATATAAGTATTAGCCCACTCCTCCCTCTCTGTACTGGATGGAGAAATCTTGAGAGCCTTCATAATTTATTTGATAATCTTTGACACCTTGGACACCTTCCTCTCCACTCGCTTTATTGTGACACCATTGTATGTGGAGCCTTATTAGCAGATCCTCATTGTTGGATCGGGCATGTCAAGGATTCCTCATCTTAAGTAGGGGATTGAATTGTAGAGGTATTTAACACTAAAGGGCGGTATTTAATATGGTAGTGAGCTTTGCTGAGCTTAGGCTATTTTTCGTAGATCACTCGATGGATGATTCACCTAAGTGGGAGAGAGTTCAACCTCAAATGATTTGGATCATTTAGCTGATAGGAATGCCTTGTGAGAGATAATAACAGATCAGCCACATTGAATGATATCTTCTCAAGGACATGAATTGTCACCATTGAGATCTGAGCATTAATAGTTCTCGTGTCTCGTTCCTTAAACATGATCGAATGATGAAGGATGCATTGGATAATACAGGTATCCAGTCAAAGGGTGGAAGTAGTAATAATCAAATCTTTCTCGTCAAGGACTCTATGACGAACCATATTCATGATTGAACAATTTCATAGCATGCAAAATTTCTCCACTACGTCTAACTGTGTCAAGCACTTGACAATATCCCTTTGAAGATCAGCGAGAATAATCTCCAATATTTGACCACTTGATGCAGACTCAAATGTTTGACATTGAATAGATCTACGGACTAGCATGTATACCTCTCTACGATCCAATCCTATACTCACACAATCGTTCTATGTAGCAACACGTTAATTAATTCTATCAATTATATGCTAGTGTTCGGGTAGCCAATCCGGTTAGGATCGAATAAAAAGGTATAGGCCAATGTTTTTTCCGGCCAAAAGAACAAACCTTGCCTGATTGAGCGAAGGTTATACCAAAAGAGATCTACACAAAGTATCGATTCTGAAATGGTAGATCTCTCTGAACAAAAGAAAACAACGGTTCACCAAACCCTTTTGAACTTAAAGTAAAATCAAGATAAACCACAAAATCAATAGATAGAAATCCACAAAAAAATTCAATGCTATCAATTCAAACGCCAAAGTAATTCACAATAGGAATTAATCTAAGAGATGAACACACAAGAGGTAGAAATATTTCATTACCCAACCAGAATGGATGATTTTAGTTTCTCTACTTGGATCACCCTTCAATGGCTCAGTCGGATTCATGCCGGTACGAGAGGAAACTTGTCTGCCTTCGTCGCTTCACGCCTTGGCCGAGATCCACACAAGGATGGTGAGGGTAATTTGTGTGGCAAGGAGGAGGTTGGACGGTTTTGATTTTTATCGAGGGTGGATGGATCTTGGTGTTGGAGAGGGGGCAAGCTTGTGGTGAGATGGTGGTGTCAGTTTTGTGTGTTGAATGGGGTGGCTGAAACTCCTTATTGAGGGAAGGATCGGGTTGGAGGGGAGGAAATAGGAGACGGCTAGGAGAAGATGGCCGATTGCTTGAGAGAGGGGAGGAAGGAGAGTTGGCGGCTAGGGGGAGGAAGGCTAGCCTTGGCCGAACTTTTTGAAGAGGAGGAAAAGAAGAGGGAATTCTTAAGAGAGGAAAATTAGGGTTCAATTATATTTCGTTCTTCACTTATCAATATGAGAACCACACATGCCTATATAGGCTTATATCAATGTTATGGCTGTATGTAGACCAATATTAAAATGCAACACCCACATTAACTTAAAATATTATATGAAAATGAAATAAACATTGCAATAAAAATAAATGCTTCAAATTATTATTATTAGATTGGTTTGAGCCGAGGGCGGATATTATGGCATCGCTCCTCAAGGTCATAATGGAGGCACAAGTCTTTATTTGGAGGCAGAGAAAGAACTTCCGTAAACACGCCGTCATCATATTCAACATGTTGAGGGTCGTCGTCTCTATCAATCCTCCCCCATTCAAAACTACTCATAATCGATGAGTTGGTCTGAAAGTACCGATGCAGGAGAGCATCATCCAAAAGAACCATGTAGCAGCAAACAACACCACATGGCAAGGAGAGCACTTCATCTTCGAGTGTCATGTCATGCAAAAAGGTGGTCCTGACGAACCATGGAAAAAGCATTAGGCAATAAAGGAAAACAAGTTTCTATATCAACAACCAACGTACCTCCAGTGAAGACCGATGAAGAGAGCGATCCAGGCACAAGCTCACTACCCAAACCATAAGAAACTAAGTGGACCCAAACAGACAGACAGATAATTCAAGTGGTGGAGAAACATATGGCGTTAAATCTTAAACATTAAAAATACGTTAAATACCCCAATCAGTGGATAACTTAAAATGATATGGATATTCTTCTAATTTCTTTAATATCCAAAAAAGGTCCAGCTTTCCAACTCGCCAACTTTCTATAGTTCCCGAAGGCAACCGTTGAGGGACGAGACGCGCAAAATCTAAATCACCAACGTCATAGTTAGACGCTCTTTTTTGTAAGATTGCATGAAATTGATAAAATATCATTTGTATGGTAAGCGCTTCACTAATGTGCTTATATTTTTTATGAACATGAGATGCATAAACTTGTGTGAGTTGACTTGTCTTATAAGACAGTGGTAATGAAATCAAGTCAAAAGGAACCAGTGCTTTACACCCGTGCACGATCTCATTCGGCGAGCAACTAGCATGTGAATAATAATAAGGCACAACTTGATTGAGTATTTTTTTAAAAGTGCGCCTAAGTATATTTCTACCGTGAGGTGTGAACCCATGTGCTATATGACTCAACCCAAATACAGAGGATAAAGGGGTTAAGTTAGGGGGCACGAGAGCCTAATAATCAAAGATGACTTTCATTGGCTCCAAATTCGCAGTTCTAAATTTATATTTAACATTTTCACGCTTGACATGAAAATATGCTAAGGGGAACTACTCATCATAAATAATAGAGTTGGACGCTCCCGGGTGCGAAAAGATGTGCGAGTGATATAACTCATGGGGCCTAACCATGGTCACTAAAGGGTGGGAATGAGGGTCATCAAAAGGCGATGGATAAATGTTTTCGACCGAGTGTGGTATATAACCATGTAAAGGAGACACTGCATCCATAGGCACAATAGCTAAAGAAGTAGAAACGGATAAGGATAGAACCGTAGCCAGACATGCAGAGAAAGGAATAGTCAAATGTGACGCATAGTCAGATCTACACGGTGCGGTGAACAGACAAAAAACTAGCGCGCTCAACTTACTAAGATCTAAGAACTGAGACAATGCCAATATAGGAACTAATACAGTCGGCATGTTATAACAACTCAGTCTAGGACTACAGATTTCATGTCCTAAAATGCAAATTAATGTGGGCACAAAAATAGAAGGAAGGGTCGGTAAAATCAAACCCGGGATAAAATACAAATCAGAATTAATTTCACCTATCAGTGATAATATTAATGAACTCTCAGTCGGGGTAATACCAAAGAATCGTCAAAAAATACCACTTCCTCGCTGGCAATTTCTTCCAACACACTACACAAGTCATTCAATTCAAAATCATTAATGGTCTCAGGAATGGGAAAATTCTAACCCGATGAAAATTTTATTCAGATTGAGCTTCATACAATGGTGGTAACATCAAATAACTATCGTTCGGGTTCGCAGTGTTAAAATCATCCAAACATAACCTTCTCACATTAGGTGAGTCTTCCCAATCAGTCGGGACATTCTTTAAGTCAGGGTTATCAATGACAATAGAGAAATCCTCAATCACAGGCTCCTCAAGTATGTCCGATAAAATCTCAGTTCGTGTAATCATAGGATCAAACGCGATGGGGATCGTATCCTGGAGAGGGCACTCAATACTAGGATGAATAGACACAATGCTAGTAGGGCATGTAATAGGCAAAGAGATACTCTCACAGATTGGACTATCATTATCATCCCAAACATCGTCTTCTAAATCACTATATATGCCTTCAATGTCAAAATCATCAGATTCATCAGGCACTATCGTACAAGAAGGAATACTGTCACCTAGCATGCCAACTTCAGGATCCACAAATTCAATATCCATACCAAAATCCTCAGATGTATCAGCCACAATCTCAATGGGCTTATCCATCGATTCTAAATGAGCAGACACCCTAGTAGTAACCTCTTTCGAATTAAAATTTTGGGGTCTAATTGGCTTATGTTTCCTTGAGGTGGGGATAAACAAACTTTGGGTATTACTACCTCTCCAAGTATAGGATCTATCATGAGGCATAGGGTCACTCCTATAAGTAAATACGGGTCTAGTACCGTAACTATTCTTACTAACGGGTGTGGTGCTATTAGTACGAAGGTAATCGGGATCAAATTGATCTAAGTGTAGGCTACGCATGTACCACCATGTAATTTTACAGCTACCAACACGACGTTGTTCGTTTAAACAAAACTCGCGGGCTCGACCTATTAACCATTGTCGGACGATGTTAACCTTTTGGTTGTCATCCCATTTGTGACAATCAAAATAGATTTCTACCCACTTAAGCTAATCTCTAAAAAATTTAGGATCCCCATAACCATCATAGGTGAATATCTCACTCTTAGTGTGAAGATAAGTCTTGGGAAGATTAGAATTCTTAGGGTATGTGATAGCAAGGTTGGGGTAGACGTTAGTTGCCTAAGCAACTGTAGAATCTCATTCACTATGGGTAAATAAACAAGTTTCCTAACGTTCAACATGGAATTAGAGGATTTTAATCGTGATACATTAACATCATAGGCCATTTTAGTGAGAACCGGAGAGAATATCTCACCCGGAACTAGTGCACATGCAATGAATAAATAACCTAGCCCTATTTAATTTTCAAAGATGTAATTATTTCTACTAATTAATTAAGTTAATAGAATTTTTTTATTTATTTTATTGCTGTGAATAATATGAAGATTATTAAAAAAAATTTGGATTTTTGCTGAAATAATAAAAATATAGGCCGCTATTTGCAGACCAAAATTATAATTTTATAATTATTTAATAAAAATAATGGCTTAATAAAAATAAAATATTTTTTTGAATTTTTACTAATAAAATAATGGAGAATTTCTTGAATTATATTTTTTAATTTTGAGAAAAACTGAAAATTTTTGGCCGCTATTTGCAAACAAAAAATTTAAAAATTGATTTATATGTTGTGCGATGAAACATGCAAATACGTGTCGGTGCTCAAAGCAAAAGGGGGAGGGGAAAATTAGGAAATTGACGTGAAACTCCCTCTAATACCAAATTGATGCAGGCTCACACGTTTGACATCGAATAGATCTACGGACTAGCACGTATACCTCCCTACGATCTAATCCTATACTCTCACAATCGTTCTACGCAGCACCACATTAATTAATTCTATCAATTATATGCTAGTGTAATGGTAGCCAAATCGGGTAGGATCGAAAAAAAAGTTATATGCCAATGATCTTTTTGGCTAAAAGGACCAACCCGGTCCGATCGAGCGAAAGCTATACCAAAAGATATCTACCAAAAGTATCTATTCTGGAACGGTAGATCTCTCACAATAAAAGAGAACAAAGCTTCGCTAAACCCTTGCAAACTTAAAGGAAAATTAATATGAACCACAAAATCATTCAATAGAAATCCAAAAATAAATTCAATGCTATCAGATCTAACGCCAAAGTAATTCACCATAAGAATTAATCTAAGAGATGAACACACAAGAGGTAGAAATATTTCACTACCAAACAAGAATCGATGATTCTGGTTTCTCTACTTGGATCACCCTTCAACGGCTCTGCCGGAGTCACACTGGTAGGAGAGGAAACTTGTCCACCTTCGTCGCTTCACGCATTGGCTGAGATCCACACAAGGATGGTGATGGTAATTGGTGTGGCAAGGAGGAGGGTGGCCGGTTTTGGTTTTTATGGATGGTGGCCGGCTCTTGGTATTGGAGTGGGGGCCTGGTTATGGTGAGATGGTGGTGGCAGTTTTGGGTTTTTGAGGGGGTGGCCGAATCTCCTTAGTGATGGAAGGCTTAGGTTAGAGGGGTGGAAATAGGAGGAGGCTAGGAGAATATGGTTGATTGCTTGAAAGAGGGGAGGAAGGAGAGTTGGCGGATAGGGGGAGGAAGGCTTGCCTTGGCTGAATTTTTTGAAGAGGAGGAAAAGAAGAGGGAATTCTCAAGAGGGGAAATTATGGTTCAATGCAATTTCATTCTTCATATATCAATATGAGAACCATACATGCCTATATATAGGCTTATATCAATGTTATGGCTATATGTAGCCCAAAATTAAAATACAACAAACACATTAACTTAAAACATTACATGAAAATGAAATAAACATTGCAATCAAAAGAAACGTTTCATCTAATTATTATTAGATTGGTGTGAGCCGAGGGCAGATATTATGGCATCACTCCACATGGTCATTATAACACCGCATGTCTTTATTTGGAGACGGAGAAAGAACTTCTGTAACCACGCCTTCATCATCTTCAACATGTTGAGGGTCGTCATCTCCATCACCACAAAGTTGTGTTCACACACCACTATTCAGTTATGATAGGTAAGGGTCCTCTAAGTTATTATAAAATTCCTTAACAAACAACAATAAAAAAACTCTCCTCTATCAATATGAGCGTGTTGGGACAAGTCCACTCCCAGTCCTATCCTCACTCAAAAATAGGTTCCCAGCACTTTGGGATGAAGCCCATAGTCACCATAGACCCGACCCCCGGGCACACATGTTGGTCATGAGATGGAAGCCATTTCCCAAAAAATTAAATAGAAAATATCAACATCATGAATCACTAGCACTACCATCGATGATAGCATGCTATCATTGGGAGATAATGTTAGTCTACTATTCACAATCTTCTACCTCCAAAAGTACCTAAAAATCTCAACCAAAAATGGCTATATTTTACAAAATATGATATTCCACACAAAAAAGTCAAACATTGCAATTATGCTATTATGGTTTTCACATATTGTAATGCTTTAATGGAGGATTACTACTATCTTTTCTCGTTAGACTATTGTTTTCAAACATTTTGTTGCTATATAATGCCTTGAAAAATATCTTCTCACATGAAATAAAAGCTATTACAGTGCACTTATATAGGAACAAGTTAGCATACCTCTAAGTATAAGTAATGTTTTATGTTTGATAACATTTACCTCACATGCACACTTTTGATATTCCTATATGTGCCGTACATTTTAAATTACATGATTGTGTAGTATAATATCTTAATATATTAAAATACATAAATAAATTACCTATGCACCTTTGAATTTGATTCATGCAAATTTGATGTTCATGCACTATTTATTCAAATAAGTGATTTTATAGACAAATATGTTAATGTTATTATTTGCGCAATATGTGAATTTGGAGCCCTTAGTAGATAAATAAAAATTCCAATAAAACTGATGAGGGAAACTCCACCAGGCACGACTCACCCTCCTGATAAGTCTTAATTAGCATTGTGAAGTTGAAAACCTTGGAATAAGAATTGTAAAGTGTCTTGTAGCAAATAAATATAAACCACTTTGTGTACATCAGATCACATAATAAAATAAAAAATGAGAAATAGGGAAATAATGTGATCCCCCAAAGCACTACTTTGCTCCCAGAAAATTCTTAATAAGGATTGCGTGTGTAGAGCACCTTAGGAGTTGTATGTACTATGTCCGTGCATTCAATTTGTGTAGAAGTAAAATTATTTATGAAGTTTTATGTTAAGTGTATTTCATTATATATGTCGTTTGTTTTTAATTTTCTCACTTTTATTGTTCATCAAAACACTATCTTGTACACTTCATTATCTGACATTACACTTATACTCATGAGAATTGAACCCTAATGCATACCTATAAATTTTCTCTGCAATCAATAGTAATTTCATTAGATATCAAAGCATGATCTCTACAATATTTTAGTACATTTGACTTGCAAATTTCTGAACTTTATAAATTCATATCTTGTTTAAATAATTTTGATCATGCTTTGAAATGTTGTTGTTAATGCATATCTTGGTACATAGTTCAAAAACAACATGGTATCAACTATTACTATGATTATATTCCTGCTTGAATTCCAAACTATCATGTTTATAAACTTTTACTATAATTCTACACATGCTTTTATTTGCTCAATGATGTTTTTTTCAAAATTTTACTTCCAAACTCTTTTTACCATTGTCTTACTACTTAAAGCTTTATCATATAAACACTAATTAAATAAGTAGTAATAATATTTTCCAACAAATGGTTTATTTATCACCAAACAATATCCTCACACTATTCATTACATAGAAAACCTCTTTTTACCAAGACTCTCTACCCCACCCTCTTTTAATAATTCCAAAAGGGGGAGAATAAATTGAAGAAATATATCATTTGGGGGAGAATAAAAAAGGAAGAATCTATATAAGGGGAGTATCCATCAAGGGGGAGTACGCTCATAGTGCTTATAAATTCCTATAAACACAAAAAATCTGACCTTTTTTTCGTTATTTCGTCATAAAGGATTTGATATTTTTAAAAGGGAGAGTTTGTTGGAACATGCATTCCACAACCCTTGGTTTGATAAGAACAAATACAAGTTTGTATTTGATCATGTTTGTTGTGTGTTTATAGTGTGCATGAACTATAGGTTCAGTACCAAATGGAAGACGAGTTGAAATGACAAAGATGTCAAAGTTTTGTTGATATCTCTAGGTGGTATCGCTACCGATGAGCGGTATTGCTACCGTTGGCGCTAGCTATAGCAATCTGACAGAAAAGGAAGAATACAAGCCCTGGAAGGAAGCTACTGAAAATGAAAGGTGTTACGGCCGGGCGGTATCATTATAGCAAGGTGATATCTTATGGAGAGTCCTTTTTTGGAAGAAAAAGTTACCAAAAACTGGTTTCAAAAGCCCAAAAGTTTCCTAAAATGGCTATGGAAAGTTGCCAAAGATGATTATTTCCAAAGGAGACAAAGGCTATCAATAAATTTTATCATAGGGTGATAGTACTACCGCTGGTAGTAGGTTTTGTGCCTATAAAAGAGCAGTCTTCCTCCTTTCACATAGATCGACAACAAGGCACCAATTGGAGGCCACGATCAAAGCCAGAACTCTCAATATTTCATGAGAGCCTCCTCCTTAGTGATAAGAACTCCACTCAATACTCGTGAAGGCCACAGACTCAGTGAAAGGATCAATCACGCATATTCACCGTCGAGTCCATCTCATTAAGGCACTTTCTTTAGTATTATTGCATTTTATTTATTTTATTCTCTAAGTTGAAAATTAATTGCAGGTATAAGAGACTAAGTATTGTGAGACTTTGGGGAAAAATTATCCAGTGAGGATGTTTGTTTCCTAGGAGGATTCCATAAATTCTATGCATGTTGTGGAAACTAGGTCTAGGGTAGATATAGGGGGCGATTTCAGCACTTATCTAGGAGAGGTTGGATAGAACCAATCGGCCTTTTGGAGAAGGGTCAGTATAGAAAAGAAAAATAATTTTATTGTCACAACAATCCCAAGCATGATTGGAATCAAATTTTTATAATCACAACTTTGGAAATAAAATTACTATTTTTCTTTAATTATTTGTCTACTACCTTTTTAATCTTTGTTTTTTGAAGAAAGCAAAGTTTCTATAACAATCGCTTGATAGTATCTCTATCACTGGCGTAGAAATAGTATAACATAATTATTCTATTTCTCTGTCTTACGTTTAAACTTGTTTAAAAAATACTTATTCTCCCCCCCCCCCTTTAAGGGCACTACACGATCCAGCAGTTTATTCAAGCAGTTTTATAGGCAAGATCACTGGAAATATTTTATTTGTGGACATTCAAACAAAAACTATCCTTTGAGATTGTTTGTCAAGAATGGAGGATTCTTCATGGTCAAAGGTCAGTTTGTAACCCTTTTTTAGGAGCTGCCCAAGACTGAGCATATTATGGGAGAGAGCTGGCACATATTGCTCCATATTGATATGTTTTATTTCTCCAATCTACAGCCTAAAAGCAATTGCCCCTCTTCCTTCTATTTTTATGATATTATTATCCCCCTTTAATATCTTTAACTGAGCTTCTTCACTAATTTGTACAAAGGATTCTTTGTTTCTTGATATGTGGTTCGAACACCAGCTATCAAGAAAGCAAACCTCTAGGTATGGTGTCTTTGTTCTGTGTGGAGAATAAAATGTGGAATCAAAATTATTGGCGAAGTTCACATCCTATTTTTGTTTGTTTTCATAATACCAAAGTCCTTATGGAGGTGATTTTATCTTCTACATTTCTTATATTTGGAGAGATAGTCCCTGGTATGATATGTAACATCCCCATTTCTACTATAACCCTAGTGTAAATTAGTGCAGGACATGATGCATAGGGCAAGATGGTTGACTTAGGGACCCACTCAACTTGGTGAACTCACCTAGAGAGCCCTTGACCTAACTAGGTCAACCTACCTTAATGTGGGTCTAGTAGTCTTAAATTGATCAAATTGACCTCACTGATACCCTCTTAACAACTTTAGAGGCCATTAGGTAAATAATAATTCATTGAGCTCAATCAATGTAAGGAATTTTACCAAAGTCAACTTTGGGACAACTTAGCTTAATCAACACTAATTGGTCAAATTGACTTCACCAATACCTCCACCCAAACACTATGGTAGGTCATTAGGTTTATAATGACTCAGTGGGCTAAATAATCTTTATGAGATTGACCAAAGTCAACTTTAGGTCAACTTAGCCCAATTAAACCCTAATGTGGCTCAATTGTAGTCCAATTGGTCTTCCTATGGACAAATTGACATCACCTTGGTCCAATACACTTCATGGGATATTATGTGACTCATTTACACCAAGAGAAATTAACCGAGACGGTAACTATTGTCCAATACGCTTCATGGGATATCATGTGAGCTCACCATGGTCGTTGAACCACAACCCATCGATGTCTCTTGTCGAGAAGATGGTGGTGGCAGGGTTGGTCGGACATGGGAGGTCTTAACTTGATGTAGGGAACTCAAAATTCACCATGCAGGTCAAGCAAATCATGGTCTTTGGCTAAAGAAAGAAGACAACCAGCTTCCTCTTGATTTGTTTCAAGATTTGTGCTTGATGATTTTTATATTCTATAATTTAGATTTTAGGATAAATACATTCTATCACACATATTTCAACCTATTCAAGGTTGTATTTATGCACCATAGATGCACATATAGGCCAAGTTATGAACATAAAAATGTATCCCATGGTCCGTAATGTCTGGGGAACTTTATATCACCTTAATTGGTACCATGCATCCCCCATAATTTAAGTTTTTCTGGGAGTCCAAGAGGTGACGTAGACCTTATTTTGGTAATTCCTAACTCTAGACTCAATGCATGGGTACATAATTTGGCAATATATTAGGGGTACCTAGATAGAGTTCCCATAAAAAATCAGAATTTTAGGGGAATATTTTCCTATAGTTTATGTAAAATTTTAATTATGGATGTATAGGTGATATACATGGCTAGACAACTTCAAAATGATACAAATCTTTGGTAGATTGTTATTTAGGTCATAATATGCCAATGGTCAAAATTGGGATCTTGGCTTTTTGTATGTGGGTGTATTTTACTTGCATGAACCATGTATATTTGGAAATGGCTTGCATTCAGCACAAAATAAAATTTGGTATATTTTTAATTTTGTATGTCAATGAAACTTTGACCATGCTTGTATTATGATGGAATGCATCGCTTATGGACAATTTAGGATATTTTTACATAATTTTCCTAAGTATTACAATAATAATAATTATGTCTCACTTTGAAATAAATAAATAAATAAAGTGACTAAACAAATAAGTGAAAATCCAAATCTATTTCACATGTTTAGTTAGCTCAAAACACACCTCTGTGAATTTAATGAGAAATTTTTTGTACCAATTTCCTTGTGAAATATCAATATTTGTATTTATCACATGTATGAATATGTGAAATAATTATGGTAAATTTAACTTAGAAATTTATTTAGAATTTTTAGATGAGTAAATTATATAGTTCTTGTTCAATGATGCAATTTTCTTATAAAAGTATTTTTGGAATTTTAATGATCAAATTATTATGGAAAATTGTGATTCTCTGTTAGGCACATTTTTATGTCATAATAAACCTCTAAAAATTTATTTGGAATTTTTAGATAAATAAATTATTTAGTTTATTGGGTACATTGGAAAGTGTGTACCTATTTTGGAGAAGCCTCACTTAGCTCAATGATATACATCAAGGTGTATTTGATGTTATTTTTAGTTTATATGTGTAGGTTAAGTATTGGATAAAATGCAGGAAAAAGTTTCTTAGTCCATGTGTCGACACCAGAGAAAGCTGTATCGACACTTCAGTAAGTTTGTGTCGACACTTGGAAAAGGCAGTGTCGACACACATGAGCAGAGTCGACATCAACTGTGTAACACTTGGAGGCAGTGTCGACACATAGAATTCTTAGTCTACATCAACTGTGTCGACTCACAGGACTTGTGTCGACACTCAGTAGAGTTTCAACATAGTTGATTACTGTGGAGTGAAGAAGTGATTGTGTAGACACAAACAATCTGTGTCGACACATTCTCAAGATGAAGGGTCTAGAAGCAGTGTCGACATCAAGGGAGCTATGTCGACACCACCAAAGTCTATGTCGACACTTAAGTCACTTATGTCGACAAATATTGACAGTTTGTCTCGACATAGAATGACAGTCAGTCTCGACGCTTTGCTGACAAAGACAAAGGTTCAAGAACTGACTAGAGACTTGACAGCTGTGCATTCAAACAACATTAATGAAGTTGTCAGACTTGTCAGAAGTCGGTTAGAAACCGGATCAGCCGATTACTATGGATGAAGTATATATATATATAGATGGATTCTGATGAAAGGAGAATATACACACAACTAACACAACTATTGAGAGATTGATTCTTTGATCAAGAAAGTGCAAGTCACACAGAAGAAGATCTTCGTGAGAAGATCTAAGAAGACATTCGGAAGTGATTATCCACTCAGATTTTGTCTAAGGAGAATTCAACCTAGAATTCAGAAGGAACTTGAAAAGATTTGGGGAGAGAGAGCTCCAGCTGTTTTTAAGTCAAGAAGGAGACTATCAAAAGTCTCTCAAGAAGTAGATCCTTAACTAATCTACTAAGTAGATCCAGATCTATTTTTGGACTCTAAGAAGGAAGCTGTCTATCAGTCAACTTCAAAAGAGATCATCCCTACTAAGTTCAGATTCAAGAAGCTTTGAAGAATGCTAAGAACATGTTGATTTCAGTCATCAGTCTCATCAAGAAGCTGATCAAGAATCCTCTTATCCTTTCTCTCTCAATAAGGGTAAGAGTCCATCAAAAATTCTTATCAAATTCTGTAGGATCTTTTCAAAGATCTGAGTTGTAAGCCTGTGTTATAAAGGCTGAGTGTAGGAGATTTAGATCTATGAGTAGTAAGGCTGTTTGAGCCTGAGTGTAGGAGAATCAGTTCTCTGAGTTGTAGGCCTTGTGGCAAGGCTGAGGTAGGGCTGATTAGCCTTAGCTGTAGGAGTGTGGATATATTCTGAGTTGTAGGAATACTTCAGGATTCTGAGCTGTAAGATCTGGGGATCTGAGAAAAAAAGGAATAAGTTAGGCTGAATCTAGCATATTGCTGAATAGGCGAAGGTGGAAAGTGGATGTACCCAGACCTTGGGGAACCACTATAAATCAGTGTGCAATCTGTGATTTGTGTAATTATAGATTCTGTGATTGTATATGTTGTGTTAGCTGTAGAGTTTTCAGATTTATATTAAAAAAACTAAAGTAATATTCTGCCATAAATTAAAACAAGGATAATAACCTATTCACCCCCCCCCCCCCTCTACGTGTTTAGGTTGTGTTGAAGTTAAAACTATCAAGTGGTATCAGAGCCAGGTTGCTCAAAGAAGGACTTAACAGTCTGAGTTAGATCCCAAAGACAGAATCAAGAATCAACAAAATTGGTTCTGGAGAAAATCACAAGGAACTAGGGTCTATGAAATTACCCATCTGTAGGAAGGAGATATTTGGAATATAGAAAGAAAGGGTCAGACTTTTTATGGAGGCTTCTGATCCAAGGATTTATATTACAGTAAAAGAAGGTCCTTATGTTCAAATGAAGGTGTCTATTCTCGATGCAAATTAAAGAACTCCTAAAGATTTTTCTGAGATGACTAAGGATGAGATCATCCTGGCAACTATGGATAAAAGAGCCCAGAATATCATAGTAAGTGCCATAGATGATTCAACCTTTCCAAATTTTATTCAATGCAAGACCTTCAAGGAAATGTGGGACACTTTGATATTCTACATGGAGGGCTCTGAAGAAGTTAGAGAAGATAGAAATTCTATGCTAAATAAGGAATATGAAAGTTTCAGACAAGGGAAGTCAGATAGCATATCTGAGTGCTATAAGAAGTTCTATAGAATAGTAAATGAGCTGATGTCTTATGGAAGGGTCTTCAGTACATATGAACTAAATGATAAATTCCTAAGATCCTTGACAAAGGATTGGGAGACCAAGATTTGTGCCATTAGGGAAGTGGCCAAACTTGCAGATATTTCTCCTCCAACTTTATTTGGAAAGTTGCTGTCTTATGAAAAGCAACTAATGACTAGAAAAGAGGAAGAAAGAAATGCAAAAGGGGAGCATAGAGAAAAGTCTGTGGCATTAAAGGTTGAAGCCACTAGAAAGAATAGGAGGATGTCTCCATCACCTCCTAAGGAAGTTGCTGAAATTACCTCAGATAATTCAGACAACCAAAATTCAAATAACAGTGATTCAGATACAGATTTTACTGCCTATACAAGGCAGTTTTTAAGATTCTTGAAGAAGAAGCAGTGGAAATCTAGGCCCTCCACCTCACAGCCAGTTGATGACTATTATCAAAAGAGAAAGTCATCTGGGAAGGACAGGAACAGGTTTAAGCCTAGCAAATCAACAATATCAAATATAATTTTCTATTGATGTAATAGGCATGGACATGTTGTGGCTAAGTGTCCAGACAAAAGAAAGGAGTCTGCTGATAAAATAAAAACTCAACAAAAGAGCAAGAAGGAGAAATCCTTTGTTGCTAAGAAGGAGAAGAGCTTTACAGACCAATCATCTTAAGAGTCTGAATCTGAAGTTGAGGCAAACATTGGCCTATATGCAGCAGATGAAGAAGATGAGTTTATGCAATTGCTGAACTCTATCTATGTAGAAGAACACCATCAGTGCATGGGACTGATGGCTGTATTAGAAGAAGACAAGTGCCAGGATCAGCCTGGTCCTTTCAAGGTACAATTTTTGTCTAGTAATCCAGATTATAGTACTTGCATAGAGTAAGTTACATATGCATCAAGCGATGTGGATGGGTCTGAGTCTGAAGGTGATATTCATTAGCTGATAGATGAATATGGGGACTTATTGCAGGCACTAAAGATAAGCAAGAACCTGGCGAAAACTCAGGCTAAGGAAATTGCAGATCTTAAGATGGCTGCATCTGACTTAGAGAAAGAGTTGGATAAAAAATTGAATGAGATTGCCAAACTAAAAACTATAACTGTTATTCAGATGGGTACAATCACATACAAAAATGATCTAATTAAAAGTCTGGAAGTCAAACTTCAAAAGGAGAATGATTTGGTGGCTAGTAATTTCAAGCCAAAATCAGTTTTACCCTTAATAGATGAGTTTGTGGCTCAAAAGGGTAAGGTTGGAATAGGCTTTAAAGGTAACACCAGGGCTGTCCAATTGAAGAAAAAGGGCAAAGACTCAGTCCAACCACTGAATTTTAAAGTCCTTGTTGTTTTTAGAAAGGTACAAGTTCCTTCTAACAAGTATGACCTTGAGAATACTCATGGTCATAGTAAGACTGAAGTTCTGAATGACAAGGTTGCTTATGTCAATAAGGAATCCCATGTTCATAAACCCTATGTTTGTGAGAAACCAGTGGGTGTAGCTGTAGCAGTACCAGCACAATTCAAAAGATTTGATGTCAACCAGGCTGTCAAGAATGTATCTAAAAATAGATACAACAAGTATGAATGCTGGTGCTGTGGTAAGACAAGTAATTATGCCATAGATTTCTGGCACAACACTAGTATCAGGAAGTACAACAGCCTACCTGTTAGAAGAGCTGCAGGTAGATTTGTTAAGTATGAAGCTAACTTGAACCAAGGACCCAAGACTTACTTGGGTTCTAAGGAGAGGTAATTCTTTATTGTAGGTGAGTCCAAGTCACCATACCCCTATATGGTACTTCAATAGTGGATGTTCCAGGCACATGACTTGAAGAAAGGGATTGCTGAAGGAGTACTTGCCTATCATAAATGGGCCTAAAGTAATCTTTGGTGGCTCTGAAAAAAGAATCATTAAAGGGTTTGGTAACATTTCTAATAACAAGATTACTATCACTCAAGTGGCCTATGTGAAGGGTTTGAAACACAACCATATAAGCATAAGTCAGCTGAGTGATTTAGGATATGACATTTCATTTGTTAATAATGGCTGTCATATCAAAAGGTCAAGTAATCAAAAGGTAATTTTGACAGGATATAGAAAAAGGAATGTGTACTGTCTTAATTTTGAGTGTGAGAACAAAGGTTCTTCTATTTGTCTTGTAGCTGATGAGAGAGCCTCTCATTGTGTCAAATTACACAAGAAGCTGGCCCATCTTAACTACAAAACAATTGGCCAACTCTTTAGCAAAGAGTTAGTGAGGAATGGTCCTAAAGTAAAGTGTATAAAGGAAGGGATATGTTCAGCTTGTCAAAAGGGCAAGCAGACAAAATCCTCCTTTCATAGCCTTGAAAACAAGGATTAAGTCAGGTGTCTATACCTATTGCAAATGGATTTATTTGGTCCTACGCTAGTTGAGAGAACTAAGTTGTCAACCTAAATCACCTAGAGGGGGGTGAATAGGTGAAATGCGTGCCAAATGTGGAATAAAAAATTAACACAACACAGATAAGTAATCAAGCAATCACACAGACGATGAGAGATTTATAGTGGTTCCCCAATCTTGGGTATGTCCACTTTCCTCACTGATCGAGCAAATAACTAGACTCGGCTACTCCACTATCTCGGATTGCAAACCACTCCTACACCTCGGAACTATGTTCCTACAAAAACTCGAACCCAAACGGATCTACACTTGGAAGATAAAACTTCCTACCACTCGGAGATAGATCTCCTACAATGAAATTTGTTTGAAAAGAAAAACACAAACAATAATTAGCACATATCTGGATCTGGCTTTATCTTCTTCTTGAGAGCTTTTCGGTTTGAATAGAAACAGTTGAAGAAGACTTGAGAGAGAGATCAACGATTTTGAGATCTGGAATCACCACGATCAAGAAAATAAATCAGAGACGATGAAGCACGGAGATATCGGATGATTCTTCTTGAGTCTGGATCGCTTGAGAATTAGAGATCGATAGTTGCGGCTGAGAGAGGACGATCCATAGCTTCTTCCGAAAACTTTAATGGCGACGGAAGGAGAGATTAGGGTTTTCGGGATTTTCTCTTTCTTAAAAATTAATCTCTGTAAACGCGTGTATTTAGTCAAGTCTGAAAAGACCTATTTATAGGCAGTCTCCAACGGTCATAAGCATAATTAAGGATGACACGTGGACCAATCATAAAGGACTTTTTGAAAATACACAAACAAACTTGACTTGGAGAAATTCAGGAAATTCGAACAGACATACTCAAGAGACAGAGACATACTCGAGTAAGAGGTTACATACTCGAGTGGATATGAGGGATATACTCGAGTATCAAGATAGAAACTACTCGAGTGCTGCAAGGATCAATACTCGAGTGACTTAAAGAACCTACTCGAGTATGAGCAAATATACTCGAGTAAACACTTAGAAAAAAATTTCTCAGATAAGACTTGAAGAGCTACTCGAGAATAAGAGTTTGAGATACCCGAGTATAGGGAAGATAGACTACTCGAGTATCTTAGGAAAACTACTCGAGTGATCACTAACCTACTCGAGTATAAAAATCTATCTACTCGAGTACAGAGTTACTTACTCGAGTATTTCAGAGAACTACTCGAGTATGTGGACTTAGAAACTTTCTAGGATAAGAGGTCCAGATCTACTCGAGTTCAAACAGAGTGCTTACTCGAGTAACTAACCATCTACTCGAGTAAAAGGTATCACTTACTCGAGTGAAAGAAAATCTACTCGAGTATAAGCTTTCATACTTGAGTATATAGAGAATCCACTCAAGTAAGTAGTCCAACCTACTCGAGTACAGACTCACTTACTCGAGTATACTAAAGAAGTACTCGAGTATGTGGACTTAGAAAATTTCTTCTGAGATAGACTTCAATACTTTATAGTCCAAGTGCATGTTGATGAAGTGTGTCCCAATAGAGAGGCTATACATGAGCCAACATCTTGGATCACACAATGAGGAATTACATTGTATGGTCCTGTGTTTGGTAGCCCATTATAGACTGACATTGGTCTACACTTGGCAATAAGAACCTACACAAATACAACTCAAACACAATATCAAATACACCTTAATTGATCTTAGTTCAAGGTCTGAGTTCCTACAAATCTGAGGTATTGTGGAGACAAATCCCAACAATATCCCCCTATTTGTAGATGTCAGCACCCTCTACACTAAGGAGAATTACTTAGAGTAAAAAGAACAACAAAATATATACTGGAGAAAAAATGAAACAGGAATAAAAAAGATAGCCATAATTAGAATCAAATATATATATAGAAATGATTTCAAAAGATTAAATGTCCATATCCACATCCTCATTCACTCAAGAAGGGGCTCCTCTATGCAGTCTTTCTCTTTTAAGCTCTTGCCTCTCCAGGTAGCTAAAAGGTTTGGGAAAATAGGTCTTGGGCCTTGGAGGAGCAGCTGGATTGTTATATCCCCAATTTCTGTCATGTAATCTGATTTTGATTTGAGATACATCATATGCTTTCCATTCTGCATTGTTATAGTAGTGATCTCTATTTTCACCAAAATCTGTTACCAGCTTCAAGGTATCAAGGATAAGAGACTTGGAGGTAGGACTCCAAACTTCTGCATAAACAACTTCTGGTCTACATTCTTGAGCTGGGGCAGGCTCTCTCCTTTGTGCAGAACGGCTAGCAGAAGCGCCGTCACCATATTTTCTTTTCTTTCTAGGGGCACCCTGAGAGCTTGGAGGAAATCATCTTGCCACACATCATCATAGGAAAGAGGAAGCTCAGTCATGTCACCAGTAGGTCTAGGTGAGAAGACTAGCACATACTCTGGAATGTTGGCCTAAGCTGGAAAGTTAGCCTGATCTGGAGCACTTGAGGGAGGATGTTCTTCAAGAGGATCTAGGACCTTTGAAATAATGGCAGGGTTAAGTTGGGAGTTGGGAAAGTTCTGATTATGCACCCATACAGCAGTGTCATAGATATAGAACTTTACAGATTGAAGTTGAGCAAGGATGTCTGCTTTCATATCTTTGACTAGACTATCCACTGATGCTTTAGATTGTTCAGATATTTTTTCAACTTTTTCTTTGACTAACTTCTCCCCCTTGGTGATATCTACAGAGAGTTGGGCAATTGCTTCATCTCTAGAAGTTCCAACTTCCTCACAAACTTTCATAACATTCGCGGTAGCATCCTTGTCCAATTGAATCTGATTATTTGCAACTATTTCAGCTTGATCTTTGAGTACACCTATACTGGTGATAGTATGATCTAGGGCTTTTCCACCCAACTAAAATAGTCTCTTGAGCTCATCAGTGTTTGCTTGAATTTCAGCAAAGCCTCTACTCATCTCAGTTTTAAGAGTAGAGATCTTGTTGTTCACTGATGCCAGAGAATCATCAATGTATTTTCTCTGTTCACGGATCATTTGCCCAATCTGACTGACTAAATTTGAGAAGCTAGAGGGATCTGAGGCCGGGGCAGAGGCTGAGGGAACAGGAGCAACCCAGGGGGAATTTCAGTAATCACAACTGAGCTTTAAGCTCTCTTGAAGGGTGGTATCTCAACTGAATCTTCTGTATTGATGAAAGAGGGAAGAGAGAAGTCTAGTGTCCTCAGAGGAGCATCCACTGGTTTTAGAGACATGTCCTCGTCATCAGACAGTAGATTAATCTCTGGCTGACCTTGCTATTTATCAGGGGACTGATCAGGAGAGGTAGGGGGTACCTTTGTAGGGGAGGGAGAAGGATCCTTAGCAAGGGAGGGAGAAGGATCCTTAGCAGGGGAGGGAGAAGGATCTGCTTGAGAGTGATCCTCAGGAGATAGCATAACTGAATCATCTTGAAATACTGGAGCATCTGACCTGAGTTCATCAATCAGTCTGTTAATATCTTCAGCTGTAGAGAGAAGGTTTACTTGAGCTTGAACTTCTGAGGTGAGATCTTCAGGAGGTGGAGAAGGAGGAGTAGGATCTTGGATCAGATCTTGCTGAGAAGAGACTTCTGAAGCTTTGTGCTGAGGATTAGATGAGGCAGGCTCCCCCTCAACTATTGCACCCGAGGTGGTAATAGTGTGATGTAAAGGAGGAGATGGAATCCTGTCATATGATACAAGGGGATCTCTGGGCTCATCTTTTGAGGTAACAGCTGCTTTTGAGGCTTGAGCAGTGTTGAGGAGTTTGATTTCATATCTTTGGATTGAGATGATGGATACTTTCTTCATATGATGGAGGGGAGTGCCTTTAGATAAATTAAACACTGTAGGATTAATCTCATGGAGGAGGAGTGAGATAATCCTGGCATTGCTTGGGTTTTTCACACTTTCTCTGATTTTGTCCAGTATCATCATTCCAAACTAGAATTTCTTCCAGAATACTATGGCTTGCATAACGTCAAAAAGATTTTGGGAAATATCTCAGAGGGAATAGGTTTTGGACAGAAGAACTTTAGCAATCACATCCACAAGAAATTTGCCCTCTGAATTATAATCTGCACGGCGGAACGAATATGCTTCATACGGGTTTATTCCACAGAAGAAGCTGGTTCTTTCGGAAGCTTCAGGAGTCAGATCATCTTCTTCATCCACCACTTGAAATTTTAACAGAGTGGCTAAGGATGCTTTGTCCAGACGGATTTTGATCCCACTGACCTTGGATTTTAGAACTGTACCATTTCGCTTGACCTTCAGATTTTTGAAGAACTCCTCGACTGCAGGGAAAATGACTTTGCACGGTGTCTGGAGGATGAACGAGAGTCCGGCAGTGTCGAACAGAATGAGTAGGTTTCGGAAATCATCGGAGAAGTTGGCTATACCTTCAGGGTCGAGCTCTGAGCTAATTCCGATCTTGGAGGAGGGAGCCATCGACGATTCTGGAGAACGGAAGAGACGAAAACGACAGAGCTCTGTGGGTTCCGAAATATGAAGCGTCGATGGCTACTCGGGAGAATGAAGAGAGGAAAGGATTTCCGATTTCTAAATATATATATGACCCTAATTAGGTTTAAGTAGGAGTGATAAGGATAAAATCATACCTTATATGGAGCGCCAAACATTTTTGTGCGAATAGAAAAAAAATGAGAATTTCAAGTATCTGATTGCCGAATATTCGAGTAGATTTCGCCATACACGAGTATGAGATGGAGCATACCCGAGTAGATCAAGTACATACACGAGTAGGTTACCAACTACTCGAGTATGTAGATTCTGTTACTCGAGTATTTCCGTTTACTCGTGTATATGTCTCTATATACTTGAGTATATCACTTTGAAATACAATTTTCTTGGGAGATATTTACTTCCACTGATATCTTCAACTCTGAGCCTGTCTGTGAATCCGCCATTACTATTCCTCTTTGTTGAGCAGCCCGAGTTCCGTTTTGAAGAATGAAAACTTGGACTCCTCCAGCGGTTTGGTGAATATATCTGCAACTTGCTTGTCTGTGGAGACATATTGTAGATCTCTGTCTCCGTTTTCCACATGCTCCCGGATGAAGTGATATCGAAGCTCTATGTGCTTTGTCCGGCTGTGGGAGACTGGGTTGTTGGCGATTGCTATTGCGCCGGATGAGTCGCAAAACAGAGGAACGTTCTGGAACTTCATGTTATAGTCTTCAAATTGATTCTTGATCTATAGAAGCTGTGCACAACAGCTGCCTGCAGAGATATACTCTGAATCAGCCGTTGAGATGGCAACACAGTTCTGCTTCTTACTGCTCCAGGAAATAAGTCTCCTTCCGAGAAATTGGCAAGTCCCGGAAGTACTTTTCCTGTCGTCTTTGCTTCCTGCAAAATCTGCATCTGAAAATCCAATTAGTTCACTATCATAACTTCTTGGGTACCATAAGCCAAGATTTGGTGTTCCTTTGAGGTATCTCAAGATTCGCTTTGCAGTAATGTAGGGAGATTCCTTAGAGTTCACCTGAAATCTAGCACATACACATATGGAAAACATTATGTCTGGTCTACTTGCGGTAAGGTAGAGCAAGGACACAATTATGCTTCTGTACCTGGTTTCATCAAAAGGTTTCCCTTTCTCATCCTTGTCCAGAGACATAGATGAGGCCATTGGAGTCCTCATAGAGGTTGCATTCTCCATTCCAAATTTCTTAAGTAGCTCTTTGGTGAACTTGGTCTGTGAGATGAAAATTCCATCCTTAGATTATTTCACTTGAAGCCCTAAGAAATACTTCAGCTCTCCCATACTGCTCATTTCAAACTTCCCTTGCATAAGTTTAGAAAACTTCTTGCAGAGGTTGTTGTCTGTAGAGCCAAAAATAATGTCATCGACATAGATTTGCACTAGCAAAATCTTGCCTTTTATTTCCCTAAGAAATAATGTCTTGTCTATCTTTCCTCTTGTGAACTTGTTTTCAAGAAGAAAGGTAGACAGCGTTTCATACCAAGCTCGATGAGCTTGTTTAAGACCATATAAGGCTTTTTGCAGTAAATAAACATGATTAGGAAAAGTTGAGTCAACGAAACCTGGCGGTTGCTCTACATACACTTCTTCATTTATGTCGCCATTTAGGAAGGCGGACTTGACGTCCATCTGATAGACGGTGAAGCCCTTAAGTGCAGCGTAGGGAAGGAATAACCTGATCGCCTCCAGTCTTGCCACTGGAGCATATGTTTGGTCAAAGTCGATTCCTTCTTCTTGACGATAGCCCTTGGCGACAAGTCTGGCTTTATTCTTTATAATTGTTCCATCTTCGTCCATCTTGTTCCGGTAGAACCACTTTGTCCCAATGACGTTCTTCCTCTTGGGTCTAGGAACAAGTGTCCATACTTTGCATCGTTTGAACTGATTCAGCTCATCTTCCATGGCTAGAATCCTGGATGCGTCGGAGTTGGCTTCCTCAAATTTCTTTGGTTCGACCTGTGAAAGAAAACTTAAGTGTAAATTTTCGTTAGTTGTACCTCGACGAGTTCTGACGCCATCCCGAGGATCTCCTATGATTTGGTCTAAGGGATGATCCTTCACGTGTCTGAACTCTAGAGTCCTTGCATCTGGGATATCTTAAGCCACTGGAGTTGCATCTTCAGCTGGGATGTGTTCTTCATCTAGATCATCTACCTCTCCAATAGGGGTTGTAGAAGTGATCTTGATGAACGTCTCATCTTTATCTTGAGTAGGTTCATCCAAGCTGAGTTCCTTCATCTTTGTACCTGCATCTTCAATAGGCATAATAGAAGAGTTGCTTTGCAGCAGACTCGTCTCATCAAATACAATGTGTACCGATTCTTCTACCACCAGAGTTTCTCTATTAAATACTCTATAGGCCTTACTATGGCTACTATAACTTACAAAAATACCTTCAAAGCTTTTCTCGCTAAACTTGGTAGTGTGATACTTGCCGTTGTTAAGTACGAAGCACTTACAGCTAAAGATTCTAAAATATGAAATGGATGGTTTCTTGCCTTTTAGAAGTTCGTAGGGAGTCTTATCATGGTTCTTGTAGATGAGAGATCGATTTTGCACGTGACAAGCGGTGTTGACGGCTTCAGACCAGAAATACTCTGGAAGTGAGGCATCACTCAACATAGTCCGGCAAGCCTCTATGAGTGTTCTTTTCCTTCTCTCAGCTACTCCATTTTGTTGTAGAGTGCACGGAGAGGAAAACTCATGAAAGATAGCTTGACTTCCGCAGAATTCTGCCATGGCTCCAGACTTGAATTACGTTCCATTGCCACTTCTGATTTTGACTACGGAACAGTTGTATTCATTCTGGATTTGCCTAACAAAACTAGTGACAGTACTGAAGGTATCTGACTTGTGTTTTAGAAAGAACACCAACGCAAAGCGCGAGTAATCATCCACAATAACCAACGTATATTCCTTACCTCCCAAACTTCTAACTTGTAGTGGACCAAACTAGTCCATATGGAGAAGCTGTAAGCTTCTATTGGAATCCTTGCTTATTATGCTTTTAAATGAACTCCTTATTTGCTTGCCTTTGATACAGGCGTGACAAAGACTGTCCATAACGCACTTGACATTAGGTGCATCATGTACTAAGTTTTGAGAGAATAGTTTATTAATAGTTTTGAGATTAATATGTGCTAGTCTCTTGTGCAATTGGTCAGCAAGAGATGCACTACTTTTTGCTAAAAGACACACTGGTGTGGAAGGGTCTATACAAATGAAATTTAAACAGAAAATATTTCTGCTTCGAGTGCCTGATAAAACAGTTTCCATATTGTCAATCGATTTTATCAAACACTTGTCAGCATGAAATTCAACCATGTATCCTCTGTCGCATAGTTGGCTTATGCTGATGAGATTGTGTTCCAATCCTTCAACATAGGCTACATCCGAAAAGGATATGCTACCGTTAGTAATCATACCGTAGCCTTTAGTTATTCCTCGATATGAACCTCCAAAGATGACCTTTGGTTCGTTGCAGACTGAGGTAATGTTCTGGAGTAGGCTCCTTGTCCCGGTCATGTGCCGAGAACATCCACTGTCCAAGTACCAGATTGACATTTTTGTGGTCTTTGGACATACCTGCAATTACAATCACTTAGCCTTAGGAACCCAAACAAGTTTGGGTCCTTGGTCTCGAGTTAGAATACTCCCCCTACGAGCATTAACATCATGAGTGGTCATTCTCACATTGCTAACTTGAGGGGTTGTAGCATTTCTAGGATTGAACCAACAATAGATGGCAAAATGACCAATTCTGCCACAGCACTAACAGTCGAACCGGTTGTATCTTTGTCTAGTGTATTCCTGCTTGATTTTCTGAAGTGATGGTCTAGCAGGAACTTCACTCTTGGAGGAGGAAGCTTCATGATGGTGGCAGCTACATGAAGTCTTCTCCTTCATAGGCTTTTCCACAATAGGTTTTACCTTTGGTGTCATCTTGATGTTATGACCATGAGCATATGGTCCATAGTTCTGAAGTTGAATCTCTTCATAATGTGTCTTGAAGACACTCTCGCCAAAGTTACGAGGACGAGTCCAACCTTGGTATCTTTACTTAGGCTTCTCGGGGATCGGCCTAGAGAAGTGTCCATAGGTGGACTCATAGTCGAATTCGTTCGTAGAAAAGATAACTTTCTTGAACAATACAGGTTCAAAGGGAGCTCCCTTTTTCTTCAGCTAGAGCCTTCTAGGCAGCCTTATTCTTTCTCTTGACCTTGTTTCTCCTAGAAGATTTACTAGAAGCACCAATGTGGCCTATACCAGCACCCTTGTCCTTAGCTGAGAACTCAGCAATGAGTGGAAGAACTGTCTTAGGCTTGGAGAAACTCTCAACAAGTTTCTTCTCAGCCTTGAGTTGTTATTCCAATTCTTTGATGATTTCCTCTTTAAGGTCGAGGTGCTTGAGAGCTTGATTGTATTCTTCCATAGCAACATCGAAGTTCTCTTGAAGAGAGTTAGTCTTGGTGACTTCTTCTCTCAAGCTGCTCTCACTAGCCTGTAGAGATTTTATCTCTTTGGCTTGAGTTTTCACGACTCTGCGACATTTTTCGTAAGCTGTGAGTAACTCCTTATATTGTCCCATGAGTTCAGATTCATCCTCAGAGGAATAGCCCTCTTGCTCATTGTCCTCATCAGATTCAGAGAGAGGAGTGTGAGATTTTACCTCCCCAGTGAACTGGGGGACTTATTCATCATCAGAGTGAGCCATGAGCCTGAAGTAAGCTTCCTCTTCTTCACTTGACTCAGATGAGTCGGAGTCGCTGAGAGTTTTGCTCTTCTTGGCTAATAAGCTCTTCTCTGTCCTCTTCTTGTGGTATGAGGATTTCTTTTCCTCTCTTCTGCCACCCTCTTTCTTCTTGTGAGGGCAGTCCGCGATGACGTGACCTGGCTTATTACAACAATAACAAACGATGTTAGTTGAAATCTGTTTGTTCTATTTGGAGTTATACCTGTCATGGCTACTTGAGCCATTCTTTCGCTTATCACCGTCATGTCGTGATCTTCTGTATGAGGCATCCTTGCCTCTCCATTGCTTCTTTTGATTCAAGAATTTCTTGAACTGCCGTGAAAGCAATGAGAACTCTCCTTCAGATAGTTCTGAGCCTGAGGTGCTTTGCTCAGAGCCTTCTTCTTCACTTACTTCTTGAGGAGATGCTGGCGAGGCAGCTTTGCCCTTCCTTGAACTGTCAGCCTTTAAAGCAACCGACTTCTCTTTTGAGGAGAAGCGACTTTTCTCTTCTTCGGCTTTTCTAGAGTTGATCTGCAGTTCATAGGACATAAGCTTGCCAAATAGATTCTATGGATCTATCTCTGCTAGTCTGCCAAACTCTCGGATGGCACAGACTTTGTTGTCCCATTCTTTGGTGAGAGATCTCAGAAACATATCATTCAGCTCCCCATTATTAAAGACTCGGCCATACACTCTCTGTCCATTGACTATCTTAAAGAAGTTTTCAAATGTGTCAGCTATAGGTTCCTTGTGACCTTGTCAGAAGGCTTCATACTTCTGATTGAAGAGGGATCTCCGATCATCCCTAACTTCCTCAGTCCCTTCCATCAGAGTCACCAGGGATTGCCACATCTCCTTGGCAGATTGGCAATGTATAAGATTTTGCAGCATTGAGTCATCGACTGCACTTGCGATAATATTTTTAGCTTTCTTGTCTAGGGAGACAAGTGCAATCTCGTCCTTATCCAAGTCCATCAACTTATTTGGGACCTTTTTGGTTTGGTCTATTGTTGATGAAGTCATAGGAACATGCAGACCTTCTTCCACAATCATGAAGATCTGGGGATCTACTGCTTCCATGAAGAACTTAACTCTTTCCTTCCACATAGGAAAATTGTTCTTGGTGCAGATAGGGAGCTTAGCAAAATCCTTGGTCTTACTCATGCTTGATACTTCTCTGGAGACAACTTGGTGAGGATTAGATCAAGGTGTTAACTTTTTAACGATCAACCTCCCTCTTATACCAATTGAGAGAACTAAGTTGTCAGCCTAAATCACCTAGAGGTGGGTGAATAGGTGAAATGCGTGCATAATGCGGAATAAAAAATTAACACAACACAGATAAGTAATCAAGCAATCACACAGACAACGAGAGATTTATAGTGGTTCCCCAATCTTGGGTACGTCCACTTTCCTCACCGATCTAGCAAATCACTAGACTCGGCTACTCCACTATCTCGGATTGCAAACCAATCCTACACCTCGGAACTATGTTCCTACAAAAACTCGATCCCAAACGGATATACACTCGGAAGATAAAACTTCCTACCACTCGGAGATAGATCTCCTACAATGAAATTTGTTTGAAAAGAAAAACACAAACAACAATTAGCACAGATCTGGATCTGGCTTTATCTTCTACTTGAGAGCTTTTTGGTTTGAACAGAAACAGTTGAAGAAGACTTGAGAGAGAGATCAACGATTTTGAGATCTGGAATCACCACGATCAAGAAAATAAATCAGAGACGATGAAGCACGGAGATATCGGATGATTCTTCTTGAGTCTGGATCGCTTGAGAATTAGAGATCGATAGTTACGGCTGAGAGAGGACGATCCATAGCTTCTTCCGAAAACTTTAATGGTGGCGGAAGGAGAGATTAGGGTTTTCAGGATTTTCTCTTTCTTAAAAATTAATCTCTGTAAACGCGTGTATTTAGTCAAGTCTGAAAAGACCTATTTATTGGCAGTCTCCAACGGTCATAAGCATAATTAAGGATCACACGTGGACCAATCATAAAGGACTTTTTGAAAATACACAAACAAACTTGACTTGGAGAAATTCAGGAAATTCGAACAGACATACTCGAGAGACAGAGACATACTCGAGTAAGAGGTACATACTTGAGTGGATATGAGGGATATACTCGAGTATCAAGATAGAAACTACTCGAGTGCTGCAGGGATCAATACTCGAGTGACTTAGAGAACCTACTCGAGTATGAGCAAATATACTCGAGTAAACACTTAGAAAAAAATTTCTCAGATAAGACTTGAAGAGCTACTCGAGTATAAGAGTTTGAGATACCGGAGTATGGGGAAGATAGACTACTCGAGTATCTTAGGAAAACTACTCGAGTGATCACTAACCTACTCGAGTATGAAAATCAATCTACTCGAGTACAGAGTTACTTACTCGAGTATTTCAGAGAACTACTTGAGTATGTGGACTTAGAAACTTTCTAGGATAAGAGGTCCAGATCAACTCGAGTTCAAACAGAGTGCTTACTCGAGTAACTAACCATCTACTCGAGTAAAAGGTATCACTTACACGAGTGAAAGAAAATCTACTCGAGTATAAGCTTTCATACTTGAGTATATAGAGAATCCACTCAAGTAAGTAATCCAACCTACTCAAGTACAGACTCACTTACTCGAGTATACTAAAGAAGTACTCGAGTATGTGGACTTAGAAAATTTCTTCTGAGATAGACTTCAATACTTCATAGTCCAAGTGCATGTTGATGAAGTGTGTCCCAATAGAGAGGTTATACATGAGCCAACACCTTGGATCACACAATGAGGAATTACATTGTATGGTCTTGTGTTTGGTAGCCCATTATAGACTGACATTGGTCTACACTTGGCAATAAGAACCTGCACACATACAACTCAAACACAATATCAAATACACCTTAATTCATCTTAGTTCAAGGTCTGACTTCCTACAAATCTGAGGTATTGTGGAGACAAATCCCAACACCAGTTCATAGTCTAGGTAGAAAGGTCTATACTTTTGTGGTGGTAGATGACTATTCTAGATATTATTGGGTGTTCTTTCTGAGAAAAAAATCAGAAACCCCAAGTGTTTTACATAGTTTTATCAAACAAATTCAGAATGAACTAGACAGTATAGTGGTCAAAATCAGAAGTGACCATGGCACTGAATTTCAATCTGAAAGTATGACAAGACTGTGTGAAGAATTTGGGATTTTTCAAGAGTTCACCTCACCAAGAACACCACAGCAAAATGGTATTGCTGAAAGGAAGAATAGAACATTGATTGAGGCTGGTAGAACTCTATTGAGTGACACTTCTCTCCCATAATATTTCTGGGCTGAGGTAGTAAACACTGCATATCATGTGATTAACAGAGCTTCTATCAATAAGTGCCACAAAAAGACTCTTTATGAGATCATGAAAGGTAGAAAACAAAATTTATCCTATTTTAGGATCTTTTGTTTCAACTGTTATATCCTTAACAATTGCAAGTCTTATCTAATTAAGTTTGCTGCCAAATCCCAAGAAGGGATATTTTTTGGGTACAGCAACAATAGTAAGGCTTATAGGGTCTATAACTTGTTTACACAGGTTGTAGAAGAATCTGTACATGTTGTATTTGATAAAACTATCATAGTTCTTACTCAAGAATGCAATTTCTTAATAAAAGTATTTGTGGAATTTATTGATAAAATTATTATGGAAAATTGTGATTATCTATTAGACACACGTTTATATCATAATAAACCTCTAGAAAATCACTTGGAATATTTGGACATCACATTTTAGTACTTCATGTGTAAATTTAGTAGTTTTCATATATTTATTAAATGCAATTATTATGGCCAATTAAATTTGAAAATATAAGAATATCTAGTCAATCATCTTGTATGATATGATGAACCTTTGGTGTAAATTTTAAATCATTTCAGCATTTAGCAAATTTAGAATTATTGATTTGACAAATAATAACACTTAGAAGTCGGATGAACATGGAAATTATAGTAGGACAATAACATGATCATGTGCACCTCTGAATTTGATCTTGAAGCATATAGATTAGTATAGTTGGGTTTGCACAACTCATAGTGTATATGGAGTTAGAAGGATGCAAAATTAAATAGAATGTTTGTTTTTTAGTATATCTTGAGGATAATCGTAGGACTTGATCTTAAATGGATTATTGACAGTTTTGGAGTACCTTAGGCTTCTAATTGGAGTCCTAGAAGAATGTGTCAAGTAGTGATGAGAGATACAGTACATTTACACTAGGGTGAGTACATAACCTTGGAGTTTAAACGATAGATCAAATATCCCCCAACAGAGTTATAAATCTATCTTAGGATATTAAGAGTAACATTTAAGAAGTGATTTAATGAAGGGTAGCCACCAATAAGATTAAATATCTTGAGAAAGTGAGGTTTGGGATTCAGCCAATCATACTTCCTAGTACCGAAGCGAGCCCTTCACCGGGTTGTCTAGGGAAGTCCAAGATCTATAATAAATCACTATACATAACTAAGCACTAGGTGAGGAATAGAATTTAAGTAAGAATACATTAGAACTGGTGAACATCATCACATGAGGATGATGGGTTATGGTTGAGAATGATAGGATAGTCTGGGAAGCTTAGGCTCGGTTGCTTATAATATAAAAGACTGGATAGTCCTAAAAGCTAAAGGATCGGATGTTTATGCTTGGGGTGATACATTTGCATGTGCATATTAATGCGCTAAGGACAAGTGCACTAGTCGCTCAAGTAATATAAAATGTGGGAGTAACACCCCAAGTATCGATCACAGAGTAACGTAGGTTAGGGCCGCGATTCTATTTTTCAAAAAAACATATTATAAAGTTTTTACTGAAACAGGGGCTTCGGGTTAATATACAAAAACTAACGTAACATTAACTACACTAATGTGGGTCGCAAGCACCACTTCGCAAGATGGATGAAGATTATGCAAGTCGCAATGCACTGCTTTGGTAGGAGAATGGATTAGATGGATTCTAGATGGAATGAATCGAATAGGGGAATGAGGGTAGCAAGATCCTCTTCAAAATGGATGCCACTAGCAATTGTTAGTGTGGCCACACTCACACTGGGAAATTAAACAATCACGGTAGAGGCGCTCCTCACTTTCACAAACAACAAGAATATTTCAAATATAAATGAAATGAATAATAAAATATTTATTCCTTCGGAAACATCCATGTATACAACCGAGGAATAAAGAATAGAGTTACAACAACATATAGGGGTTGATATTACAACCAAAGGGAGGAAACTATCTTAGGTTCACGACAGAAATCTAGGGTTGTGATGGCTTGTCTGTGCTAAGGCTTCAACTTCCATATGTGGTACGGAAGATCTATCACCTTCTTTTATATTACCCGTCTTCTCTGTAAACTTATCTTCGGCCACGATCTCATCGGAGAACTTTATTAGGGAAGCAAGAGAACACTCAAAATCACCCTTGGGAGGAAGCAAACGATGGAGGAAGCCAAGAGGATATCCTAGCCTTTGATCTTCAAGAGTAATATGGATGAAGGATCTCATGAAGGTGGGTGTTAATAGAGAGGTGAAATGGGTGGAATGGAGCTCTACTATGCGGGTAAGATGGAGTGTCCCTATAATAGGGCAAACTTATGATCTTAAATTGTAAATATTCGGAGAAAATTGGAATGAAGGGTTGAACGCATGACCAAGCATGCATCATGCTATAATAACAATGTACGAAGTGCCTAGCCTAATATTGCAGTAGACCGTGCATTTTTGATCACGTACGAACAAAACATCCCATGCGAGAAGAAATCGCACGGGAAGTCACAGTTCACTAAAAATCAGGAAAAATAAGCAAATCGTGTATTTTCCTTTGAGTATGGTTGAATCCAACCATGCGTGAAGAAAACACACGGGAGATAATTACATAAAATTTTAGAAAATTAGACGAGTTTGTGTGATTTAGTCACACACGTGCAAAATAGCCAGTGTGCAAGTAAATCACATGGATTGGGACAAATCACCAGAAAACAAAGCTTTAAGAATCACACAATCGTACTGATCGTACATGAAGAAAAATGCATGACTGTACGATGCCTATAGGGAAGAACCTGAGCAACATAGGAGATCTGTCCAGCAACAAAACAACACCAGAGCAGGGAACATATCACTAACACCAATAAAACATCAAAAAAGGTATGGGGAGCACCAAGTGCTTTCACCCAACAACACAGCAAGCAATTGTACACTACAATATGCCTAGCAAGTGCCCTTTGTGTGAAAGTGTGTAGTAGTGAAATACGAGCAAATAAAGACTAAAAGTGTAGTGCACATGAGTGAATCCTAGCATAGATGAGTCCGCAAAACCCTATAAATATCAGACTCATTACTATAATGTGCTCGGTCTTTGGTACTACCAAGTCATCACACTGATTAGAGTACATTAACTTGTTAAGTAATTGTGGTCTAAAGGGTTAGCTCAACTTATTTCTTAGTGACTTCTTTGTAATGACACTTCATTTAGCCTAAAAGACTTGTGGATTCCACCTAGAGTGTGTAGGCTCTCTGGTGTTGTGTTCTTAGCATTGAGGCGTACCTAATGTTTAGGCCTTGTAGTGTGCATAACCGCTTAGGATTTTAGGTACCTATTCCACTGCCCTCGAAGCCACTACGTTAGGTACCTAAGAGGTTAGATACCTGCAAAAAGTGGGAACGAAAGTTTTTTGCGCATTGTGTGTGTGTGTGTGTGTGAGTGAGTTGCACTTGTATGAAACTATAGTATAAGCACTGCATAACATAACATACACAATATTACATACAATAAGATCTCCATTATATAAATTAGTATAAGCCCTTTTATATGATGAGTTAATTATAAACCCTACCTTAACCTATATATTTTTATGGGCATTCATATAAGTTAAGTTACTTTTCTGTGATGGTAGATAGTCACATTTACTTTATCATTTACTTTACTCTTGACTTTACTTTATGCTCTATCTCATAGTTGAACTGCTAGTATAGATTACTTTTTATTCACTTATATATAGTACTGGTTATATACTATTCTAGATAGAACCCCTGTCACCTATTTGTTATACTCGGCTTTTATTATCCTTTTCTTCCTTCCTCTGGCCTGGTGCTTAGGAGTCGTGAAGGGAGGGATGTACTAAACAAACTTTGTCTTTTGACTAATGGTTGGATGTATCCATAACACTAAGATCATTAGAAGCTGATATAGCAGCACGACGTCTAGGAGGACCCGCTTGCCAGGATGATAGGACTTGAGGAGCCGATGAAGTGTACTTAACAAATCGTACAGTTGATGTGAAATTTGAGAGCTTTAGAATTTCATTTAAAACTAATTTTAACAAAAAAAATATAAATGAATATTACTTTTAATACTATTATGGACATTTTTTTATACTACTTATGAATCTATGGACTTCATGCCTTCTATTTGTATATTGTGTGGTTGGCTTTTGTTGAGTATAAATTCATCATCAGAATTAGCATCTTGTAGTGATGAAAAAACCGAGTGTTGGTCTTACCAAAAGGCATCAGTTTTAGGCATATGATTTTCCTTCGGCTGTGCTCTATTACGAGAAGGGGGGTCTTACATCGTGAATGTTCTTATTGCACGTCTTGTAATAGGGAACAACCGTATAATTTCCTCTCGTACTAGGATACAAATGACAGCCCCTTACTGGGACCTATCAGGGCTTTTCATTAGAATACCTATTCCAGATGGGTCTCTTTTTTCTTCATTGTGACTTCATGACCTAGGACCACGCTCATGATCTCAGAGGTAGTCATTTGTGTGATGTCTCTCGCTTCTTTTATGGCTGCAATGACATGTTCAAACCTCGTTATTAGGTTGCTTTGGATCTTTCAAATATGCATTTTTCTGGGAGATCATACCAAAAAGTTTATATTTAGTTGACGATGGCAATTGTTTTGGATAAAAGATTTGGATTGACTCACCCTTCGTCATGGTAAGGTTGTTAAAATCATACCAAAGTACAGCTTGTCTTATATAAATAACTTTCTCACTCCCTCTATACTCTGCTTTCATGATCTCCCAAGATTCTTTTGTTGTTTTTGCATTAATGATTAATGGAAGAATTGTGAGCCAGCCTCTTTGTTTAAAATAGAGGACTGATTTGGCATCCCATTTATGGTTTTCTAGCTGGAGTGAGATTTTCTCTTTGTCTTCCTCATCCTTCTCTTATAGGTTTGGGTTTCCAAATACAATCAAATCCCATAAACTTTGCGAGATGTGGAATACTTCCATCTACCCGATAAAGTAGTCGTAAGCTTTGCCTTAGAAAATGGGAATTCCTATTGGGTGTATTGAAAAGTTTAATTTTTAGACGAGGAAGACGAGGAGGCAGCCATATGATAATTGTTCGACATAGAGAATTAAAAGTATATTCTATCTTGATATTTTGATGGCTATTATCCAATACCTATGATACAAAATCTTAAAGATCTAATATTTTTATTTAGCAGTGTCGGTGTATGTAATCAGCTGAAGAATCTCCACCTACAAAGATAAATAGGAGACACTAGTAGAAGAATAAAAATGGTAGAGCATGAAGTTGGGTTAGGGTTGCATTCAATAGTAAGAAAAGGGTCATTGTGATCATATATAGACCCACAGAGACTGGGTACAGTCGATAGTTTAAGTAGAAAATATTTAAAGTAGATACAATAGGCCTAGATTATAATAATGTGGAGATTTTTTTCTCGCAGGTAAGTGAGATTTTAAGTGTCCAAGAAGTTGCTAATTCAATGATCTCGATATGTGAAGCTGGAGCACAAGCAATTTTTTTAGAGCATCGAGGAGTTTTTACTTGGCCGATTAAAAATTTATATAAAATAATGTGTCTTAACACTTTTGGGTGTTGCATCAACAATAACCCAGATTTGCAAAAAGTCACCCTTGAACTAAGATGAATTAAGTTGTATTTGATATTCTATTTTAGTTATGTGTTTGCAGGATTCTATTGTTAAGTGTAGACCAATGTCAGTCTACAGTGGGTAATAAACAAAGGACCACACAATGTAATCCCTTATTGTGATATCCAAGGTGTTGACTCATGTGTAGCCTCTCTATTAGGATATATTTCATATTCAAGCACTTGGATCAAAGGATGAAATGTTGGTGATGAGTATTTTTTTAAAAGAAAAATTTTCTTAAAAATAGAAATTCTCTAAGTCCATTACTCGAGTTATCCTTTAGTTCTCGAGTAGTAAAAAGTTGTGTTCTCGAGTAATTACTCACATTACTCGACTACAATCCTTAGTTCTCAAGTAGTATTAATTTAGTTCTTGAGTAACTATGTTTAGTTCTCGAGTACACACTTTCTATACTTCTCGAGTATTCATTTGTTATCTAAGAAAAGTTTCTAAGTATAGTTCTCGAGAACAACCCTTAGTTCTCGAGAAATGCTATTCTTTTTTCTCGAGAAATTTTCTCTCTCAATAAATCAACTCCTATTCTCGAGTAATCTTTTCCAGAATAAGAAAATATTTTTTCTAAGTCTTTGTTCTCGAGAAGCATCATTAGACTTCTCGAGTAGAGCTTTAGTTCTCGAGAAGTAACTCCTCTTCCTGAGTAATTTCAGAAACTCTTTCTGGAGTAATCTTCATTATTCTTCTCGAGTAATAAATCTTACTTTTCGAGAAATACCTTTTCACTCAAGAAATGAAGTTCATTTCTGCAGAATTTCTATTATGTCCAGATTGACGGGATTTTCAAATCACATGATGTGATTGGTCCATGTATACGTCATTAAGACTAATTATGACCGTTAGAGAGATCCTATATAAGGTCATGTCAACCGACGAACCCTAATACTAAGATAGAAGGATCTACACGCAGTCATATTTTCTAAAGTTCTCTGAATCCTCACTCTCTCTCTCTTTCCAAAACGAGACCCGCCGCCGCCGATCTTCATCGTGCATGTGTTAGGGTTTCGACTCAAGGATTAAGACAAAAGAATGATTTCCTGATCGCGAGAGTTATTTTTTCACAAACATCGTTGCGATCGGGTGAAGTCAAAAGGAAATCTTCAGATCTCGTTCTAGCAGTGAGTTCTTCTTCAACAAATCTGATAAAGATGCAACTCTCAAAGAAGAAGATCAAGCCAGAACATTTCAAGATTCGAAGATCATTTGTTTGTATTTTCAAATTTTGTATTATCAATTCTTGTAGGAGATTTTTCTCCGAGTTGTATGAAGTTTTACCTTCTGAATGTAGATCCATTTGGATCGAGATTGTAGGAACTTGGTTCCGAGGCATAGGATTGATTTTCAATCCGAGATAGTTGAGTAGCCGAGTCTAGTGGTTTAATATATCAGTGAGGGAAAGTGGATGTACCTAAGGTTAGGGAACCACTATAAATCTTTTGTCATCTGTGATTGCTTGGTTGATTTGTGTGCAAGACCGCTAAAAGGTTTATTCCGCAAATAGACGCACAACTCACCTATTCACCCCGCTCTAGGTGATTTAGGTAGACAACAGAACTCATTTAATTGGTATCAGAGGGAGGTTGATTATTAAAAGGATAACACCTTGATCTATTCCTTCTCCAGTTGTCTTTTGAGATATGCCAATCATGGATAAGGCTAAAGATTTTGCCAAGCTTCCTTTGTGCACAAAGAACAACTTTCCCATGTGGAAAGAAAGGATCAAATTTTTCATTGAAGCTGTGGATCCCAGGATCTTCATGATTGTTGAAGAAGGTGCTTACATTCCCATGACTACCTCCACAATAGATCCAACGAAGTAAGTTCTAAAGAAGTTGATGGATCTAGATAAAGATGAGATTGCACTTTTCTCTTTGGACAAGAAAGCTAAAAATATAATAGCAAGTGCAGTCGATGACTCATTGCTGCAGAACTTAATTCACTGCAAATCTACTAAGGAGATGTGGCAGTCCCTTGTAACTTTAATGGTAGGAACATAAGAAGTGAGGGATGATAGAAGATCCCTCCTGAATATGAAATATGAAGCCTTCCTGCAAGGACCTAAATATACCATTGCTAATACATATGAGAATTTCTTCAAGATTGTTAATGGCCTAAGAGTGCATGGCTTGGTCTTCACTAATGGGACAACAAAGTTTGTTCCATCAGGGAATTTTGCAAGTTAGCTGAAACAGATCCTCAAAATCTATTTGGCAAGTTAATGTCCTATGAACTGCAGATAAACTCCAGAACGGCTGAAGAAGAGAAAAGTGAATTCTCTTCAAAGGAAAAGTCTATTGATTTAAAGGCAGACAGTTCAAAGAAGGGCAAAGCTGCCTCACCAGAACCAGCTCCAGAAGAAAGTGAAGTGGAATCATCTGAGCCAAGTACTTCAAGCTCAGAGCTATCTGAAGGAGATTTCTCACTGCTCTCAAGACAGTTCAAGAAATTCTTGAACAAAAAGAAGCAATAGAGAGGCAAGGATGCCTAATACAAAAGATCACGACATTACAATGATCGACGAAAAAAAGGCTCAAGTAGCCATGATAGGTATAATCCTAAACCGAACAAACATATTTCGACTGGCATAGTTTGTTATTTTTGTAACAAGTCAGGTCATGTTATTGCTGACTGCCACCACAAGAAAAATGAGGGTGGAAAGAGAGATGAAAAGAAGTACTCATACAACAAGAAGAGGACAAAAAAGAGCCTAATATCAAAGAAGGGCAAAACTCTCAGTGACTCTGACTCAGATGAGTCTAGTGAAGATGAAGAAGCCTACTTTGGAATTATGGCTCAAATAGACGAAGAAGAAGAACCTTAGTTTACTGGGGAGGTAAATTATCACACCCCTCTTTATGAATCTGAAGCTTCTAGGCATGGTAATGAGGGCAACTCTTCTGACGATGAGTCTGAACTCATGTCCCAGTATAAGGAGTTAATCAAGGCTTACGACAAATGTAAACGAGTCGTGAAAACTCAAGCTAAAGATATAAAGTCTTTAAAAGCTAAAGAGAGCACCTTGAGGGTGGAACTCGCTAAGACAGACTCACTCCAAGAGAACTTCAATAGCATTATTAAAGAATATAATAAGGCTCTAGAGCACCTCGACCTAAAAGAGAAAATCATCAAAGAGTTGGAAGAACAAATCGCTGCTGAAAAGAAACTTATTGAAAGTTTCTCGAAGCCTAAGACCGTCGTTCCTCTCGTTGCTGAGTTCTCAGCTAAGGCCAAGGGTGCCTGGCTAGGCCATGTAAAACCTCCTAGTAAATCTTCTAGGCGAAATAAGGCTCATGGAAAGAATAAGGATGCCAAGAAGGCCTCGACCAAAGAAAAGGGGAAGGCCCCTCAAGATGAGACTGTCTTTAAGAAAGATATCTTCCCAACTAATGAGTTTGATCTTGACTCATCCTACGACCACTTTATTAGGCCTACTTATGTAGAACCAAAGTCTCGTTACCAAGGATAGACTCGCCCCAAAAACTTTGGTGTGTGTGTTTTTAAGACACCTTATGAAGAAGTCATTCTGTAGGGCTATGGTCCTTATAATCATGGTCATAACTTCAAGAAAGCACCAAAGGTAAAACACATTGTGGAAAAGCCTGTGAAGGAGAAGAAATCAAGTGATTGCCATCATCACGAAAGTCTCCTACTCTAAGAATGCAACCCCTGCTAGACCACTATCCTAAGAAGTCAAGAAGGAGTACCCAAGGCAAAGATACAATAGGTTCGACTATTGGTGTTGTGGCTGAATTGGTCATTTTGCCATCAATTATTGGTTTAATCTGAGAAATGTTACAACTCCTCAGGTTGGCAACATGAGACTGACCACTCATAATGCTAATCCTCGTAGGGGGACTGTTCTAACACGAGACCAAGGACCCAAACGTGTTTGGGTTCCTAAGGCTAATTTATTATGATTGCAGGTATGTTCAAAGGCCACCAAAACTATAATCTGATATTTGGACAGTGGATGCTCTCGGCACATGACCGGTACAAGAAGCCTACTTCAGAACTTCTCTCCAGTGCTGAACGGACCAAAGGTCATCTTTGGAGGTTCAGACTGAGGAATCACTAAAGGCTACGGTATGTTCACCAACGGTAGTGTATCCTTTTCGGATGTAGCTTATGTTGAAGGATTGGAACATAATTTTATAAGCATAAGCCAACTATGCGACAAAGGATACATAGTTGAATGTCATACTGACAAGTGCTTGATAAAGTCTGTTGACAATATGGAAACTATTCTATTAGGCACTTGAAGCAGGAATATTTTCTGTTTAAATTTCATTTGTATACACTCCTCTACACCAGTGTTCCTTTTAGCTAAAGATAGTACGTCTCTTGATGACAAATGGCACAAGAGATTAACACATACTAATTTTAAAACTATTAATAAATTATTTTCTCTAAATTTGGTACGAGATGCCCCGAATGTCAAGTACGTCATAGATAGACCTTGTCATGCATGTGTTAAAGGCAAGCAAACAACGACTACCTTTAAAAGCATTATTGGCAAAGATTCTAATAGTTGTTTACATCTACTTCATATAGACTTGTTCGGTCCACTTCAAGTTAGAAGTTTAGGAGGCAAGGATTATACGTTGGTTATCGTTGATGACTACTCGCATTTTGCGTGGGTGATATTTCTGAAACACAAGTCACATACCATCGATGTCTTTAAAAATTTTGTTAGGCAGATCCAGACTGAATACAATTGTTCAGTAGTCAAGATCAGAAGTGACAATGGAACTGAATTCAAGTCTGGGGCCATGATAGAATTTTGTGAAAGCCTAGGTATCTTTCATGAGTTTTCCTCTCCTCGTACTCCGCAGCAAAATGGAGTAGTTGAGAGAAGGAACAAAACACTCATAGAGGCCTGCATGACTATGTTTAGTGAAGCTTCACTACCAGAGTACTTCTAGGCTGAAGCCGTCAACACTGTATGCCACGTGCAAAATCGAGCAATCATAAATAAGAACCAAGATAAGACACCTTACGAACTTCAAAAGAGCAGGAAACAGACTGTCTCATATTTTAGAATTTTTGGTTGTAAATGCTTTGTGCTTAACAATGGTAATTATCACACTACCAAGTTTAGCGAAAAGAGTTTTGAAGGTATTTTTGTAGGGTATAGTAGCCATAGTATGGCGAATAGGATATTTAATAGAAAAACTCTCGTTGTAGAAGAATAAATACAAGTTATATTTGATGAGATGAGTTTGCTACAAAGCAACTCTTCTTGTGTGCTTATGGGAGATGCAGGTATAAAGTTGAAAGAAGTTATCTTGGATGAACCAAACAAAGACGAAGGTGAAAAATTCATCAAGATCACCACTCCAACCCCTATTGGAGAGGTAGATGATGAAGATGAAGAAGTAGTCCAAGTTGATGAAGTCAATCCAGAGGTTGAAGTTCCAGAAGCACGGAATCTAGAGCTCAGACATCTAAAGGATCATCTAATGGACCAAATCATAAGAGATCACTGGGATGGTATCGAAAATCGTAGAGGTATAACTAACGAAAATTTATATTTAAGTTTTCTCTCACAGGTTGAACCAAAGAAGTTCGAGGAAGCAAACTCGGACACATCATGGATCTTGGCCAAGGAAGAAGAACTGAACTAGTTTAAGCATTGCAATGTCTGGAAACTAGTACACAGACTCAAGGGTAAAAATGTCATCTGGACAAAGTGGGTCTATAGGAACAAGATGGACGAAGATGGAACAATCATAAAGAATAAAGCAGGACTCGTCGCCAAAGGATATCGTCAAGAAGAAGGAATCGACTTCGACCAGACGTATGCTCTAGTGGCGAGGCTGGAGGCAATTTGGTTATTCTTAGCGTATGCTGCACTAGAAGGATTCACCGTCTATCAAATGGAAGTGAAGTCCGCCTTCCTTAATGGTGACATAAAGGAAGAGGTGTACGTAGAACAACCCCCAGGTTTTGTTGATTCTAACTTTCCTGATTATATTTATCTATTATCTAAAGCACTGTATGGTTTAAAACAAGCTCCTCGATCTTGGTATGAAATGCTATCTTGTTTCCTCCTTGAGAACAAGTTCACAAGGGGAAAGATAGATAAGACATTATTTCTTAGGGAAATAAAAGACAAGATTTTGCTAGTACAAATCTATGTCGACGATATTATATTTGGCTCTACTGACGACAACCTCTGTAAAAAGTTCTCAAAACTCATGTAAGGGAAGTTTGAAATAAGCAGCGTGGGAGAGCTGAAGTATTTCTTAGGGCTTCAGGTGAAACAATATGAAGATGGAATTTTCATCTCCCAGACTAAGTTCACCAAAGAGCTAATTAAGAAATTCGGAATGGAGAACGCAACTTCTATGAGGACTCCAATGGGTTCAGTCGTGTCTCTAGACAAGGATGAGAAAGGGAAACCTTTTGATGAAACCAAGTATAGAAGCATAGTTGGATCTTTGCTCTACCTTACTGCTAATAGACCATACATAATGTTCTCTACACGTGTCTGTGCTAGATTCCAAGTGACTGTAAGGAATCTCACTACGCTGCTGCAAAGCGGATTTTGAGATACCTTAAAGGTACACCAAATCTTGTCTTATGGTACCCAAGAAGTAATGACATTGAGCTTATTGGTTTTTTAGATGCTTAGTTTGCAGGTAGCAAAGATGACAAAAAAACACTTCCGGGACACTTTACTTACTTCGAAGAAGACTTATTTTATGGAGCAGCAAAAAGCAAAACTATGTCGCAATCTCAGCGGCCTAGTCAGAATATATTTTTGCAGGCAGTTGTTGTGCATAGTTGCTTTGGCTGAAGAATCAGCTGGAAGACTACAACATGAAGGTCAAAAACATTCCAATGTTTTGTGAATCCTCCAGTGCAATAGCAATTTCCAACAACCCAGTATCGTATAGCCGAACAAAGCACATCGATCTAAGATATCACTTCATCCGGGAGCAAGTGGAGTAAGGGTATGTAGATTTACAATATGTTCCAACAGATAAACAAGTTGTAGATATTTTTACAAAGCCGTTAGACGAGGCCAAGTTGAACTTCTTCAAAACTGAACTTGGCATGCTCAACAAGGAAGAATAGACAAGGTGGAATCATTTCAAGGCTCAGAAATCAAGGACAAGTCAAAAAGGTTAGAAATTTCTCTAAGTGGACTTCATTTCTTGGGACATAAAATGACTTCTCGAGAAGTAACTTCCAATCACTCGAGTACTTTCCTTCTTCTCGAGTAACAGAAAAATCTTTCTCGAGTAATAGCCTTCTTCTCGAGAAGTAATGAACTCACTCAAGAAATATAATCTGACTTCTCCAGAACTGGTCATTCATCCTCGAGAACTAAGTCTCCACTCGAGAAATGACTCTTCGCTTTTCGAAATTTTTCGAATTCTTCTGTTTCGCTCTAAGCTTGATTTTCGCCCTAATCCAAGGTTAAATTAGACCTAATCATCATTACTAGACTTATACAAATAGAGAATTTTAGATTTCATTAAATCTACATGATTTCAAAATCCATTTCTCGAGAAATTGTTTCGTCTTCAGCCGCTAAACAAGTGCTTTTGTCGCCGTCATCTTCCCTCTACCGCTCACCTTTTTTAAAAGAATCCATGACACCACAATCCAAGATCGGTGTTGGAAGTGAGCTAGTTGTTGCTAGGATTGCAGAACTGTCAGACGACTTCAAAAATCTACTGCTATTTCTCGATAATGCAGGTTTGTCATTTGTTCTTCAAGAACCTTGCAGAATACAGTTTCCAGAAGTTGAAGAATTTTTCAAGAACCTAAAAGTAAAGAGAAATGGGAAAGTCCTTAAATCCAAGGTTAAAGGTATTATGATCAAGTTGAATAAGACCATTGTCTCTCAACTGTTAAGAATGCCAGTTGTAGGTTAAGAAGATGATCTAACTGAGGAAGATAATGAGAGGGCATGCTGCTTTTGTGGAATATGCTCTGAAGCTTCTTCTGTTATAAGGCCAGGCCTAAATACAGAGAGCAAACTTCTAGTACATATCATTGGAAAGATTTTCTGGTGCAAGACAGGTTCAATAGGATTTATTTCTTATGATCTATTTCCAGTTCTCACAGCCATAGTATGCAGGAAGAGATTTTAGTTTGGTTTAATGATTCTTGATAAAATAAGGGAGAGCATTAAGGCTCCAAATTTTGCAAGGATAATATCTCTAATGCTTCTTGAGATAAATCCTCAAGTTTTGGATACTTCAAAGGGTGCTCCCCTTCATCATATGAAGAAAGTTTCCATATCCTCCATTCAAAGATGGGAAGTCAAGTTAAAGAATCCAACACAAGCTGCAAAAGTTTCATAAGCCCCTACCTCAGAGGATAGGACCCCATCTCCCTCTCATCCTAAAATTGCTGACACAACTGGTGTAGCAATTGAGGGGGAGCCATTCTCCTCTGCCCCTGATGTCAGAACTCCCTCCTCCTCTCTAGTTAGATCTCCTCTTCCAGCCACTTCAATAGAACTTCATTCAGATGAACAAGCTCAGGATACCATCTTATCTTCAGCAGAAGATATAGATATGATGATAGAAGAACTTACTGATAATGAGCCACCTCAGGTACAAACTACAGAAATAGCTCCATAATCTTCTCCTTCTCCCTCATCAACTCCAGCAAAGCAACCCACTCATATGCATACACCATCTCCAGCCCCTGCTGCATCACCAGTTCAATCACCCAAGTCACCTCATGCTGACTCTCAAGTTGATGAACAAGAAAAGTAAGACACTATCCTCCTTTTTGATGATGATAAAGGTTCTCAAGAACCAATTGATCCAACCTTGAAAAGATTAGACTTATCTCGTCCTGTCTTCACTGATGAAGAAGAAGAAATTGTTCTTGCTCACATCAAAAGGGCTCACAGCTCTATAGTTATTGAAGATGTTGTTCCCTGGGCAGCTCCTCCACCTCTAGCTTTTGTTTCTCCTACTACTGCTACTACTTCTGCTTCTACCAATTCTTCATATATATTAAGTAAAATTGAACAGATGTTGGCTGACCAAAGAAAGCACTTTGATGATTCCTTGAAATTAGTACAAAATCAAGTTACTGCTCTTGAAAAAGAAATGAGCAGAGGATTTGCTGAAAACCAACATAACACAGATCAACTAGAACATCTCTTTCAGATAGGTGGAAAAGCCTTAGATCACATTATTACAAGTGGTTGTGAAGTCATGAATCAATGCATAACCATGGCAAGCAATCAGATTTTCCTTGAGAAGAAAGCATAAGAAAATGTTATGAAAGTATGTGAGGAAGTTAGCACTTTCAAAGATGATACCATAAACACTTTATGTGTAGAAATCAGAAAGGGGGAGACCCTAGTAAAATAATAAGTAGCCAAACTTGTAGAAGATTTTACTTAAAGTGCTAATGCTATTTGGACTGAAAAGTTAACAGAAATCAACAAGGATGTGCTTGCTCAAATCCAGTCTGCTCAGATGCCTACTCCTGCTCTTATGCCTACCTTCTCTCCTAGACTTTCTTATGAAACCATTCCTCCAGAGTCTTACACTCAAGTATTGGATGAAATTATTCCCCAAGTCCTACATGAAGTCCACATTCCAATGAGAAGGAAATATGGCGAAGGTCCCTCTTCCTCTAAGACAGTTCCCAATCCTTAGATAGAGAAGATGAAAGCTCAAGAGTATGCTGAAATCTGGCGCCCTACTTCCAATGAAAGCAGAGATCTACATTACAATTTTGCTGAATGGGAAATTTATGAGAAGTCTCTCATGAAGAGAAGGATATATGATAAAGAGTATGGAATAAACAATCTAAAGGCACCTCTAAAACCTCTAAAGTACTATCCTAAGCCATTCAGTTATCTAAGGAGGCAACAGGAAAAGTATGACAAGCAACATCCATAATAATAGAGCTAGAATAGAACTTTTGATTTTTGAGATAATGGATTGAATGAATGTAGACATGAAATCTAAAACAATTCTGATTATATAAACTTTAGTTTTGATAATTATGTGTTTTTCTTTATATCATGAATCTCATTCCATTCTATACTTTTCTTGTCCAATTCTTTTTTAATGATATAATTCACCTTAGTGTAGAGGGTTCTGACTTTTACAAATAGGGGGAGATTGTTGGGTATTGCATACATAATAACCCAGATTTGCAAGATGTAACTCTTGAACTAAGATGAATTAAGTTGTATTTGATATTCTGTATTAGTTATGTGTTTGTAGGATTCTATTGCTAAGTGTAGACCAATGTCAATCTGAGTGGGTCATAAACACATGACCACACAATGTAATACCTCATTGTGTGATCCAAGGTGTTGACTCATGTGTTTCCTCTCTATTGGGATACATTTCATATTCAATCACTTGGATCAAAGGATGAAATGTTGGTGGTGAGTATTTTTTCAAAAGGAATTTTTTCTTAAAAATAGAAATTCTCTAAGTCCATTACTCGAGTAATCCTTTAGTTCTCGAGTAGTAAAAAGTTGAGTTCTCGAGTAATCAGTCACATTATTAGAGTATTATCAATAGTTATCGAGTAGTATTAATTTAGTTCTCGAGTAACTAAGTTTAGTTCTCGAGTACACTCTTTCTCTACTTCTCGAGTATTCATTTGATATCTCAGAAAAAAATTTAAGTAAAGTTCTCAAGAACAACCCTTAGTTCTTCGAGAAATGCTATTCTTTGTTCTCGAGAAATTTTCTTTCTCTCGAGAAATCAACTCCTATTCTCGAGTAATCTTTTCCAGAATAATAAAATATTTTTAATAAGTCTTTGTTCTCGAGAAGCATCATTCTACTTCTCGAGTAGAGCTTTAGTTCTTGAGAAATAACTCCTCTTCCCGAGAAATTTCAAAAACTCTTTCTCAAGTAATCTTCATTCTTCTTCTCGATTAATAAATCTTACTTCTCGAGAAATACCTTTTCACTCGAGAAATGAAGTTCATTTTCTGAAGAATTTCTGTTTAGTCCAGATTGATGGGATTTTCAAATCACATGATGTGATTGGTCTACATGTATGTCATTAAGACTAATTATGACCGTTAGAGAGATCCTATATAAGGTCATGTCAACCGACTAACCCTAATACTAAGAAAGAAGGATCTACACGCTGTCATATTTTCTCAAGTTCTCTGAATCCTCTCTCTGTCTCTTTACAAAACGAGACCCTCCACTGCCGCCAATCTTCATCATGCAAGAGTTAGGGTTTTCGACTCAAGGATTCAAACAAAAGATTGATTCCCTGATCCCGAGAGTTATTTGTTCTCCAACATTATTCCGATCAGGTGAATTCAAAAGGAAATCTTCAGATCTCGTTCTAGCCGTGAGTTCTTTTTCAACAAATCTAATAAAGCCGCAACTCTCAAAGAAGAAGATCCAGCCAGAACATTTCAAGATTCGAAGATAATTTGTTTGTATTTTAAAATTTTGTATTATCAATTCCTGAAGGAGATTTTTCTCCAAGTTGTAGGAAGTTTTATCTTCCGAGTGTAGATCCATTTGGATTGAGATTGTAGGAACTTGGTTCTGAGGCATAGGATTGATTTTCAATTCTAGATAGTGGAGTAGACAAGTCTAGTGGTTTACTAGATCGATGAGGGAAAGTGGTTGTACCCAAGGTTGGGGAACCACTATTAATCTTTTGTCGTTTGTGATTGCTTGGTTGATTTGTGTGCAAGATTGCTAAAATTTATATTTCGCAAATAGACGCACAACTCACCTATTCAACCCCATCTAGGTGATTTAGGTAGACAACGGAACTCATTTAATCACATTATAAGCTTGGTTAGCATGGCTTATTTGGTCTGGTGAGTTGGGTAAAAAATTAAATTATCATAAAATTTATGTTCGGCAATACAAAGGTTATGATTGCTACACTACCAATAAAATAAACTCGCTTGGATCATAAAATGCATGATTTGTGTTAGGTGAGGTCGGGCATTCACAATCAAATGTTCATGACCATGGCGTACACGACTACGACCTCTGCACCAAACGAAGCCATTGTGCCATGATGAGCGAGTAGAATTGTAAAATTGTATATGTTGTGAAAATAAATTTAAGAAAAAATATGCTCTTTTATGGTTGTAAGTTGTTACCTTCATAAACATGGCTCCGCTTGTTTCAGCATTTTATCTCTATTAGTGGTGGAGAAAAAAACAACAATGCTGATAAAATCTATATGAAAAAATTCCATTCTCCATTCTGAATGCTCAAAAATGTCATTTTAAACATCAATGCTACTGATTCTCCTCCTTTGATCCCTCCATTCTAACCGCTCTCATTCACCACACTCTAAAATGCCACTACTAAAACTAACAAAGTCAATTGTGTGGGAGAATACTCTATGGCATTGTTTGGTGGGTTTAAGACGTGATAATAATCTTTCTAATTTCACATGCATTGCGGCTATTCTAGGCTCCTGGTAGACTAGACTAAATTTGGCCTCCTTAGCCAGTATAGCGGTCGAGCACGCAAACAGCCATAAAGTAAGTAGAGAAATGCACGAGATAATTTTTAACATGAAAAACTTGTAAATTAGGTAAAAAACCACGTCATTGGTTCGGTGTTAGTCATACACCATATCATAAGTGGTTTATAAGTTATTAGAGAAATTGAGGGTGATAGGCCATGCCTTGTTACAACTTGGGAATGAGAGAAAACATATGTGTGCTTGGTAGGATCCAAACTGCCATTTGCTAAGCACAAAATCTATGTCCTTTTGTTGGAGGAGGACGTTCTCGGACGTATACTTGATGCAGCACGCTATAATAAAGCACATAGAAGATTTCTTAAGGAGGGCTTGTAGAATGCCTTAAACGTAGGAGAATTTTTGGAGAGGTTGGTGGAACATCATGCTCTTTGGAGTATCGTGGGCTTAGATGAAATCTTGAATCACTCGAAGGGAGGAGGCTTGTAGGAGGATTTTGGTAATGATAGGGCCTGTAGGAGGTAAAGACTGGGAGGAGAAAGTTAAAAAAGCAAGGGGTCTAGGGTCTTATATATATGCTTTAGGGTTATTTAAAATGGTTATATTGTTATCCGCAGATCATAACCACAAAAATCTTTAATTGCAGAACATATTTTCTATAGTTTACTGTCTGAATTATTTTTATGATTTCGCTTTTAACAGGTTGTCACCATCCCTTCAACTTCCACCCAACCCCTATCAGTGGTTATGCAAGTGATTAGGCATATGGTTACCTGTGTTTTGGATGGTGGTGATCACCGAAAGGCAATTTTTTGATGGTGGTTAACATGAGTTCGGTCGGGGGAGATGCGGAGAGGGAGGGCTAATTGGACGGCTTCCAACCTTGAGGAGGCTAATCAGCAATGCCCAGCAATGGCCTCATAGAGGCCGATCAGGCAGAGAACGACTTGGCAGCTCCAAGTGGCGAGCTCATAGAGGCCTGACGAGCAGCATCATCCTGTGGGATGCCATCCAACAGCTCCTGGCACCGACTATACGGAGTTCGGTCAGGTAAAGGTGACCTGGCGCCGACCTAAATGAGGCCGACCGGGCTATGCCCGATGTCGGCCTCATAGGAACCATCCAAGAGAAATCTGCTAGGCGTAAGCATCATATAGGCTGGTCTAGCGAATACCACTCGACGCTAGGCCGACCAATTGAAGGATGCCCGATTCAGGAGGCAACGACAACTATTGACTTTTGTTATCATTTGCATAGTTTGTTCGCATGATGGGATCTCGTGCACGGATCTTGTAAGGATTGAGTATGCCAATCACGCGTGTGCTGGTTACCTTTATAATCGCCACCTAGTAAGTAGGGGTTATGGGATATCAGTTAATTGCACACTGGTCCTCCTACAAATTATGCATGGCCCCATCATTTGCCCCGCAAAGTCCTCGGTGTTTAGAGCTAGATCGGGAAATTTTCATGAGAGTCTGAGTTGTGGCAATCATCGTGGAGGTGAATGAAGGTACGCTAAAAAATGAAGGTTATAGTGGAATAAATGACAAAATGAGTCATTAAAGAGAGCATATACAAAGCATGGGCGAGATCTTTGTATTATGCACATGCAAGGTGAACATGCACACCATATGGGATTTGCCCCAATGCTATGCGTATCTTGGGTGCTTCACGCGAGGGTAGAAATGCCTGTGTTATACATGTGCGGGATCTTCCCGCACACTATACATGCGTGGAGTCTGCCTATATGTTGGGCACGCACAGAGTGTTGTGCGCATGTGGGATCCATATGTATGTGTGGAAAATTGTGTACATGGGGAGGGAACCCGCACGCTCCTTTAGCACCTCGTCCCTTTTTGGAATTTTTCTTATACGAATTTTAACATGTTTTCCTTACCATGTACTGATGCGTTTAGAACAGTGTCGGTAGATGTGGCTGCGCTCTTCGCTTATCATTGAGTTTATTATGTTTTAGAGAAAAAAATATGGGATACCATTCGAGCTTTAAGTAAGGATGCCACATGTTAAGGAAAGAGTTCAGAGCTTGCTAAAGGGTTGGTTGACACTGTGTGAGACAATTCCTAAATCTGGGTTTCTTATTCCGCCATGCGAGGAAGTGATCGTGATTTTGAAGTTCTATAGAATTCTTGTATCCCAATTTACTCCTCTTGGGGGTAATTCGCATTATGGGGCTAGTTGAATTCTTTAGGGAGCATGGCTCGAGGTTCCCCTTAGACCTGCTCAAAGAATGGTGCGAGGTTCGAGTTGACGATGGCAGGTGAATAGAAATCTATAACAATAAGTGCTGGCTAGATTTTGAAAGTCAAATAGATCGATGCCACAAAAACACTTTATTTGGTTACACCCTAAATTCTTGGGGCATGTTAGAGCTTTGGAATTCACTACCTAACTGTTATCATCATACGAAGTGGAGTAACTAATAATTTACGCTGATGTTTAGGTTCATAGAGCTTACTGAGCTAGTGAACTGTCTCTTTAGCATTTTATTATTTATAGAGGAGAAATGCTTGTTGTTGTGCGAACTTTCTATTGACCCTAAGCGCGCAGTAGTAGTGCCGCTTGTCTGTGATCAGAAGAGAAAACTTGTGTTCTAAGGCTTTGGTGATAAAGATGCAAAACCCCAATTTTATTTACGGTAGAGGGATTGTCAGGTTGAGGTAGTCCCCTATAGCTCTAGGGATGAGAATACACTGCTCGATTCTAATGTTGAGGTCCTTGGGTTTTTTACCCCCTTGTCTCCCCCTGTGGAGGTTATAGCTCCCCAGGCAAAAAAAGGGAAATGTGTGCCTTTGTCTTTAAAGGAGATGAACAAAACAGTGTTTAGAACCTTCTCCGTTATTTGTTGTTTTATTATTTTGGTTATGTCTAACTCCTTTTTTATTACAGATTTTTGCTTAGACCACTATACCGCATATGTGGAATAACAATTATATGAACCTGAAGGATGGATACTTAGTACTTCAAAAGAAGCTTCGAAGAACACAGATGTCTCTTTTTGACTTGAACGAGAAGCGAGATTGAGATATATCTTGATTTTTGTAGGTAGAGTAAGAGATGAATGAGGGGCTTGAGGCGTTGCATGCAGAGCTTCAGGCAGAAAAATCCTTAGTGGAGAAAACCATATAGTGGCAGAGGAACGCATAAGAAGAAACTACTTGTTTAGAGGCCAAGTTGGGGGCCTCAAAGGCTGAAATAGAGCGACTTTCTTCTAAAGAATAGGTTTCGGAGCTCAATGCTGCAGGACCTGCTGATTATAAGGTTTCTCTGTACTGTATGCAGGAATGTTTCCTACTTGGTGAGGAAATCCTAGAGGAGGTCTAGACAAGGGAAGTGGAGACCTAAATAGAAATTGTACGAGAGGTTGCTCTATAGCACGGAGTGTTGAAGGATTTCGGATGGTGGCCAGGAAGCTCGAGTGTGACATGTCTAGTCGTGGCTTCAAAGATCTTTCTGAGGATGAAGGCTTGATATTTTATTCTGGTGTCGATGTGGTGGGCGAGTATCGATCTCGCCTATGTATCTTTGTTTATATACTCGGTGCTATTTGTTTTTGTTTGTTTCTTTTGTCTCGTCGTGATCTTGTACTTTGTATTCTTATACTTTGTAGTTGCTTTTTTTAGCCGCACTTTGGATGCTTCTTTGTCTCACACCTTTGTTTGTAGGTTTCTCTGATGTTGTACCAAATTTTGATGTTAATTGAGCATGTGTTTTGTTGATATCGTCACTTTGAGCGTGATCTATTGGATCTTACGACGCCCTTAAAGGGGGGAGGGTGAATAAGGTCTTTATGGAATTTAAAACTTAAAAAATATCTGATTTAATTAATGATGTTTTATTATATTTTAAAGAAAACTATTTTTAAATATCATAGAAAATATTCTATTGAAGATTAATTTTAAAAAATGGATGAATTCAATATTTCGTCACTATCGTCAGTGTCAAGTGTTATCATTGGGCGCTAGTTCCCGGATATTGAATCCAAGCATTTATATCTGACAAAAACAACTTTACAACACATTTTGTAGAATATATATATCAAAAAATTTATTATATGGAAATAAAATCAAGATAATGAGACAAAGAGAAACATGATTTTATTTCATTAGAAAATGAATAAAAAAAATGTTTAATTTTAATGACGCTTGAAATCACAGTGAATAAAAAAAAATTATGCTTCACCTATCTATCTCTTAAGGACCAGTTGGCTATAGCCTATCTTACTCCAAATACAGCTTTTAGCCTCCCTTAGATCTAACATCTACCTACTCGCTGAACATAAGGTAGCGAATTTTCCCTTATGCCACACAATGACCTATACACCACAAAAAAGGGAAATTTCCTATGAAATCCTTTCCCAAATTCCACAATCTCCCGAACGATTTTTCCACTCCCATTATAAAAAGATAAATCAAAGATGACTATAAGGTAATGAAAAATGTCAGAGAAAACTATAAGGTCATGCGTTCCACACTCCTTGGTTTGAGAATAAAGAATCCGGAATGTATTTGATCATAGTGTGTTATGGTGTGAAAATATAATAAGAAAAATGCTATAATGAATAGATGAGCAGCAAATTTCATAAGCATAGATATCATTATCGAAAGCTTACTATTTCAAGACGATAGTGCTTGATGACGTCAGTATGACGATGGCCATGTTCCAAATAATCCCGTCAAGACATACATAACTTTGAGTTATCGCAATGCAATATCGATATCGCTGTGTGATAGCCCCATGTCCATACATTACCTCTATTTTCCTGGCACGGTCATCGCTGAGTGGGACATGTGGTAGCTCGAGGAGATATCACATGCGATATCTACCTATCACCGAGTGATAGCTCGAATAATATATAAAGGCTAGATATAAGTAAATTTTTGTAAAACACCTACTGGAGCCTCCGTTCCTGTGCATTCTCAGCAAGATAACTCCGAAAAAAGAAAAACTCCAAAGTCCCTAAGAAAGTTCAAGGGCGAAGAAGAGACTGTTCGTGGACTTCAACTCCAGCAATCTTTGCAAGACTTCACTGTCTTCTTCAGCGCTCAAGACTAGAGGGAGTTTTAAATTTTTTTTTTAATTTTTGTGTTCTTTTAATTATTTATTGTAAATGGCAGAGAACTCGCCGCCTTGTGTATGGCGACTAGGCCCTTGGGAGGTTTAGGGGGAATTTAACCACTTATGTGCAGCAAATAGATCGATGAGAGATCTAGGGGAGGCTAGATGTTGTATCTAGGGGGAGATATATTAAGGTCAATCGGTCCTTGGTAGAAGGATCGGTGAATTCACAAAAGAAGATTTTTACGGGTATCCTCAATTTCAAGCTTTAATGAAATCATTGTTTGTATTTTTCATCATTTGTGGAATATAATCATATTATTTATCCTTTATTTTCTAAGTTTTTATTTCGTAATATTAATTGTAAAAAATTTATTTAAGTCACTTTATTACTTGTCCAAAGATCTAATTTTTTTATAAAAAGTTTAAATAGCCCTTATTCACCCCCTAATGGGCACCGCAAAATCCAATATTTGGTATCAGAGGAAGGTTAATTCAAAATTGTTTAATCACTAGGAGTAATGGCGCACAATGATCATGTATTTTCTAAGGAGTAAGGAATTAGTGGACCTCCCTTATTCACTCGCACTGACTATAACTATAGGAAGACTAAAATGTAATTCCTTTTAATAGTGTTAGATATTGACGTGTGGGGAATGGAAGAATAATGCTACACTCCATATACATTGGTAGTTGTAAGTGTCACTATGGAGAAACTAAAGGACAAATGGGATTACTTAGAAAAGTTAAGGTGCAAAAATAATGCTAAGGCTATGAATGCATTATTTTGTGCGTTAGATAGAACAGAGTTTAGTAGGGTGTGCGTGATGAGTATAATTTAGGATTAAATATATCTCTAAATTCTACAAACAATAGGCAAGAGCATCTATCGTTCATAGTATAGGGTATTTTTAGAATATCAAGTGTTGTATTCTTCCGGGTCTGTTGAGTACTTCTACTCACATGTATTTATATTATTTTATCGAATATTAAAAATAGTGAATAATTAAACTAAAAGAAAAATTTCTATGAAATGAAAATTAAGACTTGATTTAGAATCCCTTTGGATTAAAATAAACTTTCATGAAATGTTAAAAACACAAGCTCCTAATTACTTACTTCGACCGTGGAGGTTCCCAAAATACGAAAGCGTCTCTCTCGAGCTCATGCTTTTGAAAAACATTAGGTTGATTGATTAAGACCCCTCGGCCAGCCGAAATCCCTAAGCTTGCTTTAAGCGGTGAACCCCACTATTGGATTTGACTCTAATCCGGCAGATTTTTGTCATCCTTTCTCAAGAAGTGCATGCAACTCCTTTTATCGTTGAGCGATCTACTCGTATTTGTAACCTCTTGTTCATTTAAGATACAGATCATGGATCAAAGAACATATCCGCGAAATATGAATTCGACACAAAATAATTCAAAGATAAATCTATAATGAGCAAAATAGAGAAATTGATCTGTCAAATAAAAATATAGAAAGCTTTATTTCATCCAGAGTTCATCATGATCAAGTGTTAAATAAAGTTTAGCTACTTAACATGATGAAAAAACTACAAAAGAAAGAAAACATTACAAAATATAAAGATTTGAATTGGAAATACTAAAACTAAACTAATAATAGAAATTGAAATTACAACAAAACAGTAAAATAAACTTGAACTAAACTACAAAAAGCCGCTCCCAATCTTCCTCCTGCGTTCTTAATTTTTCTGTAGTTAATAGGCAATGTAGCTGGTAGTCATGCCCCTAGGTCACGCCCGTGACCTAGGGCTTGTAAAGCTCATAAACCGCTGTCTTGAAAGCCCGGGAACATTGGTGAGAAACCACCAAAATCTACTAAATTGCGGGCCACGCCCCTAGGTCACGCCCATGACCTAGGGCGTGTCTAGTCTGTTAAAAGAAAAGGAGGGAAGGAGAAATGGAGGGAATTAATCGGGTGGTTGTTGGATGGGTCACGCCCCTAGGTCACACTCGTGACCTAAGGCGTATAGGTTTGAACTGCCTACAACAGAATTTGCTGATTGATTACTGAGTAATGCCGGAGAGTCACGCCCTTGGTCATTCCCGTGACAAATAGTTCATGCCCGTGACCATAGCTTTTAACCCATAATCGGCGTGCGTTGTGAATTTGGAGCTCCTACTGGCGACACACCCCGTATAACATGGTCACGCCCCATGTCATGTCCGTGATATTGGGATATGTAACTTTAATTGACGTGGAATGGAGGCGGATCCGCACCTGGTGGTCACAGCTCATGACTTTGGTCACTCCCCCCTTTCATGCCTATTATAGGGGCGCATACTAGGGAAAATTTTGGCTTTTCTCCAGATTTTCTCTTGATCAATCCTGTTAGCTCCAAATTGCTATTAGCTGCCCAAATTAACCTGAAAAAAAGAAAAAGAAAGGAATTAAAGTAAATATTAATATAAAACTAAATAGAAATCAATTATTTATTAACTAAAAGTTATATTAAAACACTATAAATATTGACTTATCAAATACTCTCATACTTAAGTAGTTGTTATTCCAGAGCAAAAATATGAGAAGTACTTATAAGACATCAATATAATTTTCAATCAAACTAAAAATTTATTAAATCAAAATAAAGTTAAATAAAACTTTAGGGATTCAAAATTAAGTCCTATAATATGAAATTAAAATGAGAAGAGCAAAAATTTCTCATATAAATTAATTAGAATTAAAAATTGAGTAATTAGTAAACAAACTTAGGTTTAGAATTATTAACACCTTTAACTTAAAAGAAACTTGAAGGAAATATTTAAATTACTACTTATGCTCTTTTATGATTTTAATTTAACTCTAAAACAATTATATTGGCTATAGTGTTTTAGGGAAATGTACTATGAAGAGTTTTGGGATTGTGGGTGATGAATTTTATTGTCTCACCCCATGCCTTTTCTTTTAATTTTTTTTTTATATTTGCATATATTTACCAAGAAAATGATGAATTTTATCTTCTCATTTTCCTTAACATATGAATAAATATTTTTTCTCTTTTCAAATAAAAACAAAAAAATAAGGAGTAATGAATTTTATCATCTTACTCCATCTTTTATTTTTAGGGGTTGCATATGTGTACTAAGGAATGCTTGATTCCCATAACATATGATCTAACAATAAAAAGAAATATGCATATGTTACCAAGGGATAATGAATTTTATCCTCTTATCCTCATGACATATAATCTAACAAGAAGTTAAAAACAAGGGAAAGGCTTAACAAAATTTGGATTAAATTAAAAAAAACTGAGAGAACAACTATAGTGAATTAATCTTTCCTAAGAATCTTAAAGCATAAAGTGAAGATATTTAAAATCTAATAATTGTTAATCTAAGTACTACAAAATTGAAACTATTTAGAATAAAAGAGAAAAAATGATAATCAAAGCACTCTAACAAAATTAAATTCATAAAGTATTCCATATAGTTAAACCACATAAAAATTAAATCTAACAAACCATGATAAAATAAAAGATTAGTGAACCAAAAATTCATAAAAATTCATATAAAAAAAATCAAATTTAATTTCTGAAAATAACAAAAAACCTAAGCATGGGGTATCATATTTTTGGGGTTTTTTAAACTAAAAATTCAAAATTAAATCCTATTTTTTTTAATACTTGGACTTCCCAAGGACTACCCAATGACGGGTTCGCAAGCTACTTGGAAGTTTTGTGAGATGAAAGCCTAACACGGCTGTTTCCAAGAAAATAAAATTTGTATAGATTTTTTTTTGGATTTTGCAAATATTTAAATTTTTAAATAAAACAAACATAATATTTTTAAATTTTTAAAATAAAAATAACAATAATAGATCCCATCCATATAATTAAACATAAACCAAGTAGGAGGGAGAAAAAGCAAAATAAAAAGAAATGCAAAAATTAAAAAGATAAGCAAGGGGTGTCTCTCAAGAGCGCTTTTCTTTTTCCCGTCTTTATGCTAGACGGTTATTGTTAGGAGAATGAAAAATAAAAATTGAAATGAACGGGTAACTCCATTAATTCGCATTTCGGTGAATATGTCGAAGTTGGTCGCCCGTGTACTCCTCCGCTTGATTCTTGAATTTTCACATTGCGGTTGACTTGAAAATGTAAATTCAAATCACCTATACAAACCTGAGGTGATTTGAATTTTTGTAGATGCGCGAAAAATGGATCGTAAACGATGGTAGATTGCAACGGCTCATCTATGTCAGGAAAATTGTTAGGAGAAGAAAAATCATAATAAGCATGTCAGAAACAATTTCACAAGGAGGAGGGTCGCGTGAAAGGAAATGATCACGCTACGGTTATATATTTTCTAAAATTTATTTTTCTTCCAAAAATTTATTTAAATTAAAATCATGGGACGCATCAGGTTCATAAATTTTCATTCCTAAATATTTATAGGTTGCACTTAGAAATTCATAAATAGGAGAAAAATTTGGAGAAGTAGGAGGAGAAACATGTTCTTCTTTCTACACCCCCCAGCGTGTCCATACACTAAACAAATTCTTGAAATAAAAGTTTTTCTTCTTCTCCGGAATAAGCAACTATGGGGGTACATGAAGAGTCATGTTCTTCATTAGCGACATTATCCGAAGAAGGGGAAAAATCACTAAAAGTGAGAAAATTCTCATCCGAATTTTGGGGGGAAGAATAAAATAGAAATTGAGAAGATTCCCCAAAAGTAGGAGAGAAAGTTTGGTGTGCGAAAGAAGGAGAACAAAAAGTCGATTCTAAAGAAATATTCTCGTTACTCGGGAATCTTTTTCGGTGATCATGCCGGAAATAAACATCCGACAAAGAAGTAAAATTATAAAAATATGAAAAATTATTCTCATTGAAGCTTGAAAATGTATTTTAATGAAAATTAATTTCAACAAAATTTTAAAAAATTATTTCATTATAATTGGAAAAATTATTGAAAAATTTATTTTCATGAAAATTAGATAAAGCGTTCTCATTAAAGTAGGTGTAATTGTTTTCATAATTATTATCAAAATTATAAGAATAATTTTGATGATATAAATAATAACATTTCTCACTCCGATGAGGGGCACCGCAAAAATTACATAAAATTTTGTGTTGTCGCGCGGCTTTCAATAGGTTAACTTTGTGTGTAAGCTCGACAATTATAGCGGCCAATTGTGATAATAATTTTTTGTAAAAATAAAATAAATCCATTTGAAAAAGAAAATGAAAAAGTGAAGAGGGGTAGAGAATGGGAATGATAAAATTAATATACTTCGCACTATCAAAATATCAACAAAAATAACCTCGGCAACGGCGCCAAAAACTTGATAAGTACAATTTTGGATTAAATATATCTCTAAATTCTACGAACTATTGGCAAGAGCACCTATCGTTCATAGTATAAGATATTTTAAGAATATCAAGTGTCGTATTCTTCTGGGTCTGTTGAGTACTTCTACTCACATGAATTTATATTATTTTATCAAATATTAATAATAGTGAATAATTAAACTAAAAGCGAAATTTGTATTAAATGAAAATTAACACTTGATTTAGAATCCCTTTGAATTAAAATATACATTCATGAAATAATAAAAACACAAGCTCCTAATTACTTACTTTGATCGTAGAGTTTCCCAAAATACGAAAGCATCTCTCTCGAGCTCATGATTTTGACTAACCTTAGGTTGATCGATTAAGACCCCTCAGCCAGTCGAAACACGTAAGCTTCCTTTAAGCGGTGAACCCCACTATTAGATTTGACTCCAATCCGACAGATTTATGTCATCCTCTCTCAAGAAGTGAATGCAACTCCTTTTATTGTTGAGCGATCTACTCGTATGCGTAACCTCTTAGTCATTTAAGATACGGATCTTGGATCAAAGAACATATCCGCAAAATTTGAATTCGACACAAAATAATTCAAAGTTAAATCGATAGTGAGCAAAATTGAGAAATTGACCTTTTAAATAAAAATATATAAAGCTTTATTTCATCCAGAGTTCATCATGATCAAGTGCAAAATAAATTTTAACTACTTAACATGATGAAAAAACTACAAAGGAAAGAAAACATTACAAAATTGAAAGACTTGAAATGAAAATACAAAAACTAAACTAATAACGAAAACTGATATTACAACAAAACAAAAAAAATAAACCCGAACTAAACTACAAAAAGCTGCTCCAAATCTTCCTCCTGCATTTTGAATATTTTTGGAATTTATAGGCAAAGTTGCTGGTAGTCACGCCCCTAGGTCATGCCCATGACCTAGGGCGTGTATGACTCGGAAATTGCTGTCTTGAAAGCCCGGGAACGTTGGCGAGAAACCGCCAAAATTTTTTAAATTACGGGTCATGCCTGTGACCTAGGGCGTGTCTAGTCAGTTACAGGAATTAGCGGGAAGGAGGAATGGTGTGAGTTAATCTGGCGGTTCCCTTACAGGGCATGCCCCTAGGTCACGCCCGTAACCTAGGGCTTGTAGGTTTGAACGGTCTGCAACAGAAACTGCTGATTGATGACTGAGTAACACCGGAGAGTCACGCTCTTGGTCATGCCCACGACAAATAGGTCATGCTCATATCCATGGCGTGTAACCCATAATAAGTGTGCGTTGAAAATCTGGAGCTTCTGCTGGCGGCACACCCCGTGTAGGATGGTCATGCCCCATGTCACGCTCGTGACATTGGGGGGTGTAACTTTAATTGACGTGGAATGGCAACGGATCAACACCTGGAGGTCACATCCCATTACTATGGTCACGCCCCCTTTCATGCCCGTGATAGGGGCGTGTACTAGGGAAAAATTTGGCTTTTCTTCAGATTTTCTCTTGATAAATCCTGTCAGCTCCAAATTGCTATTGGCAGCCCAAAGTAACCTGAAAATAGGAAAAAGAATGGAATTAAGTAAATATTCATATAAAACTAAATAGAAATCAATTATTTGTTAACTAAAAGTTATAGAAAAACACTATAAATATTGACTTATCAGTGCGCTTGCAAAACCTCTTATGAAATTGGGAATTTACTTGAAGTTACTCATGAAGGTACTTCACAAGTGAATGATTCAAAGTTATTTCAACTGAAGTTAGAATCTGTGATGTTCAGAATGGAAATTAATGAAGACATAAATTCCATGTCCAAAAGATTTACAAAAATCATTAGCAATTCCAAAGTACTTGGGAATAATTTCTCCAATAGTTATTTAGTTATTAAGATTTTTAGATTGTTTCCCCCGAAGTTCAATCCGAAGGTGATTGCCATCTCGAAGTAACACGATCAAAAGACTCATCAAATTAAGAGGCTCATTGAGAATCTCAACACAAATGGGATGGAGTTAAAAATTCAACAATAAGAGTACAATTTGGAGCCAAAGAAAAAGGCATTGGTGATAAGTTCTAAAAACCAGGAAGAATGTTAAACTGATGCCTTGAGCAGGGAGTTCAGGTTGAATCTCACCCTCAATATCTGTCATGTCCACAGGGACATCTAGAGCAACACCTGTGATGGTATCTGTAGGTTTTCAATCACAAGAGGAAGCTGAATATCTTCTTGCAAAATCTGTATTTGCTCCCCCTCAACAAGAGCTTTTTCCATCACTTGCTCTATATGTTGCTCTCCCTCACTTTGAGGGTTGTATCCACCTTGTGGAACTAGGTCTATGGGAATAGTTTCTTCTTAAGTAGGAGATGGATATTACATAGTCTCTTCTACTATCTCCTCGGAAATTTTGTTCACTATCTATTCAACAACCTCAATTAGAGGTATACACATTATCTCCTCAACAACATGATCTTTAGACTGAGTTCTGCTAACTTGAATGATTACTGCAGGCTCACAAGAAAATGATACCTGAGCACTTGTGTCTCTCCTTGTCTCTTCAATACATTGTGAAAGTTGATGATCATGATGCTCTTCCTCAGCCTGTTCTGATGAGTTGTTATCAATGCTTTCCTCTGGAACTATGGCTGCCTTTTTCTTCTTCTTTAAGGTTGAATGATGTTGTAGTTGAAAAACTCTTTCCCACCTCCCTAGCACCTTTGAATCCATCCTACTCATGTGTTGGATTCTTGTTACTAGCCTTAGGTTAAGGATCCATAGAACACACTTAAGAATAAATAGAGAAAGAATTCTAACCAAGTTTGGCTTTAGGATACATTCTACAATCCTGTCAAAAAACACTCTTCCCCAATCAGTCTTTTTGGAAAGGATAACCCTATCAATCAACTCAAACATTTTCTTATAAATTTTGTTATGGGAGCCAGTATTGCACATAAGTCCCTTCCTAATGACATTAGCAAGGAGTTTCCCTTTGAGATTTAGTTCTCTCCTTAGGATAGATCCAATGGTGTGTCTTGATAGTCCACACAACTTAAGATCATCTTTGACATCACCTTGATCAAGTTCATCTTCTTCATCAAAAACTTTGAACTTAGGCAGCAGTAGAGCCTTGCTTAGTATTTGGGAGGTTTTCTTCACTTTGTGACCACTGATGATAGACCTAATTTTGAGGGATGAGGAGTTTACTTTAGCAGTGGTGTATAACTCCAATACTCCTCTCTTCTATAGCAGACACAGCTTAGACAAAACATACACTAGGTTGGCGACCTGAATCAAGTGAAGAACGAGCTAAACTTCCTCTGGCGCATCTTTGAATATATTTCAGATCAGTTCAAAACCATCAAACATGAAATCAAATATATTTAGTGTCATCTCCTCTATAAAATACAGTAGATTTTTCAAGCTCTCTGTCGATTTGTCGAACTGGCAGAGAAGGGAAAGAAAAAGTGTATTTTGATTTTTGCACACAACCTTCTATTTATAGAATTTTCTAATTTAGAAGTTGGAGAGGCGCGTACCTGTTTATGATCACAAAGTAATCAACTGCTAGGATTGATTGCGACACTTAGCCGTAAAATAGATTTACTGGGGGCATGCGTTGAGTGAAATCGATGCTCTCAATGCTCTCGATGCTTGCAGTTCATTCAATGCAGTCGATGGACTCGATATCTGAGAACTTAGACTTAGTGCACTTGGTGCCTGGTCTTGTCTCAACACACTCAATGCCTGGAGACTAAGTCCTTCTCTCTTTTACATATCCTCTAGGGATTAAAACTACTTGCAATAAACTAAAATAATATGGAGAGCTACTGAAGCTACGCTAAATTTAACATACCCAATTCAAATTTGTTGGTGCTTAATTTTGCTTTATCTAGTGGCTTAGTGAAGATGTCTTCCACTTTCTTATCTATAGGGAAAAATTCAAGACTGATGTCTTCACTTTCCACATGCTCCCTAATAAAATGATACCTAATCTCTATGTGCTTTGTATTGATGTGTGAAACATGATTCCTAGTAATAGAGTTTGCACTTGTAGAATCACAAAATAATTGAGTATTAGTTATTCTTATATTATAGTCGTGAAGCTGATGCTGGATCCACAACAACAATGTATAATAACTTCCTGCTGATATATACTCTGACTCAACTGTTGATATTGCAACACTAGTCTTCTTCTTGCTGCTACATGACACAAGTCTTTCACCTAAGAATTGACAGGAGGCTGAAGTGCTTTTCCTGTCTTCTTTACAACCAGCAAAATCTCCATCTAAATACCTAGTTCATTAAAAATCACTATTCCTAGGGTACCATTGGCCAAGATCTGGTGTGCCCTTAAGATATCTCAGAATTATTTTAGTTGCAGAATAGTGAGACTCCTTATTTCAAGCCTGGTATCTAGCACAAAGATATGTAGCATACATGATGTCTGGCCAACTATCAGTAAGATAGAGGAGGGAGCAAACTATGCCTCTATACATGGTTTCATCTACAAGTTTCCCTGTCTCATCCTTGTGAATTGACAAACATGACCCCATTGGAGTTTTCATAATGGAGTCATTCTTCATACAAAATTTCTTGATTAACTACCTAGTGAATTTATATTGAGAGATGGACAGTCCATCCTCAAACAATCTTACTTGGAGGCCCATGAAGTACTTAAGCTCACCCATACTTCTAATCTTAAATTACCCTTTCATAAGTTTGACAAACTTCTTGTAAAGGTTATCATCAGTAGACCCAAAAATTTTGTCATCTATATAAATTTGGACTAATATGATCTTGCCCTTGGATTCCATTAGGAATAAAGTCTTATCTATCTTTTCCCTTGAGAATTTGTTCACAATGAGAAAGCAAGATATGGTTTCATACCATGCCCTAGGGGCTTTCTTCAACCCATACAAAGCTTTCCTAAGTCTATACACATGATTAGGAGAGTTAGGAATTACAATACCTGATGGCTACTCAATATAGACTTCTTCTCTTAAGTCACCATTTAGGAAGGCTGACTTCACATCCATCTGGTACACTCTAAATCCCTTTTGGGCAGCCTATGCTAGGAATAGTTTGATGGCTTTTAGCCTAACTATTAGGGCAAAGGTTTGATTAAAATGAATACCTTCTTCTTGTTTATATCTCTTAGACACCAGTCTAGCCTTATCTTAATAATAACACAATTTTCATCAAGCTTGTACATATAGATCCCATTGGTTCCAATGATGTTATGTCCTTGTGGTCTAGGAACCTACTTCCAGACCTTACATCTATTAAATTGGTTTAGTTCCTCTTACATTGCCACAATCCAATATTGTTTTATTGTGGCATCCTCAAATCTCATGTGAAGGATCAAGCGCATACCCAACTGCACCAAAAGCCCGGACTGTTGGAGAGGGCGCTACTTAATTTTTTATATAAGTAGCAGAGCGCCACGGGTCAAGTGAAGGAATGCCGGACCCAACAATCCCCCCCGGCGTCCAGCACAACCCGTCGGCTCAGAGGTGGGTTACCACATGGCCCACACGGCTCAGAGGTGGGGTTAACACATGTCCACGGTTGCCTGACCCACCGGACCCACACAGGTAGAAGGGAAAAATTAGGATTTAATAGCGCCCCCCCGGTCTTGAACCCGTGACCTCCTCTGATACCAATTGAAGGATCAAGCGCATACCCAACTGCACCAAAAGCCCAGACTGTTGGAGAGGGCGCTACTTAATTTTTCATATAAGTAGCAGAGCGCCACGGGTCAAGTGAAGGAACGCCGGACCCAACAATCCCCCCCCCCCCCCGGCGTCCAGCATAACCCATCGGCTCAGAGGTGGGGTTACCACATGGCCCACACGGCTCAGAGGTGGGGTTACCACATGTCCACGGTTGCCTGACCCACCGGACCCACACAGGTAGAAGGGAAAAATCAGGATTTAATAGCGCCCCCTCGGTCTTGAACACGTGACCTCCTCTGATACCAATTGAAGGATCAAGCGCATACCCAACTGCACCAAAAGCCCGAACTGTTGGAGAGGGCGCTACTTAATTTTTTATATAAGTAGCATAGCGCCACGGGTCAAGTGAAGGAATGCCGGACCCAACATCATGGGCTCAACCTGAGACAAAAAGCTGGAATATATAGTTATGTACATGCTTTTGCTCCTTGTTGTAACCCCTTGGCTAACATTTCCAATTATCTGATGTCTGGAATGATCTCTTTGATGCCAAAATATTGGGTGAATTCTTCCTTATGCATCTTAAGCTTCAATGGCTAGATCTTATTTTACTTCATCCACATCATGTGTGCTAAGTTCTTCATCTTGAATGCACACTCCTTCATTTTCATCTTGGGCAACAGGAGAAGCTTCCTTGATGGATAATTTATCTATCCTTAATTTTATACCTGCAAATCTAGATGAGGAGCTTGGTAGCTCATTATTAATCATAGAATACTAATTAAATACTACATTTATAGACTCTTCCACAACTTGATGTTTCAAGTTGTAGACCCTATATGCTTTGTTATGATTGTTGTATCCAACAAATATCCCATCATAGGATTTGGCAGCAAAATTATTTCAGTATGATTTCCCATTATTGAGCACATAGTATTTGCTTCAAAGATCCTGAAATAGGCAAGGTTTGGTTTCTTGCCCTTGATTATCTCATAGGGAGTCTTCTTGTGATCCTTAGTGATTGAAGCTCTATTCAGGACATGACATACAATATTTATTGCCTCAGCCCAGAAATATTCTTGGAGAGATGTGTCACTTACCAATGTTCGGACAGCTTCTATGAGAGTTCAATTTTTCCTCTCAGCAATCCCATTTTGTAGGGGTGTTCTTGGAGAAAAAAAATCTTGGTGAATCCCTTATTCTTCATAGAACATTGTCTTGCCTTCGAATTAGAATTCAGTACCATGATTACTTTTCATTTTCACTATAGTACTATTTAGTTAATTCTGAATTTTCTTGGCAAAGGTCCTGAATATATCAAGGGTTTCAGACTTTTTTCCTATTAAATAAAACCCAAGCAAACCTAGAGAAGTCATCAACAACCACAAGGGTGTAGACTTTCTGACCAAGACTATGAACTTGCATATGAGCAAACAAGTCCATATGCAGGAGGTATTAACGCCTCACAGATTCTTTGACCCCAATTCTTTTAAAAGAAACTTTGGTCTGCTTTCCCTTTTGGCATGCAGAGCAAATTCCCTCCTTTGTGCACTTAATTTTGGTAGCATTCCTGACCAACTATTCACTAAAAATCTTACTGATGGTATTATAGTTCAAGTGGGAAGTCTCTTGTGCCATTGAACACAGTATGAGATTTTATCATTTGTAACTAGACATATAGGAGATTTTTTACTTAAACATGGAAAGTTTAAATAATAAACATTTCCACTCCTAGTGCCTATCAAGATGTCCTCTTGGTCATTTGATATCTTAATTTGACACTCATCCTTAAGGAATACAATGACATAGCCAAGATCACAAAGTTTGCTTATACTTATCAGGTTGTGTTGTAACCCTTCCACATAAGCCACTTTTGAGATGGAGATAATATTATTGGTAATCTTATCATATCCCTTTGTGTCTCCTCTATATGAACCACCAAAGATTACTTTAGGTCCATTCATCACAAGAGTAAAGTCATTTAGGTTGCTCCTTGTTCCAGTCATGTGCCTGGAACAATGATGAGTCCTCTTTATATACCTATTTTCGGACTCATCTAGGCTTATTTTCTTGTCTTTGCACACCGTTTGGCGCCATTAGCACTTCTTTTGGTTCGCTACGGTTTTCCACGTCTTGTGCACATTTTTAGCCTATTTCTGTGTGTGTATGTATTTCATTCTTGCTATGATTATTATTGTTTGTCTGTGACTGCCATGTCGACATCCCGTCCAGTTTTCCTGCAGGTTCTGGGATCGTGTGGGCGTCCGGCATCGGACTTTCACCAATTTTGGCAAAGGAGTCAATGGTCGTGCGTTTTTACCCGCGCACGACCATCGACCTCTTTGGCGCACGATCATCGGTCGTGCGCAGTCATGACCTCTCCTGTGAAAGTTCTGTCCCGGCATATCGCACGATCACCAGCCATACCGCGCACGATCACTGTTTGTGCGCTGCCGGTCGTGCGCAGTCATGACATCTTTTTTCACTTTTCTGCCTCCATTTCGCACGATCACTGACCACACCGCGCACGACCACTGGTCGTGCGCCAGTGATCGTGCGCGCTGTTTATTCTGCAATCTATAAATACGCAGGTTCCGCCCTATTTTGGGGAGATCGATCCAGATCCACGATTTTTTCGCCGTTCTTCGTCTCGGACGAGGGTTTCCTCCGTCCCCCTTCATCCTCCACCTTAGGGAAGGTCTCCGGGCAAGCTTTCACCACCAAATCAAAGCCGGAGCATCCCCTCGGCCTCCTCCTTCATCCCCAAGCTTCAAGCGGAGTTTTGACCGAGCTTTCTCCATCAAGCTAGGAGGCGCTGGAGCCGCAGTCTACCGGGTCATTTCAACGAAGAAGACGGGTCCATTGGGAGTGAGTGACAGCCTCCTCTACCCCGGACGCAGTTGAGGACCGAGCTTGGACTCGGATTGACAACCCCGGATTCCAACCGTGAACCCTCAATAAGGCTTCGGATTCGGTCGATTCGCACACCTCTTCCTCTTGTATTTGATAGCTTAGTTTAACTCTTTGTATTGATGAAGTATACTTTATTGTAGTTAATGATCTTGCACTTTTTCATGTCTATGTGATTTGTGTGATTTTGTTATTATTGCTTGAGGTGCGCCTTATTATTCCACCATCCATCCACCCTTGCCGCACTAGCAATTGCTAGTGGCGTGCGTTGCGAAGAGGTGCTTACGACCCTCATTCCGCCGTTCTAACCACCTCATCCGCTAGCCTACTCGTCCATCCGCCAAGCGATTCGGTGCATAGCGGCTCGTGTAGTTTCCATCCCGCCTGGCGAAGCAGTGCATACCGGCCTGCATAGTAGGATTTCCGCCGTTCTCTCCACCTCATACGCTTTCCTACTCGCCCATCCGCCTAGCGATTCGGTGCATTGCGGCCCGACTAGTCTTCCATTCCGCCTGGCGAAGCATCGCATAGCAGCGTTGCATAGGAGTAGTTGTTAGATTTTTACTTTATTTTCCGCAACCATCAAAACCCCCATCGTTACCTTCGCCCCGAGGACTTCAATCTCAAGTCCTCCTCGACATTAACTCATCCCTTACTGTGTTCCTCAAGAGACCGACACTCGGGGATTTATTCCCAAACTTTATTACTTGTACGACCGGTGCGCTTGCCGTATTTTCCACGCATCAAGTTTTTGGCGCCGTTGCCGGGGAACACAGTCGTTTGAGTTCTTGGAGAGGAAGTTTTAAGATAGTTGCCCTTTCCATTTGTATATTTCATGTTTTATTTTTGTTTTGGTTTTTAGTTGTTGTTTTTTTTAATTTTATTCCTTTTCTAGTTTTTATTTTGCTATAGCAGGTATTCCTTTTTATTTATCTGCTGGTGTGTAGTTAATTTTTGCTTAGAAAATTCCCGTGGTGAATTCTTTCTTGCTGCACCATGTATTCTTATGCGAATATCCGTTGCCGTTGGTGCAGGGATTATGGGCATAGCAGTGATGAGTGCCCCACTGAAGAATGGGAGCATAATTCTCGTGGTTCAGTGTATGGAGCATCGTTGTCTTATGTTACTTCATACACCATACCCCAGTCTTATGGTCACTACTCTTCTCCGCATTCACCTTTTTCATATTCCTCCCTGGTCCCTTCTGGACCGAGGGGTAATGGAAAACGGTGTTTGTGTTGTCATAGCACCGACCATGTGTTGAAAGATTGCGCAGAATTTCAGTGCCAGTTGGAGGCGGATGATGAACCGGATACCCGGATTGTCTCATCCACCTCTCAAAGGGCTGCTCCTTCTGATTCTGATGATGTATCAGCAGTACCACCTTGTCTATGGGGGACTGCTGTAGATACACCCATCAGACTTTCTACTGATCGATGTGACGACATTGCGGTACCGTCGCCCTCTATGCCTTCTTCCCCTCTCCTTGATTCACCCCCGGAGGAACCTGCGCACATTATCTCTGATGATGTTGCTCCTCCGCTTTCTTTGCATGAATTACCTACTCCCATTTCTAGTGAGTTGGTTGATGATGTTGTGCCCTTTGGAAATTGGGAACATGAGGATGCGCCGTGGTGTGACGAGGACATTATTCTCATCAATGGTGAGTACTATGTCTTGGAACACCGTGACGTACCGAGGTGTGATGAGGAAATCCTTGCCGGCGAGGAGGTTTCTACTTCCTTGTTGGATGAGGGGGTCCAAACCACCACCGAGGACCTCGTGGTCTCAGTTTCCCCTCGCCATGACTCACATGACACCGACAATGATCTATGTTTGGATCCTGCTGAGAGTGATTCCGGGATCACTCTCCCTATTTCCGCTTCTTTTAGTTTTTCTTCTCCTTTATTCCTTGACCCCCCTTCTCCTTCTGCGCCTGTGCGGGTTGACTCCCTGCCGGTGAGTTGGGTTGACATTGAGCCTTGCGCTCAGGTTGTCGGCGAGTGCCTCAGCTTGCATGAGGAGTTTCCTACTCCTTTTGTAGTTGAAGCCTCTACCTTCATCTTCGCCCCCAACGAGTTTGTGGTGGACGATACCTTGCTAGGCAAGGATTTGTTTTGTGGTGAGATGAGTGAGGACCAGTGCTCCTCCTCATCTTACTTCCTATTTCCTCTGTCTGCGAGGAGCAGGTATGATTATTTAGGCAGAGGGGTAACTGTTCTATCATCGTATTGGTACCCATTACCGACACGGATATTAGGACAGTTGCCTGTGCACTTTTCATTTCATAGGCCCATTAGCTAGAACTTTTCTTTTGCTGAATAAGTCGTGCTGGGATGACAATAACCCCAGTACTTATCTTTCATTTTCTGCATTTTTCTTTTTTATGTCTAGCTTAGTTTAGTATTTCTTTTTGTATATTTTTCTTTTGTTTTTGCGGAGCTCACCCCTGCAGGTATTCATGGAAACTACGCATTAGCGGGGTTGTGATTCTTCGTTTGGCGGGCCTGCTGCTACTTTCCACGCGTCTTCTGGTATGCTCACTAGCTGAGCATTGGGTAACCTCTTCCCTTAGCTCTTTTTGATTTAAATTTCTATATCGTATGCTATGCTGCTTAGTTTAAGTCTGGGGGAGAGCTACTAGTTGTTGCCTTTTGCACGTGCACATTGCATGCGCATACTAGAAGCTTTTATAGTTATTATTTTGTTTATGTTCATTGCATCGCACACCACTGCACCCTCATGAGCGCGAGCTTAGCTGTTAGCGTGCCACGAGTTGAACTTGTATCTTTGTTAGATTTGGAAAATTTCTGTGCTGGCTTAGGATTGTGTGACGGAGTAAAATGTTGGCCTTGCTGTGTTTCTAGTCAACTGCTCTCATTTTGTGTAGAAATTTGTGTAGATTTAATTTTTCTGTATGCTTATAGTTTTATATTTTTCTATTTGCGTACATATTTCTTATTCTACTCAAAAGTTGGTGAATCCGGTGTGAATCAGACGGTAGCGTAGGAATGTGCGTAGCCGCCACTAGACTCGTATTGCTTGAGTCGGGAGGAAGGATTATCTTTCTTGGTTGCTAAGAACTTGCCCCAAGCTATTCTTGAAGCATTGGTACACGGTTAGTCTAGCGTGAGAGTGATGTAGGCCACCTTTTGGCCCGGTTGAGCTTTGTACCCATTCCTAACATCGCCCTTGCTAGCCCCGTTGTGCCTACCCTTCTTTTGATTCAGCTCCACTATATTCGCCAAAGCCTCATAGCCGATCCTAGTCGCACACCCAAGTCGAGCTTAGTGTTTTATATTTTCATGTTGGGTTGTGATGTGGTATTTTTTTATTCGTGAAAATGTGGAAGTGCCACCAAGTTTTATTTGCTGAAATTGTATATTGTGAAAAGAAAAAGTTTACAAAGAAAAATATTTGAAAAAGAGAAAAAGAAAAAAGAAAAAAGAGAAAGAACAAGTTTGATTGAAAATCTTTATTTGAGATGATTTGGATTTGGAGTAGGCGGTGCACACACCCATTTATTAAAAGTTAAGTCTTGGGGTGTGGTGTACACGTGATTATTTTGTGGGCAGCGGGTACTAGTTTTGTACGTTAGCTCATTTGGGTTAGGTGCATACCCTTCATGTTTATCCTTGTTTTCCTCACCGTAACCCAAGCCCCATTATTACCCGAAGTCCTACGGACTTGCGCTTGAGTTGACTAGTGCCGTGGAGAGAGTGCGAACGGGCAAGCTTATGGTTTCCGACATTGGTGGATTCCTTTGGGGGTAATCTTGAGCCCCGGTCTTCGGCAATGCTCTCCTTAGTGGCCTGTCTACTTTCTTCCTGCGTAGGACCGGATGATTCACTGTGATTCCACTTTTGAGTAATAATAAATTTTTGTTACGCATTGTGAAAAATATAAAATATTTTGTATACTTAAAAATTTCCTCTACTTTATTTTTATGCACGCGAGCATGCGACTTCGCATGGTACTCCGTTTTGCAATTTCATTGTTAGCTAGTTCATTTTCCCCGTCTGCTTAGGTTTTGTTTGCTCGGGACGCGCAAACGGTTAAGTCTGGGGGTGTGATGAGTCCTCTTTATATACCTATTTTCGGACTCATCTAGGCTTATTTTCTTGTCTTTGCACACCGTTTGGCGCCATTAGCACTTCTTTTGGTTCGCTACGGTTTTCCACGTCTTGTGCACATTTTTAGCCTATTTCTGTGTGTGTATGTATTTCATTCTTGCTATGATTATTATTAATTGTCTGTGACTGCCATGTCGACATCCCGTCCAGTTTTCCTGCAGGTTCTGGGATCGTGTGGGCGTCCGGCATCGGACTTTCACCAATTTTGGCAAAGGAGTCAATGGTCGTGCGTTTTTACCCGCGCATGACCATCAACCTCTTTGGCGTACGATCATCGGTCGTGCGCAGTCATGACCTCTCCTGTGAAAGTTCTGTCCCGGCATATCGCACGATCACCAGCCATATCGCGCACGATCACTGTTAGTGCGCTGCCGGTCATGCGCAGTCATGACATCTTTTTTCACTTTTCTGCCTCCATTTCGCACGATCACTGACCACATCGCGCACGACCACTGGTCGTGCGCCAGTGATCGTGCGCGCTGTTTATTCTGCAATCTATAAATACGCAGGTTCCGCCCTATTTTGGGGAGATCGATCCAGATCCGCGATTTTTCCGCCGTTCTTCGTCTCGGACGAGGGTTTCCTCCGTCCCCCTTCATCCTCCACCTTAGGGAAGGTCTCCGGGCAAGCTTTCACCGCCAAATCAAAGACGGAGCATCCCCTCGGCCTCCTCCTTCATACCCAAGCTTCAAGCGGAGTTTTGACCGAGCTTTCTCCATCAAGCTAGGAGGCGCTGGAGCCGCAATCTACCGGGTCATTTCAACGAAGAAGACGGGTCCATTGGGAGTGAGTGACAGCATCCTCTACCCCGGACACAGTTGAGGACCGAGCTTGGACTCGGATTGACAACCCGGGATTCCAACCGTGAACCCTCAATAAGGCTTCGGATTCGGTCGATTCGCACACCTCTTCCTCTTGTATTTGATAGCTTAGTTTAACTCTTTGTATTGATGAAGTATACTTTATTGTAGTTAATGATCTTGCACTTTTTCATGTCTATGTGATTTGTGTGATTTTGTTATTATTGCTTGAGGTGCGCCTTATTATTCCACCATCCATCCACCCTTGCCGCACTAGCAATTGCTAGTGGCGTGCGTTGCGAAGAGGTGCTTACGACCCTCATTCCGCCGTTCTAACCACCTCATCCGCTAGCCTACTCGTCCATCCGCCAAGCGATTCGGTGCATAGCGGCCCGTGTAGTTTCCATCCCGCCTGGCGAAGCAGTGCATAGCGGCCTGTATAGTAGGATTTTCGCCATTCTCTCCACCTCATACGCTTGCCTACTCGCCCATCCGCCTAGCAATTCGGTGCATTGCGGCCCGACTAGTCTTCCATTCCGCCTGGCGAAGCATCGCATAGCGGCGTTGCATAGGAGTAGTTGTTAGATTTTTACTTTATTTTCCGCAACCATCAAAACCCCCATCGTTACCTTCGCCCCGAGGACTTCAATCTCAAGTCCTCCTCGACATTAACTCATCCCTTACTGTGTTCCTCAAGAGACCGACACTCGGGGATTTATTCCCAAACTTTATTACTTGTGCGACCGGTGCGCTTGCCGTATTTTCCACGCATCAAACAACTATTATCCTAGTACCATATAGGAGTATGGGCATTTGGACTATCCAGCAAAACATAATTTATGTTACCTATTGACACCAATTGGTATTGGGTACTTGGTATTGGTTAGCCTGAAAAATGAAAATGTCTTCCTGTAGATTTTTTGATAGGAAAAATAGCACTTGCTCTAGCCATAGTTTGATTATGCAAGAAATCTAAGGCAAAATGTCCCACTTTTCCATAACACCAACACTCATGGTTATTGTATCTTCTTTTCTGAACAGGTCTGGTAGATTGCCTGTTAACTACTACTATTCAGATGGAAGGGCAGCTTCCTTATGCTTGTTTCTTTTAGCAACAATCTGACTGAAAGTGAGTATGTTGTTGAAGATATTGATTATTGAAAGTCCTACAAGCAATGGTCTTCTTTCCAGAAGTCATATTATTAATGGCCTCTAAAATACCCAATTAAGTCTTGCTGACAGACTTGCACTTGGTCTGAGTGTATGTTGGAAGAACCAGAGAAAAGGCCACTGCCTTATCCTTGAGTGTTGGGGCAGGTGCACCATACACAAATGGTCCATGATGGGCCATTTGAATTTCCTCATATGGGGCCTTCAAAGCACTCATCCCCTTGCAATATCTTCCACCATAGTTGAGAACATTTTTGTTCACACTTGTGGATCTTTCATTCAACCAGTGACCATAGATACTCTCTTGGTCATACCTGTTAGATGGAAACACTACTTTCTTAAAAGGGATGGGAGGTTGAATTGGAGCTTTTCCTTTCCCTTTAGAATGGGAAACTCTAGGGTTCCCCTTAAACCTAAGACCTCTCGTGTTCCTTCGAGAGGTAAAGGAGCCTATAAGGGGCAATGTTGTATTGGGCTTTGAATATTTAGCCACAATTCTTTTCTCTATTTGGAGCTTCTCTTCAAGATCCAGAATGATTGTGTTCTTGTGGCTGATGGTCCCAATCTAGATGATTGTGATAGACTTCAGGTTGTTGACTTCCCTCATCTTCTATTCCAGCAAAGATGTTGAGTCAGACTATAGGGAAGCAGCCAGTTGTAGAGATATTATTGTACAAACCCATATTTGTTGAGTGGTACCTTAGCACCATGTCGATCAGGTATGGAGAGTCAAGAGGCGAAAGGGCTCCCGCCAAGACAAGTGAAAAGGCTTGCGCTTAGGTAAGCGGGAAGCCCCGAGGGTCGGCATAGTCCTTATTAAAGGCGCTGAGTAAAAGCTCCTTCACTCAATGCTTTTTAGCCTCTAGCATTGAGTGAAGCCTTTCCACTAACCGCTCTCGATGCTTTAGCCTCTGGCTTTGAGTGAAGCCTTTCCACTCAACGCTCTCAATGCTTTTCACCTCCGACATTGAGTGAGGCCTTTCCACTTAATGCTCTTGACGCTTTTTGCCTCTGGCATTGAGTGAAGCCTTTCCACTCAATGCTCTCAATGCATTTTGTCGCTGGCATTAAGTGAGGCCTTTCCACTCAACGCTCTCGATGCTTTTCGCCTCCGGCATTGAGTGATGCCTTTCCACTCAACGGTCTCGATGTTTTTCACCTCTGGCATTAAGTAAAGCCTTTCCACTTAACGCTCTCGACACTTTTTGCCTCTGGCATTAAGTGAAGACTTTGCACTCAATGCTCTCGACGCCTTTCTAGCCTCTGGCATTGACTGAAGCCTTTCCACTCAATTCTCTCAATGCTTTTGGACTTGGATATGTCTCTTATAAGAGTAGGTAAGTGGGGTAGGCAAACTCAAATCCGGTTGGATATTGGCTTTTTAATATGGTATGCAGAAGGGATTCCGCATAGGTGTGCGAGAAGACTCCAACCCAATTTGGTCCAGAGGTAAATTTACCTGGTTGACAACTTTGGGCTGCATATAGTCTTTTGAAATAGTATAGTTATGTTGTTGGCAGACCAGATACTGGGAATCAATAAATAGACAAACAGGGTACCTCAGAAGGCAAGATTTCTATGGTATTGTAGCTCTTTCTGAGGTATTATTAGCTGAGCACATGGCTATGGAGAGGAAGCGCTCTGAGATCTTCTAGGTTAGTGGAGGGACCTCTGTGCCATAGCCCAGGGTCATTTCCTTAGTTCTCAGCAACTAGTCAAGTGTTTGAGCACATGACTCCGAACTCTCGTTGACGCCGATTTTTGGTTCCAACATTTATGGTGTGGTGAGCGTGGACCATAGCTGATATAAGAAAATCTCAGGGTAAGTCTCATGGCTACAGGAGATAATGAAGGAGCAGGCTCTGGAGGTTTTCCACGACCGGCAAGCGTGGTGATGATGGGGATTCTGGAAGACTTCAGGTGTGAGGTCTTTCATACCATCCACTTGGCTTTTACTGCGAGAAGTGACTGGGCAATGCCTTAGGTTCTAGTTGTTGCGGCTACTTCTTTGGGAGTGAATGCTCCTGGATAGTGTCCCGAGAAGGAGATTCCAGTAGAAAGTTCCGAGAGGAATAACTCCGGGAAGAAACTCTTCCTCAGGCAGGGTAGTGCTTATAGGGTTAGCGAGCCGAAGCCGTGGGATGTACCCTCTTACTATGTTGTGGTCGGGAGCCCTTTTAGTGAGTTGATTGTTTCGGCCCTAGTCCCCGATGGGTTCAGAGAGCCAGCTATGTCTTATTACATGGGCAGGGATGACCCAGTGCAACATGTGTAATGGTTCGAGGATGCCCCTTCCATAAAGCAGATGTCAGATGCCTTCAAGTGTATGATCTTTGTCATTACCCTGAAGGAGAAGGCCAGGGACTAGTTTCACCAATTGCCCGCGATTTCAATTTATTTCTTCAAAGATCTGCGTTGTGGGTTCCTGCTGAGGTTCTCCACGTCGAAGAAGATGAAGAAGTGGGCAGAGAGATTGTTCTCCATCATGTAGAAGCTAGAGAAAATGCTGGGACACTATGTTGATCGATTCTAGGAGGAGATCCTTATAGTTCAAGAGGTCCCGAGGTACACGCAGATGGTCACGTTTACCGTGGGATTGAGATCTGGGTTCTTCATCTTGGAGCTGAAAAGAGTGCCCCTCTCTCTTTCAAAGAGCTGATGGAGAGGGAGGCGAAGGAGTTAGAGATTGAAGCGAACAACCCGGCGTTCTCCAAGAAGGAGGCCAAATTTGTGGAGGAGGATGTGAAGGAGCCATGAGCAGGGAAGCAGAGAGAACAGAGCGAGGAAAGGAGTAGAGAAGAGCCCCGAGGTTAGGGGCATCATGGGCGACAGCATGGTTTGGGGGCAAAGGTAGTCGAACAACGGGTTTGCCTAAAGACCTCAATAAGCCCCCCCACCCCCCGGGGGCAGGGGGAGGATTCCAAGGAGGGGAGAACTTTCGCGATCAGGGAAGGTTTAATCCACCCACTTAGAGGCAGGGGCAAGGGGGCCCTCTCCTGCAGCAGTAGGAGGTGATGGCAATCACGTGAGAAAGGGGAGAGAGGAAAAGCAAGGTGAAGAAGTAGAAGAGAAGGCAGGGTGGCGTTGCCTTTCTGCAACTTTCATCAGGAGGAGGGTCATATATGGTTAAAATACGCGGCACCCCGAGCCTTATTTTGTTGGGGAAAGAATTGTTTTATTTATTAGTTTAGGAAGGTCGGAGCGCCTTGATATATTAGATATAAAAGTTGAAACCGAGTTTTATGGAAAGGAGGCAAGTGCACCTATCGCATGTAGTACAGGATATCTCAGTGGGGAATATCATGGTCATATTATTCTCAGGGACGCGTGGACTATTTTTACACCTCCCTAGAGGGACTATTATTTTACCAAAAATAAATTGTCGGGTGATTAATTAAATTGTGTGGTTATATAAAAACAAAAAAATAGACTTGAAAAAGGTGATGAAGAAATAGCGCATTGGTTCCAAATCAAATTTGAACTAAAATAACCTTTGATAATTAGAGAACATAAATTTCAAATTAATTAAGGTGACAACCCTGTTGTGGAGGTTCCAAAAGAATGAACTCACAAATCTCTAGTACTATCGCACACCTAAACATTAAGACTATTTGACCGAGCTCTTGTTCGACGAAGGATTCCTCTTAAGGCCCGTATTACGCTAAGAATACCGCTATTGGGGGGGGACCCAATCCAGTACAATTCCGCTCCTCCCCTCCTGAGGGTTAGTGCGCAACTCTCTTTACCAAAGAGTGATCGGTCCAAACATACGGCCTCTCGAATAGCTAGCGTATGGACAACAGAAATAGAGCCCCACACATCGATATGTGGATCTACGCGTCGTATACCCGGAGCAAACCTTAAGTTCTTTAACTGAAGAGAAAAAGAAGTCCATTAATTATTTAAAGCGATTTTATCCGTCCCAATGCTCTTCGATACCAAGGGTTAAGAACGATTAGACACTCATCGGAATGGAGACGGCTTATGAAAAGAAAATGCGTAATTGAAATTTCAAGTCCTTCTTAAACGAGTAGGCGGGAAATGAAAGCTGTAAAATTGCAAGTCCCACCTAAATGAGTAGGCGGGAAATGAAAGTAGTAAAATATGATCCTACTCAAACGAGTAGGCAGGAAATGAAAGTAGTAATTTGAGATTCCCACTTAAACGAGTAGGCGGGAAATGAAAGAAGTAAAAACTTCCTCATACATACATGCACTCTACAGGAATTGAATAAAGCGTTAAAGAAAGCAATAAAATCTAACTCATACACGCACACACACTACATAATAAGGAAATCAAAGTGATCGAAAAATTAAAACAACTATATTTTACCGTTAGAATATGCTAAAAATGCATAAAAAGAAGAAATAAAAATTAAAGAAGCAAAAAGAGTTCAAAATAACAGCAAAATCAAAGACTTTGAAAAATTAAAATAACAACTTTTTCATTCTTAAAACATTATAAAAGTGCATAAAAGGTGGAATTAAAAATTAATGGAACAAAATGTTTTACAAACTAAGAAAAAGTAAGTAGAAAAAAATAAAAATACTTTTAAAACACCTTTATAAATTCATAAGAATGAAATAAAAAACACTTAAACAACATAAAACCTTAGAAGGCCAAGGGAAATGAGAAGAAAAGCTAGCATAAGAACTAATTATAAGAGAAAACCTAAAACAAAACTAAGTAAAATGATAACCTGAAAACTTAAAAAGAAGATACAAAAGATCACTGAAGGTGGGGCACTCAGATGCATTCAAATTCACAATAAGAATAGAAAATCTACAAATTTTATAAAGGAAAAGGTGAGTTACAAAATGTTAAAACAAACATAAAAGTGAGGGGGAGAAAATTCTCCTTACATAGCATGGAAAACACCTAAGCAACCCCCACCTAAAGCAAAATGGTTCCAAAAAGTTGAACCCTTGGATCATACAAAAAAGTTCTATTTATAAGCAAAAAAAAATCGGATTACACGGAGCGGTCATGGGCGTAACTAGGGGCATGTCGGGTCTGGAGTGCTTGTGAAGCTGAAATATGTTAGCTGGCTTGGTTCTGGAAGCTTTAGGAAAGTCCACGTAGATGTCACGGGTGTATCGGGGGGCGTGTCAGGGGGCGTGATTAGCTAGCGAGCTGGTTTAGATTACTGAAGCCGAAATCTTTGTTTGGAAAGGACACGTGGAGGTCACGGGCATGCGCCGAATGACAGGGGCGTGTCATAAAGGTATGACTTGAGAAGGCATCGAGTGTCGAACGTCGAGTGTGGAATGTTGAGCTGGAGGCTTTGAATGTCGAGTTAGGATTGACACAGCGTGCACCAAATGACACGGGCATGTACGTGGGGTTGAGTGTCGAGTTTATTGGCAGCGTTGAGTGTCGAGTTGCATGACACAGGACACGGGCGTGTCGTATAGGACACGAGCGTGTCTTGCGTGACTTGATTTTTCCTTTGCAGGCTGCAACTTTCTATTGGACTCAAAGTGACACGCCTAGGTCACGAGCATGACCCAATGGACAAGGGCGTGTATATTGAAAATTTCAACTTTTTCATGAAATCTTTTGAAAACAAAAAAATAGATAAGTTAGAAGAGTATACACAAAAAGGAACGTTTTAATAAGCAAAAGTCACTGAAAGCAACGAAGATAAACTAAAACAACTTAAATAAAGTACTATAAAATGCGAATATTTATAACTCATCTGTGTTGGAACTGCGGTTCGGAATCGCCCCGGTGTTGCGGTACTATTCGAAGCAGAAGGACGTGTTCCCTGCGGGACTAACTGGCTGCCCCGTGGATCCGCCCGAGGACAAATTATATAAAGAATAGTTGCGCCGTCTTCTATCAGACCGTTCTTTTGGTCGAGTTGGTAGCGCTAGGTCCTCTCAATTGGTATCAGAGGGGGTCGCGGGTTCGAAACCCCGGGGTCATTTCCGGGGGTGGATTGTTGGAACTGCGGTTCGGAATCACCACGATGCTGCGGTACTATTCGAAGCAGAAGGACGTGTTCCCTGCGGGCCTAACTGGCTGCCCCGTTGATCTGCTCGAGGACCGTTGATATAAATATTAGTTGCGCCGTCTTTTATCAGACCGGTCTTTTGGTCGAGTTGGTAGCGCTATGTCCTCTCAATTGGTATAAGAGGGGGTCGCGGGTTCGAAACCCCGGGGTCGTTTCCGAGGGGGGGGGGATTATTGGAACTGCGGTTTGGAATCGCCCCGGTGCTGCGGTACTATTCGAAGCAGAAGGACGTGTTCCCTACGGACCTAACTGGCTGCCCCGTGGATCCGCCCGAGGACCGTTGATATAAAGAATAGTTGCACCGTCTTTTATAAGACCGGTCTTTTGGTCGATTTTGTAGCGCTAGGTCCTCTCAATTGGTATCAGAGGGGGTCGCGAGTTCCAAACCCCGGGGTCATTTCTGGGGGGGATTGTTGGAACTGCGGTTCGGAATCGCCCTGGTGCTGCGGTACTATTCGAATCAGAAGGACGTGTTCCCTGTGGGCCTAACTGGCTGCCCCGTAGATCCGCCCGAGGACCTTTAATATAAAGAATAGTTGTGCCGTCGTCTATCAGACTGGTCTTTTGGTCGAGTTGGTAGCGCTAGGTCCTCTCAATCAGTCATGCGATGGCCACCTGCCCAGAGTTTCTAGAGATGAGAGAATCCAGGGGAAAGTTCAGGAGCAGCCGCACGTGAGGATCGAGAAAGTTCTGCCAGGTGGAGGAGAAGATAGGTACAAGGATCGGGCGGATGTGGGAGCCCGAGGAGGGAACAGAGTGATCTATGAGGGAGTGGGCATTTATGCCACCCGTAAGGGGAGTTTCTAAACCATATACATGAGGTGCGTCGCCTCAACCTCCCTAACTCCCCCCCAGGAGGAAAAAATCACCTTCTCGTCGAAGGATATACCCGACTATGAAGACACGTTCTGCGATGCCTTTGTGATCCAGACAGCCGTAGAGAACTACATAGTCTCTAGGATTCTTGTGGAGAATGGGAGCTCAGTGAACGTATTCTTCAAGAAAGCATTTAATGAGATGAAGGTAGAGGCCCGGAGGATTTTGCCCTTAGATGGACCATTGTTTTGGTTCTTGGCGGAGAGGATGGAAGATGAGGGAGGGGTGGGGCTGCATGAAACATTGGGGGGTGTCAAGGAACTGTCGGTTCGTCATTGCTGACGCTCCGAGCATCTACAACACCATCTTTGGGCACCCTCTCATCAATGCCTTCCTTTGTGTCCCCTCCTCATTCCATTAATGTCTCACATTTAGGAGTGGAGGAGTCCAATTCAGGATCAATACAGATCCGAAGGTGACGTGGTGGTGTTTTTTGACTGCCGTCAACACCATATCCTGGATCGCAGAGGCGGAGGAGTTGGAGAACGAGATGGCGACGTAGGAGGAGGTTGTAGATGTCACAACCCTAATTTTTCACCGCATTAAACAATATATCAGAGTAAGGGAAAATGCGCGTCATGATGCCACGCCAGTAGGGGATAACTACGGGTGCTCAGGAAAAACTCCTACTTAATACATAAATAAAGATCTTTAGGTTATCTAGAGGAAAATCAAGTTTATGTTAATAAGTTAGTCATATCCCTCGGCTTAGTGGATCAACTAGTCCACGAATCAAAATATAATTATACACGGTGGAAGATACTTGTTTAGATTGACTCCAACATCCTACATGAGTATAAACGTCCCCAATGGACAACTCATGCTATGCAGGGCCCTAGATTTATAATTATCGTAAAGATAGCTTTTACGGTCGCTAAATGTAACAAGTTAGAGTTTTAAATTATGCAATGCATGAAGTATTTATAGTAGATTTTACACTTGAAAATACCTAACATGCAATCCTAACTTAAATAATCCAAAGACCAAGTAATCCATCACCAATAAAAAAAACTAGCAGCTAGCAAGGTATCCAAAACCGTCAATCCTTTGGGCATCAACAATCTGACACGAACCCACATAAAACAAAAGTATGTTTAAACTAATTAAGCAAACTATAACAACAAACTACCTCGCTACGGCGAGGTGAAAACCACAGCCAACACTACTGCCAAGAAACTCCAAAACCAGCTCCGCTATCTACAACTGCTCTAAACTTGAGGCATTCCAAAGACAGAAAACCTCAACAAGAATGTACGAATTGTGGCAGAAAAATAAGCTTACATAAACCAAGGTCAAAAGGGGTACCAACCCAAGACAAACAATATTGAAGTAAAGTACAAAAACAACGCATCAACAGGAAAAGAACAATTACGTGAATCGTAACGTACAACAAAAATACACAAGACGCACGAAGCTATAAGGTGACAAACATGAATATATCATAAGGAATAAGTACATAACCTTTATTAGGCACCTGTGGTTGACTCTACCCAAAAACACGGCGAGGTGGTCACTTAACTGGACACACCCTCACAAAAATAATATCTGTCTAACTGCGGGGGAGTCTCATACTCTCCACCATACACCGTAGATGCCCAAAAACCTGGTAGAACTCCACAAGGTACTAATAAAGGAAACAAACATTGCGGTGGTGGTTTCGTCTACTAAATCCCACAATCAAGAAAACCCACAAAAAAGCACCATATATATCTCGAGACTTGGCACATCAGATTTTTTACTCGACATTTCTAGATTAAAGACGTGGTTGATCAACCCTTAGAAATGATTTACAATCCTAGATAAACTCTAATACGTTCAACAATGATAGATAAGGTGATTAAAGCCAGCGATGAAACATTTCAAGAAAGATAAAACATGGCATGACGAGATTGAATTGCCATGAAAAATCTTATTCATACATGCGATCTTCAAGGAAGGAATAAACATTGCAATAACTTGGAAAGGCAAAGTGCAGAAAGATTAAAAACAAAACTTAACCGTTACAATCAAATCGGACAAGTAGAAACGAGGGTAAACCACCACTTGCCTTGGTTTTACCGGAAAAGTCCTCTGAATCACTCCACGTCACAGATTGGGGAAAAAGAAGACGGGAGGAGTCGAAATCTGAACAAAAATGGCTGAAATAGAGGTTAGGGCCGAAAAACCCTAATTATAAAACTCACGAAAAGGGAAAAGTTTTACCACTATGGTGTAGGTCTCGACGAGAGCTTTCCCGATCTACGATTGGTTCAAGATTTCAAGAACCGGAGCACCGTCGGCGGCCACCAGAAGATTCACGAACGACTTCCTCTCTCTCGCCTACGCCTCTCTGGTTCGGTTTAGAATTTTGGAGAAGATGAAGTTTTTTTCTAATTACCGTAAGTATAAGAGTATATATATATATGTATTTATAAAAAGTTTTGTCTAAAAACAGACTGTTTAAGAGAGGGTGCGTGGAAAATGAAAATAAAGGTTTAGGATATTTTCAAATAAAAACGTGCCCAACATGAAAGTTGTAGATCACGTCGAGAAAAACAAATTGCATGTTAACCATTTTTTTATAAGACACCGTTATGACCCTCAAAAAGGCGCCCGAATGCAAACTATAACAGACTACTCGGGAACAAGGGAGAAGGAGTACTCGAGTAACAAAGCATTACTCGGGTACTGAAATGGAATTACTCAAAACAAAAGGTAGAAAACAGGTTACTCGAGTGTTAAAACAGGCTACTTGAGAACTACAAGGGGAGGACTTGAGTACAAATTGCGAATTGTCGAGTACTAATTTAGAATTCTTCAGTACTAATTAAGAATTCTCGAGTACTTAGAGCAGATCACTCGAGAACAAAACTTGACTACTGGAGAACAAACCTACAACCAGCCGAGAAAACAATATTAAATTACAAGAACAGTGCTCTTTTTACTGATATATCAAAAAAATCAAACTATAGAGATGAATAGTAAAAGAAATTTTTGAAAAGTACTATAATATTAAATTAATCATATTTATATATTTTTTGGATAAGGAAACACGAGTTCAAAAAGGAAGCACAAACACGCGCTGAATTAAACAAAACTCCCACCGTAGGCGAACACAGATGCTACGAACCCAACGACGAAGTCAAAACAAAAATCCGACAAGCCAATCCCATGATATAAATTTTCAAAGTTTACGGCAAACATAAATTCTACAAAACTTAAGAAAATCATCGAGGCCCGAATGTCGCTCGGATCGTGACGAAACTTGACGAGCAAGTCCAAAATTACTTAACTTAGTTCCCAAATGCAAAATTTTCCAATTACAACAAAAATTTGACATACTAAACCGCACAGACGCAAAAATGCCCTAATGGCGATGCGCCGTCAACTCGACGTTAAAATTAACACCATGACGTCATAAATATGACGATACCAACTCAAATAAAATCATCGAAAATATAGAGGGTATTACAGTATAGGAGGCGGAAGTGAGCCTAGGTGAGGCTGGAGAGAAGGCTATGGAGAGGGAGCAGGGAGAAGGAGAAGCAGGGGTAGAGTCCCAAGTTGGGAGAAGTGGAGCTGCAGGAAAGTCTGCTGGAGGTGATGGAGGTTGAGGAAGTAGGCAGGGAGGAAGAGTTTGGGTAGGAGGAGGAGACAGGGAGTGGCAGAGAGAAGTCTAGGCTTGAGGTTACAATGGGGATCATTGAGATAGAGGTCTTCAGTAGGGCAAGAAAAGTGGAGAAGGTACAGATCCGCGGCGGCATAAGCCCTGGAGATCTGGAGAGGACGCGAGAGTGCATCCAAAGGAACGTCTACATCTTCACAAAGAGCGCGGCAGAATTACGGGGCATTAAAGCAGACGTGGCATGCCGCCATCTGAATCTAGACCCCAAGACGCGTCCTATCCGACAGAAGATGAGGACCATCGCCACCAAGCTGGAGGAGCCCATCCGCGAGGAGGTCAAAAAGCTTCTCGAAGCAGGTTTTATCTCGGAGATCTAGTATCCAGGCTGGGTCTCCAATGTGGTAATGGTAAATAAAGGGGATGGGAGGTGGAGAATGTGTGTGGACTTTTCTTTTTTAAATAAATCATGCCCTAAGGATTGTTACCCCTGCCTCAGATCGATGTGTTTGTTGATTCAGCCGTTGGTTTTTCTATTTTGAGTTTTTTGGATGCTTTTTTAGGTTATCATCAGATTTGAATGCATACCCCCGATGTCAAATATGTCTCCTTCATCACGAGGGAGGGATGCATGAGCTATAAGATGATTCCCTTTGGGCTAAAGAATATAGGAGCCACGTACCAGCATATGATGGATCGGGTTTTCCAAAATCTGAGTGGGAGAAATCCTGAAGTTTATGTTGATGATATTATGGTGAAGAGTAATGATGTGGGTTCACATCTACTCGACCTAGAAGAAACATTCGCCACCCTGCGGAAGTTCAAGATGCTCCTAAACCCCCAGAAGTTGGTCTCTGGGGCAAGCCAAGGCAAGTTCCTTGCACATCATCTGACCCCCGCAGGGGTAGAGCCTAACCCGGACAAGGTGAATGCTATCATGTAGTTGGAGTCATCGTGTAATGCCAAATCGGTTCAGCGCTTGATGGGCAAGCTCGCCGAGCTGATTAGATTTCTCTCTCCATCCTGGGAGAAATGCTCGCCTTTCTTCAAGGTTCTGCGGGGAAGCATGAAGTTTGAGTGGACAAAGGAATGTGAGGAGGCTTTCCAGGAACTAAAGGGTCAACTCTCCCAGGCAACACTTCTTCAGAGCTGCATGGAGGTGGAGGACTTAGCTTTGTTTTTGGAATGGGGGTAGAGGACGTAAGCTCAGTTTTTGTGAGGGAAGAGGGGAAGAAGCAGCTACCCTTCTCCTACGTCAGTAGAATCTTGAATAAGGCTGAGCTCTGTTACCCCATCCTAGTGAAATTGGCTTTCTCCTAGATAATCTCGGCCAGGAAGCTTAGGCCATACTATCAGTCCCATTCTATCAAGGTAGTGACGGACCACCCCCTACACAAGATTTTTGAAGGGGTGGAGCACTCAGGGAGGTTAGCCAAGTGGTCCATTGAGCAGAGTGTTTGATATCACCTTTGTGTCGTAGCTCTCCATCAAGGCGCAAGTGGTGGCCGATTTCTTGGCTGACTATGTCACCGAGGTAGAAGGCGAGAATCCACCGTTGTGGGAAGCTTGGAAGATGTTGTTTGACAGAGCCTCGAGAGATCATTCTCTAGGGGAAGGGGTAGTGATAGTAAGCCCTTAGGGGGTCACTATAGAATAGGAAGTTGTCTTGTACTTCCCCATTACCAATAATCAGGCGGAATACGAGACCGTCATAACAGTTCTGCGATTGGCCAAAGAGCTCGGAGTACATGATGTGGAAGTGTTTAGGGACTCGTTGGTGGTGGCATCACAAATCAGGGACGAGTATGAGGCTAGGGAGCCTACCATACTAAAATACTTGTCTAAGGTATGGGTGATTGTTGGCATGTTCCGAAAATTTTCAATCCAGCATATCCCCATGGAGGAGAGTGCATCAGCCAATCGGTTAGCTAAATTTGGACCCCGGGGTGGAGGAACTTTGACCGAGCTATTTTACCCAGCGATCAAGGAGGGATAGTTGATGGAGGTGGAATGGCGGCCATCATGGGTGGATCCCTTTGTAGATTTCCTAACTACTGGTAAACATCCCAAAGGGACCAAAGATATAAAAGGCTTCAAGCTCAAATCAACACATTACTTAATGCATAAAGGAGGGCTGCATCGGATGATGTTGTCGGGGATCCTAGCGCGATGCGTGGTAAAAGAGGAGATCCCGCAGATCCTGGAGGAAATACACTCCGGTAAATGTGGTAGTCACTCAGGAGGCAGAACCCTAGAAGAGGGTGTTCAGGCAGGGGTACTTCTTCCCATCACTAAGGAAGTATATGGAGGAGTTTGTAAGGAGGTGCCAAAAGTGTAAGCTTTATGCACCCCTCTAACTCTTGCCCGCCCAAAGGATTCGAAGCATCACGACGCCATGACCTTTCACCATCTGTGGTATGGATATGGTTTGACATTTTCCCCCGATAAGCGGGCAGAGAAAGTCCCTTCTAGTCATGATTAATTATTTCTCAAAATGGCTAGAAGTCAAGGCGTTGGCCAAGGTGACTTTCCAAGTCATTAGAAATTTTTTATGGGTGGAGATCATCTGTCGATATGGGTTTCCTCAAATAATTATCACGGATAATGGGCCCCAGTTCTCCAGTGAAGAATTCATTAGTTTCTGCACTACAGTTAGAGTTTGACATCAAGTTTGCCTCCGTCCACCAGCCAAGAAGCAACAGCCAGGTTGTGGCAACAAACAAAATCATCGTGAACCTGCTTAAGAAGAAGATAAAGAACATAAGGTGTAGTTGGGTAGAGCAAATTCCCTCAGTGTTGTGGGCTCTACGGACAACCCCCAACATGGTCATCGAAGAGATCCCCTTCAAATTTTCTTATATGTGCGATGCGGTCTTACCCGTGGAATTTGAGGTTCAGTCGTTGCGAGTCACGGTCGCTAGCAGAGGAGACAAGGAATGGAGCAAATGAAATGAAACTGAATTGCGGCTCACACTAGACATGATAGAGGAACTTCGCGACGTGGCCGCCGTCAGGCAATAGGAGAATAAATGGAGGATGGACAAGTACTTTAGATTAACATGTGTTCAAGTAGTTCAAACAAGGAGATATGGTCTTGAAAAAGGTCGACGCCACTAGAAGGTCAGCATCCATTAGGATACCATGGGCATGTACCTTACCCTGGGGTCGGTAGGATACCACCTACAGAATGTGGAAGGGGTAACCATGTGCCACACTTGTAGTGGAGACCACCTGAAGCATTTCTACCCTTAGTTGAAGTAAGATTGGAAATCCTATTATAATGAATTCATTGAATTGTTTCAGGTTTATTTCTTTTGAAGATTGCAAAAAGTTTGTAGTTTGAAAGACCCCGAGTACATCCTGCTGACCAGCCTCCCATTAGCTGGCAGGGATGGAAGGCACACTATGTCTCGAATAGACCTGCTGTACAGGCTCTCACTAGCTGGCAGGGCAATATTCTCTCTTGGGGGGGGGGGTAAGGTAAAGAGTTTGTAGTTTGAAAGACACCGTAGAGTAGATCCCGCTGACCAGTCTCCCATTAGCTGGCAGGGCTGGAAGGCACACACAACCCCGAGTAGACCCGATGTAGAGGCTCTCACTAGATGGCATGGTCGTAGGCTCGCTTGGGGTGGGTGAGGTAAAGAGGTTCTAGTTTGAAAGACCCCGAGTAGATCCCACTAATAAGGCTCCTATTAGCTGGCAGGGATATAAGGCACACTCGGCCTTAGTAGACCTTTTGTATAGGATCTCACTAGCTGGCAGGGTCCTAGGCTCACTTGGGGGTGAGGTAAAGAGGTTTTAGTTTGAAAGACCCAGAGTACATACTGATGACTATGCTTCCATTAGCTGGTAGGGCTAGAAGGTGCATCAGCCCTAAGTAGACATGCTTTCCAGGATCACATTAGCAAGCAGGGTCGTAGGCTCCCTTGGGGGTGAGGTAAAGAGTTTATAGTTTGAAAGACCCTGAGTAGATCCCACAAACCAGGCACCAATTAGCTGGCATTGATGTAAGGCGCACTCGGCCCCGAGTAGACCCACTGTCTAGGCTCTCACTAGCTGGAAGGGTCGTGGTCTCCGCTTGGGGGATAAGGTAAAGAGGTTATAGTTTTAAAAACCCTGGGTAGATCCCGCTTACCAGTCTCCCATTAGCTGGCTGGATGGCACACTCGGCCCCAAATAGACGCGTTGTCGAGGCTCTCACTAGCTGGCAGGTCCGTAGGCTCACTTGGTGGGTGGGGTAAATAGGTTGTAGTTTGAAAGACCCCGAGTAGATCTCGCAGACAAGGATCCCATTAGTTGGCAAGGCTATATAGAGCACTCGACCCCGAGTACAACCACTATCTAGGCTCTCACTAGATGGCAGGGTCGTAAGCTCGCATGGGTGGTGAGGTAAAAAGATTGTAGTTTGAAATACCCTGACGAAATCATTCTGACAAGGTTCCCATTAGCTAGCAGGGCTGGAAGGCGCACTCGGCCCGAGTAGACGTGCTATCCAGGCTTTCACTAGCTGGCAGGGTCATTGGCTTGCTTGGGGGTAAGGTAAAGAGTTTTTAGTTTGAATGACCTCAAGTATATCACAATGTATAGGCTCCCATTAGCTAGCAGGGCTGTAAGGCGCTCTCGGCCCCTAGTAGACCCACTGTCAAGGCTTTCACTAGCGAATAGGGTTGTAGGTTCGCTTGGGGGTTGGTTAAAGAGGTTGTATGTTGAAAGACCCCGAGTAGATCCTACTGACCAAGATCCTATTAGTTGGCAGAGCTATAAGTTGCTCTCAGCCACAAGTAGACCCCCTGTCCAGGCTCTCACTAGCTAGCATGTTTGTAGGCTTGCTTGGCGGGGGGGGCGAGGTAAAAAGGTTATACTTTGGAGGACCGTGAGTAGATACCGCTGACCAGGCTCCCATTAGCTGGTAGGACTGGAAGGCGCCCTCGGCCTCGAGTAGACCTACTATCTAGGCTTTCACTAGCTTGCATGGTCGTAGGCTCGCTTAGGGGTGAGGTAAAGAGGTTGTTGTGTGAAAGACCCTAAAGAGATCCCATTGACAAGGCTCCCTTTAGCTGGCAAGGCTGGAAGGCGCACTCGGCCCCTAGTAGACTCGTTGTTTAGGCTCTCACTAGCTGGAAGAGTTGTCGGCTTACTGCTGATCAGGCTCCCATCAAGGTGGCAGGGCTAATGGCTCGCTCGGTAGTAAGACGTAAGGTGCTTGGAATAATTTGGTCAAGAGCCTCTCCCGCTGTCAGGCTCTCACATAGCTGACAAGGATGTTGGAATCATGACAAGTATTACAGAGCACTTCGATAACATATTTTCAAATAGCTAACACGTATCCTGAGTAAGGATGAGGTAATCCAGACCCATCTCGGCATCGTCCTCTCGGTATATTTCTCTCGACAAGAGGCTCTCGGCATATACCTCTTGGCAAAATTTACTTAATCTATTCATCGAACGGGTGGTGGTCATCACCTAAGAGTCTAAGGTTTCAGCGAATGTGCAGATTAGTTTGCGGATAATAAAATGCGAGATGCAATGAAAAGCTTGGAAAATAGTAGTCATGTTGAAAAAAACGTACGTTCATTTATATATTCCAAAAGTTGTAATATTTCCTTAGGGGGTTTCGCCCCTTACAGAAGTTCATAGAAAGAAAAAATTACAATTTAAAGGAAGCCAAAAAAGGTGAAAGGTCTTCAAGGAGAATCGCCGGACGTCTCACTTGATGACTCGTCAGTAGACCCATCACTCTCGCCGAGGATTATTTTATCATCTTCACCCGTGGAGTCATCATATCCTATGGGCTTAGGGATGGGTTTGAACAGCCAGGGCAGGATCACCTGCGGCATAAGCGTCTCACCGCCATCATTCAGAAACCCAGATTCTCGAAGCACCTAGATCGCGCACTTGGTCTCCGCTTCTACATTCTCCTACATCATCACTTCTATCTCATAGTTAGAATATTGTTGAAGTTTGACCTTCTCGACCGGCGGCGGTGGAAACTATGCCTTAGCCTCCTGCACTCATTTAAGCTCGGTCTTCAACAGCGTGATATTTAACCTAAGAGTAGCCTCCCATGCATGTGATAGCTGGGCTTGGGAGGAATACTATAAGAAACTCGTTATAACTAAATGAGACTAAATGCCGTGAATAGCCATGAGGCGGAAGGCCACTAAAGTTTCACACACCTCAATCTATAGGCAGAGATTGGGGAGTTTTTGGGAGGCCTCTAGGTCAGCCTTTTGGGTGACCACCTCGACAGTGGCGAGATCCCGGATCTTGAGCGTCTGGCCCTGTTGCGCCTAATGCTAAGGCTGTGGTGCGCAGACATATGCGCAAGCTCAAATGCATGTAGCTGGGCACAAATAGCTTCATGGGCGAGAGCATTGGTGGATTCCCGGTCATATATGCTCGAGTCCACTCGACTGTAAAGCCCGAAGCTGATCGTGAATGCTTCACCACTACTTTTTTCCTGCTCCATCAAGGAGGGAAGGAGCGACGAGATGGAGACTCGGTTAGCCTCCGTGTCCCATTGTAGAAGGGGTTGGCCCTCTTCATCCAGGTGCTTCCCGCCCAGTCCAAAATTCTGATGCCCTCTCGACACCATTTTTGCGGGAGAAACCTTCTAGGCAGCAACAACCTGCGCATCAACATCATTTTCACCCGCGGAAGATTACGTTTTGCCTACGGTTCTGCGACGTATTTTCCCCTGTCCATCGCAGATGGTTTGGACTTCTTGGAAGGGGAGGAATAGGGAGCTTTAGGATTCCTCTTCCGGGCACTCGGCTGCGAGGAAGAGCTTGGATGTAACGACCCCATCCGTTACATGATGTATAGTAGAAGGTTCGGTCGGGGCCCCACCAATATATGCCACAAACAGACGGTGAGGTCACAGGATAATACCAAACCATACACGTATCTAACTCAGAGCATGCTAGCGGAAGCTTTAAGTTGTAAAATTGAACTCTTCCAAATAGGAATGTCCAATATATAAAAACCACAGTTATATATACAGCCACGGAATGTACAACAACTATAACAGGGTTTGGCCTTAAGCCTTACAGTTCCTCTTTCCACACCGTAGGATTACAACCTCGGCGCGCAGGCCGGCCATACATGAGTAAAAGAAAACAAACAAAAACATTCGCATAGTCTTCAAGGGGCCAGCCGCAGCAGCAGCAGCAACAGCAGCAAGGGCTTCAGCCCTTCATTTACACTTGGCTCTCCAGCACCTGCATAGGGACAATCCACCCAAACGGTGGAAAAACATGGCAACGGTCAGCATTCAGCTGACCCAATTATAACAATCCTACCCCTTTCTCGGGGCAGTAGCATTCATTCCCTGCACAGCATGGTATCAACAATAGCAAATATGTGCTCGCAGGCACATCAAGCCATCACAACCGTCGGCCACACGACCGACAGTTCCGTGCACTCAGGGCACATTCTGGTGCACCGGAAAACCAGGGTCAACACCACCGTTTACACGGTATTGAGCATTCTAGTCTTTTGGCGCGCGGGCCTAAGACTCTCATTATGCGCTCCAACAAAACCTATAACCAGGCTTACCAGTCGGACGGACATAACGCCGGGTACGGATCAGCCACCCCCGTTTGCTCAAGTCGCCGTGCCACCTCGAATACGGAAGTATCCATGGAAATTATAGGGCGGGTCGGTTCACCTTTCCTGTTCTGCAATCTGCCTTTTATCGAGTTGCAGCCAAACGGCTCAACCGCACACAAAGTGGCAACGCTCCGGCCACAAGAGTTGCATCCAACCCTCTTCATTTCCTGGACATCATCCAGTACTTCCTGCTGCACCAAGCAACAGGTAGGCACAAGGCAAAACAAGCCATAACCACGGAGTCTTCTCCGATATGCAAACAAGCATCACCAATCCAGACCAACATGTCCAGATGGGCTTCACACAGCATGCCTAGATCCGTACTCCAATTCCAGACTCTAACAAGGGGGACTTCACATATCTACCCCAAGGGATGCCACAACCCACCGCACACTCGCGGGGAAGGGTTTTCCCTATGCAATGCAGAAAAGAAGGACTTCACATGTCAAGAAGGGAGATCGTTACCCTTGACGATCTCTTGGGAGCCATCGAAATCTAGCCGGTGAGAAAGCACCGCAGCAGCTTTACCTTTACAGCGCTGGCCTCGGATCTCGAATCGGACCACGGGAGCTCCACCGGTGGCTTGATCTCCTCCTCCTTCTTCTTCCTCCTCTCTCTTTCTCTCTTCCTTAACCAAATGAAGAATGAACTCTTCATCAAGCTCTGGTGTTTTAATCCAGCAAAGAATCACCTGAGCCTTTGGATCCAAATAGAGAAAAGGAACGGCCACGAAATTTTTCCCAAAATTACACTTTTTTGGCTGACACGGCCTGTGACACGCCCGTGGCACAGGCCGTGTACCCTTAAGCGGCACACGCGGTACTCGTACCGACTGAAATCTACTAGAACACGGACATCGACACGCCCGTGTCGGACCTGACACGCCCGTGTCAGTCATGTGACACGCCCATGTCACCCCTGCCTTATCGAGCTCCAAAACCAACAAGCAGTACATGGGTAGGCACACGGCATCGGACACGCCCGTGTCAAATCTGACACGGCCGTGTTCAAGGCTTGGTTCCGGGCAGTGTATTTCCCTGACTCAATCCGCTCATTCTTGAGTGACACGCCCTGGGACACGCCCGTGTCCCAGGCCGTGTACCCCCGACACGCCCTGGGACACGCCTGTGTCCCAGGCCGTGTCAAACAGCCTGCACCTCAAATTCAATTTTGAGATTTTTGGGGTGTTACAATCCTCCCCTCCTTAATAAAATTTCATCCCGAAATTTGACACGGTGAGGAACCAGAAAATACAATGCTATAACTTGATAACTCTATTATAACAAAAGGTACACGGTCTACAGTTTATACAAACAGCTCGGGAAATTCAGCTCGCATGGTCTGCTCTCGCTCCCATGTTAGCTCTTCACGGCCACAATTGTCCCATCGGACCTTGACCACCCCGATCACCTTGTTCCGCAACTATTTCTCGGCCCGATCCTCGATCCGAATGGGCCTCACCTTTGTCGTTAGCCCATAATCGACCGGTACCCGATCATTCTCTATAACTTGAGCTGGATCCTTAACAGCCTTACGAAGTACTGAGATGTGAAATACATCATGTAATCCACCCAAGTATGCTGAAAGTGCTAGTCAATAAGCAGCTTCACCAACTCACTCCACCACCTCAAATGGACCAAGATACCTCGGACTTAGCTTTTTCAAACGCCGAATCCTGGACACGCCTTTAAAGGGTTTGATCTTCAAATATACCCAATCACCCACCGCGAACTCCACGTTCCGATATTTGGCATTGTAGTACTTTGCTTGACGATCTTGGGCTATCAATAACCTCTCCCGAATAGAGCGTATAAGCGAGGTAGCTTCTTCGACTTCCTTTTTCCCATTCAGCGTAGATTCTCCAACTTCTGCCCAAGCTAACGGTGTACGGCATTTACGACCATACAAAGCCTCAAATGGTGCCATGTCGATGCTTGCTTGGTAGCTATTATTATAGGCAAATTCTACAAGAAAAATATAATCTTCCCATCTCTTACCAAATTCTAGGGCGCACATGCAGAGCATGTCCTCCATCGTCCTGTTGGTTCGTTCAGTCTGGCCATCCGTTTGGGGATGAAAGGTCGTACTAAACGCTAACTTTGTACCCAAAATTTGATGAACTAGCCTCCAATCATTCGATGTGAATCGCCCATCACGGTCACTGACGATGCTCCGAGGAACACCGTGCAGTCGAACATCTGCTCCACATAGAGCTTGGCCAAGGTTTCCACTGAATCGTCTCTTCTATTTGGAAGGAAGTGCGCCACTTTTGTCAACCGGTCCACAATCACCCAGATTGAATCATGACCGCGTTGAGATCTCAGCAACCGGTGCACGAAATCCATCGAAATGTCATCGAACTTCCACTCCGGAATGGGTAACGACTTCAGGAAACCTCCAGGCTTCTGGCATTCCGCTTTCACCAATGCACAAGTATGGCATTCAGCCACATAACGTGCTACATCTTTCTTTAGTCCGGGCCACCAGAACAGCTTTTTCAGATCTCTGTACATCTTTGTGCTCCCTGGGTGAATTGAGTACTTTGCAAAGTGAGCTTCGTACATCAACTCTTCCCTCAATTTACCCACACTCGGGAGCACACTCGACCATTTCTTCGTAACAAACCGTTATCCCAAGAGAAACTGGTCATCCGGCCCATCTTTAGCATAGCGCTGGAGGCTTTCATCCAGCTCCGTTGCTCGCCGAACTCGGTCCGTAAGGTCATGTTGAACCTCCGTCCAGTTCAAGCATGCATCGGTCGAAGAACCCTTGTCAACGCACGATATCTCCAATGCTTCCAAGTCCTGGATCAAACGCTGATCATGCCTCTGCAACCAGCTTGCCCGTACCGGAGTTTCCGACTCAAAGCATCAGCGACCACATTTCCCTTCCGGGAGTATAGTGAATCTCGAAGGTGTAGTCCCCAAGGAACTCCATCCATCTTCGTTGTCGCATATTCAGATCCTTCTGATCCAACAAGTACTTTAGGCTTTTGTGATCTGTATAGATGTCCACTTTAACGACATAAAGATAGTGCCGCCACAACTTGAGCGCAAAGATTACCGCCGCCAACTCCAAATCATGGACGGGGTAATTCCGCTCATGCACTTTCAACTGGCGCGAGCCATAAGCAATCACTTACCAAAATGCAGAAGAACGCAGCCTAAGCCACTCCCGGAAACATCACTATAGATCTCATAGCCATCTGTACCACATGGCGATGTCAACACAGGCGCCGTGGTCAAACGACTCTTCAGGTCTTCAAAAGCACGCGCGCACTCCGGCGTCCAAATGAACCTTTGATCTTTCTCGTCAGCGTGGTCAGAGGTAAAGCAATCCGTGAGAAGTTTTCCACAAACGTCTATAGTAGCCCGCAAGCCCAAGGAAGCTCCTGACCTCAGCCACTGAAGACATCACTGGCCAATCTCGAATGGCACTTATCTTCACCGGATCCACCGCGATACCTTCTCCACTTACACATGGCCTAAAAAGGCTACTGAAGAGAGCCAGAACTCACACTTTGAGAACTTGGCATAAAGCTTATTCCTCCGCAGGGTATGCAAGACCAACCGCAAATGGTTTGCATGATCCTCTTCCGACTGAGAGTATACTAAGATGTCATCGATAAACACAATCACGAACAAATCCAAGTACTCTCGGAATGTTCGATGCATTAGATGCATAAATACGAAGGCGCATTACATAGGCCAAACGGCATTACCGTGAACTCATAATGACCGTAGCGTGTTCCAAATGCCGTCTTGGGAATGTCACCTTCCCGAATCCTCAACTGATAGTATCCCGATTTCAAGTCCAACTTGGAATAGATCGTTGATCCTGCCAGCTGATCAAATAGGTCATCAATCCATGGAATCGGATATTTGTTTTTCTCTGTCAGCTTATTCAATTCGCGGTAGTCAATACATAACCATAAACTACCGTCTTTCTTTTTCACAAAGAGAACAGGCGCGCTCCAAGGTGACATACTTGGGCGTATGTATCCCTTCTCCAACAACTCTTGCAATTGGACTTTCAATTCAGCCATCTCTTTTGGCACGACGCGATATGGTGAGCGGGCCACAGGTTTAGCACCTGGCACCAACTCAATAGAGAAGTCAATCTCCCGCTGGGGTGGTAACCCAGGAAGATCTTTAGGAAACACATCGGCAAACTCTGACACAACCAGAACTTCACCGACACTAGCCTTTGGCTCAACAGCTTGAATTAGCATGAAGAATAACTCCGCGCCCTTCCGAATAGCATTGAAGACTTGGAGCGCAGACAACAAAGTCCCGCCAACTCCTCGCATACCAGCGAACTTCGTCACAAGTCCGGTATTCTGGCCCAGTATGATCTCCTTGGAGTTGCAATCAATAAAGGCACGCTGCTCCGAGAGCCACTCCATGCCAAAGATCACATCAAACTCCGATAACGGTAGCATAGCTGCACTCAAATCGAAATCCTGACTTCCTATTTGAACATCCACATCGCAAGCCCTAACCGCAAGCATCACACAGCCATTCGGCAATAGCACCCTTGCACTATCAACCGTCACATGACTCGGCACCCCAATTCGAGATACGAAGTTCTCAGACAAAAAAGAATGCGAAGCACCCATATCAAACATGGCTCTCGCCGGACGATTCCGAATCAGGACAAAGCCTGCAGCACACACATCATGCACAAGCTATACATAACAAAAGGCAATAGCACTTAAGCATTAAGCTATATTAACTCGTACCTGTGACGACGTCACTTTGCTTAATCACCTCCTGCTGACCAAGGTGATATATTCGGGGCTGTGCCTGGGACGTAGAGGAATCAACCACCGCTTTGCCCTTCTCAAAATAAGACGCACCCGTCTTATTTTCCCCTTTGGGCTGAACAACCCGACAATCACGGGCTATATGCCCCACCCGGCCATAAGTAAAGCATGTACGAGACTCCAGCCTTGACGTCGCCCCCGACACAACGGTCGTAGACACTTGCCCAGACAGCTTGGACCTCTTGCCCCCTTTCTTCTGGTAGAACGACTTGCTAGGGCGAGGTGCTTGCTCTGGCTTCGACACAACCAAGCCCTTGTTCCCTTGCACCCGCCTCATGTCCTTCTCCAACGCACTTGCAGTATCAACCAACGCCTGAAACCCTTGGTTCACTGAACTCGAAAGCAGGAACCTCAACTCATCCCGCAATCCTTCATAGAACCTATTCGTTTTCCTTTGGTCATCCGCGAAGATTTTTCCCGCATACCGTCCCAACCTTGTAAACTCATGCAGGTAGGTATCCACGCTATCTTCTCCTTGCTTTAACCGTTGGAACTCATTTTCCATGGCAATGCGTTGCGCCGCTGGGACATGTTTCGCCTGAAATATTCGAGAGAACTCCTCAATCGATACTTGCGTTAATTGCCTGCCCGCCAAATGGTGTACCTCAACCTCGTCCCACCACAACCGCGCCTCTCCTTCAAGCATGAAGGTGGCCAAGGTGACCTTTAAAGTTTCCTCCGCCCTGATCGTTGTCATTATCCGCTTGACACGCGATAACCAATCCTCTGCCTGCGTTGGGGATCCCAGTCCTGTAAACCTAGGCGGACTGAAGCTCATGAATTGCTTCAACTGTCGGTCAGCTGCTCGTGGATCGACAGCCTCAACCGGCTCGGGTCTTACATCAACACGAACTGACACTACTGCCGGCTGCGCTTGCCCGGTCGGCTGAACCATGGCAAAGAGAGCCTCAGCAACTAAGCGAACAGTTTCCGCAGATGGAGGAGGTATTGGCACCTCAGCTGGTGCCGCACTCTCATCAGAGCGCTGGGGCTCAGACTGCCCAGCACCACTACGCGTCACATATAGGTGGACAAGACACACATTAGCGATCGCATACAAGCAAAACAACAGAAAAGGAACGCGCAGATTCCTCAAACAAGATTATGTACATTCCTTAGTGGACATTCCAGAGTTCATTACCGTTACAGCAGGGCACACAAACACGCGCGCGCCACCCCATAAAAGAATTCGACCACGAATTCGAAAGAGGAAGACCGAACGAAGCTGATACCAAAATGTAACGACCCCATCCGTTACATGACGTATAGTAGAAGGTCCGGTCGGGGCCCCACACTATATGCCACAAACAGACAGTGAGGTCACAGGATAATACCAAACCATACACGTATCCTAACTCAGAGCATGCTAGCGGAAGCTTTAAGTTGTAAATTGAACTTTAACCAGGAATGTCCAATATATAAACCACAATTATATATACAGCCACGGAATGTACAACAAATACACAAAGTTTGGCCTTAAGGCCTTACAGTTCCTATTTCCACACCGAATGGATTACAAACCTCGGCGCGCAGGCCGGTCATACATGAGTAAAAGAAAACAAACAAAAACATTCGCATTGCCTTCAAGGGCCAGCCGCAGCAGCAGCAGCAACAGCAGCAATGGCTTCAGCCCTTCATTTACCACTTGGCTCTCCAGCACCTGCATAGGGACAATCCACCCAAACGGTGGCAAACATGGCAACAGTCAGCATTCAGCTGACCCAATTATAACAATCCTACCCCTTTCTCGGGGCAGTAGCATTCCTTCCCTGCACAGCATGGTATCAACAATAGCAAATATGTGCTCGCAGGCACACTCAAGACATCACAACCGTCGGCCACACGGCCCGACAGTCCGTGCACTCAGGGCACATTCTTGGTGCACCGGAAAACCAGGGTCAACACCACCGTTTACACGGTATTGAGCATTCTAGTCTTTTTGGCGCGTGGGCCTAAGACTCTCATTATGCGCTCCAACAAAACCTATAACCAGGCTTACCAGTCGGACGGACATAACGCAGGTACGGATCAGCCACCCCCCGTTGCTCAAGTCGCCGTGCCACCTCGAATACGGAAGTATCCATGGCAATTTATAGGCGCGGGTCGGTTTCACCTTTCCTGTTCGGCAATCTGCCTTTTCATCGAGTTGCAGCCCAACGGCTCAACCGCACACAAAGTGGCAACGCACGGCCACAAGAGTTGCATCCAACCCTCTTCATTTCCTGGACTTCATCCAGTACTTCCTGCTGCACCAAGCAACAGGTTGGCACAAGGCAAAACAAGCCATAACCACGGAGTCTTCTCCGATATGCAAACAAGCATCACCAATCCAGACCAACATGTCCAGATGGGCTTCACACAGCATGCCTAGATCCGTACTCCAATTTCGGACTCTAACAAGGGGGACTTCACATATCTATCCCAAGGGATGCCACAACCCACCGCACACTCGCGGGGAAGGGTTTTCCCTATGCAATGCAGAAAAGAAGGACTTCAAATGTCCAAGAAGGGAGATCGTTACCCTTGACGATCTCTTGGGAGCCATCGAAATCTAGCCGGTTAGAAAGCACCGCAGCAGCTTTGCCTTCACAGCGCTGGCCTCGGATCTCGAATCGGACCACGGGAGCTCCACCGGTGGCTTGATCTCCTCCCCCTTCTTCTTCCTCCTCTCTCTTTCTCTCTTCCTTAACCAAATGAAGAATGAACTCTTCATCAAGCCTCTGGTATTTTAATCCAGCAAGGAATCACCTGAGCCTTTGGATCCAAATAGAGAAAAGGAACGGCCACGATTTTCCCAAAATTACACTTTTTGGCTGACACGGCCTGTGACACGCCCGTGTCACAGGCCGTGTACCCTTAAGCGGCACACGCGGTACTCATACCGACTGAAATCTACCAGAACACGGGCATCGACACGCCCGTGTCGGACCTGACACGCCCGTGTCAGTCATGTGACACGCCGTGTCACCCCTGGCTCATCGAGCTCCAAAACCAACAAGCAGTACACGGGTAGGCACATGGAATCGGACACGCCCGTGTCAAATCTGACACGGCCGTGTTCAAGGCTTGGTTCCGGGCCGTGTACTTCCCTGACTCAATCCACTCATTTCTTGAGTGACACGCCCTGGGACACGCCCGTGTCCCAGGCCGTGTACCCCCAACACGCCCTGGGACACGCCCGTGTCCCAGGCCGTGTCAAACAGCCTGCACCTTAAATTCAATTTTGAGATTTTTGGGGTGTTACATTGGATCATTCTGGCAAGCGAGAGCTGCGGACTGGGCTAGTGCCAGGGTGGTGGCGGAACCCCTAGCCTTGTCGAAGGGCTGGTTGAGGGGGATCTCCTTCTCGCTTATGAAGCCATAAAAATTAGTCTTATAGTTCGGAATAAGAGATTAAAGGGATAGGGAGGAATGGTACCTTCCCCGACGGGAACCGGTGGAACAGAGTCGAGATCCCGCTGCAATAACTTAACGTCGAAGTTCTTGGTCCCAAAGAAGCTGAGAATGGTCATCTCGCGTCCCCCATGTGCTGGAGGCCTGTAAGTCACCTCATCATACTAGACCGGCGAGAGGGGGACATTATCAAAATTTATGGATACGAAGACGAACTTCTATGCCCAATTGTGATTCTTGTTTTTGAGACCGATGGTCTTGATCGTCTTCCCCGAGAAGAAGACGATTTCGCTTTTGGCGCTGAATTTGAACAGTTTCCGGAAGATGGAGAGAATAAACTCAATCTTTTACGCGCCCATATAGCGGAAGAAAGCCACGAAAAGTGCAATGGAGCTACGATTGAGTTGGGAGGGAACAATCCATAGTATCGGGGGGCCTTGCAGACTTCCATCCAGAGGGTGAGGCGCAACCCTACCACAAAATACTCCTGCAGAATGACAATCTCCCCTTCAAGTTGGAAGATGACTTTGTCTTCACTCCCGGGGTGGTGCGCGGCAAACTTAGGGGGAATATACTTCCCGGTTATGGAAGCAAACTCTGCCTCGGTTAAGCGGAAAAGTGGGAAGTCGTGATTGATATAGTTCTACGCGCACTTGGTGCTGCTCTCGGACTCGCCTTTCATTATTTTAAAAGGCGGAAAGGGAGAAGAGAACCGTAGGCGATAGGCTTGGGATTGCAGAAGCGGTGAGATCAAGGAGGAAGGAAGAAGATAAAGGTTTGGAAGCGAATGAAAGTAAGTACGGTTTGTGGGTCGGCCTATTTATAGAAGAATATGGTAATCATGATGTTTTTTATATTAGGACGCTTCGTATTCCGCCCAAATTTGTCAGTACTTCCTATACCTGCAGATGGAAAAAGGCCTTCGGGAGGGATCCCAGGTAAGAACAAAGCAACGAGAAGTATAAAAAGTCAACATGGCGCGAGAGCTAGACATTCAGCATGCTAGTAAGAATGGCGTGAAAAATAAAAGGTCAAATACAATAGACCTCTCGCTGGGCTAGTTCCATAATAAAATATATGTTCATTGTTTTTGTAAGACCCCTTTTTTTTCTTTTTAAACCTGGGGTCTTAGGCCAAGAATCGCCACTTTGCTGTGACACCTTCAAGTCCTGAAGGGTCATCACCACAAGGCGCCGATTCTGCCGGCCAATTTGATCACAGAAAGGTAGCATAAAATGAAGTAAGTAAAAGCAATTCCACTGAAATAAATCACATATATAGAAATAAAACTCCACGAAGGGAGTGTCCACAGAATAGTATATCAGAGTACTAAAAATACAGGCTTAAGCCCAGTACAACATGTCCTCACTACAGATCACTCATGCGGAAGCAAAAATAGAAACTACTCAAGGTCGAGACTCAGGGTCCCGGCTGTATGAACTCCGGAGCTAGACTGCCCCATCTCCAAGCGCACCGGTCTCTGGGGCTGCTCCTCCATGCTGGGCTCCACGAACCCCTAAATGATGAGGTTCGAAAACCGTTAGTCATAAAGACTAAGCCCTATCATCCCCTACCCCTTCCCCCATAGCTCCTAGGTGCCGAGCGGAGAGGAAGAAAGGGAAGGACATGAAGGTGGAGAATTAATCAAAAGAAAAAAGGTGGCAGCAGAACTAATCAAACAAAAATATGACAGAAATAGAAAGTAGGAAAAGTAACCTTAACTTATGTGCGGAAGCGCATAAGCCAAGGGATCTTCTGCAAGGCTCCCATCGTATAAAGTGTCCCATACCACTTATACGGTTGGGTGTCGGTTATCAAACAGCTGTAGATATATATTGAATTTAACCTTAATTTATAAACTTGCCCACACAAGCTTATAGACCAAGGGGTCGTTTTATAGGTCCTAATGTATAAGCGTCCCATACCACTTATACTTTAGGTGTCAGGGTTAAATGAATCGATTATGCTATGACATGCAAGTGGGTATGATGGAACATGCAAGTGCAACTCACACACCGACTCTGTGCACACAGACCTTTAGTTCCCCCTTTCTAAGTTGTTACCTCCCAGGATACCTCCGTAGTGGCAGATGGAAGCGATGGGTTTCGCCTCGCCCACCTCTAAACCAGTAAAGCACTACAGGTCAGACCTATTGTACGCCTCAACACTTGGTGCACTAAGCGGACGCCCGCATACTCTTGCGCACCGGACTTAGCTTTGGCGAAGTGTAAAAACCACACTTGCCGAGTCAGCGTATTGGCGTCAGTGCATCGACCCTCCAATACCGAAGACCCACCACCTTTATTTTCATTCCTTTTATGCACATGCAAATTAAATCGTAATCACACAAAAACCGAGCCGAAGATCCCTGGACCAAAACGTCCGTCTCTTAACCAACCGAGCCGAAGCTCCCCGGACTATTCCGTCCGTCTCTTAACCAACCGAGCCGAAGCTCCCCGGACCATTCCGTCCGTCTCTTAACCAACCGAGCCGAAGCTCCCATCAATCTTCCTGTGCTAACAGTGTTTATGAAAGGTGCAACCCTAATTACTATGTTACTCTTGTCAGCTTATTATTACATTTTACGTTAACCCAGGACTGCCCCCGGTATTCCCCGTGAAGGGCTCTCAAAGGGCAATAGGAACTATGATGGTAGCTGAAACCCATCGTTCCCTTTCGCAAGGCACTTATTTTTATTGGTTAAATTCCCTTACCCATTCCCTTCTCATGTCACAATAGGCTAACCTTGGGTGATTTTTGACCTTCCTCTTTTCGGGGAAGACGATCTTTCGTCAAACCTGAGCACCTCTTAACTCTAGTTAACACCACTTCTCTTTATTCTTCATTTCATTCTATTACGATATCATCCACATCTATCCTCCCAGACAAAATGGCTAACTCCAACACTATCCCAGATCATGTCCTATTGCAATTTAACAATTTGCTATATGCAGACCAACTAAGACTAAATGTCGAACCGATTAGGCAATGATCCAATATTCATCCAAATGCCCTAAGTTATTTACTGGAGACTTATCATGATATAAATAGCCTAAATCCAGAATGTGGTAATTTTCCTAATTTATCTTGCATTTAATTAATTTCCTCAAAAATTCCAAGGGCTACCGGTTTGAACATGAACTACCCTAAGTTCTCTTGCAAGATGTCCAAAAAAATTATAATAAATAGTATGTTATCTCAACATGGTAAATCCAAAGTATCATAATTTTTCTATCATCAAAAGGGCACTAAAACTATCTTAGCCATAGCTTCTATATTTCGTTATTTGTGAATCAAGTACAGAGAATATTCTTCCAAAAATTATAAATAAATTATACTATGCAGATAAAGCCTTAAAAATAGCATTGGGCAACTTTCATAATTTTTCAGTAATAATATCATCCATAATTAATTTCAAAAGCATAGAACCCCTTTTTAACATTTGTGAAGGAAGTACTGGATTTACTCAACTAAAAATTATACAAAATTTCAAGGGTAACCATTCTGTCCTAAAACATTTACTTCCAAGATTTCAAAAGATTTCAATTATCAGAAAGATACAAATAATTAAAACATCAATTAGGGCTATAATCAGTTTTACAAATGCAGTGCTGGAAATAAACATCATAAAATTCCAGTAAAATTTCAATAAATTCTACCCACTCCAAAACTCACTCTACCCAAGTTTCACAGCCTTTAGAAAATGTTTAGTGATGGATTGTGCTTAATTATTATTTTACCCTAAAGCTAAGATTAGGGTTTTGAGGTATCTACCTATCTCCAAATCCTCCAAGATTCCATCCAGATGATTTATATTATGTTAATGTCAACTCTACTGAATCTCAAGACAATATGAGAGGAATTTCCCCCATGTCCTTCACAACCCACAAAACCCTCCATTTAGGGTTTGAGATTGGATCCTAAGGTAAACCAACCCCTATTCTCACTATTTTCTCCAAGTGGGTTATAATAACCCTTCCAAGTCAGTGGTCAAAATATCAGCCTCTGTTGAGGTGATTTGACCGTTCCAACTTCTAGTGCACTCTTTACTCAAAAATGCCTCACTATTGCCTAGTTAAGAATAGGTGACTCCCTATCTAAAACTCATTTCAATGAGTTGAAAATTTGTGCAGAGCTAAGTTTTATAGCAAGGGACCGCTCACCAAAATTTGGGAGGGTTTGGAAGTCATTTGACCACTTAAATAAATTCCTCAAAGTTTATTAAATTAAAACAAAATCTTTAGGAAAAGTATTTTTAAAAATTCCCATTTTTAGACAGCCTCTAGATATGGCTAAGGGTAACCCCCTGCCCAAATTTCAAGTCATTTGGACAAAGGAAGAAGAGTGGGCATCCATTTTAGTTTCTGCCGAACTCTAGGTACAACCCCATTAAAACGGGTGCTGCTATCAAACCGCTTAACCGAACGAGTTGAAATGAATTTTAAAATAAACTAGACTCGAAGGGCTACAACTTTCGTTACTGGCCATTTTTCCTAAAACGGCCTCTAAATGCTTCGGTTTGCAGCATCAAAATAAGCATATTTAATTTATATTTACCTTATATATTAAGTACTTAATTTTCATATTATAATAATGTTTTACTGTTCATCTCCCCTACCAAACAGAACCCGAAACACAAACTCAGAAAAACCATATTTCCTGTAACCCTTCTGTGATCCGTCGCCGGCCATCCGGTCACTTACCTGGCCAGCCACCACCACCACCACCACCTCCGTCGAGGCGATGGCTATTGGTCGGCGGTGGTTTGGCCGCCAGATGTGGCGGTTTCCGGCATACCCGAAAAATATATTTTTCACGGTTTTCCATGAAAACTCGAGATAGGTTCGGCTCCGTTGAGAATGAACTTCATTCCTAAGATCCTAAGATCTACCCATAAGAGAAGAAGTAGAGGAGGACCTTGTTCGCAGTTTTAAGATGAGATGAACGTCGGATTGTCATGGCGCGGTGGTGGAGTTCCCGAACTTCTCCTACAGCAAGTGCAGAAATCTGAATTCGTTTGGTCTAGAGTGTAACCTTCTCCTCTTGCTCTAAGGGGGCTTTTATAGGTCTCCAAGTGGGGAGGGGAAAAGATGAAACATTCATGGCCATGAATGCCCTCTCTCTCTCTTAATATTATTTTTGTTATGGAGCAGGGAAGGAAACGGTGGAAGATGAGAAGACTGATCCAGGTGGCGATTTCCTTTTGGGTCAACTCTTCCTCATTTTATTAAGTAATCAGAGAAAGAAACGGCTCATAAATACTCCTGCTGTAAATTCCCATAATCAGAATTGATTATGACTTCGGTTACAGAAATTTCCAGCCTGACTGACATTTTGGCCCTTGTCACGGGTGTGTCACGTAGGTCACGGGCATGACAGGCCCTTGTGGAAAGTTCTTAGTTCGACGATCGTCTAACTGAGTTCGACGATCGTCGAAGGGGGGTCACGCCCTAGGTCACGGGCGTGACACATAGGTCACGGGCGTGACAGGGCCATGATGCAAATTTTGCGCTCGTCGATTGTCTCGTTGAGATTGACAATCGTCAAAGGGGGTCACGCCCTAGGTCACGGGCGTGACACCTAAGTCACGTGTGTGATGGGGCCTTGATGCAAATTCTTCCTTCGACAATGGTCTCGCGGAGATCAACTATCGCCGAAGGGGGTCACGCCCTAGGTCACGGGCGTGACACGTAGGTCACGGGCGTGACAGGCCCGGGTTGATAAAATCTGCGCTCGACGATCGTCTTAATAAGATCGACGATCGTCGAAGGGGTCACGCCCTAGTCACGTGCGTGACGGGTCGGTCATGGGCGTGACCAACCCGTGACTCCAAGTCTAGGTTGATGGACCTCAATTTTAGGGCTCTCTAACGTTCTGTCACGACAGACCGACTCTTAGGGGTCTAGCCGGAAATGGGATGTTACAAATCCCAATAAACAAAACAAAATTTTCGTCCCCGAAATTGAGGTTAAGCCTACAGGGATTTCTACCGGAATAAAATAAGCTTGTAACATCCCATATTGTTCTTCCTATTGGTTCGAAGCGACTACTTGTTTGATAAACAAAGGGCAATCCCCTAATAAACAAAAGATTAGCCCCTACTTTCCAGCGCATGCCTTGGTTCTCAATTTCCCTTACCTAGTCCTACCGGTTCAATACAAGAAGTTAATTTATAGTATACTGACAGGTGGTGATGTATACCTGACTTAACAACTCCGGGTATTTTTGCCTCATCAGGTCTTGCGGTTCCCAGGTGTGTTCCTCCTGACCATGATTCCTCCACAGATCCTTGACTAAGGGGATCTTCTTGCGGCGCAAGATCCGTACTCCTTTGTCATTGATTCGAACTGGCTCCAAGTGAACAGACCGGTCTGAAGCTACCGGCCCCTCGGGGGTCAAAATCTGCTGCTCCGGGCGTAGTAGAGCCCTCTCAGCGAAGAAATGTGGAAGACGTCGTGTAGAGCTGCCTGCTCTGGTGGCAACTCTAGCCTGTAAGCTAGGGCCCCGATCCACTCCAGGATCCTGTAAGGGCCCATATACCTAGGGCTGAGCTTCTTTCTCTGACCGCGCACCCGTGAAACCCCATGCATGGGCCGGATCTTCAAAAACACTCGGTCCCTTACCTGAAATTCCACCCCATGCATGGGTCGGGAGTCATAATACTTAGCTTGTCTGCTCTACGCCTCTAACATCCTTTCTCTGATCAGTCTCACATAAGCCTCGGTGTCTTCAACAAAGTCCGATCCCAACGCCTTCGGATCCTCGTCCTGAACCCAAGAAAGCGGGGTCCTGCATTTCCGTCCATACAAGTCTTCATAAGGCGCCATCCTGATGTTATACTGGTAGCTGTTATTATAGGAGAACTCAACCAACGACAACATCTTCTCCCACGGCTCCCCTCGGTCCAGTATACACAGTCATAGTAGATCCTCCAACATCCTGTTGGTGCGCTCTGTCTGCCCGTCCGTCTGAGGGTGGAAGGCTGTACTGAAGGTCAATTGGGTGCCCAGATATGCTTGCACTTACTGCCACTCCCTGGATGTAAACCGTCCATCGCGGTCCGACACTATCGTCCTGGTCACGCCATGATATCGGATATACTGCTCCACGAACTTCCGTACCAGCACTCCCACCGAGTCATCCTTCCTAATTGGTATAAAACGGGCCACCTTCGTCAACCGATCAATAATCACCTAGATCGAGTCATTCCCTATCCGAGACCGGGGAAGCCCATGTATAAAATCCATAACTATATCATCAAACTTCCACTCCGGCACCGGGAGTGGCTGCAACAGTCCTTCGGGGTTCCTGCACTCCGCCTTCACCAACTGACATGCCTCGCAATGGGTCACGAAGTATGTAATGTCCTTCTTCATCCCTAGCCAAAACATCATCTTCTTTAGATCTGCCGTCATCTTTGTGATCCCCGAGTGTATAGAGTATCTGCTATAATGCGCCTCCGCCATGATGTCCTCCCGAATCCGGCCTCCTGCGGGTATATATACTCTGCCTCTGAAATATAGCAATCCATCTCTCAGGAAATAATCTCCTGTCGAACCATCCTCCAAGGCTCAAAATATCGGCTCTGCCCATGCATCTTTCCTCTGTCCGTCCTAGATGCGGTCCCGAATATCATCTATGGCCACCATCGATGCCAGATACTCCCTATACAGCTCTGGATCATCCTCGGACACTAGGGATATCTATATATCTCTGATGGATCGGACTAGCTCCATGGACATAACCTGGGGCCCGGCTTCGGAAGTGGCAGCTCTCCGACTCAACGCGTAGGCCACCACGTTTGTCTTCCCTGGATGGTAGTGCATCTCATACTGATAATCTGCTAAGAACTCCACCCAGCGCATCTACCTGATATTCAGCTCCTTCTGCGCATCCAAGTATTTCAGGTTCTTTTGGTTGGAGTAGAAGTCGCAGTGGACTCCATAAAGATAATGGAGCCAGACCTTCAAAGCAAAAACGACCGCTCCCATCTCAAGGTCGTGCACCAGGTATTTCTGCTCGTGCTTCTTAAACTGGCAAGATGCATATGCAATCACATGGCCCTTCTGCATCAGTACAGCTCCCATACCCCAGTAGGAAGCGTCGGTGTAGACCTGAAAACCTTCTCTCCCCAAGGGGAGAGTAATTATGGGGGCCGAGGTGAGTCGATCCTTCAGCTCCTGGAAAGCTTCCTAGCACTGCTGGGTCCAAATGAAATGTGCCTCCTTCTTCGTCAAGGATGTGAGTGGGAGGGAAATTTGGGAGAACCCCTCTACGAACTTCCGGTAATAACCGGCAAGTCCTAGAAAGCTACGTACATCGGTGGCTGACTTCAACTACGACCAATATCGAACTGCCTGAATCTTTGCTGGATCCACTGCCAACCCGGCTCCACTGATAATATGGCCTAGAAAGCCCACCTCCTTCAACCAGAACTGACATTTGTTGAACTTTGCATATAAGTGATTCTCCCGCAGTCTCTGTAGGGTCAGTGCTAAATGGCAAGTGTGCTCCTCCTCCGTTCTCGAGTAGATGAGGATGTCACCGATAAACACAATGACAAACACATCTTGGTACTCCTTTAAAACAATGTTCATGAGGGTCATGAACGCTGACGGTGCATTCGTGAGCCAGAAGGGCATCACCGTAAACTCAAACAATCCATATCTGCTACTAAAAGCAGTCTTCTTAATATCCTCCTCTCGAATCCGAAGGTGGTAGTAGCCAGACCTCAAATCAAATTTTGAAAAGAAGTGCGCCCCTTCCAACTGGTCGAACAGCTCGTCTATCCGTGGGAGCGAATAGGTATTCCGGACGGTCAGCCTATTTAGTGCTCGATAATCGATGCACAGGCAAAGTGTCCCATCCTTCTTCTTCACGAATAGGAGCGGGGCTCCCCATGGCGAGGAACTCGGTCTAACAAATCCTGCCTCCACCAACTCCTGCAACTGAGTCTGAAACTCCGCAAACTCCTTCGGGGCCATCTGATAAGGGGCCCTAAATGCCGGCTTGGCCCCCGGCACAAGCTGTATCTGAAAGTCCTGCTCTCGGTGCGGAGGTAGTCCAGGTAGTTTCTCTGGAAAGATGTCAGTGAAATCTCGCACCACCGGGATGTCTGTCACAGACTCCTTGACTTCTGCCATCTCAAATAGGATCTGATAGACCTCCTCTCCCTGCAGATGGGCCTTAACGGCCTGTACTGAAGATAAGAATATTCGAGAGATAGGTCTTATACCTTCGATGACAATGAACGAGTCCCCATTTCTCACAGTGATCCTCTTCTCTTGGCAATCAATCTGGGCATGGTTCCAGTGCAGCCATACCATGCCCAGGATCAAGTCGTAGTCTGTCAGCTTCAAAATCGTCACTGGAGCCTCGAACGCCTTTCCACCAATTTTTGCCTCCATATTGCAGTGGTCTGTGGTAAGGAGCTCAGATCCATCCGGTAGTCGCACCCTCATCTTTGAGCCCGTGGATCGCTCCACTCCTTCCAGTCCTTCTATGAATGACTCCGACACAAAAGAGTGGGTAGCTCCCGTATCGAACAGCGTGCGGGCAGGCTTTCCACTGATGAAGACTATACCTGGGGTGATTAGATGTATTAGAGTTCTAAAATTAGTTTTCTTTCCTTGGTAATCTATCTAGTGCGGTTCTAAGTTTTTAAATACTGAAAGGGAAATTCTATGAAATTAGAGAAGCATTGCAGCGTACCTGCTATGACCTGCTCCGGATTCCGAGGCTGCGCAAGGTCCAAAGCATATACTTGCTCCCTTCCCTGTCTACGATCTCCCTCCTGGTATCCACGACCGCGGCCGCGTCCTCGGACTCCATAATGCAAAGCTGGTGGGCCACTGTATGATGCTGGAGGTGGTGCCCCCCTCATCGGGCAGTTCCTCCGGATGTGCCCAATCTGATGACAAAGGAAGCACTCTGGTGGGGGATACGCCATTCCCCCGCGTCTCGGCATCTCATGCATCCGAAGAGGTTGAGGGGCCAATATCACCTACTCCCTCGGCTCCTGCCTCACTTCCTGATGAGGCTGGTACTCTGTCCTTCTCCCCTCTGGTATAGCACTTTGCCGCTGGTCATTTCTGACTCTCCGTCTCTGATCCTCTGCTGGCCGCTTTCGGCCCCGAGTGGTGTGCCAATCGACCTTAATCTTCTTTACCATTTCCAAAATTCGGGAGATAGGCCCATCGGATACAAACAACAAAGCCTCCCTCAAGTCCTCTCGCAGGCCCTTATAATACCTCTTGATGTACCCTGCTTCGTCCACTGGTAAGAATATGTATATCGAGCCAGATGGTCGAACTCCCGATGGTACTCCACCATCGTCCGGGTGCCCTGCTTCAGCTATAAGAACCGCTCCTCTAACTCATCCCTGGCCGACTGTGGAACGAAATGCTCCAGCAGCGCGGCCCTGAACTCTTCCCAGGTAACCTCCGCAACCTCCCTATCGGCAAATGTCGTGTCCAACAGCGTCTTCCACCACCACTTGGCATGGGACTCCAGGCAAGAGACAACAAGAGCCACCCTCTACTCCCAGGGACACCGTATCCCGGTCAGCATCTCGTACATAATATCCAGCCAATCTTCCGTCTGAACCGCCGACTCTGTCCCCAAGTAGGATGGGGGAGAAAGTCCTCGGAAGATGCTCAACCAGTTGGCCCCCGTATTGGGCTGCGGGACCAGAACCTGCTAGGCCCTAAAAGCCTCCAGAATGGCAGTCAGAGTCTATCCCATATCTGACTGGAGGAAAGGAGTTGGGACTGGTGGAGGTGGTGCAACGTCCTGAGCATGTTGAACTCCACCTTGTGGCGTAGGCTGTGCTGGAGGCTGCGTAATAAAAACCCATACTTGAGAAAACGTTCAATTTTTTTACTAAAAGTGGACAATTTATATGTGATCCCCATATGGGCACACCACTGCTTCTGCTGCTTAGTTTGTCCCCAAACTAAACTCGAGCGGGGGTGACCCAAGGTTAGTGGACTGCTACCTTTTTCATATCGATGTTTGCTCTGATACCACTTGTAAGACCCCCTTTTTTTTCTTTTTAAACCCGGGGTCTTAGGCCAAGAATCGCCGCTTTGCGGTGACACCTTCACGTCCTGAAGGGTCATCACCACAAGGCGCCGATTCTACTGGCCAATTTGATCACAGAAAGGTAGCATGAAATGAAGTAAGTAAAAGCAAGTCCACTGAAATAAATCACATATATAGAAATAAAACTCCACGAAGGGAGTGTCTATAGAATAGTATATCAGAGTACTAAAAATACGGGCTTAAGCCCAGGACAACATGTCCTCACTACAGATCACTCATGCGGAAGCAAAAACAGAAACTACTCAAGCTCGAGACTCACGGTCCCGGCTGTATGAACTCCGAAGCTAGACTGCCCCATCTCCAAGCGCACCGGTCTCTGGGGCTGCTCCTCCATGCTGGGCTCCACGATCCCCTAAATGATGCGGTTCAAAAACTGTTAGTCATAAAGACTAAGCCCTATCATCCCCTACCCCTTCCCCCATGGCTCCTAGGTACCGATCGGAGAGGAAGAAAGGGAAGGACATGAAGGTGGAGAATGAATCAAAAGAAAAAAGGTGGCAGCGGAACTAATCTAGCAAAAATATGACAGAAACAGAAAGTAGGAAAAGTAACCTTAACTTATGTGCGGAAGCGCATAAGCCAAGGGATCTTCTGCAAGGCTCCCAACATATAAAGTGTCTCATACCACTTATACGTTGGGGTGTCGGTTATCAAACAGCCGCATATATATATTGAATTAAACCTTAATTTATAAACTTTCCCACACAAGCTTATAAACCAAGGGGTCATTTTGCAGGTCCTAATATATAAGCATCCCATACCACTTATACTTTAGGTGTTAGGGTTAAATGAATCGATTATGCTATGACATGCAAGTGGGTATGATGGAACATGCAAGTGCAACTCACACACCCGACTCTGTGCACACGGACCTTTAATTCCCCCTTTCGGAGCTATTACCTCCCAGGATACCTCCGTAGTGGAAGACGGAAGCGGTGGGTTGGGCCTCGCCCACCTCTAAACCAGTAAAGCACTTCCGGTCAGACCTATCATACGCCTCAACTCTTGGTGCACTAAGCGGACGCCCACGTACACTTGTCGGCTGGCGCACCGGACTTAGCTTTGGCGAAGTGTAAAAACCACACTTGCCGAGTCAGCGTATTGGCATTGGTGCATCGACCCTCCAATATCTAAGACCCACACCTTAATTTTCATTCCTTTTATGCACATACAAATTTAATCGTAATCACACAAAAACCGAGCCGAAGCTCCCCGGACCAAAACGTCCGTCTCTTAACCAACCGAGCCGAAGCTCCCCAGACCATTCCGTCCGTCTCTTAACCAATCGAGCCGAAGCTCCCCGGACCATTCCGTCCGTCTCTTCACCAACCGATCCGAAGCTCCCATCAATCTTCCTGTGCTAACAGTGTTTGTGAAAGGTGCAACCCTAATTACTATGTTACTCTTGTCAGCTTATTATTACAGTTTACGTTAACCCAGGACTGCCCCCGGTATTCCCCGTGAAGGGCTCTCAAAGGGCACTAGGAACTATGATGGTAGCTGAAACCCATCGTTCCCTTTCGCAAGGCACTTATTGTTATTGATTGAATTCCCATACCCATTCCCTTCTCATGTTACGATAGGCTAACCTTGGGTGATTTTTGACCTTCCTCTCTTCAGGGAAGACGATCTTTCGTCAAACCCGAGCACCTCTTCACTCTAGTTAACATCACTTCTCTTTATTCTTCATTTCATTCTATTGCGATATCATCCACATCTATCCTCCCAAACAAAATGGCTAACTCCAACACTATCCCAGATCATGTCATATTGCAATTTAACAATTTGCTATATGCAGACCAACCTAGACTAAATGTCGACCGGTTAGGCAATGATCCAATATTCATCCAAATGCCCTAAGTTATTTACTGGAGACTTATCATGATATAATTGGCCTAAATCCAGAATGTGGTAATTTTCCTAATTTATCTGGCATTTAATTAATTTCCTCAAAAATTCAAAGGGCTACCGGTTTGAACATGAACTACCCTAAGTTCTCATGCAAGATGTCCAACAAAATTATAATAAATAGTATGTTATTTCAATATTGTAAATCCAAAGTATTATAATTTTTCCATCATCAAAAGGGCACTAAAACTATCTTAGCCATAGCTTCTATATTTCGTTATTTGTGAATAAAGTACAGAGAATATTCTTCCAAAAATTATAAATAAATTATACTATGCAGATAAAGCCTTAAAAATAGCATTGGGCCACTTTCATAATTTTTCAGTAATAATATCATCCATAATTAATTTCCAAAGCATAGAACCCCTTTTTAACATTTGTGAAGGAAGTACTGGATTTACTCAACTAAAAATTATACAAAAATTCAAGGGTAACAATTCAGTCTTAAAACATTTAATTCCAAGATTTCATGAGATTTCAATGATCAGAAAGATACAAATATTTAAAACATCAATTAGGGCTATAATCAGCTTTAAAATGCAGTGCTGGAAATAAACATCATAAAATTCCAGTAAAATTTAAATAAATTCTACCCACTCCAAAACTCACTCTACCCAATTTCCACAGCCTTTAGATAATGTTTAATGACGGATTGTGCTTAATTAGTATTTTACCCTAAAGCTATGATTCGGGTTTTGAGGTATCTATCTATCTCCAAATCCTCCAAGATTCCATCCAGATGATTTATATTATGTTAATGTCGACTCTTCTGAATCTCAAGACAATATGAGAGCAATTGCCCCCATGTCCTTCACAACCCTCAAAACCCTCCATTTAGGGTTTGAGCATGGATCCTTGGGTAAACCAACCCCTATTCTCACCATTTTATCCAAGTGGGTTATAATAACCCTTCCAAGTCAGTGGTCGAAATATCAGCCTCTGTTGAGGTGATTTGACCGTTCCAACTTCTAGTGCACTCTTTACTCAAAAATGTCTCACTATTGCCTAGTTAAGAATAGGTGACTCCCTATCCAAAACTCATCTCAATGAGTTGAAAATTTGTGCAGAGCTAAGTTTTATAGCCAAGGACTACTCACCAAAATTTGGGAGGGTTTGGAAGTCATTTGACCACTTAAATAAATTCCTCTAAGTTTATTAAATTAAAACAAAAAAACTTTAGGAAAAGTATTTTCAAAAATTCTCATTTTTGGACAGCCTTTAGATATGACTAAGGGTAATCCCCTGACCAAATTTCAAGTCATTTGGACAAAGGAAGAAGAGTGGGCATCCATTTTAGTTTCTGCCCAACTCTAGGTACAGCCCCCATTAAAACATGTGATGTGGTCAAACCGCTTACCCAAACGGGTTAAAATCAATTTTAAATTAAATTAGACTCGAAGGGCTATAACTTTTGTGACTGGCCATTTTTCCTAAAACGGCCTCTAAATGCTTCGGTTTGCAGCATCAAAATAAGCCTATTTTATGTATATTTACCTTATATATTATGTACTTAATTTTCATATTATAATAATGTTTTACTGTTCATCTCCCCTACCAAACAGAACCCGAAACAGAAACTCAGAAAAACCATATTTCTTGTAACCCTTCCGTGATCCGTCGCCGGCCGTCCGGTCACTTACCTGGCCAGCCACCACCACCACCACCTCCGTCGAGGCGATGGCTATTGGTCGGCGGTGGTTTGGCCTCCGGAGGTGGCAGTTTCCGGCGTACCCGAAAAATATATTTTGCATGGTTTTCCATGAAAACTCGAGATAGGTTCAGCTCCGTTGAGCACGAACTTCATTCTTAAGATCCTAAGATCTACCCATAAAAGAAGAAGTAGTGGAGGACCTTGTTCGCGGTTTGAAGACGAGATGAACTTCAGATTGTCATGGCGCGGTGGTGGCGTTCCCGAACTTCTCCTACAACAAGAGAAGAAATCTGAATTCGTTTGGTCTAGAGTGTAACCTTCTCCTCTTGCACTAAGGGGGCTTTTATAGGTCTCCAAGTGGGGAGGGGAAAGGATGAAACATTCATGGCCATGAATACCCTCTCTCTCTCTTAATATTATTTTGGTTATTGTGCAGGGAAGGAAACGGTGGAAGATGAGAAGATTGATCCAGGTGGCGATTTACTATTGGGTCAACTTTTCCTCATTTTATAAAGTAATCAGAGAAATAAATGGCTCATAAATACTCCTGCTGTAAATTCCCATAATCAGAATTGATTATGACTTCGGTTACAGAAATTTCCAGCCTGGCTGACGTTTCGGCCCTTGTCACGGGCATGTTATGTAGGTCACGGGCGTGACAGGCCCTTGTGGAAAGTCCTGAGTTCGACGATCGTCTAACTGAGTTCGACGATCGTCGAAGGGGGGTCACGCCCTAGGTCACGGGCGTGACACATAGGTCACGGGCGTGACAGGGCCATGATGCAAATTCTTTGCTCGTTGATTGTCTCGATGAGATCGACGATCGTCGAAGGGGGTCACGCCCTAGGTCACGGGCGTGACACCTAAGTCACGGGCGTGACGGGGCCTTGATGCAAATTCTGCCTTAGACTATCGTCTCGCGGAGATTGACGATCGTCGAAGGGGGTCACGCCCTAGGTCACGAGCGTGATACGTAGGTCACGGGCGTGACAGGCCCGGGTTGCAAAAATCTGCGCTCGACGATCGTATTCATGAGATCTACGATCATCGAAGGGGTCACTCCCTAGTCACGGGCATGACGGGTCTGTCACGGGCGTGACCAACCCGTGACTCCATGTCTAGGTTGATGGACCTCAATTTTTGGGCTCTCTAAGGTTCTGTTACGACAGACCGACTCTTAGGGGTCTAGCCGGAAATGGGATGTTACAGTTTATTACATAAACAAAATGGGTACATGCGAGAAGGGTAGGCAAGATGGTTAGGGAAAGAAGGGGCTAGAGCCAATAGGGCTCAGTATTGTTCCCACCGCTAGTGACCCTATCTTCGCCTCCCTCTCCTCAGGGCACTCGAGGATTGTTTTAAGCTGTCATGGCGGTGATCTCCTGCTAGACCATGCATAGTTTTTCTCGGGCCCGCGCGATGTGCCTTCAGGGAGAAGTCTCCTCGCTTCCGCCTCTCAATCGCTCCCTCTCGCCAAGAAGATGTGAATAGTCCCACTCGATCACGATTAAATGTCACTCACTAGGTTTTAGGAGGGTAGTCTCCCGTAAGGAGTCCTCTCGCCGCATCCAAATGATCTTCAACAGGACCTCAGCTATTCTCTCCCTCAGCTTCTCAGCATTTTGGGAGGCCTCAAGGAAGCTCAACATCTCGCTTGGGGAATGCGACAGCGAGAACACCTCCTCGTCTGCGTTAGGATCTTTCGCAGTGTCCCGATGATCTGGTGAGGGGATTTTGAGGGCCAATTCAGGGGCGGGAAGAGTAATCAAAGCGCAAGAAGGGGTAGTATTTACCTGATTGCTGGCAGGAAGATCCAGGGCATCTTTCGAAAGGTTTTCCAAAGAGTGGGCGATGCATTTTTCCCCAACCCAGGGGGAATGATGCCTACTCTAGCGAATGCGTCTCGCCTAGATGCAAGTGGGCATTGTTCTCCCTTCCAGATGGGCAAGAATGCGGCGCGAGAGCAGGAGATTTGTCAGCGGATCGCCAGGGCGAGAGGGGAAGGCCGGTCGCTGAATCGATAGGGACCTCGACGACGAGGGTCTTGGGCTTCGAGCTGACAACACCCAAGGTTCGGAAAGTAAGCACTAGAAAAGCCGGATGAGGGAATGAAAATACAAGATATTCAAAGCGGAAGCCAGACAAGTAAATTACTGGGATCAATCGAAGGCTCGGCTAAGGCAATTAGAGGGGCAGCCTCCGGGACTCAGTATAAGTTTTCGTCAGGAAGCTGGGTGGACTCGGTATTCTCGGGAGGGGCATCAGTGATGTCTTCAGGAACCGTCCCTTGCGAGAAGGGTTGTGTATCAATATGACAAGCCCATTTTGGTAGTTTGCGCCAAAATTCGGGATAAGAAACATACCTCTGTCAGAGAAGGAGGGTTCTCGTGGCTGGGGGTTGGGGTCAGCGAATCAGACTGATTCCTCAAGAAAACACGTCAAACTGATTTGGCATTTTTTCGTCGGTAATAGAAATCTGCAGGCCTTTTTGCCGAGAGCAGGGGGTCGAACCCAGCTCAGTCGGTGCGATCTCTCTCCTGAGCAGTGGCAAGACGATCCCGGACCTCTTGCGAGAGTGGTTTCGCGGCTTGTTTGGCATGCATCTTCAAAGCAACGCGGGAGCTCAGACAATAAGCAGTAACAGAACAAGCAGTATCATGGGGATACGCCCCGTGACATATATATAGTGTCGTGGAGGGGCCCACAAAATATTCTCTTCCAATTCAGCAAGAACTTTGATGGCGACAATGCTTATACGGCTTTTGATCCCCGTCATAGAGAGTTCGTGGATTGGGATGATCGTTGCCGCAAACTCGAAGATGAAATTCTACCATGACGGTTCTTCGCCAATGCTGCCGCCGCTACATGTTTTGCTCGACATACGCCGCCGCTATTAAATAAAATATATAATTATGAATTAGATAATTATAATTATATATTTTATCAATTTTTATTTTAAGGAATTTTATTTTAAGTTTTAATTTCGTTTCTTGTATGATGGGTACCTATAACCATCAAGAGCGTTTTAATTTCATGCATTTAATTTTTATATTGTTTTTATTACATAATGGGGGTATATAATCATCATAGTTTCATTTTTAATTTTGAATGGAGGAGATGGAGTGGTGTAGACTATATATAGACATAGTTATGAAGGATTTGATAGAGAATGAATGAAAATAATTTTGAAAACCCTAAATTGGTTTCCCCCTATTCCCCCTCTCTCCCTCTTCTAACTTTTGGCTAGACCTCCTCGTCCCCTCTCTCTGGCCACCGACCACTATCTCCTCCCTCTCTGTATTCGGCCCCCTCTCCACTTCCTCCTCCCTCACCTTTCCTCTCTAAGGAAACCTGACCCCTTCCTCTACACAAATCCGACCACCCTCCTATCCCTTTCAACCACTCGGCCTACCACCACGTTCAAACTGAGCAGCCGTCCTTCTCTACAAACTGACCACCATATTCAACACCAAAACCCGACCACCATCAACACTACAAAATACGACCATGCTCTTTCCATTTGGGTGAAACTGGCCAAGGCAAAGATCCCCCTTGTGGATTCCAACTCTGGCATGAAGCGACGAAGGAGGACTAGTTTTTTCTCCATCCGGCGTGACTGCGGCATGTCTATTGAAGGACGATCCAACAAATAATGGAGCGGAATCATCCATTCTGATTGGGTAACAAAATATTTCTACTTTCTGTATTTTTCCCTCTAGATTTTCATTATGGTGGATACTTTCGCGTGATCTTTGAAATGTTGAATTTATCGTGGTTTCTTTGATTGATTTTGTTGTTCATCCTTATTTTATTTAAGTTCGAAAGGTTTGGTGAACCTTCTTTTCTTTTTGTTGGGAGTGATCTACTGTTTCCGAATTATAAATTTAGGTAGATATCTTTTGGTACAACCTTCGCTCGATCGGACTAGGTGGTTCCTTTTAGCCAGAAAGAATATTGTTCTATAGCGTTTTATTCGATCCTAACCAATTTGACTACCCATACGTTGGCATTTAATTGATATACTTGCTTAGTGTGTGCACTGCGTTGGAATTTGAGCGAGTGTAAAATTTGATTGTAGAGAGACAATCGTGCTTAGTCCATAGATTTTACGGTGTCAACGTGTGAGCCTGCATCAATTTGGTATCAGAGGGAGGTTCACGTAATTTTCTAATTGTCATCCTCCCCCTTTTATTAGTACACCGACACACACTTATCTTTCACGTTTATTTGTCAAAATTAAAAAAAAATTCCTAATCTGCCAATAGCGGCCTAAATTTTTTTTTTCCTACAAAAAAATCAAAACAAATTTATTTAATAATCTCCATATTATTTTCATCCAGAAAATAAAAAAACAATATTTTATAACCTTAGTTATTAAGCGGGAATAAATCTATCTTTCCTAAATTTATTTGGGTCAGAATCTTTAGCTCTTTGCTTGTGTATTAGATTCAAGTAGGTTATTCTCCGGTTCTCACTGAATATGTCCCATGACGTTAATGTTTCCCGATTAAATTTTTCTTATTCCATGTCGAATGTTAGGAAACTAGTTCATTCACCCATAGCGGATGAGATTCGAGACTTGATTAGGCGACTAACGGCTACCCTAACTTTGACTTCATACCCTAGGAATTCCAACCGTCCCACACTATTCCTCGCACTAAGAGTGAGATACCCATGTTTGATGGTTATAGGAATTCTCAAAATTTTAGGGACTTGCTTAAGTGGGTAGAACTTTATTTTGATTGTCACGAATGGAACGACCACCAAAAGGTTAACATCGCCCGAGAGCGGTTAATAGGTCCAGCATCGGAATTTTGGTTAAACAAAGAGTGTTGTGTTGGTCATTATAAACATACTTGGCAGGAAATGCGTAGCCTACTCTCGGATCAATTTGATCCCTCCTATCTCCGCATTACTAATACCAAGCCTGTGAATGATTATCGTTATGGCACTAGTCCCATACCTACCTATATGAATGATTATAAACCTAACGCTAGATTAGTTCCCCAAAAAGATCAACCTGCCCTTAGTGTACCAACTCCCAACTTTAGGGAAACCTTTCCTAATAGATCATATTTCTTGGACTAAAAAGATGTTACTACTAGAGCTTTGTCTCCTTTAGCCTCGACGTCTAAGCCCCTTGAGATAGTGACTGATACCTCTTGTGATTCTGATGTGGATATAGTATCTCTGGATTCGGAAGTTGACCAGCTAGGTGAGAGTATTCCTTCACGTACGATTGTATGCGATGAGTCTGATGATTCTGATAGTGAGGGAATCCCAAGTCATTTAGAAGACAACGTATGGGTTTATTACATTCCGATCTGTGAGAGTATTATGTTGCGTATTACTTGCCCTATTAGCGTTGTGTCTGACCACCCTAGTATTGAGTGCCCGCTCCAAGATACAATCCCCATCATGATAGAGTCTATGACTGCACCTACTGGGATTATATCTTAGTTGTCTGAGGATCCTGAGAGTGAGGATGTCCCTAGTGTTATTGTGGATGATTTACCATCTGAGGGAAGGGTACTTTTGGACGATTATTTTGTTGTACACCCAGATGAGAGTTCTTTGATGATATCACCGTTGGGTGAAATTTATAATGATTTGGTTGTTATCCCGAGATTGATTTTACCGACCCTTCCTCCTGTTTATTTTCTTATCTTAGATGAATTTTTAGAACGTAAAACTGGTTTTCCTAGTCTAAGTTTTTGTGTGACACCGACTTTATTAGTTCCTACATTGGACTTAACTCAGCGTATAGATATTAATAGGTTGAGCGCACTAGTATTTTGTCTTTTCACCACACCCCGTATATATGACTATGCGTCATATTTGACTGTTCATTTTTTCACGTGTCTGTCTACATTTCTATCCTCAAATGTTTCTGACTCTTTTGCTATTGTGCCTCTGGATGTTGTGTCACTTAAGCATACTTATATACCACACTCAGTTGCACGCATTTACCCACCGCCTTTTGATGACCATCATTTTCACACGTTAGAGACTATAGAAAGTCCCCTTGAGTTGTATCGCTCACACATCCTTTCACATCCAGGATTGTCCAACTTTATTGTTCTCAATGAGCGGTTCTCCTTGGAATATCTTCATGCCAAACGCGAGTATTTAAAATATAAAATTAAAACTGCGATTTTGGAGCCCATTAAATTAATTTTTGATTATAAGGCTCTTGTGCCACCACACTTAACCCCCTTATCCTCTATATTTGGGATAAGTCATGAAAGACATGGGGTCACACATCATAGTAGTAATATACTTAGGCACACTTTTAAAAAATTACTAAATCAAGTTGCGTTTTATTACGTATATGCTAGTTTATCACCGAATAAGATCGTGCACTTATATAAAGCACTAGTGCCATTTGACTTAATTTCGTTGCCGCCATATTATAGGTCAGGTCAATTCGCACAGTATTTTGCCTCTCAAGCTCATAATTTATATAAGCACATTAGTGAAGCGCTAATCACACAATATACATCTTATCAATTTCATGCAAACTTACATAAAAAAGCGTCTCACTTTAAGGTTGGCGATTTAATTTTGGTGTGTCTCATCCCTGAACGGATGTCTTTAGGCACTATAGAAAAGTTGGTGAATTGACGAGCTGAACCTTTTCGGATATTAAAGAAATTAGGAGAAAATGCATATCTTTTGAAGTTACCCACTGATTGGGTTATTTCCGCTATTTTTAATGTTTCTGATTTAACATCATATATTTCTCCACAAATTGAATTATCAGCCTATCTGTTTAGTTCTACTGCATTTTCAAATGGGTTGGGGGTGAGCTTGTTTCTGGATCGCTCTCTCCATCGGTCTCCAATGGAGGTACGTTGATTGTTGATGAAGAAACTTTTTCTCCATTATTGCCTAAAGATTTTCCAAGGTTCCTCAGGACCATCTTTTTGCATGACAGGATACTCCAAGATGTAGTGATCTCCTCTCAAAGTGGTGATTTTTGAAGATACTTGATTCGATGGCGTGATCGTCCGGCTTATGATTACTCTTGCTTCTGGAATCAGAGGTGGCACTTTTGGATGATGCTCTCCTGTACCGACACTTTCACACCAACTCATTTGTGATGAGTACTTTTGAGTGGGGGAGGATTGATGTCGATGATGCTGCTGCGGTCGTTGATCCCCGTCATAGAGAGTTCGTGGATTGGGACGATCTTTGCCACAAGCTCAAAGATGAAATTCTACCACGACATTTCTTCATCAACACCGCCGCCGCTACATGTTTTGCTTGACATTTTCCGCCACCATTAAATAAATTATATAATTATAAATTAAATATTTATAGTTGTATATTTTATCAATTATTATTTTAGCAAATTTTATTTTAAGCAATTTTATTGTAAGTTTTTATTTCATTTCATGTATGATGCGTGCTTATAACCAACATGGGTGTTTTAACTTCATTGATTTAATTTTTGTATTTTTTTTATTTCATGATGGGTGCATATAACCATCATAGTTTCATTTTGAATTTTTAATGAAGGAGATGGAGTGGTGTAGGCTATATATAGCCATGTTATGAAGGATTTGATAGAGAAGGAATGAAAAGAATTTTGAAAACCCTAAATTTGTTTCCCCCTATTCCTCCTCTCTTCCTCTTCTAACTTTCTGCAAGACCTCCTCCTCCCCTCTCTTTGGCCAGCAGCCACTATCTCCTCCAACTCTCTATTCAGCCTCCTCTCCACTTCCTCTTCCCTCACCTTTCCTCTCTAAAGAAACCCCACCCCTTCCTCTACACAAATCCGACCACCCTCCTATCCCTTTCAACCACTCGGCCTACCACCACCTTTAACTCGAGCATCCTTCCTTCTCTACAAACTGACCACCATCTTCAACACCAAACCCCGACCACCATCATCCCTACAAAATCTGTCCACCCTCTTTCTGTTTGGGTGAAATTCGGTCAAGGCAAAGATCCCCCTTGTGGATTCGTACTCCGGCGTGAAGCGACAAAGGTGGATGACTTTTCTCTCCATCCAGCGTGACACTGGCGAAGCAGTTGAAGGACGATCCCGAAAATAGTGAATCAGAGTCATCCATTCGGATTGGGTAATGAAACCTTTGTACTTTTGGTGTTTTTCCCTCTAGATTTTCATTGTTGTGGATGCTTTGGCTTGATCTTTGAAACGTTCAATTTATCGTGGTTTCTTCGATTGATTTTGTTGTTCATCCTTATTTTATTTATGTTCGAAAGGTTTGGCGAACCTTCATTTTATTTTTGATGGGAGAGATCTACCGTTTCCGAATCGTAAATTTTGGTAGATCTCCTTTGGTATAGCCTTTGCTCGATCGGACCGGGTGGGTCCTTTTAGCCGGAAGGAATATTGTCCTATAGCCTTTTATTCGATCCTAACCGGTTTGGCTACCAGTACGTTAGCATTTAATTGTTATCTTTGCGTAGCGTGTGCGCTGCGTTAAAATTTATGCAAGTGTAAAATTTGATCATAGAGAGACAATCGTACTTCGTCCATATATTTTACGTTGTCAACGTGTGAGCCTGCATCACACTTACCAAATATATAGGGTTGGACGTTTCTTTCTGCATGTAAAACTAGCTTGCAAAGAGCTGGGATTGTGTACACCACAATATTAACTGAGTGGGACCTTAGGCCAAGTTCGGTCAGGTCAGGCGAGTCAAGCAATGAAAGGGCTCCCGCCAAGAAAGGCGAATAGGCTTGTGCCTTTGTAAGGGGGAAACCCCCAGGGTCGGCAGGGTCCTTGTTGAAGGTGCTGGGTAAAAGCTCATTCACTCAATGCTTTTTAGCCTCTGGCGTTGAGTGAATCCTTTCCACTCAACGCCCTCGATTCTTTTATCCTCTGGCATTGAGTGAATCCATTCCACTCAACGCTCTGGAAGCTTTTTGCCTCCAACATTGAGTGAGGCCTTTCCACTCAAAGCTCTTGATGCTTTTCGCCTCTAGCATTTAGCGAAGACTTTCCACTCAATATTCTTGATGCTTTTCGCCTCCGGCATTGAGTGAGGCCTTTCCAGTCAACGCTCTTGACGCTTTTTGACCTCGGAGTTGAGTCAGTCATTTCCACTCAACGCTCTCGACGCTTTTCGCCACTAGCTTTGAGTGAATTCTTTCCACTCAACTCTCTCAACATTTTTCTCCTCTGGCATTGATTGAATCATCTCCACTTAACAATCTCAACGCCTTTCTAGCCTCTAGAATTGAGAGAAGCATTTCCACTCAACGCTCTCAGCGCTTTTCGACTTGGTCATGTCACTTATAAAAGCAGGTGTATGGGGTAGGCAAACCCGCATCCGTCCGGATATTTGCCTTTTGACATGGCATGTGGAAGGGATTTCACCTAGGTGTGCGAGAATCCTTCCGCCTAGTTTTGTCCAGAGGTAAATTTACCTAGTTGCCCCTAGAGGTCTGCATTTAGCTCCACAAAATAGCCGAGTTTGGCTGCTGGCAGACCACTTTGAGTTGTATATAGTCTTTTGTAACAACGAAGTTACGTTGTTGGCAGATCGGATACTAGGAATCTATAAATAGACCCACAGGGTACCTCAGAAGGCCAGATTTCTCATTTTCTAAAGTATTGTAGCGCTTTTTTAGGTATCCTTAGCCAGCACTTTTCTAAGGAGGGGAAGGGCTCTGAGATCTTCCCGTTTAGTGGAGGGACCTCCGTGTTGTACCCTAGGGTAATTTCCTAAGTTCTCAGAAACTAGTCAAGGGTTTGAGTTTGGGAGAAGTAGGTGTTAGCTACACCCCATGGTACGAACTCTCATTGGTGCCGATTTTTGGTTCCAACAATTATCTCCTCAGCTTGTTCCTTTGCCAACTTCTTGCTTCTCTTCAAAGCATCCAAAAGGGCACCATACTTTTCAATCATTTGATTGACATCTTACTCAGATTCTTACCCATCTTCATCACAGGATGAAGATGCAACAAAATTGGGACTAGTCTTATAGTCTTAACCAGAAGAGGAGCTTGCAGCGAGTATACCTTATTTGGACCAGGCTGATCCTGGATGGATTCTTCATCTGACATGTCCATTAGACCATAACTACTATTGATATCTTCATCCTCCTTAGTGTAATTGTCTGAATTGGGACTACTATTTTATTCTCGTTTGGCGTTACGGTGACGCGTTTTCGTGGCTTGTGCCACTTGGGGAGTGTAGTTTAGCTCCTTAGAACTGAGTGTCCTATTTTGTAGCCTATGGGCAAGGTCTTCCTAGCAAGCCGAGTCATTTTGGGTGACCCGGTGTTGCCTCTTGGGGGATGCTTGTGTTTTGGCTTTAGGTGGGTAGAAATCAAGTTCTGTTTGTCGAAAGTTAATTTCGACTTCGCTATTGCGTTCATAGCATGGGTATTTAGCTACGGTGGGAATTTCGTCGAATTCCGAGGTAGTTCGATTTTCGCGTTGTTTTGGGTGTGCTATTAGTAAAATCAAATTAGATATTTGATTTTAGATGAGTGAATCGGCATTTTCTGGCAGCGGTTAGGCTGATTACGCGTGTTAAGGCTGATTTTAAAGCCTTAAGTAGGAGTTGGCGGGCCCACTCTCCTCCTTCCCGAAACCGTCGCCTGCATAGTTCGCGAAAAGAGGCGGAGAACTGGCAGGCTGCCCTAGACTTCGGACGGCGATTCCGGGAGCTTTCGTGGATGGATTTCAGTTCTGAAAGCGGCTTTGGCTTGCTATCGCTCAGATCTACATTTCTACGATAAGAGATTTTATTTTCATGGAGTTTTAGGAGACTTGGATTTTTCGGTTCTAGCGGATTCCGCCATTAAAGTGCGGGATTTTGCTGTTAGGTATTGCTGCTGCTAGTGCCGTATGGAGAGAAGGGAAAGTAGTCCAAGCTTCGCCGGAAATCGAGGCAAGTGGTATTCTTGTCCTGGCCATTTTTTATTCTCTTGCTGAATTGAAAATCCCGGTTAGCCCTAGGGTAGAGGCCAAGCTGTTCTTTTATCTTGCTGAATTTTAGGGCTTAGTTTCTCCTAATGAGCCCCCCTTCTTTGTGCTGTTGGTGCACAACCCGCCGGCATAATGCCTCTAAAATAAACTCCAGATTTCTGTCTGGTTGCTGCTTGCGGGTGAAGCCGAGAGAGAGAGTAGGAGGGGTGTGCCTGCTGTGTGTCTGGGAAAGAGCCAGATTTGGACTCTCTGTCTGGCCGGCATTGAGTATGGTGAACACACTCAAAGCCTTTGCGGGTTTGGCGTTTAGTGTGGTGCATACATTCAACACCACAGCTGTAGCTAGTTCGTAATTTTGGCTAAGTACTGGGGCGTTGAGTTAGGTGGACTCACTCAATGTCGTAGCCCCTGTTAGCGGCTAAGTACTTTGGCATTGAGTGAGTCGACCTCACTCAATGCCATTTTCATTTTGGCGTTGAGTGAGGAGAGCTAACTCAATGCCGCGGTTTTTCCGAGAAGCTAAGTACTTTGGCGTTGAATGAGGTGTGCTCACTCAACGCCACAGCCTTTTCTAAGGATAAGTACTTTGGCGTTGAGTGAGTCGACCTCACTCAACGCCATTTCGGTTTTGGCATTTAGTGAGGTTATCTCACTCAACGTCGTAGGCAAGTTTGCGGCCAAGTCCTGAGGCGTTGAGTGAGTGAACCTCACTCAACGCCATTTCTTCTTTGGCGTTGAGTGAGGTAGACTCACTCAATGCCACAACCCTTCTTTGCGGCCAGAACCTCTGGCGTTGAGTGAAATGACCTCACTCAACGCCATTGTCGTTTTGGCGTTGAGTGAGGTCAGCTAACTCAATGCCGCAGATTTGCCTTGTTTGCCGCTAAGTGCCAGGGCGTTGAGTGAGTGAACCTCACGCAATGCCATTGCTGTTTTGGCGTTGAGTGAGGTGGACTCACTAAACGTTGTAGTCTTCTTCTGCGGCTATGTGGAAGGGCGTTAAGTGAGTGTGCTTCACTCAATGCCATTGCTGTTTTGGCATTGAGTGAGGCTAGCTCACTAAACGCCACTTTCTCTGATTGTGGTAAAGTACCAGGGCGTTGAGTGAGTGTACCTCACTCAATTCCATCATTGTTTTGGCATTGAGTGAGGCTAGCTCACTCAACGCCAGAGTATTCTTGCAAGAGGCATTGAGTGAGTGAACCTCACTCAATGCAATGCCTATTTTGGCATTGAGTGAGGCTAGCTCACTCAACGCCAGAGTTGTTCTTCTGGAGGGCGTTGAGTGAGTGAACCTCACTCAATGCCATGGCTGTTTTGGCACCGAGTGAGGCTAACTCACTCAACGTGAAGGTCTGGTTAGTTGTTGAGTGGGTCCCACTCAATTCCAAACTGTGTTGAGTCATTTAACACTTTTTCCCTACCTTGATTTTTAATCCCGAGTGAATTCCTGGTTTATGTTTTGAGTTTCCTTGTCGGCCATGTTTTTCTTTCCTAAAGGCCGAATCGTGAAACATGGTTAGTAGTGGTGGTTTGGAGCTCTTAAGAGGGGAGGTATTGTGTAATTTAGCCAAGGCCACCCTTTTTCTTTTATCTTGCCCCAGGTACAGGCTGGGCAAGGGGGTGGGAGGTCCCTAGTTCTTTCACATATAGACCCTTGAGCTTTGTTTCTCTCAAATGGTGGTTGGGGGACTGAGTTTGCCTCCAACCCAGATCCCCGTTATTTGTTGTGCTACTGCCATCTCCCAAAGTTTAGGGTGTTAGACGTTTCTTCCTTGGTAGATTGCAGTAATTTGGGCTCTTGGCAGCTTAGTAGACTCCGCAGGAAGTAGTTTCTGGGCAGGGTTGATGCTTTTTCCTCGAACCTAGTGCATTTCTTTTTTGTCTTGCCTTGGGCAGTTATGACTATTATGGCTTTGTTTTTTCCTCTTTCATTTGTCATCTGATTGACACTTTCGTGTAGTTTTTTCCTTGTTTTGTTTCCTGAGGTATTCTTTCTTCTTTTGAATGCCTCAGGTTTTGAGCAGTAGCCAGTTTGGTAGCTAAGTTGCTTTGGTGTTGCTGGCGGTTTCTTGGACTTTGGAGATCCTTCTTGATTTATTTAGTGAGGTAGTTTTTCTGCACTTTTCTTACAGACATATATATTTGTCAGTGGGTTCGTGTCAGGTTGTTTGCGCCCACTGGTAGTTTTTACCTTTGTACTAGATATATTACTTTTGCTGCTACCATTTTCTGGAGATAGTCTACTTGCTCTGATGAGGATTTATGCTAGGTTGCTAATTATTTTTAAAACTACAATTATTATTATAAGTATAGCTCATGATCAGCATGTTTTATAAAACTCAATCACTATTTTTTAAACAACGTATAAAGATCGTTTTCCTATATATAGTATAAATTAAATGTAGAGTCTTGCATAACATAAGTGGTCCTCTTGGGGCTCTTCTGCACTCCTTAGGATGTCAAACCTGAATAAAGTATTTTTCCGCAGCGCATAAGTATAGTTTTAAACTGTGGACTAGGTGATCCACCGAGCCGAGGGATACGGCCTCAAAAATATAACTGATTTTCTAATCATTTAACTCATGAATTTCTTTCATAAAGTAAAGTAGATGGTTTTGCCTGAGCGTCAGTAGTTATCCCCTGCTTGACGTGGCATCATGACGCGTGTTTTATCATACTCTGATAATTCCTAAATTCGGAGAAAATACGGATTGTGACAGTTGGTATCAGAGGGAGGTTCCTTGAAAAGTCAGTCAGGTAACCTTCCTTTGATTGCATTAGTAGTTCAGCATCATTTCAATCACACACCGATATGTCATCTGCAAGTCTTGGCAAAAGCACGAACACTATACTGATAGCATAACCTGAAGTATACGGGGCATATTATGTAGTATGGGATGCATAATATGTGTTCGTATATGGATCCACCATAGAGGCAACATGTGAGGGTTATGTAGTATGGGATGCATAACCTCACCACATGGCTGCGGCTAGCTCATTTTCTTTTTCGTTGCATGAGAATGTTATGTAGTATGGGATGCAAAACATTTTTATGTGTACGCCGCTCATAACATGCATTAGGGCCTTTTTTTAGAATGCATAGCACAAACATGCATAACATAACATTCTATAAGCACAACGTGCCAAGCTAAAGACTGGCATGATGACATATGTACACACATAAGCTTTCAAGTCAAAAGTAATATAAAGTCATGCATTCCCAATCTAGGCACATAAATTAGTATGGTGGTGGTTAACCATCCTAGGTTAGGGCATAACATCAATTTTTGTAAAAAAGATAAACTCCCAGAGCATGTTTAGCAGCTTTAAATTTATATCTATATATGTATTGTCTGTACTTGTAGTTGGTTCTAGCCGTTGTATTAGGATCTAACTAATGTTGTTATGATTTTAGGATGGCGAGATGTCCTTCGACTAGATCAACTCCCCTATCTGAGGGTGAGTCATCTGGAGAGCAGAATGAGGCGGTGATCGAGAGTCTGCGGCAGAGTAGCGATGCCATGAGCAGGCAGATGGTGGAGATGACGGCCCAGATTCAGTCCCTGGTGACAGTTATGGCAGGTCAGACTCAAGGAGTGTAAGGCCTTGTAGGGGGGTTAGCTGTCCCTCCTCCTCATGCACCCTTAAGACCTCCAGTGGTGGTGCTAGAAGTGATGGCCTTCATCTCGCAGTTTTAGAGGCTGAGCCCTCCCACTTATGATAGGAAGGCAGACTTTATGGTCATAGACGATTGGCTGATCTCCATGGAGGAGATGTTCTCGTACTCTGGGATTGCAGATGACTAGAGGGTGATGATAGCCGCCTATCAGCTTAAAGGTTTGGCTAAGAGTTGGTGGCTGAGAGAAAAGGAGAGCTTGGTAGCTGGATGCTCTTGGGAAGTGTTCAAGGAGATGTTGTTGTGGAAGTTCTTACCCTCGGTCGAGCGTGACTGCCTTATGAACTACTTCCTCCATCTGAAGCAAAGGCAACTCACGGTGGGTGAGTATGAGATAGAGTTCAGCAAGTTGAGCTATTTTTCCCCTGGATTGGTCAGCATTGAGGCTGATCGAGTTAAGCGATTTCTCGGTGGCTTGAGGAGCGAGGTGCATCAGTTGACTAGTGCTTATGGGTCAGAGACTTATGCAGGAGTAGTGGAGGCTGCTCTGAAGGTGGAGGCTATTGAGACCGCAAAGAGTAGAGGCCAAGAATTGAGGAAGGACAAGAGGAAGTCTGTGGAGGAGAAGAAACCCCAGGTACCCGGTGCGGCTCCGGGAAAGAAGAGCAAAGTGGTGTGCAGCTTCTGTGGCCAGTCAGGCCACCCTGTCGAGATATGTTTCAAGAAGGCAGCAACTCAGAGGAAGGAGCAGGTTCATGTGATTTAGGGTGCTCCTAGGAGAGATGTCTCCTGTTCTGTTTATAAGCGACCCGGGCATGATGCGGCCCAGTGCTGGTCCAAGGATAAAGTCTGCTTCCAGTATGGGCAGAAGGGACACATCAAGTCTAGGTGTCCTCCGATCCAGCTTGCACTTCCTGTAGTTCCACTACAGGCATTACCTCCACCTCAGCGTGTGGACAAGGGAAAGGGAAAGCTGAACGTGATCTCTTCCGAGGAGGCTCAAGCTTCGACTCAGGTCATCTCAGGTTTGTTGTCTTTCAAGCCTGAAGGTTTTGCTCTTGTTTTACTAGAATATTTGCAGTATTGTTATGGTAGTTCCTTAGTTGTTTATGCTCCTATAGGGAAATTTAAGGTGAAGAACTGCTGGGAGCGTGTTTTGTTTGACTCCGGCGCTACCCACTCGTCCGTGGCAAGAGCCTTTGTAGAGCGACATCGATTGACTTTAGATCGAGTTCAGGATACCTTCCGTCTCAAATTCCCCTCTGGTGAATCTGTGTTGTCAGATTTGTGCATGTTAGATTGCCCTGTTTTGTTAGGGGACTTCCTTGCGAAGGCGGACCTGAAGATGATTGATCTGGAGGACTTCGATTTTATTCTAGGCATGGACTGGTTGTCTAGGTATGATGTAGTCATTCAGAGCAAAGGGAAGCTCTTGGACTTCATCAGGGATGACGGTCAGCCCAAAAGAATGTATGCTGATCTGTGCCAGGATTCTCCTGTCATCTCTGCGGTATGTGCACAGAAACTGTTTCTTTCAGATTGTTTTTCTTATTTGGTCTCGGTGGTTGGGATTGCTGTTAGTGTACCGCGCTTGGAGGAGATTCCATTTGTTCGTAATTTCACCGATGTTTTTCTGGATGATCTTCCTGGTCTTCCTCCCGAGCGGGATGTGGAGTTTGTGATTGATTTGGAGCCGGGTACACGTCCTATTGCTAAGGCGCCGTACTGGATGGCCCCTCGTGAGTTAGAGGAGTTGCGAGTTCAGTTGGATGAGCTATTGGCAAAGGGATTTATCAGGCAGAGTTCGTCGTCATGGGGTGCTCCTGTGCTGTTTATGAAGAAGAAAGATGGGTCGATGCGGCTTTGCATCGACTATAGGGAGTTGAACAAAGTCACCATTAAGAACAGGTACCCTCTACCGAGGATCAATGATTTATTTGACAAGTTGCGCGGTAGCACGGTGTTCTCCAAGATCGATCTTCGTTCTTGCTATCATCAGCTCAGGATCCGTGAGGCAGATATTCCACGGACTGCATTTAGATCGAGGCATGAACACTTTGAGTTCTTGGTGATGTCGTTTGGTTTGACCAACGCACCATCAGCCTTCATGGATATGATGAACCGGGTGTTCAAGGATTTCTTAGACAAGTTCGTAGTGGTCTTCATCGTTGATGTGTTGGTTTATTCTCGCAGTGTTGAGGAGCAGGAGTAGTATCTGCGCTTGGTTCTATCAGAGTCGAGGAATCACAATTTATTCGCCAAGCTGAGCAAGTGCGAATTTTGGTTGCCTCAGGTTTCATTTCTAAGCCACGTGGTGAACAAGGAGGGGATCTCGGTCGACCAAGAAAAGATCGCAGCAGTGATGGATTGGAGTAGGCCTAATACGCCTAAGGAGATCAGGAGCTTCCTAGGGTTGGTTGGCTACTATAGGAGGTTCGTGGAGGGTTTCTCTTCCCTAGCAGCACCTTTGACCAAGCTGACTAAGAAGAAAGTGGCTTTTGTTTGGAGCGAAAAGTGCGAAGAAGCCTTTCTGGAGTTAAAGAAGAGATTGTGCACTGCTCCCGTTCTGACCCTGCCTACTGAGAGTGTGGATTATGATGTATACGTGGATGCTTCGCATGTAGGTCTGGGATGCGTATTAATGCAGGTTGGAAAGGTGATTGCCTATGGGTCAAGGCAACTGAAGACTCATGAGAAGAATTATCCTACGCATGACCTTGAGTTTGCAGCGGTAATCTATGCGTTGAAGTTATGGAGGCATCTACTTTATGGGGCTCAGTGCAAGATCTTCACTAACCATAAGAGCCTGAAGTACGTGTTCACGTAGAAGGAGTTGAATCTGCGCCAGCGGCGGTGGCTAGAGTATGTGGCTGATTATGATGTAGAGATCCAGTATCATTCAGGCAAGGCCAATGTGGTGGCCGACGCCCTGAGCCGAAAGACGGGAAAGATCTTTAACCTCTCCGCCAATCGTTTAGTGGAGGAGTTCCTACTTATGGATATATCAGTGGGATGTTGTGGCTTGCAGAGTAGTTTGTCCGTGGCAGAGCCGTCTTGGATTTTGTTGACCAGACTGCACCAGAAGGACGATCCGGATCTTCTGCACTTATTCACCAGGACCGAGAAGGCGGAGTTGCCAGACTTTTCTATCGATGATGCGGGTACTTTTAAGTACTGCGGTAGATTTTGCATCCCTGCTGTTGGGGACATAAGAGGTATAATTTGTAGAGAGGCTCATGGATCCAGCGTTGCTTACCATCCAGGATCTACGAAGATGTCTCGTGACTTAAAGCAAATTGCCTGGTGGTATGGCATGAAAGGTTATATAGCCCGATTTGTTGCTGAGTGCCACACTTGCAAGCGTGTGAAGGCCGATCATGGAAGGCCTGGTGGCAAGTTGATTTCGTTAGAGATCCCGACTTGGAAGTGGGAAAGTATATCTATGGATTTCATCACGGCTTACCGAAATCCCCGAGGGGATTTGATTCTGTTTGGGTTATAGTGGATAGACTGACAAAGTGTGCTCACTTCGTGCCATATAAGATTTATTGCCCGATGAAGAAGATAGTAGAGTTGTACTTGAATGAAGTAATCCGACTGCACGGTGTGCCGGTTAGTGTTGGGTATTGTATCCACAATTACCTGGATTTGAGGAAGCCTCCTGTCAAGCTAAGATGAATTCACATTGTATTTGATGAAATCCTTCTAGTTGTGCTTGCAGCTATTCATCGCTAAGTACACACCAATGTCAGGGTGCAGTAGGTCAATATACACGGGTCTGCACAACGTAATCCCTCGTTGAGTATATCAGTGTGTTGGCTTACGTGTACACTCTCTATTGGAGTGTACTTATTTCCGAGCACAGGGTCATGAAAGATCAAGAGCAGACAAGGAGCAAGGATGGGCCAAAGACCAGCTCACGGGTGGAAAGACGAAAAATCGTCTAAGTCCAATTCGTCGAGAATCACTAAGTGATTCTCGCTGATTCGACGAGAATCACTAGTGATTCTCGCCGAATAGTCGAGAATCACTAGATGATTCTCGCCGGTTGGTGCCGTCTATCTCGGCGCCACAAGAAATTTTTCTAAGACAGAATCGTCGAGAATCACTAAGTGATTCTCGCCGATTCGTCGAGAATGACTTTGCATTCTCGATGATTCGGCGAGAATCAAGTGTGATTCCCGCCGATTCTCTCCGACATACTATACCTGTGTAGCCAAAATTCGACTAAGTAGAATTCGGCGAGAATCATAGGTGATTCTTGCCGATTCGTCGAGAATCACCTACGATTCTCACCGAATTTGACTTGAGCAAATTTCCGACACTTCCTGGACCGGTCCAGGTTACCAGCGGTATTTCGAACCGGACTTAGGTCTTCTTGTTGGTGGGGCCCACAACGGTCATCTTTATGACCTAAAGTATAAATATACAGGTATTTGTGAACAGAAAATGACGAATAGCTAAGTGAAGATAAGAAACGAGCAGCCATCAATCTCAAGATTGCGGGGCTCCATCCTAGGGTTACTCCGCCCGTGCTAGTTGATCGCCACCACTGATTGAGGTTTCCAACTCCTCTCCCGGCGACAGAAGCTCTGCCTCGCAACGCGTCTCGCGTGTCCTTCTTGAGAACCCTTGTCTCTTGATTTGTAGATCGGGAAAACTATCCCAATCCAAATCAATTGAGACGATTGATCCAAGAACGACCGTTGGTAGACCTTGCCGGCTTAGCTAAGAAGATTGGATCTACATAGTATCACCACCTCCTTCATTGAAGCCGTCGATCTAGAGGAGATCCTTTCCAAGAGAGATCTACGGTCGTGGACTCTTCGTCGACGTCAAGAAAACGTCGTCTAACGAAGAGAGACACCTTGATCTCCACAAGTTGTTTGTATTTCTTATACATTCTATTTTCTTTTTCATTGTAAAGGAACGATTGGTTCCTAGTTGTAATGGTTGGGTGCAACCCGCGGTGTGGGAGTAGTGACTCCTACGTATGGAAGGGTTCCTTTCGTTAGTGCAAGAATTGGATTTCAATCCTGTTAGAGAAGAGACCGAGTCTTCCCTGGTTGGGAGATAGGTCGTAGGGGGAGAGTGGACGTACCCAAATGGGGGAACCACTATAATTTGCCTGTGTTCTTTTCTGTGCTGTGTTGTTTGTTTTATTTGTGCAGGTACTGTTTTTAATTCCGCAAATACGCTACTAGTCACCTATCCCCCCCCCCCCATAGGTGAAGGTAGTTGGCACTAGGTGAACTTACAAGTGGTATCAGAGGGAGGTTCCTCGTCAAAAAGGTTCACACCTTGAGGAGAATCCTACCACCGGTGTCAACAAGAATGGAGATGGAATATGATATCTCTCCTCTTAGACTCCCCGCGTGCACAAAGGATTATTATCCCATCTGGAAGATGAGGGTATCTTTTTATTTGGAGGCCATCGACCCTCGCGCATCAATCATCTTGGAAGAGGGTACATTCATTCCCATGAAGGCTTCCTGCTCTGGAAAGGATATGCAGATCCCCAAGGAGACTACTGAAATGTCTGAGATTGAATTCTCTCTATTCAACTTGGATAAAATGATTCGTAAAATCATCCTGGATGTCTGGACTGGACCTTCCCGGTCAAGACTTGAAAAGTGTAAGACGGCCAAGTCCTTGTGGCAAACTGTCTCAGTCCTCATGGAGGGATCAGACAGAACAGGGATAAGTCTCCATCAAGAGGATGAGGCATATATGGGGGTCAGCATTTCTGAAGAAGAAAGTGATGACCAATTTCTCAGTATCAGGGCTCCTTTGTCTTTATCAGAGACTGAGGAGGAAGTTGAGGAAGACTGCTCTGTTGAAGATTACACAGCTTCCCCGGTCGGTCCTAACGCTATCCCTGATTAGCTAGTCAGGACCAGGTAACTTCTTCACCTTGCCCCTCTCTTCCTCAAGTTCCTGAAGACAGGAATAGTTTGGATGACTGCCCTTCAGAAAATCCTGATGCCCTGAAGAGTGCCCTTCAGAAGAGCAACCTGATTGTTGAGGAGCAAGCTCAGGAGATTGCTCGACTGAAGATCTTGTTGGATCTCCATTTGGCTTCCAACAAGGTAAAGGACTCTAAAATCTCTGATCTAGAGAGTCGTCTAGAAAATGAGAAAAGGATAGTATCAAACTTCTCCAAGGTTGATGCGATCAAAAGAAATGAAGAAAATGGGTGGATCTCCCGTATTATTAAGTCATGGAGAAATGGGGAAACGATATTCCGACCCCCCACCCCAGGCAGGGAGGGTACTCATCATGCCTATAGATATGACCACAGGAACTCCCGTGGTCACTACAAGGTGAATCAGTCCTCAGGTGGAGACACCCATAGTGCAATGGCTGTCATGGCCACTCACAAGAGAATACCTCAGGCTTATCCCAAACCCTTTGTATTCTCGGCCTCTGCCCCAACTCGGCATGAATATGCTGGTATCAACTCTCAATGCGCTTCTCACCACCCTAGGCCACAGAAAAGGGGGGTTAGAAGTCATGCAGTTAGTGCTCATGGGGCCTCTGGAAAGGTGCTGACTAAAAGGAAGGCACCACCTCCCAAGCCTCATGACGGTCTCCACATGCATTCCTTCCACCCTTCCACGTGTCACGATGGAAGAGACAATTTTGTGAGCAGTTTCGGCACTATCCCGTTTCGACCTAGGACCATGACTACCTCAGTCACCAGATCAGGTCACAAACGGCGATACAACATTAATAAGTGTTGGTGCTGTGGCAAAGTGGGTCACTTTGCCTTAGATTATTGGCACAACCCCTCTGTGTCTAGGGCAAGGGCATATCCACATCCTCGAGGCCAAGTTAGCCATCCCACCAGAGTTCCTGTGGGAAGGCACTCAAGTTGTTATGCTGACAAGAACCTAAGACCCAATACTTATTGGGTTCCTAAGGTAAGATAACTCTTTCTTGCAGGGTAGTCTAGGTTCCCGTAAACCTGATGGGAACCTGATAGGAGATGCTCCAAGAATGACGTGTAAAAAGTATCTGGAATAGGAGCAGTGCCATCAACACAGGAACATGTCAGTTGACCTCCTGATGTGCCTTGTGCTGATGATCTAAATGATACATCCTGTTATCACAGGTAATTGCAATTAGCCTAAATGTTTGAGCCATAATGCATAAATAGTTCCATATATGTATATATGTATGTTTACATATCCACACTAAGTAATAAATTACCACTTTTTGAAAGTAAATGGTCATATGGAGAATTCTTCACATGTGCTCCTTCACCTAGGGAAGGAGTAATATTGTGAGATAACCTTTAGTTCCATTAGTAAAGATTAGTCTGACATCATCAGGCACAAGTTCGCCCTCGGAAAACTGAGAAGATACGTCATTGGGAGTCACTGAGAATGACAACTGACATCATGAATATTGCGTTTATCAATCTAGAAATAACTTATGAAATTTGCTAGCCACTGTTATTGGGTTAGGTAAACCAAAGTTGATGTGCTTCCTAAGCCGTGTGGTATGTTGAAACATACTTGGATTAAGAAACAATTATTTTGAATCCTTTCCAACCCTTGACAAAGACGTAAATTAGGAATCCCGGCGATTTCCGTCGAACTAAAGTTATACCTGTCGAACTGAAGTTATACATAGATAAACCCGGTATACATATATATATACCCGACGAACCAAACCTTCCGCTATTCTAATTCCCGCCGACTCTTCGACTTCCGATATTCGCCGAGACCTCCCCGCAGGAATCCCACTGATCCTCTCCTCCCGGCGATTACCATCTTCGTGAGCCTGTGTTGACCTAACCCCGAATCCCGTAGGCCTTCCCTCTCGTAACTAGGGTGTTCGTCCAAGCTTCAACGCGAATCATTGTCGCGAGTTTCTTCGGGTGGTTTTTCGTCTCCCTGGTGAAGCAGCCAAAACTCCCTCTTCCTCTCCGCATTAGGTAACCTCGTCTTGTCCATTATAGTGATTTAAGCTTAGTGTAGCTTTGGTATTCACTCTCGTGGTTTCGGATTAGACTTAGACTTGGAAATCCCTCCCTAGGTTTGCAATGGCTCCAAGGACTACTGCCGGCCTGGTCACCGGATGCGAGTTGGTGCGAACCGGGTTCTCCCATGCCTCAGATGAATTCATAAATATCATCATTATGCTTGAGGAAGCGGGACTCACTTTCGTACTGGAGCACCCTTGCAAAATCCTGGACAAGGAAGTCATGGAGTTCTTCGCGACAGCCAAACTCCGAAATGAAGACACATACATCAAGAGTAAGGTTGCTGGGGCAAAGATTAAGATGTATATAAGGAAGCTGACCCAATGCCTGCAGCTATCCAGTTCTGAGCCAGAAGATTACCTAGAGGAACATGATTGAACAAGGACCCTATCATTCTGTGGACTGTCCAGGGGGACAAGGTCAATAAAGAGAAAAGACATGAACGAGGAGGGGAAACTGCTGTCAGACATCATTGGGAAGGTTCTAATTTGCAAACCTGGATCACACGACCATATCTCAGGGGATAAGTTCAAGATTCTGGTGGCGATTGTCTGCAGAAAAAGGTTCAACTGGGGAGCCATGCTCTTTGAGAAAATTGAAGACACTCTCTGATCCCCAAGCTTTGGTAGAATAATAAGTCTCTATCTTAATCAGCTGGATGGAGATAAATTTGACATGAGCAAAGGAGTGCCCCTGCACTATTTGAAAAAGATGGACTCAAGCATATTCAACCGGTGGGAGCGTCGAATAGGGCAGGTTGCCGTGGACATAGACCAAGAAGCATCTCCAGCTGAGGACACCAGTGCTCCTGCACATTCTGTGGCAGTTCCCAGTGAAGTTCCTAATGCACTGACTGCAGGAACTGAGGGGGAGCCTCTACCCGCTTCTGCTAATATCATATCGGACATCTCTCAGATAGCTAGAGATGCGGTTGAGACTGTGCAAGAAGATAGAGAGGAGGTGGTGGAAGATGAAGTGGCTGATGAGGAGGAGGAAGAGGAAGAAGAGGAAGATATGAATTATATGGCCGATAAGACTGAGAACATGGAAACTGAGGAGGTGGAAGCAGTACCTGAGAGGGAGAAAGGGGTGGATTCTCGGGAGGATGCTGATGTTCCATCTGAGGAACAAGCTCCTAAGAGATTGGATGCAAGAATGGAGGGGGAGCCCTCCCAGCAACCCTCTGTGAACATTCCAGAACATCCTACAGTGGATGCCAGTATTATGCTTGTGGAATCTATTCTAGTGTCCAGCTCACGCAGTGCTTCTGCTGAGGAGCCAGACCAGGGCGTGCCTGAGGTTCCTCCACTTCAAGCAAGTATAACAAATCATACGGTAAACATTATCCAAGGGATGCTGGATGAGCTTAAAGATAAGTTTGAGAAAGCCCAAAACAAAGTGCTGAAGAGAATGAAGAAATCTGAGGATCTCATGCTCAAGAATATAGTACAAATCAATCATAAGCTAGATGAGATGGAGAAGAAATTTGAAGAAAAATATACAGAGGCAGGCACAACAGTCTCTCTACTAATGAAAAGACTGAAAAAGAACACTGATGACCTGGCAGTGGTCAATAATAATACACATGTTGTGGCAGATAACATCCAAAAGTTTGATGCCAACATGGTGACGCGGAACGAAAATCAGAAGACACTGCTGGATGAATTTGGTAAAACTGTGAAGCACATTGATACATCCCTGCATTCTTATGCAAACTCTATAGCCGCCGAAGGAAAAAATTGGGAGGAGGAGTATAAAGCTAAGATGGCGGGGCTTCAACAATTGATAATCAAAAACTTCGCTCAGTCTAATAGGTATGCTGTTAAGATCTAACGAATCATAACTGAATCAACGTAATAGATAATATTTGTCTAATTCGATCAATCGAATAGGTATATGTTTGAAACGGCCCACTAGCTCGTATAGCAGGCATCGGGCATACCTATCCATGGTGCCCCGCCAGAGGATGAGGGCTTAACTGATGCTGCTGAGGAAGAAATAAGGACTGAAGAAGTACCACTGAGTGAAGCCGAGTCAAAGAAGGCTGCTGCAAGGGCTGAGCGAAGAGGCAGGTTTGATGAGGAAGCACTCATAAAAGCTAAAGGCAAAAGGCAAATCCAAGAAGGAACTTCAAAGGAAACACAACCAGAAAATAAGATCAGACTGAAGGAAGATGAAGTGCGTAATGAAAGGTGGAGCCCAGTCTCAAGGAGTATCATATTGGACACCTTTGTACTACAACAAGGGGGGCAAGTTAAAAGGAATGATGTGTATAGTCAATACGAGTGGGAGCTGCACAAAATTTATGAAGCCAAAAGAAACCTATTCTTCAGGACCAATACAGTGGGAAACAAAGCTCCCCCTCCGAGATACTATCCAAAGCCCAAAGAATATTTTGAGCGGCAAAGAAGAAAGTTCTTGGCTCAGCAGCTTAAAGAAGAGATAGCTAAGGATAAAGAACTCTAGGATGTTAGCTAGTGTTTTCCTTACATTTTGATTTTCTCTATCATGTAAAATTGGGAACATTTAATGTGGATATCTATATATATATATGTGTGTGTGATTTGTTGATTGGTTCTCATATTAGTCTGATTGCACTTATTATCTTGGTTGTTGAAATTCATCTTAGCTAGTAGGATTTTGGCTTCTTCAAATAGGGGGAGATTGTTGGGTATTGTATCCACAATTACCTGGATTTGAGGAAGCCTCCTGTCAAGTTAAGATGAATTCACATTATATTTGATGAAATCCTTCTAGTTGTGCTTGCAGCTATTCATCGCTAAGTACACACCAATGTCAGGGTGCAGTAGGTCAATATACACGGGCCTGCACAACGTAATCCCTCGTTGAGTAGATCAGTGTGTTGGCTTACGTGTACTCTCTCTATTGGAGTGTACTTATTTCCGAGCACAGGGTCACGAAAGGTCAAGAGCAGACAAGGATCAAGGATGGGCCAAAGACCAGCTCACGGGTGGAAAGACGAAAAATCGTCTAAGTCCAATTCGTCGAGAATCACTAAGTGATTCTCGCCGATTCGTCGAGAATCACTAGATGATTCTCGCCGGTTGGTGCCGGCTGTCTCTACGCCACAAGAAATTTTTCGAAGGCAGAATCGTCAAGAATCACTAAGTGATTCTCGCCGATTCGTCGAGAATGACTTTGCATTCTCGACGATTCGGCGAGAATCAAGTGTGATTCCGGCCGATTCTCCCCGGCCTACTATACCTCTGCAGCCAGAATTCGACTAAGTAGAATTCGGCGAGAATCATAGGTGATTCTCGCCGATTCGTCGAGAATCACCTACTATTCTCGCCGAATTTGACTTGGGCAAATTTCCGACACTTCCTGGACCGGTCCAGGTTACCAGCGGTATTTCGAACCGGACTTAGGTCTTCTTGTTGGTGGGGCCCACAACGGTCATCTTTATGACCTAATGTATAAATATACAGGTATTTGTGAACAGAAAAATGACGGATAGCTAAGTGAAGATAAGAAACGAGCAGCCGTCAATCTCAAGATCGCGGGGGTCCGTCCTAGGGTTACTCCGCCCGTGCTAGTTGATCGCCACCACTGATTGAGGTTTCCAACTACTCTCCCGGCGACAGAAGCTCTGCCTCGCAACGCGTCTCGCGTGTCCTTCTTGAGAACCCTTGTCTCTTGATTTGTAGATCGGGAAAACTATCCCAATCCGAATCAATTGAGACGATTGATCCAAGAACGACCGTTGGTAGACCTTGCCGGCTTAGCTAAGAAGATTGGATCTACATAGCATCACCGCCTCCTTCATTGAAGCCGTCGATCTAGAGGAGATCTTTTCCAAGAGAGATCTACGGTCGTGGACTCTTCGTCGACGTCAAGAACACGTCGTCTAACGAAGAGAGACACCTTGATCTCCACAAGTTGTTTGTATTTCTTATACATTCTATTTTCTTTTTCATTGTAAAGGAACGATTGGTTCCTAGTTGTAAGGGTTGGGTGCAACCCGTGGTGTGGGAGTAGTGACTCCTACGTGTGGAAGGGCTCCTTCCGTTAGTGCAAGGATTGGATTTCAATCCTGTTAGAGAAGAGACCGAGTCTTCCCTGGTTGGGAGATAGGTCGTAGGGGGAGAGTGGGCGTACCCAAATCGGGGAACCACTATAATTTGCCTGTGTTCTTTTCTGTGCTGTGTTGTTTGTTTTATTTGTGCAGGTACTGTTTTTAATTCCGCAAGTATGCAACTAGTCACCTATCCCCTCCCCCATAGGTGAAGGTAGTTGGCACTAGGTGAACTTACAGTTAGCATTATTTCTGATCGAGACTCCCGGTTTACTTCTCGTTTTTAGCAGAGTCTGCAGGAGGGTTTGGGTACGGATCTGAGATATTCTACTGCTTACCACCCACAAACCAATGGGCAGACGGAGTGGGTGAACCAGATAGTTGAGGATATGATCTGATGCTATATTTTAGACCACGGTGGAGCGTGGGATGAGCGGCTGTGACTTATGGAATTTGCATACAACAACAGTTATCAGGAGAGCTTGAAGATGGCTCTGTTCGATGCCTTGTATGGGAGGCGCTGCAGAACTCTGTTGTTTTGGGCTGAGGCTGGTGAGAGGACATTGTTGGGTCCTGATGCGCTTGAAGAAATGGAAGTCGCAGTGAAGCTTATTCGAGAGAAGCTTCGTATAGCTCAGGACAGGTACGAGAAGAACGCCAATCGACGTAGGACTTCCTTGGAGTTTTCTGTAGGGGACCATGTATTTCTTAAGGTTTCCCTAATGGTGGGTATAAAGAGGTTTGGTAAGAATCGGAAATTGGACCTGAGGTATGTGGGCCCGTTTAAGATAATCGAGCGGATTGACGTATCAGCTTACAGGTTGGATTTGCCAGGAAACTTCCCAGGTGTTCATAATGTTTTCCATGTATGCCAATTGCGGAAGTGTGTGCGCAATAGTGGGCAAGTCTTGGACGTTGTGCTCTAGTTGGAGCCCAACCTCTCTTTTGTTGAAGTGCCGGTCAGTATTTTGGATACTCAGGAACGGGTGCTGCGAAAGAAGTCCATTCCGATGGTGAAAGTTCTATGGAAGAATCAGGATTTGGAGAGCGCGACTTAGGAGCTAGAGTCGGCCATGAGGAAGGCTTACCCTCACCTGTTTCCCTGATTTGATCGGCATGTTTCCCTTCTTGTAACTCCTGTTTATTACTTTTTCCTTCTATAGTAGAAGTGTTGTGCGTAAAGTTTCGGGACGAAACTTTCTTTTAGGGGGAGTGACTGTAACACCCCCGATTTTTCTGCGACTATTTTATTCTCGTTTGGCGTTACGGTGACGCGTTTTCGTGGCTTGTGCCATTTGTGGAGTGTGGTTTAGCTCCTTAGAACTGAGTGGCCTATTTTGTAGCCTATGGGCAAGGTCTCCCTAGCAAGCCGAGTCATTTTGGGTGACCCGGTGTGGCCTCTTGGGGGATGCTTGTGTTTTGGCTTTAGGTGGGTATAAATCGAGTTCTATTCGTCGAAAGTTAATTTCGACTTTGCTGTTGCGTTCGTTGAATAGGTATTTAGCTACGGTGTGAATTTCATCGAATTCCGAGGTAGTTCGGTTTTCGTGTCATTTTGGGTGTGCTATTAGTAAAATCAAATTAGAAATTTGATTTTAGCTAAGTGAAACGGCATTTTCTGGCAGCATTTAGGCTGATTAGGCGTGTTAAGGCTTATTTAATAGCCTTAATTAGGAGTTGGCAGGCCCACTCTCCTCCTTCCCGAAACTGTCGCCCTCTTCAGTTCGCGAAAAGAGGCGGAGAACCGGCGGGCTGCCCTAGCCTTCGGACGGCGATTTCGGGAGCTTTCGTGGAAGGACTACAATTCCGAAAGTGGATTTGGCTTGCTCTCGCTCAGATCTACATTTTTACGGTAAGAGATTTATTTTTCGTTGAGTTTTAGGAGACTTGGATTTTTCGGTTCTTGCGGATTCCGCCATTAAAATGCGGGATTTTGCTGTTAGGTGTTACTGCTGCTAGTGCCATGTGGAGAGAAGAGAAAGTCGTCCAAGCTTCGCTGGAAATCGAGGCAAGTGGTATTCTTGTCCTTACCATTTTTTACTCTCTTGTTGAATTGAAAATCCCGGTTAGCCCTAGGGTAGAGGCCAAGCTTTTCTTTTATCTTGCTGAATTTTAGGACTTAGTTTCTCCAAATAAGCCCCCCCCCTTCTTTGTTCTACTGGTGCCCAAACCGCCGGCGTAATGCCGTTAATATAAACTCCAGATTTCAGTTTGGTTGCTGCTTGCGGGTGAAGCCGGGAGAGAGAGTATAAGGGGGGGTGCCTGCTGTGTGTCTGGGAAAGAGCCAGATTTGGACTCTATGTCTAGCCGGCGTTGAGTGTGGTGCACACACTCAAAGCCTTTGCGGGTTTGGTGTTGAGTGTGTTGCATACACTCAATTCCACAGCAGTAGCTAGTTTGAAATTTTTGCTAAGTACTGGGGCGTTGAGTGAGGTGGACTCACTCAATGCCGTATCCCCTGCTAGCGGCTAAGTACTTTGGCGTTGAGTGAGTCGACCTCACTCAATGCCATTTCCGTTTTGGCATTGAGTGAGGCAAGCTCACTCAACGCCGCGGTTTTTCCGAGAAGCTAAGTACTTTGGCATTGAGTGAGGTGTGCTCACTAGACGCCACAGCCTTTTTTGAGGCTAAGTACTTTGGCGTTGAGTGAGTCGACCTCACTCTACGCCATTTCGATTTTGGTGTTGAGTGAGGTTATCTCGCTCAACGTCGTAGGCAAGTTTGCGGTCATGTCCTGTGGCATTAAGTGAGTGAACCTCACTTAACGCCATTTCTGCTTTGGCGTTGAGTTAGGTAGACTCACTCAACACCACAGCCCTTCTTTACAGCAAAAACCTTTGGCGTTGAGTGAAACGACCTCACTCAACGCCATTGCCGTTTTTGCGTTGAGTGAGGTCAGCTCACTCAACGCCGCAGATTTGCCTTGTTTGCGGCTAAGTGCCAGGGCGTTGAGTGAGTGAACCTCACTCAACGCCATTGTTGTTTTGGCATTGAGTGAGGTGGACTCACTCAAGGCTGCAGTCTTCTTTTGTGGCTAAGTGGCAGGGCATTGAGTGAGTGAGCTTCATTCAACGCCATTGCTGTTTTGGCATTGAGTGAGGCTAGCTCACTCAACGCCACTTTATCTGATTGTGGTTAAGTACCAGGGTATTGAGTGAGTGTACCTCACTCAACGCCATCATTGTTTTGGCGATGAGTGAGGCTAGCTCACTCAACGCCATAGTATTCTTGCGGGAGGCGTTGAGTGAGTGAACCTCACTCAACGCCTTTCCTGTTTTGGCATTGAGTAAGGCTAGCTCACTCAACGCAAGAGTTGTTCTTCTGGAGGGCGTTGAGTGAGTGAACCTCACTCAACGCCAAGGCTATTTTTGCGCTGAGTGAGGCTAACTAACTCAACACCAAGGTCTGGTTAGGCGTTGAGTGGGTCCCACTCAACGCCAAGCCGTGTTGAGTCATTTCAACACTTTTTCCCTACCTCAATTTTCATTCCCGAGTGAATTCCTTATTTATGTTTTTAGTTTCCTTGTCAGCCATGTTTTTCTTTCCTAAAGGCCGAATCGTGGCTCGTGGTTAGTAGTGGTGGTTTGGAGCTCTTAAGAGGGGAGGTATTGTGTAATTTCGCCAAGGCCACCCTTTTTCTTTTATCTTGCCCCAGGTACGGGCTGGGCAAGGGGGTGGGAGGTCCTACGTGCTTTCACATATAAACCCTTGGGCTTTATTTCTTGGAAATGGTGGTTGGGGGACTGAGTTTTCCTCCAACCCAGATCCACATTGTTTGTTGTGCTACTACCATCTCCCACAGTTCAGGGTGTTAGACATTTCTTCCTTGGTAGATTGCAGCAATTTTTGCTCTTGGCGGCTTAGTAGACTCGTTAGGAAGTAGTTTCTAGGCAGGGTTGATGTTGTTTCCTCGCACCTAGTGCATTTCTTTTTTGTCTTGCCTTGGGAAGTTGTGATTGTTACTGCTTTGTTTTTTTTCTTTCATTTGTCATCTGATTGACACTTTCGTGCAGTTTTTTCCTTGTTTTGCTTGTTGAGGTATTCTCTCTTCTTTTGAATGCCTCAGGTTCTGAGCAGTAGTCAGTTTTGTGGCTAAGTTGCTGTGGTGTTGCTGGCGGTTTCTTGGACTTTGGAGATCCTTCTTGCTTTGTTTAGTGAGCTAGTTTTTCTGCACTTTTCTTTCAAACATATATATTTGCCAGTGGGTTCGTGTTAGGTTGTTGGCTCCCACTAGTAGTTTTTACCTTTGTACTAGATATATTACTTTTGCTGCTACCATTTTTTGGAGATAAACTACTTGCTCTGAGGAGGATTTATGCTAGGTTGCTAGTTATTTTTAAAACTTCAATTATTATTATAAGTATAGCTCATGATCAGCATGTTTTATAAAACTCAATCACTATTTTCCAAACAACGTATAAAGATCGTTTTCCTATATATAGTATAAATTGAAAGTAGAGTCCTGCATAGCATAAGTGGTCCTCTTGGGGCTCTTCTGCACTCCTAAGGATGTCAAACATGAATAAAGTATTTTTCTGCAGCTCATAAGTATAGTTTTAAACTGTGGACTAGGTGATGCATCGAGCCGAGGGATACGGCCTCTAAAATATAACTGATTTTCTAATCATTAAACTCATGAATTTCTTTAATAAAGTAAAGTAGATGGTTTTGCCTGAGCGTCAGCAGTTATCCCCTGCTTGACGTGGCATCAAGACGCGTGTTTTCTCATACTCTGATAATTCCTAAATTTGGAGAAAATACGGGTTGTGACAGGGGGGGAGTTTCAGCTAGCTTTGCCACCTCCCTGATGGCATAGATCATGGTTTCCTTATCTCCAGTTAAAGATCTAAGGAATTTATCATTCAGCTCATAATTTCTGAAGACCCTCCCATAGGTCCTCAACTCATTCACTATTCTGAAGAATTTTTCATAGCATTCAGCTACGCTGTTCGGAGGAGGTCTTGTAATAATCCAACATTAAGCTGTAGGCGAATATTTATATGTACACTGTGATAATTCAATGCATGATGATAGTATTGGAATAGACCCCACGTAAACAAAGGGTGAATGATATGCGGTTGAGCGAAACAACTTGGTGGGGATTAGTGAACGAATGCTATTTAGTCATTTAATAACAATGATTACTAGAGCTTGGGTAAATGCTCAGTGTTGATTGATATGAATTTGTGTGTTGATTATCGGATGAGTAACTCATGGGCTCACGAGTGATTAGGTTGGTAGAATAATGTTGTTGGTGTCGTGAGAAGAGTCATAAATTGGACGGTTGGGCTTGGTCCTCGGTGTTCATGTCCCGATGCTCCTTCCGTGCCAAGTGAACGGTTGGGCTTGGTCTTCGTTCTCGTTTTCGAGGCTCCTTCTATATCACAATGTGGATATAATACATTTTGTGCGAGTCGGCACGCGGTGTCGTAATCCCGGGTTAAGGATAGTGTGGCAAGTTTACGGGCTTGCCAATCGTCACACCGATGGGAGTTGACAGCTAGAACTTGGGCGGTTGGGCTTGGTCCTCGGTTTTCACGTCCCGAGGCTCCTTCCGTGCCAAGTGAACGGTTGGGCTTGGTCCTCGTGCTCATTTCTGAGGCTCCTTCCGTATCACACCATAGGCAAGTTCGGCACTAGGATCTCGGTGCACATCTACCCGAGACACCCGCTGAGCCGTAGTACGTAGGTGAGCTCCGTTGTTGTGTTCTTAGCATTGAGGAGTACAAAGGCCGAGGCCAGGTAGTGTGGAGACCAGCCTAGTAGTGGAGATGCATGCTCTAATATCACTGTCTGGCCACGACGGATGATTCCTGAGAGGTTAGCTACCTGCTCGAAAAGTGGGAACTACAAGTCTGTGTCGACATAGAGATTGCATGTGCGTGATCATGGGTGAGTCATTGCATTGCATACATACCATTACACCTCATTACATACACAAGATACTCATCGTATAAGTTTGTATGGGCACTCCTATAAGATGAGTTACTTATTGCTGAATGATCCTCAACTTATAAGTTTGTATGGGCATTCATATATGGTTAGTTACCTTCTGTTATATCCATATTCATATGCTGTGGTAGATGGTATAAATGCTAGAACTACATGTTACTTGTTTATGAACTGCTTTACATAAATAGTGATATACCACCTGCTTGTACCTATGTTTATATATATTGTACCCTATTCCTTTCTCTGCCCGGTGCCGAGGAGTCTCCGGGGGAGCGTATGTGAAGCCACTTAGACTTTATGACTAACGGTTGTTACGTCTTCCTTTTTAGGAGGAAACCCCGTAGGTGGAGCAGTAGGATATGCAGCCGGACAGCAAGGCCAGGACGATAGGGCCTGAGGGGATAGTACCATCGTTACCGTTAGTTACTGATGTGAGTGGGAGAGCCGTTTGTTGTACCCTTTTTGGGAAAACTTTTTACGTACTCTGATATTAGAAGCTTGTTGTTGGTTCTCTACTGTTGTTATATTATTATCTATATGCTTGGTGTGAATTTTACTTCTATTCTATATTCTGGTTTGGTTGACAATGATGATATTGGTTGTAGGCGAAAGAATATGTTTCTTGTGGTACAGACTAGCCCGAGTGTTAGTGCTATCGCAAGGCGGCTGTTCTGGGCATAAGACCCCTCTCGTGCCATGTTCTGTGTTCCTGGAGGGTGGTCTTACATCTAAACCCAAACTTGTCTGAAATGGAAGGGGGGACATCATAATTTATAAAAAAAATTCTCCGGTTGGTCACGACCTAGGACACTCCCGGGGAGGGCGTGTCAGGGGGCGTGACACGTACGGAGTATACCTCGGGTTCTAAATTCTTGCAGGAAGGATGATTGCTTCTGTACAATGGCTGACACACCCTAAGCCACGCCCGTGTAGGGGGGCGTGACACGTACATCAAGTCTCAATCATTGGTAAGAAATCCATCAGTCTTGGAAAAGGGGGCAAACACGCCCTGGGTCACGCTCGTGATGGGAGGCGTGACAGGTACGATTGGCGTGCTGAGGCGAAAATGTATTTAATGCGGCGTCAGACTTCGGGGAGAGGGCGACATGCCCCGTGTCATGCCCGAGGACACGCCCGGGGAGGGCGTGTCAGGGGGCGTGACAGCCATTTTTCCTGTTATTTGTTCTCTGTCAGCAAGCTTCCTCGGGATTGGGTGACATGCCCTGTAACACGCCTAGGGAGGGAATGACAGGGGGGCGTGTCAGGACATTTTTGGCCAAAATTCTAAAAACCTGCAAAAAGACAAGAAAATGTTAGTGACAATAATATTTACATAAGAAAGATAAAAATTAAGCTAATAGGACACGATTAGCACCTTCAAAAATAGAAAATACGATAATAGTTTAGGCTACAAAACATATTATCAGGGGGCAATCCTTGTAGCTTCTCGGTAAATACCTCAGGGAAATCCCGTACCACTCTCACGTCTTTCATATCTATTGTCATCTCTTTCAACTCGAAACAAATCATGTAGACGCCAACCCCCTTCATGTGGGCTTTTAAGGCATGAATTGAAGATATTAATATACGAATTACAAATCTGATACCTTGAAAGATGACTTCAGAGTCCCCATGTCTTAAGAAATTTCGTTTCTCCTAACAATAAATTCTAGCGCGGTGCCAATCCAACCATGTCATGCGCAGAATGAGGTCGAATTCCGGCATTCTCAATACTGTGCTAGGGGTTTCAAATGTCTTTCCTCCAAGGAGTATCTCCAATTCACAATTGGCGGTTGCAGTCATCTCATAGCCATCTTGGAGGCGTACTCTCCGAGCAATACTAGTGAAGTATTGCACTCCTTCTAGGCCCTTAACAAAGTCTGCCGACACAAACGAGTGTGTGGCTCTTGTATCGAATAGAGTGTAGGCCGGTTTGCCACCAACCATCATTGTGCCTAGGTATCAATTATAAAGTCTCAAAGCTAGACTCCTTGCATATCCTAGGCAATCGAAAGGAAATGCTTATAACACATCAATCGAATCATGGCATACCTGCAATCACCTCCTAGAGATTCCTTTCCTGCGCAATATCTAGCCCAAACACCTGATCCCGAGCAGGCCTGAGGTTTCTTCCTCATGGTCCTCGCCCCCATCCATGTACATGTCCCCTTCCTCGTGGAGGCATTGGAGGGAGAGCAGGAGGAGCATTCCCACATAACTGCAGGCAGTGACGTCGGATGTGGCCCGATTTGTTGCATTGGAAGCCTACTCGCTTATACCGCCCGTCAGGTTGTTGGAACTATTGAAACTCTGGAGGTGGAGGTAATGCTGGCGGGTGTGGGACCGGGCGCTCGATTCTAAAGTTCTTGTGGAAACACCCGCCACCTCTCTTATATCCTCTTCCCCCTCTGTTGTCATGCCTTCTTTGAGTACTAGGGAAAGCTTCCATCATACCCTCAGCGGGTCTCTTACCACTTTTCAAGTGGTCCGCCTCTAGCCTCTTCGCCATGTCAATTATCTTTACTAAGATGGAGTCCTCTATAAATAAAAGGTCTTGCCTCAGGGGGTCCTGCAAGCCTTTGTAGAACAGTTTAGCATTTTTTCCATCGCCCAACTCATAGGAATCCGCAAATCTTGCAAGATGCTAAATCTCTCGCTAGTACTCTGCCACTGACTTGGATCCCTGCTTCAACTGTAGGAATCTTTTCTCATGTTCATCTCGAGCTGACGAAGGGATAAAGTGCTCTAAGAAAGCTCCAGAAAACTCTCTCCAACTAATATCTGTGTAGAATCTTCCTTAGAAGGTAGAACCCATGATATACTTCCACCACCTTTTCGCATGTAGTTCCAGAAGTTATACTGCTAGGGTCACAACCATATTGTTCGGACATCTAATTCCCGCAATCAGCTCTTGCACGTTGTCTAGCATTCTTCCGTATTCATAGCCGACTCTGTCCTGAGGTAGGTAGGAGGGGCGAGAGCTCGGAAAGTGCTCAACCAGTTTGATCCCGGAGCTTGTTGCTGCACTGGTACCTATTGAGACCTAAAGGAATCAAGAATAGTCGTGATCGTCTGTCCCAACTCTAATTGCTTGAAATGAGTTGGTATGGAAGGGGCGGGAGTGCCCCCACTTGATTAGCGTGCATAGGGATCTACACGTAAGGTACAGAACTAAGGTCAGGTTGGCTAATTATAAGGTAAAGATTGGACATACTTAGTGTGAATTACATTTGGGCACACCACTGCTTCCGCTAAGTCAGCTTGTCCCCAAACTGACTAACTCAATGGAGGTGTCTCCATTGTTTGATGACCTCTTTAGTTCAGGATCGAAGCAAGCTGATACCATTTGTAAGACCTCCCCCCCATCCCGGAACACAAGACACGGCTGAGGGGAGTCTTATGCCCAGAACAGCCGCCTTGCGGTATCGTTACCACATAGGCTAACCTGTAATACAAGACGCATATCCAGCCTGCTAAACATATCATTGAAGCAAACCCAACATAAAGAATATAAAATAGAAATAAAATCGACACTAGTATAATAGTCCATGGTACGATAAAAATAAGAAACAACCAAGGCTTCTATTAAATCAATGATGGCAGCGATGGTACCGTTACATCAGGACCTGTCTCCCTGGACTAGTAACCTTGCTGCGTAATCTACTGCTCTATCTGCGGGGTTTCCTCCTAAAAAGGAATACATAGCAACTGTTAGTCATAAATTCTAAGTGGCTACCATATCCGCTCCCCCGACGACTCCTCCTCATCGGGCGGAGAAAGGACAAGGGTATAATATATATATAAATAGTAATACAAACAGGTGGTAAAAGATTAATCAATATCATTGAATAACAGAGTAACTACAACAACTAAGTATAACAATAAACTTTAGTAGTTCTACCATCAACAGCAATATATAATTATAAATCTACGACAGTAACTTAACTTTTTTGAATACCCATACAGACATATAAATTAAGGATCAGCTCAATAGTAAAGTAACTCATCATATAGGAGTTCCCATACAAACTTATACGATAAGGATTTTGTGTATGTAATGTATGTAATGATATGAATGCAATGCAATGACTCACCCATGATCATGCACAAGTATTTGTTATGTCGACACAGTCTTGTAGTTCCAACTTTTCGAGCACGTAGTTAACCTATCAGGTGTCATTCATCATGGCAAGACGGTGACAGTAGAGCGGTCTTCTCCACTACTAGGCTGGAATCCATACTACCTGGCCTAGGCCTTCATACGCCTAATGTTAAGAACACAACAGCAGAGCTCATATGTGTACAATGGCTCAAAGGGGTCTTAGGTAGATTTGCACAATGAACACATCCCAAACATGCCTATCTTCATGACACGGAAGGTGTCGCTGTGAACAAATCACCAAAGGACCAAGGCCAACCATCCACTAACACGGAGGGTGCCTCGGGAAGTAAACACCGAAGACCAAGGCCCAACCATGCAAAGTCTATCTGTCAACTCCCGTTGGTTTGACGACTGGAGAGCCCGTAGATCTGCCACATTATCTTTAACCCAGGATTATGACATCGTGTGTCAACTCACACCGCATGCAATTTAACAAATAAGGGCTCCACTTCGAGTCTTTTTTATTTAATCACATCTCGTGCTTAATAACACACAAGGGCTCCACACTAAGTCCCTTATCAGCATGTCATTTTAGTGCGACAACACCCTCGCACTTCCAACACTTCCACATATCCTTCAAAATAACATAATGGTACTTCACATATTCATCAACCATTTGGTTATCATAATTATATATAGACTATGGTCACTTATCATTAATATCAACTAGATACAATTTCTTTAGCAAGTTCAAACCATTCGTCCACATATGGATGTATCAACTAAATTCCAACAACCACTTGTTTATCGTAATCACTACCAACTATGTACAGAAAACTTCATGCAAACTTCATCATTATTCATTGTATTACCATTATTAAGTATGTATTTATCGGTTCACATATTTAAACCATTCCTACCATCCCAACTCGTCAACCCATTCGTTCACTAACCTCCACAAAATCATCTCGTTCAAGTACAATTCACAACACCATTTGTTCATTAAGGTTCTATCCAACAAATGTCATTGACCATATTTTACCACAATTACTTTTAGACTAAATTCACCAAAATGTTAACATTATTGTACTACAGTCTCTCTCTACCAAATCCAAAGCCGATTCAACACAAAACCGAGAACTATATGTGCAGGAAAGATTACTGTATATAAACTTCGAGCAGGGATTCCTGAGGCTATAGGAATCCGGTTAAGGTGTTTAACCCCTCGTTGGAAAGGTCTTTCCGTGCGCTACAACTTTAATGTTCAGCCCACAATCCAGATCTGGCCGCATCATGTCTGAAAATAGCCTCAAAGTTCTCTACGCATAGAAAACAGATTTCTGTGCGCATCTTAAAGCAGGACAAACGACATCAGCTCGTCTTCATCCTCTATTTATTTCAACACTTCTCACGGATTTTTCTTCACCCTTATTCACCCTCATGAGGACGTTTATCTTCACGATCTCAGTCCACAAACTTCATTTGAAGTGAGGAAAGGTTGAAGACTCTACCACCGGACACAAATCCAAGCCGGCCTCCTCCTAGGAGATCTTCGCCTCGCAAGTCCGAATCCATTAGGTCGATATCTCTCCTAGAAATAACTTTAGATCTAGCACCAAGCGAGAGGGTAGGAAGCTCACCTCATCTCCGGCATTTCCACTATTTCTGGCCATGGATCTTGTTACTCTTCATTGCGGCATCCTCTCGTTCGTTGGGGGTGGTTTCTCTTCCCGGAAAGATAGATCGACCCTTCTCCCAGAGAAATGACTCCGACAACTCTTCTCTCCCGACGGTTTCAACAAAGGAATTTTCTCGGCAAAAATTTAAAAGTGACGGCTATGGTTTTCCGCAAGTCTCTTTTTATAATATGAATTATGGTTGAACCGTCTGCCACGTGTCACCCTATTATTGGATGGCTTATATTATATCATTTTGAAAGGATGCGGCCCATTTAAGTCGGTTTGGCACAATTCCCAAAAATCTGGTTTAGACCGGCCAAGTGACAATAAGTAGACTGCACCAGAAATCTGCTAAGTCAGATTCGTCGAGTAAGTAAACTTTACTCGATGAATCGTTGAGTATTATACTGTAACTTGACGAATCGTCTAGATTCGTCGACACCACTCAATGCCATATGTAAGCAAAACACTTTCCAAGTTAAAATCGTCGAGTTTACCTTCTTTACTCGACGAACCATCGATTAGCATCGAGTGCACTCAACGCACTCGACGCCACAACTCTCAGGATAATCAAAGTTAAAGCGTTGAGTCACTTTCCTTTACTCGACGAATCATCGAGTGGCGTCGAGTGCACTCAACGCACTCGATGTAAGACCCCCCCCCCTTTTTTTCTTTTTAAACACCGGGGTCTTAGCCCAGAATTGCCGCTTTGCGGTGGCACCGACTCACGGGAAGGTCGCCACTACAAAACGCCAATTCTGCCGGCCCTTTTCGATCGCAGAATAGTAGCATAATAAAGTAAGAGCAAGTCCACAATAATCACATGTATAAAAATAAATCTCCACGAAGGGAGTGTCCACAATATATCAGAGTACTGCAAATACGGGCTTAAGCCCGGTACATTATATCCTCACTACAAGTCACTCGCGGAAGCAAAACTAAAACTAAGCATCACCGTAACTGTCACTGAACCGAGAGCACACAAGCTGGACTGGCCCAACTCCACCGACTCTGTACTCTGCTGGTACTGCATCTCTGGGTGCTTCTTCCTTTTCGGCCTGCCGTCGCCGCATCACGATCCATGTCTGCGTCTACGTCTTCGGCCTCCTGGCTGCTGAGCTGGTGGGGTCCTACCCATCAAGGGGCATTTGACCCGTGTATGTCCCGGCTGGTGGCAATGGTAACACGGTCGCGGGGTCAACTCTGTCAGAAACTGAAACAACCGGGACCCTTCCATATGGTACACCTAGAATGTTGTGGTTCGAAAACCGTTAGTCATAAAGACTAAGCCCTATCATCCCCTACCCCTTCCCCCATAGCTCCTAGGTACCGAGCGGAGAGGAAGAAAGGGAAGGACATGAAGGTGGAGATTAAATCAAATAATTAGGTGACAGCGGACCTATGCTAGCAATTCTATAGTAAATAAGATAAAAACAGAAAGTAAGAAATATAACCTTAACTTATGCGTGGAAGCGCATAAGCCGAGGGATCTTTTGCAGGGCTCCCATCGTATAGAGTGTCCCATACCACTTATACGTTGGGGTGTCGGTTGTCAAACAGCAAAGAATGGCAAGTAAGTGAAAGTACAAGTAATATAACCATTGATTTATAGGGATTACCCCTATAGACCAAGGGGTCGTTTTGCAGGGCCTATCGTATAAAACGTCCCATACCATTTTATACGTTAGGTGGCATGTTTATGCTATGACACACAATTATGCTATGAAATGCACAAGCAAGTGCAACACACCCACACGACTCTATGCGCACAGACCTTTAGTTCCCCCTGTTCGGGCGGCTAGCTTCACCCCCAGGAACCTCCGTTGTGGCAAACGGAGACAGTGAGTCGGGCCCCCCACTCCTAGGCGGGTAACCACACTACCAGGCCTAGCCCTTCCGTACGCCCCTAGAAGAACACAACCTAGAGCATCCGCGTACTTGTGCTGGCTGTACACACCAGGCTTTTTGCCGAGTCATCGTACCGCTGTCGGTGTGATCGATCGCCTAGTACCGATGACCCACCACTTATATGCACATGCAACCATGTCAATTATTATATTTGTACAAGTTCTTATATTTCCGAGCCTCCAGCTCTCTAGCCTACTAGGCCTATACCAAGTCCCCGAGCATCCCGCTCCCTGGAATTCCAATTTACCAACCAACCATCGTCATTACTAGTAGGCCCTTAGACCATGGACCTACTCTACCCATTCCGTGCCATTTCTTCTTCCTAAGTGTACAAGTGTAGGTGTGCGGTACAACTATTATTAGTGTTACTCTTGATCATTTTATTCCTACCATTTAAGGTTAACCTGGGACTTCCCGAGGGTTACCCGGTGAAGGGCTCGCAGCGATACTAGGAGCTATGATGGGGTGAATCCCAAAACTCCCTTTCCAAGGCACTTATTATACTTGGTTGGTTCCCTTAACCCATTCCCTTCTCGCATTACGGTGGGCTATTCCTAGGGTGACTTGACTCTTCCTCTTCTCGGGGAGGACGGTCTTCCGTCGAACCCGAGCACTACCTATCGCTAGTCAATCTCACCCTTACCTATCCTAACTTCCAATAATGAACTTGATTTAACTCATCCTGTCCAAACCAGCAGACCACCCAAAATTCCATCTCCAAGTTCATTACTCACTCTAGCTCTGCTTCTGCAGTTTTACTAAACGCAGACCGTCCTAATCTTTATGAGGTATGCAATGGGTGGTACTCCCAACTGTCTTCCAAATCCCATATAATATTTACTGGAGGTCTACCATGACCTAAATGGTCTAAATCCAGAAATTAATAATTTTCCTATTTCGTTTGGCATTTAATTTATTTATTCTAAGATCCCGACTGCCCTTGTATGAACATGAAGTGCACTAATTAGTCAATAATAAATCATCATAAAGTCAGTAAAATCATATGAGACATTTAAACAGCAATTCCAAGTTTTGAGAAATTCCAAAGATGTTTATGCCTATATTTCCTAATTTATCATTTTAGGCCACTTTTATTATATCATGAAGGAAGTACTGTAAATATTTATCCAAAAATCCCAAGAAAATTATGTAAGCTATATAGTGACCTAAAACCATCATAAACCATGTACCATAATTTTTCTCCATCATTTGAACTCTGAATTTATTTTAAAGTAAGATACTAATTTTCATAACTTAATGAAGGAGGTACTGTTTTTATCCATCTAAAATTCCAGAGAAAATTACTAGGTGACTATCATAATTTGAAATACCCACTGATCAAATTTCATAATTTTCCAATCAATAATTAAGCACTATTTGTATTTTTGACTGTATATCATATTTAGCACATTAAAGAATAAAGTACCCAAAATATTTAGATAAAATTTCCAAGAAAATTACAGAAGATATAATTTGCTATAAGATGCCCTAATCAAATATTTCATAATATTCCAGTGAACATAAATTCCATAATCATCAAAATAAATATCCAGGGCACCGTTAGAGTTGTAAATGAAGTACTGTATAAATTAATCCAAAAATCTCAACAAAATTATGTTATATTTACCTGGACCATAACATCACTCTACCCAAATTTTTGCTTGATTTGTAGTTCATTTAATAGCTTAATAATCCAAATTAAGGTTGGTGACCTAAACTAGGGTTAGGGTTTTAGGTGGGCTAAAGGTCTCCAAATACCCTAAAATTTTTGTCCAAAGAACTATACTGGCCCTATGGTTCTCTCCACCAAATTTCAAGTCAGTCCAAGGTCATTTGATCCCCTGACCTTCACAACCCTACAAATCCCCATTAAGGGACCTACCCTAGGGTTCTAGGGCTACCCTACACCAAACCGCTCCAAACTCCTTTGCAGGGTGCGTCATGCCCTAAAAAGTTAGTGACCAAAATATCAGCCCCTATGGAAGCGATATGGCCACTCAAACACCAAGGGGGTGTTTGATTCTAAGTTATCCTATAAGGATCATCCTTGGGTTGAACCCAAACTTATTCGAAACATCTCCAAATGAGATGAAAGTTTTACCAGAACCTTATAATAAACCCAGGGACCACTCACCAAAATTTGGGAGGGTTTGGAAATCATTTAGCCATCTAATTAATTTAAGCTAAGATTATTGAATTTTTGTAAAACCTATAGAAAAACATTCTCCAAAAATTCTCATTTTTGGATAGCACTTAGATATAGGTAAGAATAGGCCACACCCCAAATTTCAAGTCATTCTGATGAATGGATCGGAGTGGGGAATTTTTCTAAGGTCAAGACAGCCCTATGGATAGACCTCACAAAAAAGAGTGCTGTGGTCTAACCAGGACTCCAAATCGAGTGAAATCAATTTTGCATTAAAGTAGACTTCAAGGGCTAAATTTTCTATGTTGACCATTTTTCCAGTAGGAGCCTATGAGTATTTTTCCTAAATTAGTTAAAGTGATAGATAATTTCATTCAGAAATTGTTTTAAAAATAGAATCTAATTTCATGGCACTGTTCATCTTCTCCTACAGCCCGAAACCAGAGCCCTGAAAATCATTTTCCTGTAGCTTTTCCAAAGCTATTTCCCGGCCATCCAGCCATCTCCCTGGCCGGCCACAACCACCACCACCTCTGTTGAGGTGAGGGCTACCGTCGGGCGGCGGCACGGCCGTCGGAGAGGCGGTTTCCGGCGAACCCGCCACCATGCAAATTTCAGAAAAGCATGGAAACGCTAACCCAATCCGGCTCTTTGGAGCCCGATATCTCTCCTAATGATTTCTAAGATCTATCCATAGAAGAAAAAGTAGAGGAGGACCTTATTCATGGTTTGACGGCGAGATGGACGTTGGACTGTCATGGCGCGGTGGTGGCGTCGTCGGAATTCTTCTACAGCACAGTAGGAGGCTCGAAACTTCAGGTAAGGGCTGGGAAACTTCATCCTTGAGCCTAAGGGGCCTTTTTAAAGGGATGAAAGGAGGGAGGGGAAAGTTTGAAATGTTCATGGCCATTAATATTTCTCTTATCAACGTTTCGGTTATGATGCAGGGAATTTAATTGCTGGAAACGAAGAGATGTTTGCCAGGTGGCGATTTCCTATTGGACTAACATTTCCTTATTTATTTGAATAATTAAAGTAGGAAACGGCCCATAAATACTCCTGGTGTAACTTCCCATAATATGAATTGATTACAACGTCGGTTACCGAAATTTCCAGTCTGGCTGACGTTTCGGCCTTGGTCACGGGCGTGGCACATAGGTCACGGGCGTGACAGGCCCGGATAGCCAATTCTGGGATTGACGATCGTCGAACTGAGATCGACGATCGTTGAAGGGTGGTCACGGGCGTGACACCTGGGTCACGGGCGTGACAGGCCCGTGTGGCCAATTCCGGGTCGACGACCGTCGGACTGCGGTCGACGATCGTTGAAGGATGGTCACGCCCTAGGTCACGGGCGTGACATTGTGGGTCACGGGCGTGACAGGCCCGTGTGGCAAATTCAGGGTCGACGACCGTCGAACTGAAATCGACGATCGTCGAACGTGGTCACGCCCTATGTCACGGGCGTGACATTGTGGGTCACGGGCGTGACAGGCCCGTATGGCAAATTCTGGGTCGAGAACCGTCGAACTGAAATCGATGATCGTCGAATGTGGTCACGCCCTATGTCACAGGCGTGACATTGTGAGTCACGGGCGTGACAGGCCCGTGTACCCCCTTCTGGGTCGACGACCGTCGAACTGAAATCGACGATCGTCGAACGTGGTCACGCCCTATGTCACGGGCGTGACATTATTAGTCACGGGCGTGACAGGCTCGTGTGGCCAAATATGGGTCGACGATTGTCGAACTGAAATCGACGATCGTCGAACATGGTCACGCCCTATGTCACGGGCATGACGGGTCGGTCACGGGCGTGACCAACCCGTGACCCGAAATCTCGGTCGATTATTTCAATTTTTTGGGCTTCGTTGGGTTCTGTCACGACCAACCGACTCCTATGGGTCTAGCCAGAAATAGGATGTTACAAATCCCAATAAACAAAACAAATATTTCGTCCCCGAAATCCAGGTTAAGTCTATGGGGCTCCAATCGGGAGGGGAAGCTTGTAACATCCCATGAGAGTTGTAAGATCTACATCATTGTGTTACATTTGCAGTGTACAGTTTTGATTCTATGAACCATTCATCCAATTGTCAAGGTATATACCCCCAATAAACAAAGGGTTAGCCCTTATTCTTGAAATTTCGGTCTTATTGGTTTAAAATAGGAACGCAGATTGATTATCCAGAGGGGTTGTGAGGTATACCCGACCGAAAAGTTCCGGATACCTTTGTCGCATCAAGTCTTGTGGCTCCCATGTATGCTCCTCCTATCCATGATTGTTCCACAGAACCCTGACTAACGGAACCTTCTTCCGTCGCAAGACCCGCACTGTCGTGTCATCGATCTTGATAGGCTCCAAGTTGACTGACCGATTCAACATAATCGTCTTGGGCACCCCGTGCTAACGAACAGTTACTCACCATTCCTATGAAACACCCACAAGAGTTTTCTTTCGGGTCGAGGTGACGCCAACTACCTCGTCCAGTCTATCCTCGACGCTCCCTTTACCATTGTGCCTGGGGTGGGGACGACGAATCCTGTGCATGAAATCTCTAATTATACCCTCGTACTTCCATTATATCTCAGGTAGTTGCTGTAATAATTTCCCCAAAATTCTTTCACTTAGCCTTCAACAACTGAAGGACCTCACCGTGCATCACAAAATCCATGACACTTTTATTCACTCCAGGGGGTAAATGTTCTGAGATACACCACACTTCCGGTAATTTAATTTCTCATTTGTGTGTGTAGGCAACAGATCTATAAAATCTCCACACGATCATTGTCCTATTCCTTCGAGTACGCCCGAAATCAATCAATTCAACCTTACGGGTTATATTTAAGGTATCCGTCTTTCAATATATTGTTTGCTCACATCATGTAGTTTCCTAGAGTCATCGTACTTCCGATGATATAACATAGCGATCTAGTCTTATCTTCGCCCGAACACGTCGAATTATGTCAAATTCAATCTCACTAGGTTTGTTACGCCACATTCCTAAATTCGGGCTAAGGAAACCTAAGTCAATCCTATTTGCCCAATAAACAAAAGACAAGCCCCCAATAAACAAAGGATAAGCCCCTATCTTCCTTGGGCTAAGTATCTTTGATATTACCGTGTTATATCCGTCCTAGTTGGGTGCACAATTTCTAGGGCATCAATCTTCGACTTGGGGTTCCACCCTGGAACTCGTTAATATACTCATACTCTAAACTCTCTCTGAGTCACATTTTCGACAACTTTATCCAGGTCAAAATGTTCCCAATCCCAAATGGGTATCTTCGAACTTGAGTTCCTACCCGACCCTCAGTGTTGTCTCGGTGGTTGCCTCCAGGTAATTTTGTTACTGGTGTTGAGGGATAAGACTACTTGTATTTTACCATTCTGCTAATATATTATTGGTCTCAATTCTCCTTAAAGTAGTCTACCGCTTCGAATAATCGTTGATTGGGATAGTAGGGACACTTGAGTTTTCATATTAGGTAGTCATTCTCGTGCTAAACTCCTCCTTTATTCTCTTTGGGTATCTCCTTACCTTAACCAAATTCATACCCAAGGTCTATTTTGAACTAGGGCACACTATAGATTGTCATGGTTAGTCACGAGTCCTAGTTGGTTGAGTCTAAATCTTTGGTTAGAGGATGATAAGATGAGGTCTTCGCAGCCGGAGGTGTTCCCTGCTGGGGGCAGGGTAGGCCACAGGCTACAAAGAAGGATTCCAATTAACGATGAAGTGGACTTTCACATGTGATTTCCGTTATGGTCACACCACTGCTTCCGCTGCTTAGTTTGTCCCCAAACTAAACTCGAGCGGGGGGTGACCCAGGGTTAGTGGACTGCTACTTTTCCGATCGAGGTTTCCCTCTGATACCACTTGTAAGACCCCCCCCCCCTTTTTTTTCTTTTTAAACACCGGGGTCTTAGCCCAGAATTGCCGCTTTGCGGTGGCACCGACTCACGGGAAGGTCGCCACTACAAAACGCCAATTCTGCCGGCCCTTTTCGATCGCAGAATAGTAGCATAATAAAGTAAGAGCAAGTCCAAAATAATCACATGTATAAAAATAAATCTCCACGAAGGGAGTGTCCACAATATATCAGAGTACTGCAAATACGGGCTTAAGCCCGGTACATCATATCCTCACTACAAGTCACTCGCGGAAGCAAAACTAAAACTAAGCGTCACCGTAACTGTCACTGAACCGAGAGCACCAAAGCTGGACTGGCCCTACTCCACCGACTCTGTACTCTGCTGGTACTGCATCTCTGGGTGCTTCTTCCTTTTCGGCCTGCCGTCGCCGCCTCGCGATCAACGTCTGCGTCTACGTCTTCGGCCTCCTGGCTGCTGAGCTGGTGGGGTCCCACCCATCAAGGGGCGTTTGACCCGTGTATGTACTGGCTGGTGGCAATGGTAACACGGTCGCGGGGTCAACTCTGTCAGAAACTGCAACAACCGGGACCCTTCCATATGGTACACCTAGAATGTTGTGGTTCGAAAACCGTTAGTCATAAAGACTAAGCCCTATCATCCCCTACCCCTTCCCCCATGGCTCCTAGGTACCGAGCGGAGAGGAAGAAAGGGAAGGACATGAAGGTGGAGATTAAATCAAATAAACAGGTGACAGCGGACCTATGCTAGCAATTCTATAGTAAATAAGATAGAAACAGAAAGTAAGAAATGTAACCTTAACTTATGCGTGGAAGCGCATAAGCCGAGGGATCTTTTGCAGGGATCCCATCATATAGAGTGTCCCATACCACTTATACGTTGGGGTGTCGGTTGTCAAACAACAAAGAATGGCAAGTAAGTGAAAGTACAAGTAATATAACCATTGATTTATAGGGATTACCCCTATAGACCAAGGGGTCGTTTTGCAGGGCCTATCGTATAAAACGTCCCATACCATTTTATACGTTAGGTGGCATGTTTATGCTATGACACACAATTATGCTATGAAATGCACAAGCAAGTGCAACACACCTACACGACTCTATGCGCATAGACCTTTAGTTCCCCCTGTTCGGGCGGCTAGCTTCACCCCTAGGAACCTCAGTTGTGGCAAACGGAGACAGTGAGTCGGGCCCCCCACTACTAGGCGGGTAACCACACTACCAGGCCTAGCCCTTCCGTACGGCCCTAGAAGAACACAACCTAAAGCATCCGCGTACTTGTGCTGGCTGTACACACCAGGCTTTTCGCCGAGTCATCGTACCGCTGTCGGTGTGATCGATCGCCTAGTACCGATGACCCACCACTTATATGCACATGCAACCATGTCAATTATTATATTTGTACAAGTTCTTATATTTCCGAGCCTCCAGCTCTCTAGGCTACTAGGCCTATGCCAAGTCCCCGAGCATCCCGCTCCCTGGACTTCCAATTTACCAACCAACCATCGTCATTACTAGTAGGCCCTTAGACCGTGGACCTACTCTACCCATTCCGTGCCATTTCTTCTTCCTAAGTGTACAAGTGTAGGTGTGCGGTACAACTATTATTAGGGTTACTCTTGATCATTTTATTCCTACCATTTAAGGTTAACCTTGGACTTCCCGAGGGTTACCCGGTGAAGGGCTCGCAGCGGTACTAGGAGCTATGATGGGGTGAATCCCAAAACTCCCTTTCCAAGGCACTTATTATACTTGGTTGGTTCCCTTAACCCATTCCCTTCTCGCATTACGGTGGGCTATTCCTAGGGTGACTTGAGTCTTCCTCTTCTCGGGGAGGACGGTCTTCCGTCGAACCCGAGCACTACCTATCGCTAGTCAATCTCACCCTTACCTATCCTAACTTCCAATAATGAACTTGATTTAACTCATCCTGTCCAAACCAGCAGACCACCCAAAATTCCATCTCCAAGTTCATTACTCACTCTAGCTCTGCTTCTGTAGTTTTACTAAACGCAGACCGTCCTAATCTTTATGAGGTTTGCAATGGGTGGTACTCCCAACTGTCTTCCAAATCCCATATAATATTTACTGGAGGTCTACCATGACCTAAATGGTCTAAATCCAGAAATTAATAATTTTCCTATTTCGTTTGGCATTTAATTTATTTATTCTAAGATCCCGACTGCCCTTGTATGAACATGAAGTTCACTAATTAGTCAATAATAAATCATCATAAAGTCAGTAAAATCATATGAGACATTTAAACAGCAATTCCAAGTTTTGAGAAATTCCAGAGATGTTTATGCCTATATTTCCTAATTTATCATTTTAGGCCACTTTTATTATATCATGAAGGAAGTACTGTAAATATTTATCCAAAAATCCCAAGAAAATTATGTAAGCTATATAGTGACCTAAAACCATCATAAACCATGTACCATAATTTTTCTCCATCATTTGAACTCTGAATTTATTTTAAAGTAAGATACTAATTTTCATAACTTAATGAAGGAGGTACTGTTTTTATCTATCTAAAATTCCAGAGAAAATTACTAGGTGACTATCATAATTTGAAATACCCACTGATCAAATTTCATAATTTTCCAATCAATAATTAAGCACTATTTGTATTTTTGACTGTATATCACATTTAGCACATTAAAGAATAAAGTACCCAAAATATTCAGATAAAATTTCCAAGAAAATTACAGAAGATATAATATGCTATAAGATGCCCTAATCCAAGATTTCATAATATTCCAGTGAACAGAAATTCCATAATCATCAAAATAAATATCCAGGGCACCGTTAGAGTTGTAAATGAAGTACTGTATAAATTAATCCAAAAATCTCAACAAAATTATATTATATTTACCTGGACCATAACATCACTCTACCCAAATTTTTGCTTGATTTGTAGTTCATTTAATAGCTTAATAATCCAAATTAAGGTTGGTGACCTAAACTAGGGTTAGGGTTTTAGGTGGGCTAAAGGTCTCCAAATACCCTAAAATTTTTGTCCAAAGAACTACACTGGCCCTATGGTTCTCTCCACCAAATTTCAAGTCAGTCCAAGGTCATTTGATCCCCTGACCTTCACAACCCTACAAATCCCCATTAAGGGACCTATCCTAGGGTTCTAGGGCTACCCTACACCAAACCGCTCCAAACTCCCTTGGAGGGTGCGTCATGCCCTGAAAAGTCAGTGACCAAAATATCAGCCCCTATGGAAGCGATATGCCCACTCAAACACCAAGGGGGTGTTTGATTCTAAGTTATCCTATAAGGATCATCCTTGGGTTGAACCCAAACTTATTCGAAACATCTTCAAATGAGATGAAATTTTACCAGAACCTTATAATAAACCCAGGGACCACTCACCAAAATTTTGGAGGGTTTGGAAATCATTTAGCTATCTAATTAATTTAAGTTAGGATTATTGAATTTTTCTAAAAACTATAGAAAAACATTCTCCAAAAATTCTCATTTTTGGATAGCACTTAGATATAAGTAAGAATAGGCCACACCCCAAATTTCAAGTCATTCTGATGACTGGATCAGAGTGGGGAATTTTTCTAAGGTCAAGACAGCCCTATGGATAGACCTCACCAAAAAGAGTTCTGTGGTCTAACTAGGACTCCAAATCGAGTGAAATCAAATTTGCATTAAAGTAGACTTCAAGGGCTACATTTTCTATGTTGACCATTTTTCCAGTAGGAGCCTCGGAGTATTTTTCCTAAATTATTTAAAGTGACAGATAATTTCATTCAGAAATTGTTTTAAAAATAGAATCTAATTTCATGGCACTGTTCATCTTCTCCTACAGCCCGAAAACAGAGCCCTGAAACTCATTTTCCTGTAGCTTTTCCAAAGCTATTTCCCTGCCATCCAGCCATCTCCCTGGCCAGCCACCACCACCACCACCTCTGTTGAGGTGAGGGCTACCGTCGGGTGGCGGCACGGCCGCCGGAGAGGTGGTTTCCGGCGAACCCGCCACCATGCAAATTTCAGAAAAGCATGGAAACGCTCACCCAATCCGGCTCTTTGGAGCCCGATATCTCTCCTAATGATTTCTAAGATCTATCCATAGAAGAAAGAGTAGAGGAGGACCTTATTCATGGTTTGACGACGAGATGGACGTTGGACTGTCATGGCGCGGTGGTGGCGTCGTCGGAATTCTTCTACAGCACAGTAGGAGGCTTGAAACTTCAGGTAAGGGCTGGGAAACATCATCCTTGAGCCTAAGGGGCCTTTTTAAAGGGATGAAAGGAGGGAGGGGAAAGGTTGAAATGTTCATGGCCATTAATATTTCTCTTATCAACGTTTCGGTTATGATGCAGGGAATTTAATTCCTGGAAATGAAGAGATGTTTGCCAGGTGGCGATTTCCTATTGGACTAACATTTCCTTATTTATTTGAATAATTAAAGTAGGAAACGGCCCATAAATAATCCTGGTGTAACTTCCCATAATCCGAATTGATTACAACGTCGGTTACCGAAATTTCCAGTCTGCCTGACGTTTCGGCCTTGGTCACGGGCGTGGCACATAGGTCACGGGCGTGACAGGCCTGGATAGCCAATTCTAGGATTGACGATCATCGAACTGAGATCGACGATCGTCGAAGGGTGGTCACGGGCGTGACACCTGGGTCACGGGCGTGACAGGCCCGTGTGGCCAATTCCGGGTCGACGACCGTCGGACTGCGATCGACGATCGTTGAAGGATGGTCACGCCCTAGGTCACGGGCGTGACATTGTGGGTCACGGGCGTGACAGGCCCGTGTGGCAAATTCTGGGTCGACGACCGTCGAACTGAAATCGACGATCGTCGAACATGGTCACGCCCTATGTCACGGGCGTGACATTGTGGGTCACGGGCGTGACAGGCCCGTGTGGCAAATTCTGGGTCAACGACCGTCGAACTGAAATCGACGATCGTCGAATGTGGTCACGCCCTATGTCACGGGCGTAACATTATGAGTCACGGGCGTGACAGGCCCGTGTGACCCCTTCTGGGTCGACGACCGTCGAACTGAAATCGAGGATCGTCGAACGTGGTCACGCCCTATGTCACGGGCGTGACATTGTGAGTCACGGGCGTGACAGACCCGTGTGGCCAAATATGGTTCGACGATCGTCGAACTGAAATCGACGATCGTCGAACGTGGTCACGCCCTATGTCACGGGCATGACGGGTCGGTCACGGGCGTGACCAACCCGTGACCCGAAATCTCGGTCGATTATTTCAATTTTTTTGGCTTCCTACGGTTCTGTCACGACCAACCGACTCCTATGGGTCTAGCCGGAAATGGGATGTTACACTCGACGCCTATAGCATTAAGGATAAATGAATGTTAAATGGCATTGATATTGCTTACCTTTTCTCGAAGAATCGTCGAGTGGCGTCGAGTGCACTAAACGTACCCTATGCCTATAATATTCAGGATAAATCTAAGTAAAATGGCGTTGAGTCAGTTTGACTAATACTCAATTCGCCGAATTAATCTCAGTTCGACAAATTAACCTCAGTCCCGAGCCAAAAATATTTCCAAGTAAAATGGCGTTGAGTGTACTCAATGTTGAAAATTATTATTTCAAGGTTAGTTAGTCACCTAGAGGGTGTGAATAGGTCTTTGAAAAATCCTAAGTATTTTTTTTGTTTTCTTTCTAAGTGATCTAGAGCTTGTCCTTGGTACCTGCAATATAAAAGAAGAATAAGCACACAGAAAACCACACGAAAGTTTATAGTGGTTCCCCAACTGGGTACATCCACATTCCCTCCCACCTTTCTAACTTATGTTAGATAAGGCACAAACTCCTCCAAAATGCTCCTCAGAGCTTACACCTCAGGACCTCAAGCATATATTCTGGTTCTCTTCAGAACCCTACCTCAGAAACAAAAAGGTTCCTACCTCAGAGCCCTGTAATGCTCCTACAGCTCAATGGTACTCAAACCACCTAACCCAGCCTTATCTCTTAGCCCTACATCTCAGGCTTCTAAGCCCTACAACTTCAGGAACAAGATACTACTCTCAGAGAGCTGCAACACTCCTACAGCTCAATACCTTTCCAGGTACCTACCTCAGTGCCCTTCTAGGAACCTACAGCTCAGTGACACACTTGTCACCTTACTCGAGCCAAAAGGCCCAACACCAAGTCTCCTCCAAGACCTACACTTAGTGACACCCTTGTCACCTACCGCTAGTGACTCAACAGTCACCTAACTCAGGCACTAGGCCCTACTACTCTTGCTGGGAGGATAACCCTACTCTCAGAGCCACACTTAGATCCTACCTCAGTACCCCAACATGGCACCTACCTTAGTAACTAATTAGTCACATACAACTCAAGCACAAAATTCCCTAAGGCCCAGATTTAAAAAACCTTAATCCTAGAGGAATATAATCAAGAAATTGAAATACTAACTTAGAGATAAATCTCTGAGTCTACCTTACTAGATTGAGCAGATATCAGTCCATCCCTCTTGCTGTAGAAGGAATTAGTCTTCTTCTATAGCTAACTATTTCTCTGATGTACTGAAGAACAACTATCTGTTGTTGAAGGCTGACGACCCTTCACACAGCTAAAATCCCATGCTGTTTAGATGAATCAGCCACCTTGTTCTGGAAAGAACAAACTTGCTGAACTGGTAAAAGCTTTAGCTATCTTTCACTACATGTTGGCTTGCACTGTTGAACTTGGCTTTCAAGCTCGTCAAAGAATATGAAGTACATCCGCCTCTGTTGTTCATTTTTTGTTTTATTAACCCTAATCCCCTTTTCTCTCTTCTTTTAATATCTGTTGATTTGAATCAACAGAACCATTTTAATATGGGCCCAACCAAGGATGATGAGCTCCACCGGCCTCAGAAAAGGAAAAATCGTACTTTCTGGCGCTGTTATAGCTTTCCCACAACGCTATGAAATACTTCTCCTGCGCTCGACGAATGGTGAGCTAAGATCGATGAATTCTAAAATCAATTCGATGAATTCTAAACTGAGCTTGACAAACTCAGAATCTTGAAACTTTAACTTTAGCTCGACGAAAGGTGAGCTGAGATCGACCAATTCTGAAATCAGTTCGATGAATTCTGAACTGGGCTAAACGAACTAATAATCTCAAACTTTAACTTTAACTCGACGAAAGGTGAGCTGAGATCGATGAATTCTGAAATCTGTTCGATGAATTCTGAAAAGAGATCAACAAACTCAGAATCTCAAACTTCAACTTTAGCTCGACGAAAGGTGAGCTCAACTCGACGAACTCATAATTCAGTTCGACGAATTCTAAACTGAGGTCTTCTGTAGAGGCGTTGAATGAGCCTACTTCACTCAATGCTTCTAGAATTAGAGAATTTCTGCTAGCTTTGTCTCAGTTGTTCGTCCTCAACTATCTCAGTGGTTTCTTGTTCACAGTTGTGATTATCTTCTGTCTCAGTAGTTTCTTCTGAACTGTCTCAACATTTTCTTCTTCACAGATGTGACTATCTTCTGTCTCAGTGGTTTCTTGTTCATAGCTGAGACTATATCCAATCTCATTGGTTTTGCTGAGACCAACACTTCTCTCAACGTTTTGTGTTGAGCTTCTCAGCTATTACATCTATCTCGACGCTTTTTTCCTTAGTCAAATTGTCTGACTTCCAGCTTCCTCTTTTTGTTCACCTGTCCAATTAAGGACAACCTGCATGCATGAACTCAAGCACACATCAAATACATTATGCCCCTTAGCATGATTGGTGATGCCCCTTCAAATTCTGAGGAACATTGTAGGGCACAATTCCCAACAATCTCCCACTATTTGAAGAAGGCAGAACACCATCCATGCTAAGGTGCATCAACACAAAAAGTTTCATGATAGGCCTGAAGAGACATTATCATGACAACTAGCCATCCCAGTATAATATAACTCCCCCTAGATGAGATGGCATAACACTATGACTGAATAACCAATAGTACTGGTGAATTATAAATCATTAACAATGTAACAGTATGATGAACAGTAAAAGCTTTATTAATCATTATTAAGGTAAACATTATGGTTAAGATCTACCTAATCATTAACTAATTTAGAGAGTTATAGCCAAAAGAGAAGCATATTCATTTATCCAGATATACAAAAGAGAATTGCATGCAAATTTATCACATCAATATAGTCAGGGCCAACTCATATTAATTTCATTGATATAGATTTGATATTGCTACACTGTTGATATTTATTACAAGACATTGATTAAATATTTAAAGAACCCGAAGTCTTGCAGCCTCATCTCAGCTCTTCTTTGATGAACTTTAATCAACATCCTTGGTAGCAGCAGCCTTCTTCAAGTTTTCATTTTTGTTCTCCTGCCATTTGAAGTAAAGGAATGGCTTTGGAATATATCTGGGAGGCATATTCTTATGGTTGCTCTTCCTTGCCAGATTTTCTTTGAATACTCTTTCCCTTAGGGAATTTCTTTCCAAATGCTTTATCCATTCCTCATAAGGATATACACTATCAATATTCTTTAAGAATTTTCCATTGCTTACCCAAGCATTGATAATGATTGATTCAGAGGCATCACTTAGCTGTTCATGATTTGGATCATCTCTTTTCTAAGCTCTCCTCTTTGCCAAGAACTCTTGAGCCATCTGAGTTCCTTCCCACTTTCTTTTAGCAGCAAGTTGTGCACCCTATATAGCTCTAGATTGTGGAGGGAAGTCTAGGTCCTCTGTCTTCTTTTTATCCAGGAGTGATAGGTGTAGTGCCACCCTAGTGCCTTGAAGTACATTGAAGGCTTGTTCTTCAATGAGTGCTTCTATCTTATCATGGTTGTTCTCCCTCTTTCTGCCTTCTTCAAAGATTATTTGTTGTAGTAGGGTGGAGTTGGCTTCATTTTTGCTTGATATATAATGGAATATTCTCTCTTTATTAGCAAGCAGCTCATTTTTCAGAAGTATTGCCTCCTCCATAGAGCAGAGAGCAACATTGGTGACATGCTGATTTATATGATCTGCAACACCCCTGATCACCTTATCAGTTACACTCACATAATTCTTGACATATCCTATATCATCTGTAGAGAGTTTTTGGCTTGTGTCCAAGGATTTCATGAGGGTAGTCAGCTTTTTGCCAACAATTCTAGCCCTATCAAACCAGGTGGTGACCTGTGTGTTTAAGTGAGAGATTTCATCTTTATTTTCCTTGACTTTAGTTAATAATTCATCCATGAATTTTGAAACTGATTGGACAACATATTCCTTGAGGGTTATAGTCTGAGCATCCAAGAGTGCTTTGATATGGTTTAGGAGTAACTCATTAGAGATTTGAGTAGTGGGTGGTTTGCTTAATGAAAGAGGGACATCTTCCTGAGCCAGGATCTGTGAAGACTCCGCCTTAACTACAACACCTATAGAGGGGAAAAATTTATTAGCAGAAGCTGTATTAAAACTACTAATTAAGAGCGTATGGGTATTAAATGTTGTGGGTGCAGACTCAATAATTCTTGTGACAACTTGGTCCAAAGGTTTCAAATCCTTCTGATTATGCTCCCCCTTAGACTGAGCATCGTTTTTTTGGCTTGAACCAACAAGATAGGTATCTAATGTCTCATTAGGCTCATGGTTATATTGTTTAGCAAGGATATCTTCAATTGCAGCTACATTATCAGTATCAGCCATATCTGCCTCATCTTCTGCAGCAACCTCTTCTTTAGTAGCATTCTTTGAAACTTGTCCTGACCTAGAGCTGGCATGGATTTTATCAACATGCACAACAACATCCTGTAGTTGAATGTTTGTTGAAGATGGACTAAGGGATACGTCTGTCTGCAGACCAACATCAGTAGGGGGGAAGTTCCTAGCTCAGGTTATGGTCCTTTGTTGTTGAAGGTTGGCTCTTGGGTAGGATCCTAGTGAATCTATCCATTGTCTTTATATCAATCCTTTTCAGGTAGTGAATCTTCACTTCATGCTCCTGCTTGAATGTATTAGGGTAGGTGTTCACTAGGTACAATGAAAGAATTCTGCCCATGTTTGGAGTGTGTAGACAGTCTACAATTCTGTTGTAAATGAGAGAAAACCAAGAGGTCTTCCTATTAAAGATCATCCTATTCATTACATCAAACATTGACTTGGAGATTTTTCATGAGAACCAGGTTTGTAGATAAGGTCTTTCCCAATAATATCTTCTAGTAGTTTACCTCTCTGATTGAAGAATTTCCACTTTAGAGAACCAGGTTCTGCATCACTATATCCACACCACCTAAGAGCACAGTATCAATTCGTGATAGTGGGTTCTTCTTCTTTGCTAGGGTTGATGGAGGGTAGATGAAGGGATTTGCCTAGTCTCTTAGGTTTTACCTTAATCTTCATGTCCTCAATCTTATACTTATGTGAGTTTTGAGAAGAAGACACCTTAACATTGGAGAAGAATTCTACTACCTCTTCTCTAAGAATGGTGGAGGGTTTAGAGAGGGTGTACTCCAAATCTGTGGTCTCAATCACACTTCCTTAATCTATGGAGAGGCATGACTGAATCCATTCCTCACAATTTCATAGCCCTCCTAGAGATCCTTTGAGATCTTCGGTGCCATTGAGTCTGTGCGGTAAGACGATAAGAAAGTTTCATTCTCGACGGCTAGGGTTAAAGATTTTAAGAGTGATGTGGCTTTTCGTTTCTTGTCGCCATTATATATATAATGAAAAAGTTTAAATACCTTATCATTATATTAACAAATTAAACATTTTTAGACTGAAGTTAATACTTTTAGGCTTTACGGCTTGCTCTATGCTTCCTATTATGATACAGGGCACTTAGTGCTTCTAATATACCTCACAGCTCTTCTTTTATTCACTTAATGCCTGATTAATTTGTAGTTTCCTTCACTGTCTGGATGTACATTCTATTTTTCACACCATTATACAAATATTTTATCAATTCTAAGTATAATGGAGACCTAACATGCTAATAAGCTAGTTTTATTAGCAACCTTATTATGCTCTGATTTACATATTATTTTGGCTTGAGAGAAAATGCTACATAAGTTAACAATGCAGATAATTATGAAGGATAATTGAATCATTGTTATCTAACTGGTGTGCTTGATTAGGTATATCCTAAGCACATCTAACTTAATTCATGAATTTGCAAACTTAGTCTCTATATAAGAGAAAAAGACTTACCTTGAGGCTTGCTGCCTCTAGCTTTTGAGGATTACACAGTTAACAACCTCAATCTTTATTTATTGCTTTACATGGAGCATATTCCTTGAGCAATCATCCTGTCCCAAATATTTGACTTGAACATCCATTGTCCAAATACCAAGTCTTATCTAGATAGGTATTTGGACTCTCTTGCAAAAAGAATTTCAATTACCCGTAAGCACCAAAAAATATTTGGGTCCTAGATTCTTGTTAGTATTATAAAACTTTTGCTCAACTCTCTTCCTGGGCTGAGCACCTTTCTGTCAGCTAACCACATTCAGGTTGTTCCAACAATCAATGGCAAAGTGGCCGATCATTCCACAACACCAACATTTATGAATGTTGTACCTGCTCTTCAGGACAATACAGAATTGCTGTCTATGAGAGATGTGAGCAGCTCCATATTTTGCTGGATAAGCATTGCATGATGTTGCTTCCTTATGGAGCCCGTGCGCAGACTCTTATTTGGGTGGTTGGTTCAATGAGTCGACCGTCCCGGACTGGCTAGAAAATCGATGTTTCTAACGAAAGGAGGCAAGTGCACCTATCGCATGTAGTACTCATTATTCGAGAGAATACTAAGGTCGTATTGTTATCGGGGACACAGTTATTATTCCTACTCCTCTAGGAGGACTATTATTTTTCTGAAAGTAAGGTGGGATTTTTTTGTTTGTCACTTAACAACAAAAATAAAAGTAAGCTGAAAATTACTAGATTAGTTCGATGACGGGTTAACGCTCGCCATCGAATCCGATTAAAACTAAAATATTTTTTAATAATTATTGAACTTAGTTTTCAAATTAATAAAAGGAAACTTGGCCGTGGAGGTTACATAAGTATGAGCGCACTTATCTCTAGGAATATTGCTCACTTGAATGCTAAGACTATTCGATCGAACGTTAATCCGATGAAGAATTCCTCGTAACACTCGCTTTACGCTAAGAACCCCGTTATTGGGTGGGGAACCCAATCTGGTAGAACTACGCTTCTCCTCTCTCGAGGGTATGTAAGCAATTCTATTTACCCCAGGGGGATCGGTCCATACGTATGGCCTCTCGGCTAGCTAGCGTATGGATAACGGAAATAGAGCCCACACATCGATTATGTGGTCCTACGCGTCGTTAACCCGGGGTAAACCTTAGGTCCTAATATTAAAGTGAAAATAAAGAACTTTAATTATTTCAAATCATTTTATATGTCCCAATGCTCTTCAATTGCAAGGGCTAAAGACAATTAGCCACTGATCGGTATGGGGACAGCTTTACGGTTTTAATGATGGGCGAGTTTGAAACTAAACACTAAACGATTATAAGATGAAGATATTAAATAACAAACATTTAGTTAAAATTGAAAAGCTTATTTAAAATGAGAACTCACACACACTTCGAAACCATAAAATAAAGTTAAGACAAGTCCTACTCGAATGAGTAGGCCGGAAATTAAAACACGCCATTTAACTCTTAACGAGTAGGCGGAATAAAATGTGTGTACAAGTTCTACTCAAATGAGTAGATGGTAAATGACAAGTCCGACTCTAATGAGTAGGCGGTAAATGAAAACACGTCATTTAACTCTTAACGAGTAGGTGGAAAAAAATGCGTGTACAAGTTCTACTCAAATGAGTAGACGGTAAATGACAAGTCTGACTTTAATGAGTAAGCGGTAAATGAAAACACGCCATTTAACTTTTAACGAGTAGGCGGAAAAAATGCGCACACGCACACACTCTACATAATTGAAAGAAAGCGATAAAATAAAGCATGAAAATTTATTCTCATACACACACGCACTCGACATAATTGAAGAAAGCATGAAATAAAGCATGAAAATTTATTCTCATACACACACGCACTCTACATAATTGAAGAAAGCATCAAAATTATTCTCATACACTCACACACACAATATGAAATTTTTAAAAGAACAAGATCAAAGTTACCTAAAAATTAAAATAACAACTTTTCTAAACTTAGGATTTGCTAAAAACACATAAAAAGATGAAATAAAAAATAAAAAGTGCAAAAGTTTTGGAAATTAAAGTTAAAACCAAAGTTGTTTAAAAATTAAAATTATAACTTTTTCATTCTTAAGAGTTCATAAAAGTGATGAAAAAGTAAAAATAAAATTTAAAAGAGACAAAAAGTTTTACAACCTAAATAAAAACTAAGTTAAAGAAAATAAAAAATTAACTTTTGAAATCACTTTTACAAGTTCATAAGGATGAAGAAGATATACTTTTAATGTAACACAAAGCTTTAAGAAAAAAAACAACCATAATAACATTTCATTTTTTGAAATAAAAACTATAAAAAAAATATAACATAATAAGTAATTAAGAGCATGAAAAAATTAACTAGTTAAACACATAGACACACACACTTTTCATAAAGAGAAAAAACAAAGAGGTACAAAGGGATAAAAAGAGGAACAAAGTGGGCACACAAGTTCATTCCAAAGTCATTTAAGAAAAGAAAAGCTAACATATTTTATTAATGAAAGAGAATAATTACAAAGCTATTACAAAGCTAAAGCTAAAGCAAAAGCAAACATAAAAGGGAGGGGGGGAGAAAACTGCATACATGGCTATGGAATCACCAAGGGCAGCCCACAAAACACATTAAATTTTGTCTTAACAAAGTGAACCCTTGGAATTTACAAAATAGTTTTATTATAGAAAGAAATTTGGGTGTGACACGCCCTAGTCACGGGCATGTAGGGGTTGTATCACAGTTGTCGTGTTTGACTTGGCGAAATCTGGCGAGCAGGCTTATTTCTGGAAGCGGGATGGGACACGTGTCAAACACGGGTGTGTCATGTTTAGACATGGGCGTGACATGCTGGCGTTGAGTGTCGAGTTGATGGCGTTGAGTGGCATCGAGAGGTGAACAGTAAAAGCATTGAGTGGCTTCGAGAGGTGAACAGTAAAAGCGTTGAGTGGCTGACACGGGCGTGTCGGTCAAGACACGGGCATGTTTTGCTCAAGTTGATGAAGGCGTTGAGTGGCGTTGAGTGTTGAGTAGATGACGTTGAGTTGAGCTGGTGACACGGGCGTGTCAGGCATGGAACACGGGCGTGTCAGGTCAATTTTTCACCATTTTATGAAATTTTTCTTGAATCTAAATTAAGCTATGTTAGAAATAGTATTTATAAAAAAGGAAGCAATTTATTGAATAATACTAACTAAAAAGGCAAAAATAAACTTAAATGACTTAATAAAAAATACTATAAAATAGGTATATTTACAACTTATCAAATACCCCCAAACTTAAGCTTTTGATATTCTAGAGGAAAAGTTTGAGGTGAACTAATAAGGAATAAAAAAAACTCCAAGTTTTGCTACCGCTTAATTAAATTATAAGAGAGATCTAAATAAATATACGGGGTATAAGAGTTAAGTCCTAAAATTATGTAGATGATTTAAATATGGCAAAATGTTTTGGCCAAAAGACTTCTTGATGTAATCAAATAGAAAGCAATAGTTGTATTGGTTAGGTCAACAAAAATATAGTGGAATTATATGAACTTTTGCATATAGGAGTTTTACGGGATATAATGAAATTTACGAATTATGCTCTCAAAAAAGATTTTTGAATTAATTCTAGAGTCGTGAAATTGGATAAGGGGGGTTTGGCGGTTTATGAAGTGGTTTGGATTTTGAGGCGAGATATTTTTTTCTCGAATCTCCATTTTTTTTAGGATTATTAGGAAAATTAAATCTTATTATCCTAATATGATTTTTTTTCTTTTTCAACTTCATAATAATAAAATTAACCCAATGCATATGTGTAGGAGTAATGAATTTTATCCTCTTATTCCATAACATATAATCTTTTTAAATTATTGGATGTCTATGTTTACGGAACAAAACCTTATTCTCGTTGACATAAAGTCTTTTAAGGGTAAAATTTTTATCATACCGAGTTGGACATGATAAATATGGGGAAGAAAAGAAAACTAGATTTTTAAACAAAAATTTTTGAGAGCAACCTTTATAAATTTTACGTTCCAATTTTTCATAAAGCTAAAAGTAAGCATAATTGAATTCTATAGTCATTATTTTCTAACATGATACACGTGCTCCTATCTATGAAAAATTAGAAGTAGTGCCTAAAACAAGTTTGCTATTTTTAACAAAGCATAATAAATTCTTTAAAACTTAACCCCGACTATTTAAATTTTTCAATCTATATATAACAAACTAATAGTGAACAAAAAATTAATAAAATTCATATATAAATAAACTCAAAACAAAATTTTTTGATAGCAAGAAAATTAAGAATGGTATATTTAATTTATTTGTTTTATAAACTAATATTTTTGAATTTTTAAAGTTATTATCTTTTTTTTGTATTTTAGTATTTATTTCTTTAATATATACATATTAAAGAAAGGAAAATGCGAAAATAAAAAATATTTGGATTTTTAATTTTTGCAATTTTTTTTTGTAAAGATTATTTTCGAAAATTTTCATTCTATTTGCAAAAATTGGGAGAAAAAGAGAAGTTATTTACAAAGATGAGAGAGAATGGTGGAGAGGGGAAAGAGAAAAGAATATTTACAAAAATATATTTATAAGAAATATTTACAAAGTAAAACAAAATATTTGAAATATTTTTGTTTTATAATTTTTTTTGTTTTTGTCTTGTTTTTGTCTTTTTTTCATTATTTGTTTTTGAAATATAAGTGCAAATAAGAGAAGTGCAAAAGAAAAAAAAAAGGAAAAATACGAAAACACTCTCATACTTAGTTCCAACTTTGTCCCCAATATTGTAAGATAAGTATGCCAAATGATAAAAAATTAATGTTATATATACAAAAAGAAAGACGGAGGGTAGAAACGTCCCTGATGCATGTTCGGGGAAGCCCATTTAGAAACCCTGCATTATTAGAAAAAGTAGCAAACATTATAAATAAAGAGCGAAAAAGATAATCGTGGGGTGCCTCCCAGGAGCGCTTTGTTTATAGTCGTGTAGCTTGACTATATTTGCGGGTTTATATATCGAAGAGGGTTATGGTTTCGTTATGCTCGATCACAGAGTCGCCCACTATGTAAGTCTTTAACCGACGACCGTTTACTTTAAAAGAGCCTTTTTCCGGGTGGGAGACAAGTATGGTCCCATATGGAAAGAATTCTTCAACTATGAAGGGATCGAACCATCTAGATTTTAGTTTTCCTGGAAACTATTTAAGACATAAATTATAAAGAAGGACAAGATCGCCTGGAGAAAAAATTTTTGGGGACTTTATTTTTCGATTGTGATATAACTTAGAACGCTCCTTATAGAACTTATTGCTCTCGTAAGCATTTGCACGCCATTCATCGAGCTCGTTTAGTTGCAGTTTTCTATTCTGAGCGGCTAAGTTAGCGTCGAGGTTTAAGAGTTTTAAAGCCCAAAGTGCGCGATGTTCTAGTTATACGGGTAAATGGCACGCTTTGCCAAAGACTAATCGAAACGGAGTACAACCGGTTGCGGTAATGTATGTCATACAATACGCCCATAACGCGTCGTAAAGTTTAACGGACAAATCTTTCCTATTTAGTGAAACGGTTTTTTTCTAATATACACTTAATCTCTCGATTTACTACCTCAACTTGGCCACTTATTTACAGGTGGTAGGGGGTGGCAAGTTTGTGCGTGACTCCATATTTTGCAAACATCTTAGCCATAATAGCGTTACAGAAATGCGTTCCCCTATCACTAACAAATGTGCGAGGCGTGCCGAAGCGAGAAAATAGTTTTTTAAGAAATGTAACGATGACGCACGCATCGTTGGTGGGGAGAGCTTGCGCTTCTGCCCACCTTGATGCGTAGTCGACCGCCACTAAAATATATATATTTTTGAAAGACGGAGGTAGGGGGCCAACAAAATATATGCCCCATAAATCGAAGACTTCACATTCTAAAAACGTGTTTTGGGGTATCTCGTCACGACGAGAGATTTTACCCGACCGCTGACAGCTATCATATACGCGCACAAAATTGTGAGCATCTTTGACGAGAGTGGGCCAAAAGTAGCCTTCCTCTAGCGCCTTCCAAGCGGTCTAATTGGCTTGATAATGTCGACTAACTGGACCCTCGTTGTAACGCCCCCGATTTTTCTGCGGTTATTTTTATTCTCGTTTGGCGTTACGATGACGCGTTTCCGTGGCTTGTGCCATTTGTGGAGTGTAATTTAGCTCCTTAGAACTGAGTGCCCAATTCTGTAGCCTGTTGGCAAGATCTCCCTAGCAAGCCGAGTCGTTTTGGGTGACCCGGTGTGGCCTCTCGGGGGGATGTTGGTGTTTGGCTTTATTTGGGTATAACTCGAGTTCTGTTCGTCGAAAATTAATTTCGACTTCGCCGTTGTGTTCGTACCGTGGGTATTTAGCTACGGTTCAAATTTCGTCGAATTCCGAGGTAGTTCGGTTTTCGCGTCGTTTTGGTGCTTTATGTAATTTTGTAATAAAATATATTATTATATAATCATATATATATATATATATATATAATAGAAAAAGGCCCGATCATCATCTTCTCCAAATAACCGCCGCCCCTGTACGAGAGGAAACGGAGAAATCGTCGAGCCTTGCCTTCCACCGCCGATTCCCGGAGCGTTTGTGGGCGGAATTCGATTCCGAGAGTGGATTCGGATTGCTCTCGTCGAGACGTTCATTACTACGGTAAGAAATTTGATTTTCGTGGAGCTTTAGGGGGATTGAAATTTTTGGTTTTTGAGGTTTCCGCCATTAAAGTTCGGATTTGCTTGTTAGGTGAGTTTTTGGTGCTGCTCTTTCTAGTGCACCGTGAAGAGGAGGGAAAGCCGACCAAGCTTCGCCGGAAATCGAGGCAAGTGGTATTTTTGCCCATGCCAAGTTGTTTTCTTTTGTTTAAAGCCTATTGTTTCTATCGTTTTATCTCCTATTTTCTGTCTCGAATGATTAGTCATAGTTTGAATGGTAGTGGCGCGCGTCGTTGGTAGTTTCCTACTGCTACTGTAGTTACGTGGGTCGTGTGCGCGTTTCGGTGTCATCCGGGAAATCCCAACGGTATAGGTTACCCGCGCACGATCATCAACCGTTAGGGCGCACGACCACTGGTCGTGTGCCTCTGTTCGTGCGCGGCTGTCTTTTTATTTTCCAAAGTTCTGTCTCGGCAATCGCACGAGCGCTGACAACAGTGCGCACGACCAGTGGTTGTGCGACACTGATCGTGCGCAGTTGCTAGGTTTTCTGTCAGGTTTCCCAGGTTCACTTCGCACGACCATCAACCAATGACCGCGCACGACCACCGATCGTGCGCCACCGATCGTGCGCTTTGAATATTTCCTTTCGCCCCGTATTTAGCTGGCGTCGATACGCGGGTTAGGTGGGCATGAGTGTTTTGTGTAGTGTTAAGGTAGTAAGGTAAGAGTTATTGTTGTGATAGTTCGCCTTGCGTGGCACGTTGAGTGGGTGAAGCTCACTCAATGCGGTGTCGGGAGGACCCAGCGCCACGTCGTGTTGAGTCATTTCAACACTTTCTTTTTCTCTTTCCTCGATTTATGTTCCCGAGTGAATTCCTTGTTTATATTTGTAATTTCCTTATCGGTCATGTTTCTCTTTCCTAATGGCCGAATCGTGGGTCGTGGGTAGTAGTGGTGGTTTGTAGCTCTTTATGGGGGTGGAGTTGTGTAATTTAGCCAAGGCCACTCGTGTTTTTCTTGCTCCAGGTACGGGCTGGGCATGTGTGGGTGGAAGGTCCCTTGTGCTTTCACGTGTAGACCCTCGAGCTTGTTGACTTGGACATGGTGGATGGGGGGACTGAGTTTGCCTCCAATCCGGTTCCTCGTTGTTTGATTTTGCTACTACCACCTCCCACAGTTTAGGGTGTTAGAAGTTTCTTCCTTGGTAGTTTGCAGCACTTTGGGCTCTTGGTAGCCTAGTAGGCCCTGCAGGATGTTGTTCCTGGGCTGAGTTGTTGCTGTTTCCTCGCACGTTGTGCTTTTCTTGTTGTCCTGTTTTGGATAATTGTGACTCTTTCTACTGCATGTCTTACTGGTATTTTTCCCCTTTTGGTTGACTCTTTCATGCAGTTTTACTTTGTTTAGCTTGCTGAGGTATTCTGTTTTCTTTTGGAATACCCCAGGTTCTGAGCCGTAGCCAGTTGGGTGGCTAGTTTGCAGTGGTGGTGTTGGTGGTCTCTTGGACCTTGGAGTTCCGTTTGCCGTGTTGGTGAGGTAGTTTTTTTCAGTACTTTCTTACAGACATACTTATATGTCAGTGGGTTCGTGTTAGGTTGTTGGCGCTCACTGGTAGTTTTTACCTTTGTACTGGATATATTTACTTATGCTGCTACCGTTTTCTGATGATAGTCTACTTGCTCTGAGAAGGTTTTATGCTAGGTTGTTAGTTATTTTTAAACTATAATTATTATTATAAATAAAGCTCATGATCAGCATGTTTTATAAAGCATAATCACTATTTTTCCAAATCACGTATAAAGACCATTTTCTTATATATTATATAAATTAAATGTAGGGTCTTGCATTGCATGAGTGGTTCTCTTGGGACCCTTATGTGCTCTTTAGGATGTCAAACCCAAATAAAGTATTTTTCCGCAGCGTATAAATATAGTTTTTCTTTTGTGGACTAGGTGATCCACTAAGCCGGGGGATATGGCCTCTAAAATATAACCGATTTTCTAATCATTAATCACATGATTTTCTTTCATTAAGTTGGTAGTTGGTTTTGCTTGAGCGTCAGCAGTTATCCCCTGCTTGACGTGGCATCATGACGCGTGTTTTCTCATACTCTGATAATTCTTTTATTCGGAGAAAATGCAGGTTGTGACACTCATGCCAGTGCCTAAGTATTTGCAAGCACTCCAGACCCGCAACGCATTTACGGACCGCTTGGTCCGCGCAGATACAAAAAAGAAATGGGTCCTCCCAAAAGGAATTTTTCAAGTCAGAAAAGAATTTCTTCTTTTGATGACTTGAAAATTCTTTTGGAAGTACCCGCGTGACTAAATAGTTCGCAAAATCTGCGAACCAAAGCGAAGATGACGAAGATAAATGAATGGATAGGAGGCTTTCCTCGGGGAATCTGTCATTTATTTCAGATTCGACGAGCGCTTCCGCACTAGGTTTTTCTAAGCGGGAGAGGTGGCCTGCCGCTAGATTTTCCGTGCCCTTCTTATCCCGGATTTCCATATCAAACTCTTGTTGGAGGAGAATCCATCGAAGAAGGTGGGGCTTCACATAACTTTTAGCTAATAAATATTTAAGGGCAGAGTGATCGGTATAAACGATAACTTTAGATAACATTAAATATGAGTGAAACTTATCGAAAGCGAAAATGACGGATAAGAGTTCTTTTTCCATCGCCGTGTAATTCACCTGTGCGAAAGTGAGCGTCTTGTTAGTGTAATAAATTAGATGAAAATGTTTTTCTATTCGTTGGCCAAGAACGGCACCTAAGGCAATATCACTAGCATCACACATGATTTTGAATGGTAGGAACCAATTAGGGGCCACTAAAATCGGTGAGGTGATAAGTTTTTGTTTTATTAAATTAAAGGCAGACTCGCATTCGTTACTAAATATGAAGATTGATTCCTTTTCCAAGAGGTGAGTTAGCGGCTTTGTTATTTTTGAAAAGTGTTGAAAAAAATGTCGGTAAAAGCCCGCATGGCCTAAGAAACTCCTAATAGATTTTACGTTTGTTGGTGGTGGGAGTTTTTCTATGATTTCTACCTTGGCCTTATCAACCTCCATCCCCTTAATCGAAATCTTATGGCCGAGGACCAAACCTCCATGAACCATAAAGTTACATTTTTCCCAATTTAGAAAAAGGCTTGTGTCCTCGCACTGTTGGAGGACACGATCTAAATTTTTAAGGCAATCGGGAAAAGAGCGTCTGAAAACAGAAAAGTCATCCATAAAGACTTCCATAATGTCTTTTATTAGCTCGCCAAAGATTGCGAAGGTGCACAACAGGCAAGTAAAAGTTGTCGTCTATTTGACATCGGGGGAAATAGGGATTTGGAAAAACCCCGATAAACCGTCAAGAAAATAATAAAAAGGATGACTAGATAAACACTCTAAAATCTAGTCCAGAAACAGTTGTGGGAAATGGTTCTTGCGGGTGGCATCATTAAGTTAACAATAATCGATGCACACACGCCAACCCGTAACAGTACAAGTTGGGACGAGCTCATTGTGCTCATTCACCACTACGGTTAGATCACCCTTCTTGGGCACGACATGCACGAGACTAACCCAAGCAATGTCTGAAATAGGGTAGATAATCCCAGCATCTAACAACTTAATGATCTCGGCCTTAACGACGTCTTTCATGTTTGGGTGAAGACGTCGTTGCGGCTGAATCGTTTTGCGGTAATTATCACTAAGAAATATCTTATGGGTGCAAAATGAGGAGTTAATCATGTTTAAGTTAGAGATTTGCCACGCAATTGTGTGGCGATGTTTAAGTAAAACTTCCAATAAATTGTAAGTATCCGAATCACTCAAGTCCGAAGAAATAATAACGGGAAGCGTCTCGCCTTTTCCCGAAAAAGCGTAATTGAGCGATTCGGGTATGGGTTTAAGATTTAGGGTGGGCGGTTGTTCTAGGGAGGTTTTAATTCCTATGTCTTTCTTACCAATTGGTTCGAAAGGCAAGTCTATAGAGGTATCCTCATCGTAGAAAAAAATTTCGAGCGCATAAATATCATCGTTTAAAAATACGGACTCGAAAACGGGAGAAGAACGATATCCAAAAAAGGTATCTAAATAATAGCAGAAATCATCACTCGATGACAAATTGTCCATCGAGGGATTAATAGCGAAAGTAACTTTATCATATCCTACCCGGAGGAGAAGATGACCATTACTAACATCTATTAGTGCGCGGGAGGTGGCTAGAAAAGGGCGACCAATTATTATTGGTACCTCGATGTCCTCTTCAATATCTAAGATGACATAGTCTACCGGGAAGGAAAACATATCTACTCGGACAAGGACGTCCTCCACTACCCTGATAAGGAACTTAACTGAGCGATCCGCTAATTGGATGCGCATATTTGTAGGACTAGGAGTACCCAAACCTAAACGTTGGAAGAGCGAGAACGACATCAGATAAATGCTAGCCCCTAAATCAGCAAACGCGTATTTTACTAATATATTGCCAAAAAGGCATGGGATGGAAAACCAACCCTGGTCGTTTTGTTTTGTGGGCAATTTATTAGTAAGAGCCGTCGTGCAGACAGCATTGAGAGATATATGCGAAATATCCTCTAATTTACATTTATTAGAAAGTAGTTTTTTAAATATTTTGCATACTTGGGCAATTGCGAGATAGCCTCGCAAAAAGGAACATTAATATGAATTTGTTTTAATAATAAAATAAAATTTTCATATTGCGCATCCTTACGCTCATTTTCTAACCTAAGTGGATACGGCAAGGCGCTGTTTAAAATAATTTTTTCTTTTAAAATCGGTAAAGGCTGCGTAATTGAAGAAGGGGGAAGAGGGGTCGGAGGAGAGGTATGTACCTGAGGATCGATCCGTTTTGGATCGACCACCTCCTTACCGCACGGAGGGTTATAGCGTTGAGGTTATCCCAAGGGTTTGGCTCCGTATTCCATGGTAGTGCCCCCTGCGCGCGTTCCGACATGAGTCGCGCCAACTATCCAACCTATAGTTCAAAATTTTTTAGCGATCCAGTTATATTCTGGATGTTGTACTCGTTTAACGCGACGTATTTGTAAAAATTTTCCTCAACCGGCAAAGGTTTCGTTGGAGGAGGCGGAAAAAATGAGGGCGCAGAAGTAGTAGGGAGATGCTGCGTATTGTTCGGGTTGCTCTATGAAAAATTCGGGTGGTTCCTCCAACCAAGATTATAGTTATTACTATAAGGGTTGTTGTTGGGGTTAAAGGAAGGGCGACCCGAATTTTCCATGTAGTCCACGAACTCTTTAGCCACGCGGACTTTAGGGGGAATAAAACAAGGCAGAGTGGAGGAGGCATTAGTCATCTCCGCCACCTGCTTTGTTATCCTTTTGACTTAAAGGGTTAACAGAGCATTGGAATCCACTTGAAAAAGGTCAGCCGCCGACTTCGGGTGTCCACGTGGGACGTTCCATTGATTGGTGTTCATAGTCATCTCTTCTAATAAAGTCTGGGCGGCCTTGGGGGTCTTGTTGTTAAGGGTGCCCCCGGCATCCGCGTCAATCATTTGACAAGTCTGGAAGTGAAGGCCATTATAAAAAATTTGTACCTGCAACCACGTTGGCAGCACGTTGTGCGGGCACAGGCAGAGGAATTCCTTAAACCATTCCCAAGTCTCATATAAAGACTAAGAATCATTTTGCACGAACGAAGAAATGTCCGTACGTAACTTTGCAGTTTTTGTGGGCGGAAAGTACTTCGTTAGGAACTATTCCATCAATTCAGCCCAGGTGGTGATACATCCTCACGGGAGGGAATTCAACAACGCCTTGGCTTTGGATTTGAGGGAGAAGGGAAATAAGCGCAGAAGAATGGCGTCATCAGTGACGCCATTGATTTTAAACGTGTCTCAAATCTCCAAAAAGTTGGAGAAGTGGACATTTGGGTCCTCATCCGGTAGTCTATCGAACTGTACCGAATTTTGGATCATTTGGATTACACTTGACTTTATTTCAAAATTGTTATTCACCACCGTAGGGAGAATAACCCTCGACCCGGTATCGTCCAAATTTGGTCAGGCGTAGTAAGACATTGTACGCTCAGCGGCCAGATTTGGAACATGGCCGACCATAAAAATAGCAGGGGGTTCTCTGATAGATTCTTAGGGTTCTAAAGTTTGATCATGACGTTGAGATCAAATGCACGTAAGGGTGTGGTCGATCTCAGGATCAAAATCAAAAGATTCAGAATCCGAAGGATGTCCACAGGTCATACACCCGAAAAAAATAGAAATAAATATAATTAAGACAAGGGGGTAGAATTTTTTTGTTGTTTTTATGTAGTTTTTAAGTAAATTTTTTTTTATATATATTTTATTTTGTGTTTTTATATGAAAATAAAGTAAAAGTAATAGATTCCGGAATTCGAATTATCAACGAGGTCGTTCCCCGGCAACGGCGCCAAAAACTTGATGGATCCCGCACGCAGACTCTTATTTGGGTGGTTGGTTCGATGTGTCGACCGTCACGGACTCGCTAGAAAATCGAAGTTTCTAACAAAAGGAGTCAAGTGCACCTATCACATGTAGTACTCGATATTCGGTAGAATACCGAGGTCGTATTAATCTCGGGGACGGGTTGATTATTCCGACTCCTCCAAGAGAACAATTATTTAACTGAAAGTAAGGTGGGATTTTTTTGTTTGTCACTTAACAACGAAAATAAAAGTAAGCTTAAAATTACTAGATTAGTTCGATGACAGGTTAACGCTCGGCATTGAATCGGATTAAGACTAAAATAATTTTTAATAATTATTGAACTTAGTTTTCAAATTAATAAAAATGAACTTGGCTATGGAGGTTCCATAAGTATGAGCGCACTTATCTCTAAGAATATTACTCACCTAAATGCTAAGACTATTCGACCGAACGTTAGTCCGATGAAGGATTCCTCTTAACGCCCGCTTTAAGCTAAGAACCCCGCTATTGGGTGGGGAACCAAATCCGGTTGAACTGCGCTTCTCCTTTCTCGAGGGTATGTATGAAATTTTATTTACCCAATGGGGATCAGTCCATACACACAGCCTCTCGGCTAGTTAGCGTATGGATAACAGAAATAGAGCCCACACATCGATTATGTGGTCCTATGCATCGTTAACCCGGGGGAAACCTTAAATCTTAATATTAAAGTGAAAATAAAGAAATTTATTTATTTCAAATCATTTTATATGTCCCAATGCTCTTCAATGCTAAGGGATTAAGATGATTAGCCACACATCGGTATGGGGACGGATTTATGGTTTTAATGAGCCGCGAGTTCAAAACTAAACACTAAACGATTATAAGAAGAAGATAAAAAATTAGAAACATTTAAATAGAATTGAAAAGCTAATTAAAAATGAGAACTCACGCACACTTCGAAACCATAAAATAAAGTAAAGACAAGTCCTACTCGAATGAGTAGGATAGAAATGAAAACATGTCATTTAACTCTTAATGAGTAGGCGAAAATAAAAACGTGTACAAGTTCTACTCAAAGGAGTAGACGGTAAATGGCAAGTCCTACTCGAATGAGTAGGCGGTAAATGAGAACACACCTTTTAACTCTTAACGAGTAAGCGGAAATAAATACGCACACGCACACACTCTACGTAATTTAAAGAAAGTGATAAAATAAAGCATGTAAATTTATTCTCGTACACACACGCACTCTACATAATTAAAGAAAGCAAGAAATAAAGCATGAAAATATATTCTCATACACACACGCACTCTACATAATTGAAGAAAGCTTCAAAATTATTCTCATACACTCACACACACAATATGCAATTTTTAAAAGAACAAGACCAAAGTTACCTAAAAATTAAAACAACAACTTTGATATACTTAGGATTTGCTAAAAACACATAAAAAGATGAAATAAAAAACAAAAAGAGAAAAAGTTTTGGAAATTAAAGTTAAAACCAAAGTTGTTTAAAAATTAAAATTAAAATTTTTTCATTCTTAAGAGTTCATAAAAGTGATGAAAAAGTAAAAATAAAATTTAAAAGAGACAAAAAGTTTTACAACCTAAACAAAAACTAAGTTAAAGAAAATGAAAAATTCACTTTTGAAATCACTTTTAAAAGTTCATAAGGATGAATAAGATATACTTTAATGTAACACAAAGTTTGAAGAAGAAAAAAACTACAATAAGAACATTTCATTTTTTGAAATAAAAACTATAATAAAATCTAACATAATAACTAATTAAGAGCATGAAAAAATTAACTAGTTAAACTCAAACACACGCACACTTTTCAAAAAAAGAAAAAACAAAGAGGTACAAAGGGATAAAAAGAGGAACAAAGAGAGCACACAAGTTCATTCCAAAGTCATTTAAGAAGAGAAAAGCTAACATATTTTATTAATGAAAGAGAACTATTACAAAGCTATTACAAAGCTAAAGCTAAAGCAAAAGCAAACATAAAGGGGAGGGGGAGAAAACTCCTTACATGGCTACGGAATCCCTAAGGGCAGCCAACAAAACACACTAAATTTTGTCTCAAAAAAGTGAACCGTTGGACCTTACAGAAAAGTTTTATTTATCGACAAAATTTCGGGTGTGACACGCCCTAATCACGGGCGTGTTGGGGGGCGTGTCACAGTTGTCGTGTTTGACTTGGCAAAATCTTGCGAGCTGGCTTGTTTCTGGAAGCTTCGGGACGGGACACGTGTCCAACACGGGCGTGTCGTTTTTGGACACAGGCGTGACATGCTGGCATTGTGTGTCGAGTTGATGGCGTTGAGTGGCGTCGAGAGGTGAACAGTAAAAGCATTGAGTGGCTTCGAGAGGTGAATAGTAAAAGCGTTGAGTGGCTGCCAGCGTTGAGTGGCGTTGAGTGGCTGACACGGGCGTGTCGGTCATGATAAGGGCATGTTTTGCTCGGGTTGATGAAGGCGTTGAGTGGCGTTGAGTGTTGAGTAGATGGCGTTGAGTTGAGCTGGTGACACGGGCGTGTCAGTCACGGAACACAGGTATGTCAGGTCAATTTTTAACCATTTTCTGAAATTTTTCTGGAATCTAAATTATGTTAAGTTCAAAATAGTATTTTAAAAAAAAGAGAGCAATTTATTGAATAAAACTAACTAAAAAGGCAAAAATAAACTAAAATGACATAATAAAAAATACTATAAAATAGGTATATTTACAACTTATAACTTTCGTCGTCCTAAATGAAGGTGCTGAAGAACTAAATATACCCGATCCAGGATGGGCCAATTGTATTTTGGGAGCCTGCAATCTAGTGGTCTCTCTCATCTCTTTATATACAGGATATTTGGATCCAAATCTACAGAACATATCCTGAGCTTTATGGCTAGAGTCGATAGAATCACTACTTCTGAGATCATGTGTCTTTACTCGACTGGTAGATCACACATTCGATTTACCCTTATGGGGAGGAGCAAACTTGACAGTTTTAGAAGGTAAATTCACCTTTTGAAATACTGACGACTTTTCAGGGATTGTTTATTTGAGTTGATAATTTGTGTGACTAAGACCTAGCTTCTCAGAGGTTTGACAAGATGCAGCTTTTGGCAACATACAAAGAGTTTGAAAAGGGTTAATCACAATCCATAATCTTTTAGTTATTTTATGTTCTAGATATCTAATATGTTTACATTTTTCTTCTAGAACCTTGGTCTAACACTCAAGACTTTTTTTGAGTTCAGACACCTCATTACTTTTCTTATAAAACTCAATGGATTTATTATTATAAAGAGTTTTATAGGGCTTGAGGACTTCGATCTCCTTTGCTTGCCTTTTTGGAAGATTTCTACTCTTCTTTAGAGTATCTAGGAGCAGTCCATACTTATCAATCAATTGATTGACATCAGTCTCATATTCTGTGCAATCTTTATCACAGGATGAAGATGCACCAGTATCTGGACTGGTTTCATAGTCAGAGGAAGATGAAAATTTGGAGAGAGGATGTACCTTGATTGATTCTTTATGTACCTCACTTCTTTCTTCTTTAGTTATTACCATCAGCCCTTGGCATCCACAGTCTTCTTTATCCTCCTCATTGTAATTGTTAGAGTGTGACAGAGGGGCCCTTATTCCTATCCTGGCAGCAGGATTTTCCTCTTCTTCTTGTTCTGCACCAATAGAGATCAACCCTATATAGGCTTCTTCTTCATCATCTTCTGATTCTTAGGAGGAAGAATTTGTCCAGCTTTTCTCCATCTTAGCCACAAAGGACTTCTCCTTCTTCCTGTCCTTGTGGTGATGGTGATGCTTCTTTTTCTTCTCATCTACTTCCTTGTTCCTGATTGGGCAGTTAGCAATGATATGTCCATCCATGCTACAAAAATAATAGATAACATTAGATGAAACCCATTTACTAGATTTAGGATCATACCGATCCTTCTTAGTGGACTTCATATGATGAGATGATCCTCTCTGCTCTCCCAATGCTTCTTCTTCATGAACTTCTAGAATTTCTTGGAGAAGTCTACAAACTCTTCACCATATATGTGGTTTTTTGAGGAACTTGTCCCAGACAATTCTGAGATGGACTCAGCTTCTCTACTTGGTGGAGAAGGAGTCTTTCTTCTCCTCCTTCTTGGGGATTCATCCTTAAGGGCCACAATCTTATACTTGGTCTTGGATTGACTCCCCTTCTCCTCTTCTTGTCTAGTAGCCAACTGCATTTCATAGGACAATAACATTCCAAAGATAGTTGGTGGAGGAGAGTCTGCAAGCTTAGCCATTTCCCTAATGGCACAAATCTTGGTTTCCCAATCTCTAGTGAGAGATCTAAGTAACTTGTCATTCAACTCATAGTTGCTGAAGAACCTACCATAGGTTCTTAGTTCAATAACTATCCTAAAGAACCTCTCAAAGCAGTCGGCTACTTTTTCAGATTTGCTTTGTCTGAAAGCCTCATACTCTTGGTTGAGCATGGACTTCTTATCATCTCTAACTTCCTCAGAGCCTTCCATATATACCACAAGAGTGTCCCACATTTCTTTGGAGGACTTGCAGTGTACAAGATTTTGAAAGGTTGAGTCATTAATGGCACTGGCTATAATGTTCTGTGCCCTTTTGTCCATGGTGGACCGAATTACCTCATCTCTATCCATCTCTGTATATGCCTTTGACACTCTCAGATTTAGATCTATGGTGGAAGCCTTTATGGGGATTAAAGGACCTTCCACTACTATTACATAGATTCTAGAGTCAGATGCTTCCATGAATAGTCTGACACTTTGCTTCTAGAGGCCAAATCCTTCCTTCATGCAGATTGGTAGTTTCATGGCCCCTATCTCCTTATAGATCATTCCTGACCCCAAAATTATATCATATTGCTAACCTTGAAGGTATACTCATATTGTTAGATACTTTTTGAGTAACCTCCCTCTGATACTACTTGAAAGTTATTATTTCAAGGTTAGTCATGCGTTTGAACGACAAGTGTACCGGTCGCACAAGTAATATAAATGTGACGAATTTCCAAAGTATCGATCTCTCAAGTAACACAGTAAGGGGGGAGTTAATATTGAGGAGGACTTGAGATTGAAGTCCTTAGGCCGGAGTTAACTATAGGGGATTTTGATTGTTGCGGAAGAAGAAAATAAAATGCTAACAACTAATCCTATGCAATGTCGCTATGTATTGCTTCGCCAGGCAGGACGGAAGACTACACGGGCCGCTATGCACCAAATCGCCGGGAAGATGGACGAGTAGGCTTACATAATGAGGTGATGAGAATGGTGGAATTCGGGTCGTGAGCACCTCTTCTCTACGCACACCACTAGCAATCGCTAGTGCGGCAAGAACACTATTTAGGATGGACAAAGGCGCACCTCAAGCAAATAACGAGAATATAAAATCACATAGACTTGATTAAACATAAGTGTATATTACAATAAGCATACTTCATCAAATACAAGAGATCAACTATACTATCAACAACAATAATAAGAAGATAGTGTGAAATCGACCGGATCCGAAGTCTTGTTGAGGGTTCACGGAAGGAATCGCTACGTTGTCAATCCGCATCCTTGCTCGGTCCTCAACTACGTCTGGGGTAGAGGAGGCTGTCACTCACTCCTAATGGGCCCGTCTTCTTCGTGTCACTAGCCGGTGGAGGATGGCACAAACTTCTCCTAGATTGATGGAGAAAGCTAGGTCAACACTCTTCTAGAAGCTCATGGATGAAAGAAGGAGGCCGAGAGGAAGCTCCGGCTTGAGTTTGCCATTGAATGCTTGCCCGGATCTCCTCCCCTTGGTGGAACGGCAGAGTTTCTCCCTTGAAACATGGAAGGAATGGCTGGAAGCGAGCCCCCCCTAAATGGCAGGAAATCTGCGCTTAAATAGAAAAGTTAGAAATAATGGTCACAGACGGTCTGGAGCACGACAGTGCTTGAATAGTGTGATATTCGCGCGCAAAAATGACATGCAGAAGAGAGGCGTTTACCCATGCATTTTATTCACGCACAGGCGATTCCGCCCGTGCATGAAGGAAATTGCCCGGGTAGCAACAAAGTTGGAAATCTAGGCAAGCATAGTAACCGTGCGTATTACTCGCGCACAGGCGCTACTGCCCGTGCGTGAACAAAACGCACGATTAACCACAGTTAACTGGAAAGCTTGGCAAAAGGATCAAGTCGTGCGATTCCTTCTCGCACGGTTTTGATAAAATCGTGCGGGAACAAATCGCACGGGTAGAAACAGATGCCCCTAGGAATGCTGTGTGAAACACACGAATGCATTGAAATCGTGCGCAAAGAAATGCGCACGACCGTGCGTTTTACCCAGAACTGAAAATGGAATTCGAGACATCCCTACTACCAGCATAGCAATAAAAACAAACTGGAGCACAGGCTCCCAACACCAAAATGGAAACAACAATAATAACAAAAAAAAACATGGGGAGCACCATGTGCTTTCCCCCAACAAAAGAATGCGCAATTGCACACCCTCGGGCCCAAAATATTGCACAATGAGGTCAAAGACCGGACAATGCAAATATAACCGAATACCGGTTGAAACAGTGCACGAGTGAGAAAACAAGCCCAGATGAGTCCGAAAAACACTATAAATATTGAACTCATCACACCAACAGACTTAAACATTTCCTCGTCCCGAGAAAATCATCTCTCCATGGATTAGAAAATAGCTAGCTGGATTAGAATTTCAAAATAAAGTAAAGCGAGAAATCAAATACTCATTGGTGTAGAAAATATAATCGATAAAATTTTTAATTATGATACGGAGTTTATAAATTTTTACAGGTGTAAATAAATATTATAATTACTCAAAATAGGAATACTGCAGAATCTTTCGGCCACGCGTAGGACGAAAGTAGGCAGGCCACTAAGGTGAGCATTGCCAAAGACTCAGGCTCAGGATCACCTCCAAAGGAATCCACCAATGTCAGAGACCATACGCTTGCCCGTTCACACTCTCTCCACATTGCTAGTTCGCCTCAAGCGTGAATCCGTAGGACTTTAGGATAATAATTAGGCTTGGGTGCATATGTAGGTAAGGATGCAAAAGGTAAAACAACGACTAAGCACAACCCAAATGAGCTCATACAAATGCATATCCTCTCGCAAACAATACGTGCAGGTGCACCACACCACCAGACTTGTACCTTGACAACAATGGTGTGTGCACCGCCTATCGCCACAGAACAACATAAACATAATTTTCATTTAAACTTTTTCTTCTTTCATATCAAACTACTTTTTTTTCTCTTTTTTTTCTTTTTTCTTTTTCAAAAATTTTTATATCACATTCAGCCACATAATCATGAAATCTGCACCTCACAAACACAAAATTGCACCACAACAACAATACTAAGCGAGAAGTAGCATAACAAAATTTAGAGATCGGGGTGTGTGACTGGGAAAGGCTTTTAGGCTCTAGTGATCGTGAAGTTGGTCTAAAACAAAAGATGGGATAGACACAACATAGGCTAATAAGGATTAACGTTAGGACTAGGTACAAGGCTCAACCGGGACAAAATGAAGGCCTAAGTCACGATAACGCTTTGCTAACCATGCACCAATGCTTCGAGAGTAGCTTGGGGCATGTTCTTAGCCACTGAGAAAGATGATCATTCCTCCTAACTCGATCAATATGAGGCTTGTAACGGCTACAGACATTCCTACACTAACGTTCAATTACTCCAGATTCAGCATTTTAGAGTAGCACACACAATATTTACCAATACATAAAAGTATAAACTATGAGAAAAAAGGCAAATTAAATCTATACTATTTCTATACAGACCATGAGTACTCGATTAGGAGCACTGCACGAGTTTCACACTACTCTATCCTAAAATCCTAAGCCATCACCACTATCTTAGAGTTAACACAAAAGAAATAAATTAAACTTGGGCCGAGCGCGTGCTTAAGTTTGTGCTCATGTGTGTGTAGGTGCATAATGATGTCATGATAAAATAAAAATTGAAAATGAAAATACTCTTGTGGATGCAAGTACATTTAGTGCATGTGCACAGGTAACACATAACTCTCCCCCACCAGACATAAACTAAACAACCAATCACAATATTTACAATAATTGCAATGAAGTAAAAGACGGGGAAGAGGTTATCCAATGCTCTACAAATGAGCATACCATAAGATTGGCGTTAAATCATGAAGCCAAACCTGCTAAAAGTTTTATCTCACCCCACCGCACCAAGGAAAGGGCACCTACAAAATAGCTCCAATAAAAATTGCATATACTAGCTATACAAAATGTAAAAAAGATTTTAAAACAGTAAAAATAACTAACTATTCCTACTCCTAGATAAGTACTGCGGTTACTGTCATCCCACCATGACTTATTAAATTCTATACAGTTCTAACTAATGGGCCTATGAAAAGAAAAGTGAGCAGAAAACTTGCCTAATATCCGTTGTGATAGCGAGTACCAATACGAAGATAGAGTAGTTACCCCTCTACCTAAATAATAATACCTGCCAAACATAGGTAGAGGAAATAGGAAATAAGAAGAGGAGGAGCATTGGTCCTCACTCATCTCACCACAAAACAAATCCTTGAATGGCAAGGTGTCATCCACCTCAGGTGTGTAGGAAGTGATGGTAATGGCATGAGCACAAGGCTCATCATCATCGTAGCTTACCCGTGGAGACTTGACCTGCACAGGCTCAGATAGAGAAAGGGGATCATTAAATAAAGGAGATGAAGAACTAAAATAATAAGAAATATGGGGAGTGGTCCTGGTCTCACTCCCAGTAGGATCTAAGCATAGATCATTGTCGGTGTCACATGAGTCATAGCACGGGGAATCCGAGAGCTCGAGGTCCTCGGTGGTGGTTTGGACCTCCTCACCCAACAAGGAAGTGAAAAATTCCTCTTGAGAAAAGATCTCCTTATCAACCCACCAGGGTGCGTCATCATGTTCCAAGATGTAATACTCTCCATTGAAGAGAATCACTTCCTTGTCACACATGAGCACAACCTCAGGCTCTGAATCATAATCCGGCCTAACATCATCAACTGACTCACAAAAAAAGGTATAGCACAATCCGGCAAAAAATGTGGAGGGGAAAGGCTGCTCTCAAAATCAGGCATAGAATGAGCAGGCCCCACCACCAAATTATCCGCAAACGCCACCCCGTCGACGACCGAGACAATCTCATCATCCCATTTAGGAGCATCCATGAGTTCAAGATCCACTTCTTGTAGGCTACCACAAGAGTGATCGTCATCACCCAAGGGAAGCTCGTAAAAAGGGACCGAGGGACCCATGAAGGATCTGTATGCAGCGAGAGATTCTTCAGTAATCTCAATGGGCAAAGAACAAGCAAGGTGTTCTATGTCAGTGCATGGTCCAGGAAACACCCTATTAGGCATGTCCACAATAGTCTTCCACAAATAGGAGGTTGTTGCGCGCCCACCCACAGATGGAGAAGGCTCGCACAAGCGAGGGCAATCCTTCACCATGTGGCCTACACCTTGACATAACATACATCGAATACAATGCTCGGCAATCATATCAGCCAAGCATCGATGCATCAGAGCAAAGCGTCAAGTAGACTGCACTCGGCTACAGAATACATTGTGAATAAAAAGAATTACCTAAAAGTGCTACACAGCTATAATAAAAATAGCACGGATCTGCTATCTAAACAAAAAAGTAGAAAAATGCAAAAAGAAATAAGCAAAATAAAAATAAAAATTCTAACAACTAAAAAAAAGAAGCATGAAATGTAAAAATGGAAATGGGCTTCGATCTACTATCTCCCTCTCCCAATATTCACAAGACTGTGTTCCCAAGCAACGACGCCAAAAACTTGATGCGTTTGAATGGCAAGTGTACCGGTCACATAAGTAATATAAATTGGGCGAATTTCTCAAGTATCGATCTCTCAAGGAACAAAGTACGGGGGGAGTTAATATTGAGGAGGACTTGAGATTGAAGTCCTTAGGTCGGTGTTAATTATGGGGGGTTTAGATTGTTGTGGAAGAAGAAAATAAAATGCTAACAACTACTCATTTGAAATGCCGCTATGATTCGTTTCGCCAGGCGGGATGGAAGACTACACGGGCCGCTATGCACTGAATCGCCGGGCGGATGGATGAGTAGGCTTACAGAATGAGGTAATGAGAATGGTGGAATGAGGGTCGTGAGCACCTCTTTGCTACGCATGCCACTAGCAATCGCTAGTACGGCAAGAACACTATGGGGGGATGGACAAATGTGCACCTCAAGCAAATAACGAGCACATAAAATCACGTAGACATGATTAAACATAAGCGAATATTACAATAAGCATACTTCATCAAATACAAGAGATCAACTATACTATCAACAACAACAAGAAGAAGAGAGTGCGAAATCGACCAGATCTGAAGTCTTGTTAAGGGTTCACGAAAAGAATAGATGGGTTGTCAATCTGCATCTTAGCTCGGTCCTCAACTGCATCCGGGGCAGAGGAGGTTGTTACTCACTCCTCATGGGCCCTTCTTCTTCGTGTCACGAGCCGGTGGAGGATGGCACAAACTTCTCCTTGATTGATGGAGAAAGCTAGGTCAACACTCTTCTTGAAGCTCATGGATGAAGGAGGAGGCCGAGAGGAAGCTTCGATTTGAGTTTGGCATTGAATGCTTGCCTGGATCTCCTCCCCTTGGTGGAACGGCAGAGCTTCACCCTAGAAATGCGGAAGGAATGGCTGGAAGTGAGTTCCCCCTAAATTGCAGGAAATCTGCGCTTAAATAGAAAAGTCAGAAAAAATGGTCACGCACGGTCTAACGCACAACCTTGTATGAACCGTATGAAATTCGCGCGCAGAAAATGACTTGCAGAAAGAGGGGTTGACTCGTTCATTTTACTTGCGTAAGGGCAATTCCGCCCGTGCGGGAAGGAAATCGCATGGGTAGCAACATAGTTGGAAATCCTGCAAAGCAGGGGAACCGTGCATTTTACTCGCGCACGGGAGCTGCCGCACGAGCGTGAATAAAATGCACGATTAACCACATATCACTTGAAAGCATGGAAAAAGGTGCATGTCGTACGATTCCTTATCCCACGGTTTGGTCGAAACTGTGCGGGAACAAATCGCATGGGTGGAAACAGATGCCCCCAGGAATGCTGTGTGAAACACATGATTTTATCGAAACCGTGCGCGAAGAAATGCGCACGACCGTGCGTTTTATACAGAACTGAAAATGGAATTTTGGATGTCTCGACTACCTGCAAAGCAATAAAAAAAACTGGAGCACAGGCTCCCAACACCAAAATGGAAACAACAACAACAAAAAGAAACATGGGGAGAACCATGTTCTTACCCCCAACAAAAGAATGCACAATTGCACACCCTCTAGCCTAAAATAGTGCATAATTAGGTCAAAGACAAGACAATGCAAATATAACCGAATACATGTTGAAATGCAGTGAACGAGTGAGAAAAAAAGCCCAAATGAGTCCGAAAAATACTATAAATATCGGACTCATTTGTTAGCTAGTCACCTAGAGGCGGGTGAATAGGTCTTTAAAAATTCCAAAGTCTTTTTGTTGTTTTCTTTCTAAGTGATCTAGAGCTTGTGCTTAGTACCTGCAATATAAAAGAAGAACAAGCACACAACAAACCACACAAAAGTTTATAGTGGTTCCCCAACTGGATACATCCACTTTCCCTCCCACCTTTCTAACTTATGTTAGACAAGGCACAAACTCCTCCCAAATGCTTCACAGAGCTTACACCTCAGGCCACTAGCCTTATACACAAGTTCTCTTCAGAACCCTACATCAAAACCACAAAGGTTCCTACCTCAGAGCCATGCAGTGCTCCTACAGCTCAGTGGTCCTTAGACCACCTACCTCATCCTTATCTCTAAGGCCTACAGCTTAGGCTTCTCAACCCTATAACTTCAGGCATAATGCACTACTCTCAGAGTGTTGTAGCACTCCTACAGCTCAGTACCTTTCCAGGTACCTATCTTAGTGCCCTTACAGCCACCTACATCTTAGTGACACACTTGTCACCTATCTAGGGACAAAATGACCTACACTTAGTCTCCTCAAAGGACTACACTCAGTGTCACACTTGTCACCTACAGCTCGGTGACTCAACAGTCACCTACCTCAGGAACTAGGCCATACTACTCAGGCTGGGAGGACAGCCCTACTCTCAGATCCACACTTGGATCCAACCTCAGTAACCTAGCAGGGCACCTACCTTAGTGACTAATTTGTCACCTATAACTCAGGCAAAAATGCCATATAGCTAAGATTCCGACAACGTCAATCCTATAGGAATATAATCAAGAAATTGAAATACAGACTAAGAGATAAATCATTGAGTCTACTTTGCTTGACTGAGAATATATCAGTCCAACCCTTTTGCTGTAGAAGGAATTAGTCTTCTTCTACAACTAACTATTTCTCTGTTGCACTTAAAAATAGCTATCTGATGTTGAAGGTTTACAACCCTTCACATAGTTATCACCCCTTGCTGATTAGATGAATAAGCCACCTTATTTTGGAAAGAACAAACTTGCTGAACTTGTTAAAGCTTCGGCTATCTTTCTCTGTCTACTGGCTTGCACTGCTGGACTTTTCTTTTAAGCTCGTCGGAGAAGATGAAGTCTAGCCGCCTCTATTTTTTGTTGGTTGTTTTGTTAACCCTAATCCCCTTTTCTCTCTTCTTTTTATATCTATTGATTTGAATCAACGACAAAATTTTAATGTGGGCCTAGCCAAGGATGGTGAGCGCCACCTCCCTCAAAAGAGGACAAATAGTACTTTCCGACGCTACAGTATCTTCCCGCAATGACATGAAATACATTGTCTGCACTCGACGAATGGTGAGCTGAAATCGACGAATTCTAAACTGAGCTCGACAAACTCAGAATCTTCAAACTTTAACTTTAGCTCGACGAAAGGTGACCTAAGATCGACGAATTCTGAAATCACTTCGACGAATTCTCAACTAGGCTCGATGAACTCAGAATCTCAAACTTTAACTTTAGCTCGACGAAAGGTGAGCTTAGATCAACGAATTCTGAAATCTATTCGATGATTTCTGAACTGAGCTCGACAAACTAAGAATCTCAAACATTAGCTTTAGCTCGACAAAAATTGAGCTCAGCTCGACAAACTCAGAACTTTGTTCGACGAATTCTGAACTAAACTCTTCTATTGAGGCGTTGAGTGAGCCTGCTTCACTCAATGCTTCTGGACTTAGAGAATTTCTGATGGCTTTGTCTCAGCGGTTCCTTCTCAACTATCTTAGTGGTTTCTTCTTCACGGTTGTGACTATCTTCTATCTCTACTATTTCTTCTCAACTGTCTCAGTGGTTTCTTCTTCACAACTTATAATATCTTCTATCTCAGCGGTTTCTTCTTCAAAGCTGAGACTATCTCTTGTCTCAATAGTTTTGCTTAGACCAACACTTCTATCAAAGTTTTGTGTTGATCTTCTCAGCGATCTCAGCGGTTATGCTGAGATATTCTTCTCAGCTATCTCAACTGTCTCGACGCTTTTGCCTTAGTCAAATAGTCTGACTTCCATCTTCCATATTTTGTTGTCCTGTCCAATAAAGGACAACCAACATGCATAAACTCAAGCACACATCTAATATATTATGCCCCTTAGCATGATTCGTGATGCCTCTTCAAATTCTGAGGAACATTATAGGACACAATTCCCAATAATTGCACTCAACGCCAATCAGTACAAGGCATTGAGTGCACTCAATGCACTCAACATCCCAAGCCCAGATATTTTCTAAGTAAGTTCCTGATCTAATCGTCGAGTTCGGTCTACTCACTTGATGCTTCCCGAACCTGAGCCAATTATCTTGGCTCAAAACTCGTGTAAGGGGCCTTGCACAAAATGGGATGTTACACCAAAGCTTAGGTCAATGACCCTTAGTAAGTACATAACCTATATGAATTTCTCCAGAGAATCCTTAAAGACATTTCAAACCAGCTCAGATCCCTAAAATAAGAAATCCATTCCCATTGGGGCCATTGATTTGCTGAGTTTCTGAAGAGTTGACGATCTTTCATCGCAGGGAGATATTAGTTTGCAAAGAGCCAGGAATAGTGTTTCTTATTCTATGCACACTTAGGTCTATTTATACTTGCCTCTAAGTATAGAATATGATGAGGGACGTACCTTTTGTTATGATCATGAAGTGATCAATGGCTGTGATTAATCTTGATAGTTAGCCACAAATAGACGATCCTAGGAGAATGAGTCGAGTGGACTCAACTCACCCAACTCTCTCGACGCCTATTGTTATCTCGACACACTCGATGCCTTAGTACTAACACTTAGCTCACTCAAAGCCTGGACACTTAGTCCATTTCTTCTACATTATCCTGCAAGGAGTAACAATACCTACAACATGAATATATGAATTATTACTGAACCTAGACTAAGTTCAATATACCTAGCTCAAATTTGAAGGTGTTGAACTTTGATTCATCTAGTGATTTAGTAAAGATGTCAGCTACTTGCTTGTCTGTAGGGATAAATTCAAGACTGATGCCTTCAAATTTTACATGCTCTCTAATAAAGTGATACGTAATCTCTATGTGCTTAGTCTTGCTATGAGACACAGGATTCCTAGCAATAGATATTGCACTAGTAGAATCACAGAACAAAAGTGTTATACTTATCTTAATATTATAGTCCTGGATCTGATGTTGGATCCACACTAGTTGTGTAATACCCCAAAATGTTGTAGGAGCGACGGGGATCGATTTTGGCCAAGACAAGTTTTTGGTGCAGGTGACACGGGCCCCGACACGGGCGTGTCGGAGGCCGTGTCGGGCGTGTCGAGCTCGGGTCGTGTAGTCGACGAGTTCAGGTCGACGATGGTCGTGTGGTGGAACACGTCCTAGGACACGGGCGTGTCCCAGGCCGTGTCACACCTAGGCTGTGCGGTTGGGTACACGGGTAATTACACGGGCACGAACACGGGCGTGTCTAGTTTGACACGAGCGTGTCTGATACCGTGTCACCAAGCCGTGTACCTCTCTGACTGCGAAGTGTTGATAAATTGCACACGGGGGGCATGACACGGGTCCCGACACGGGCGTGTCACAGGCGACACGGGCGTGTCGGAGGCCGTGTCACATGCCGTGTTGCTGGTTTTCAATTTTGGTCGAGACGGCGAATGAGCTACACGGCCAGGCACATGGCCGTGTGTGAACCCGTGTTCGGCCCAGTTTTTGGGATTTCAGATCTAATCCTGGTCGTTCGTTTCCTTGGCTTTGGATCCGACGGTGGGGGGGCTGTTCCTGGGTGGTTTTAGCCGGGAATAGGGTTTTGAAACCCTTATTTCACTTGGGCACTCTCTCTCTAAAACCTAGAGAGAAGGGAGAGCTTGGAGGAGGAAGAAGGAGGTCAACTCCGGCGGCTGGTGGAGATTCGGAGCCCCAAATCGCGAGCCGTCTTCGGATCCGCGGAGGCAAGGAGATTGCGGTGCTTTTCATCCGCATAGATTTTCATGGCGCCGCGGAAGAACGCAAGGGTAACGATTTCTCATCCTTGGGCATGTGAAGCCCTCTTTTCCTTTGCATAGGAAGCCCTCTCTCGCGAGTGAGCGAAGAGTTGGAGCGTTCCTTGGGGTAGATATGTGAAGTCCCCCTTGTGTAGAGTCCTTATGCAAAAACGGACGTAGGCATTGTGTGTGAAGCCTATCCGGACAAGTAGAGCTGGATCGGTGATGTTGCATTGCATTTGAACCGGGCAAGAATCCGGATGTTTGGGTGTTTTTCGGGTTTTCTACGTGGTAGATTGCATCAGGGAGTCTTGGAGATTAACTCCAAGGTGCACCCGGAAAACTGGGCAAAAGCGGGTTTGCCAACACGATGGCCGGGGAGCCAACGTGAACATAACCGGGTTATGTGATTATTGTGGTGGAAACGGGACTCGGCGAGTCTTGGCCTGCGCATATGGCTTAAATTGTCGTTGCGGTATGAGCACGGGTCAGGCGGAACCGTACCCGGTCTATGTCGTTCGGTAGGACCGTTGGCATGGATGAGGGTCTTCGGCGGTCTATGGCTTAAATTGCCGTGACCAAGGCCAATAGGACAAAATGCTCATTTGGATGACCGTCCAAGAGGCGGTGGTGGATTGGGAACGTCTATGGCTTGAATTGACGTGACGTTGGCCGGTTCGCCGAGAATGTGCCCTAAGTGCATGGGGTGTGTGGCCGTGCGAGCCTACGCCTGTGGTGAAGTGCAAATACTATATATAAATGCCTATACTAATAAAGTGCAGGGAAAGAGCATCGCCGCCCCGAATGTGGGGGCGGGATCGTTATAATCTGGTCAGCATTGCTGACCGTTGCTATTGTTTGCCACCGGGCGGTGGTTTATTGCTTGCAGGTGCTGTGGAGCAGAGCGGGAAATAGCGGGCTAAAGCCCTTGTTGCTGTGCCGGCCCTCGAAGGCCTAATTGCTTACGTTTCTTTCCCGTTTTTCATGTATGGCCGGCCTGCGAGCCGAAGTATGAAAACACTTCTTTTGTTAAGTGAACAGTGTAAGGCCTTAAGGCTATTTCCCTTTTGGTGTATGTTTACATTCCTGAGTTTGTAGTGGACATTCATGCTGTTGTGGCTGGGTTCTTATTTCTTTTGCAACCTAATAAATTTCTTCCGCTAGGTGTTGTGTAGGACGACATGATTGGTTGAATGGTTTCAACGCATAACCAACCGGTCTGTCCGTAGTATATGGCGTCGGGCCGTGGACGGACCTACTACTATATGCTATGTGACGGATAGGGGTGTTACAAATTGGTATCAGACTTCTTATTTCGGTCAAGCTTAAATGAATTCGTGGGCGAATTCACTTTAAGGGGTGGTGAGCACATGTGTGTGCATCATCGTTATAACAAGAAAAGAACCCATGAATGTCCACTTAGGAATGAAAATACACATGTTTGAGGAACCTGCGTGTTCCTATTATTACTGTTTGCAGTAATTTTTGGTTGCTTATCGGTGTTTTGCACGATTATAGGTGACCAGGAGTGGTGCTGGGTCGTCTGAACGGCTAGGTTCTAAGGCGAGCAGTGCGCCAAGCGATGCGTCTGCAACACCTCCGTCTGCCGAGACCATTAGATTGGTGGCAGAAGCTGTCTTTGTTATGATCAATGCGCAGCCTGCAAGGCAGGTACAGCAGCCTGCTCCTGCTGTGGAGGAAGTACCGCTTCAGACGGCAGAGCAAAGGAGGGTTGAGCAAGTAGTTTTGGAGCCAGAGTTGCCTCGGAGAGCAACTGAAAGACAACTGAAGCACGTGATGGGCTTTCATCCACCGGTATTCACGGGGGCAAAAACCCCGACCCAAGCAGAGGATTGGCTCTCAAGGGTCAACAGGGTGATGACTGCGACAGAAACGGAAGAGTGGCAGAAGACCACTATAGCGACTTTCCTTTTGGATGGGGACGCAAGACTATGGTGGGAAGGCCTAGAGCTACATCAGTTGCAGGGAAGGCCATTGGCCGAAGTTTCGATGGAGGAGTTTGCGAGACTATTCATGGCTCGATACCTCCCCTCTGCGCAGAGAAATGCGCTAGAAAGTGAATTTCAGAAGTTGGTGCAAGGGGATTGCACCGTTGATGAGTACCTCCACGAGTTTACTCGGTTGGGGAGATATGACGGCACTACCTTCGCAGACGAGGAGCGCAAGACAAGCTGCTTCTATGAAGGGCTAATAGATGATTTAAGGTTGCTACTATCGGGGCCCAAGGCGCAGGGTTTCATGACCCTGGTCAGTTCGGCCCGGTCCTTGGAGAAGGACATGAAGAATGTCCGAGGGAAGAAGGAATCCGGTAGTAAGAAAGCGGAGTTTAAGGCGCCGACTACGTCGAAGTCGGGCTATCGAAAATTCTTCAAGAAGGCTAGGACGTCAGGTCCAGCTTCTTCTACGGGTGCCTCGGGGGCAACTACCAATCGAACCCCGGGCGCTTGTTTCACATGTGGAAAGCTGGGGCACTTTGCCCGTGATTGCTGGAATGGACGCTCAAAGTCAGAAAGGAAACAAGGAGCTACCTACGAGGAGAAGGGCAAAGCGGTGGAGTCGACCGCGTCCCACTATGCTCCGACTCAGCCTAGAGTATATAACTTGGGCCAGCAGGAGGCCATCAAGCAAGCGGATGTGGTGACAGGTATGAGTTAATTTATAGCAAGTTAGCTTTAATACCATTATCTATTGCTTGTTAGCCTAATATTGTTTGTATAGGCTTTGTTGTGATTAGTGATAGTCCGGCACGGGCACTGTTCGACACGGGAGCTTCATATTCCTTCTTGTCCGAAAGTTTTATATCGCGCATCAGAGTCCCTTCTTCGATGGCGAAGGACAAGTTGGATGTGCTACTACCGAATGGGTGCTCGATGCGTGTGGACAGAGTGTGCGCAGTGAAGGTTCGCATTGGGAGCCAAGAGTTCGACTTGCTAGCGTCATTGTTGCCGCTAGTTGAGTTCGACGTGATTATCGAAAAGGATTGGATTTCAGAGCAGAAAGCTTGGATTGACTGTGACCGTAAGGAGGTCAAGCTGGGTGTAGGGCGGGAGACTACATTCGAGGGGCTAAAGGGGTCGAGCAAGACACTGATGTCTGTTCTTCAGGTGGTGAAGGCAGTTCGTGCTGGTGCAGAGCTGTTCCTCGCAATAGTGGGGGCTGTGGAGCCAAAGTCCACTTTGGTTGAGATTCCCGTGGTTTGCGAATACACCGATGTGTTCCCGGATTGTCTTCCCGGAGCCCCACCGCAGCGGGAGATCGATTTCACCATAAAGCTCGTGCCAGGTGCCAAGCCCGTGTCACGTGCTCCTTATAGGTTGGCGCCAAAGGAGATGGCGGAGTTGAAGGTTCAGCTGGAGGAGCTGATGGAGCAAGGTTATGTGCGTCCAAGTTCGTCGCCTTGGAGCACACCGGTCCTCTTCGTTAAGAAGAAGGACGGAAGTATGCGGCTGTGTATCGATTACAGAGAATTGAACAAGCTGACGGAGAAGAATAAGTACCTGATCCCGAGGATTGATGATCTCTTTTATCAGTTCGTCGAATCGTTAGTATACTCCAAGTTGGACTTAAAGTCGGGGTACTACCAGCCGAGGATAAGGGAGTGTGATATCCCGAAGACGGCGTTCAACACAAGATATGGGCATTTCGAGTTCACGGTCATGCCGTTTGGACTGACGAATGCGCCATCGGTATTTATGGATTTGATGAACAGGACGTTCCGAGACTTCCTGGATCGCTTTGTGATCGTCTTTATTGACGATATATTGGTGTACTCGTAGTGCGAAGAAGACCACTTCAAGCACTTGCACCTGGTGTTGGAGACTCTGAGAAGGAATGAGCTTTACGCAAAGTTCTCCAAGTGCGAGTTCTGGCTACCCTCGGTAGCGTTCCTTGGTCATATAGTGAGTGGGGAAGGTATAGCGGTGGATCCGGCGAAGATTGTTGCGATACGGGAGTGGCCTGCGTTGTCTTCTGTCGCGAAAGTCCGTAGTTTTCTCGGGCTTGCCGGATATTACAGGCGCTTTGTAGAGAACTTCTCGCGGATAGATTTACCTCTCACGAAGTTGACAAGGAAGGATCAGAAATTCTTGTGGACGCAAGAGTGCGTGCAAGCTTTTGAGGAGCTGAAGAGACGGTTGACCATGGCGCCAGTGCTTAGTTCGCCGAGTGGGACCGAGGGCTTCGAGGTGTATAGCGATGCTTCGGGTCGTGGCTTGGGCTGCGTGTTGTTGCAGCATAGGAGCGTGATAGCGTATGGATCGCGTTAGTTGAAGGTGCATGAAAGGAATTATCCGGTGCACGACTTGGAGTTGGCGGCCATGATATTTGCAGTCAAGTTATGGAGGCACTACCTTTACGGCGTAAGGGTCGATATATACACCGATCACAAGAGTCTAAAATACTTGTTGGATCAGAAGGACCTTAATATGAGGCGGAGGAGGTGGATGGAGTTCCTAGGGGACTACACCTTCAAAATACATTATGTACCCGGGAAGGGCAACGCAGTTGCGGATGCGCTGAGCCGCAGGGCTCCAGCCCAAGCCAACTGGTTGTCGGTGCATGATGAGCGGCTAGTACGGGAGTTGGAGGAGCTTGAGATCTGTTGCGTTGACAGGCAGACGAGCGCCAAAGCAATGTTAAACTGGACAGAGGTGCAGTATGACCTGGCTGACCGGGTTCGGCAGGCATTGGAGTTAGATGACTCTATGAATGAGCTTTTGGAGGCCGCTCTGGATAGGTCAAATTCCTAGTTCTCGGTGGAAGATGGTTTACTAAGGAAGGATCATCGGTTGTGCGTCCCGAGTGGGGGTAACCTCCGGGCGGAGTTGATGTACGAGGCTCATCATACCAAGTACTCAATCCACCCAGGGAGCATGAAGATGTATCGTGATCTCAAAAAGTTGTTTTGGTGGCCGGGGCTCAAGAAAGATGTGGCGTTGTACGTGGCTAAATGCCAAACGTGCGCCTTATTGAAGGCAGAATGCCAAAAGCCGAGAGGATTTCTGAAGTCCTTGCCTATACCGGAGTGGAAGTTTGACGACATATCTATGGACTTTGTGCACGGGTTGCCAAGGTCGCAGAAAGGGAACGACGCCATCTGGGTGATCGTAGACCGGCTAACGAAGGTGTCACACTTCATTCCGCATAGGAAGGATGATCCAGTGGAGAAATTGGCAAGGTTGTATGTTGACAATATTGTTAGGCTGCATGGTGTGCCCCGTAGCATTGTGAGTGATCGCGATGGGCGGTTCACGTCAAATGATTGGAGGTTGGTGCAGCAGATGCTGGGGACAAAGTTAAAGTTCAGCACAGCTTTCCATCTACAGACGGATGGGCAGACCGAAAGGGTCAATAGAATGATGAAGGACATACTACGCATGTGTGTTCTGGATTTTGGTAAGCTTTGGGAAGACCACCTGTATTTGGTGGAGTTCGCGTACAACAATAACTACCAAGCAAGTATACAAATGGCGCCCTTCGAGGCCCTGTATGGTAGGAAGTGTCGCACGCCATTATCGTGGCTTGAAACGGGTGAGGCAAGGTTGTACAAGAAGCAAGAGGTGGAGAGTGCTACCTCGTTAGTGCGGATCATTCGGGAACGCTTGTTGATCGCACAGGACCGGCAGGCAAAGTATTATAATGCCAAGCACCGGAACGTGGAGTTCGCGGTAGACGATTGGGTATATCTGAAAGTGAAGCCGTTCAAGGGGGTTTCGCGGGTGAGACGCTTGAAGAAGCTGAGCCCAAGATACCTTGGACCTTTTGAGGTTCTGGAGCGAGTCGGCGAAGCGGCATACCGTATGAGGCTATCGGAGGAATTAAGTGGATTACATGATGTGTTCCACATTTCTGTGTTGCGGAAGGCGGTGCAAGAGCCTTCGCAGGTGATCGCGGCTAATCAAGTGCCGGTGGACGAAGGGTTGACGACTAGGGTCAATCACATTCGTATTGAAGATGTTGAGGTCAAGAAGCTTCGTAACAAGGAGATCCGGATGGTTAAGGTCCGGTGGGATTATTGCGGGTGTGAGGAGCTCTCTTGGGAACGGGAGCAGACTATGCTCGAGGAGTACCCAGAATTGTTCCGCTCAGGTACTGTTTTACGTTAAGTCCTGTTTTTCTTTTATTAATTTCGTGGACGAAATTCTTTAAGGGGGGTAGAATTGTAACACCCCAAAATGTTGTAGGAGCGACGGGGATCGATTTTGGCCAAGACAAGTTTTTGGTGCAGGTGACACGGGCCCCGACACGGGCATGTCGGAGGCCGTGTCGAGCGTGTCGATCTCGGGCCGTGTAGTCGACCAGTTCAGGTCGACGATGGTCGTGTGGTGGAACACGGCCTAGGACACAGGCGTGTCCCAGGCCGTGTCACACCTAGGCTGTGCGGTTGGGTACACGGGTAATGACACAGGCACGAACACGGGCGTGTCTAGTTTGACACGGGCATGTCTGATGCCGTGTCACCAAGCCGTGTACCTCTCTGACTACGAAGTGTTGATAAATTGCACACGGGGGGCGTGACACGGGTCCCGACATGGGCCTGTCGCAGGCGATACGGGCGTGTCGGAGGCCGTGTCACATGCTGTGTTGCTGGTTTTCAATTTTGGTCGAGACGGCGAATGAGCTACACGGCCAGGCACACGGCCGTGTGTGAACCCGTGTTCGGCCCAGTTTTTGGGATTTCAGATCTAATCCTGGTCGTTCGTTTCCTTGGCTTTGGATCCGATGGTGGGGGGCTACTCCTGGGTGGTTTTAGCCGGGAATAGGGTTTTGAAACCCTTATTTCACTTGGGCACTCTCTCTCTAAAACCTAGAGAGAAGGGAGAGCTTGGAGGAGGAAGAAGGAGGTCAACTCCGGCGGCCGGTGGAGATTCAGAGCTCCAAATCGCGAGCCGTCTTCGGATCCGCGGAGGCAAGGAAATTGCGGTGCTTTTCATCCGCATAGATTTTCATGGCGCCGCGGAAGAACGCAAGGGTAACGATTTCTCATCCTTGGGCATGTGAAGCTCTCTTTTCCTTTCCATAGGAAGCCCTCTCTCGCGAGTGAGCGAAGAGTTGGAGCGTTCCTTGGGGTAGATATGTGAATTCCTCCTTGTGTAGAGTCCGTATGCGAAAACGGACGTAGGCATTGTGTGTGAAGCCTATCCGGACATGTAGAGCCGGATCGGTGATGTTGCATTGCATTTGAACCGGGCAAGAATCCGGATGTTTGGGTGTTTTTTGGGTTTTCTACGTGGTAGATTGCATCAGGGAGCCTTGGAGATTAACTCCAAGGTGCACCCGGAAAACTGGGCAAAAGCGGGTTTGCCAACACGATGGCCGGGGAGCCAATGTGAACATAACTGGGTTATGTGATTATTGTGGTGGAAACGGGACTCGGCGAGTCTTGGCCTGCGCATATGGCTTAAATTGTCGTTGCGGTATGAGCACGGGTCAGGCGGAACCGTACCCGGTCTATGTCGTTCGGTAGGACCGTTGGCATGAATGAGGGTCTTCGGCGGTCTATGGCTTAAATTGCCGTGACCAAGGCCAACAAGACAAAATGCTCATATGGATGACCGTCCAAGAGGCGGCGGTGGATTGGGAACGTCTATGGCTTGAATTGACGTGACGTTGGCCGGTTCGCCGAGAATGTGCCCTGAGTGCACGGGGTGTGTGGCCGTGCGAGCCTACGCCTGTGGTGAAGTGCAAATACTATAAATAAATGCCTATACTAATAAAGTGCAGGGAAAGAGCATCGCCGCCCCGAATGTGGGGGCGGGATCGTTATAATTTGGTCAGCATTGCTGACCGTTGCTATTGTTTGCCACCGGGCGGTGGTTTATTGCTTGCAGGTGCTGCGGAGCAGAGCGGGAAATAGCGGGCTAAAGCCCTTGTTGCTGTGCCGGCCCTCGAAGGCCTAATTTCTTATGTTTCTTTCCCGTTTTTCATGTATGGCCGGCCTGCGAGCCGAAGTATGAAAACACTTCTTTTGTTAAGTGAACAGTGTAAGGCCTTAAGGCCATTTCCCTTTTGGTGTATGTTTACATTCCTGAGTTTGTAGTGGACATTCATGCTATTGTGGCTGGGTTCTTATTTCTTTTGCAACCTAATAAATTGCTTCCGCTAGGTGTTGTGTAGGACGACATGATTGGTTGAATGGTTTCAACGCATAACCAACCGGTCTGTCCGTAGTATATGGCGTCGGGCCCCGGCCGGACCTATTGCTATATGCTATGTGATGGATAAGGGTGTTACAAGTTGTGCACAACAACTTTTAGAAGATATATATTCTGACTCTATAGTTGAGATTGCAACACTGGTTTGCTTATTTCTGCTACAAGACACATGTTTTCTTCTAAAAATTGACAGGTTCCTGATGTGCTTTTCTTGTCTTCTCTACTTCCGGCAAAGTCTGCATCTGAATACCCTAATCGTTTAAAATCACTATTCCTTAGGTACCATAGGCCAAGATCAAGTGTTCTCTTCAGATATCTCAAAATTCTTTTAGTGACAAAATAGTGAGACTCCTTAGGGCAATCCTGGTATCTAGCGCAAACACATGTAGTATACATGATGTCTAGCCTACTAGCTATAAGATAGAGGAGGGAGCTAATTATGCCTCTATACATGGTTTCATCAATAGTTTTCCCTATCTCATCCTTATTCAGTGACACATAGATAAAGCATAATTTAGCTTAGTTTATCAAGGAAAAAAATACTTATATTCTTGTTTAAATCTTTTGCCATTTGTATTTTTAGGTTTTTTTTAGTTTCTTTTCTCAATTATTGTTCTAACTTAGTTTATTCTATGTTTTTTTTTCATGTGTTTGGTTTTTTCCTATTATACACCCCCAGGTCACGCCCTCCCAGGGCATATAGTTAGCGCATGTAACCTAGATGGAATGAAGTTATCGGTACTAGTCAGGTTCTAGCAAGGTTAAGCTTACACATCCTCGGACACGCCCATGTACCACCTCCATGGGCGTGTATCTGAGGCGTGTCCCACAAAGACCTGAGAAATCACTACTGCCCAATTTTTCCATGCTCCAAAGTCACGCTGAATAAGACACGCACCTCGTACACGGGCGTGTCAGAGGGGCGTGTAACCCATCTACCACGCAAGTCACTTCCGGACTTCAATTTCAGCCAGCCAATGTCAAACAAATATTACACGCTCTAGGTACACGGCCTACCCGGTCGTGTAATGGGGGAGTGACACAGCCAGAAAATTTTCTATAAATTGAAAGCATCTCCAAGGGTTGAGTATGCAGATTTTGAGAGGGGAGGTGCTGTAATTTTATTTCTTTGAGCTTTTCATGTCTTAAGCTCTTTTTTCTCTCCTTCTCATTTCAAGTATTTATATCCCTAGTTTTCATGAATGTCCTTGTAGTGTTCTTGTACTTCTTTTTTATCGCACCTGTAATCTTCGTGAAAGCTTCCCTTAAAGTATCCATATGCCCTTGTTGTGACTCCTTTTCATTAAGAAATAAAATAGTTTGTTATTCCCATTCCCTTTTGCCCGGTCTTAGTTTTCATATTCTTAATATGATTTTCATTTTCTAATCCATGAGTAACAAAATCCTCATAGTACTTGATCTTGAAGATCCGAGGATGAGTTGATCAGTTATGACGCTCTAGCTCTATTTTTCTTATTAAAATTTAGGCCTTCGATTTACCATTGATTTTTTTGAATAAAACTATATTATCGATATATTGTCTTCATTCATGATTTCATTCTTGGCTAGCCGAGACACCGATAGTTTGAAGTGAGCACTCAAGAGTAAGGAGAGTTGCACGAACCTCTCTCGAGAGAATGACATAAATCTCCAGGATTGGAGTTGAATCCAATAGCAGGGCTCACTACTTAAAGCGAGCGTTAGGTATTCGGATACGGGATGAGAGTTCGGTCGGTTCTCCCTAACCTCAGTTGGGCACTTCTTTGAGAGAAGCGTGTTTGAGCTTCGGGAACCCCCACGGTCAAGTAAACTTTATTCTATTAAGTTAAAGTTTGTTATTGCATTCTTGATTAATTTATGCCGAAGAAATTCAAGATCGAGTACTACCGCTTAATCATCGTTTAGCCTTTCTTTTAATTGCAAGTAATTTTTCTCTCTTCTCTAATTTAGTAAGCAAGCCCAAAAGAACTTTTATTTGATAAGATAATAGTAACTCCTTGAAGTAAAAGTAATCAAATCACCCCGGGTAATACGAACTTGATATTGAAATTAATATCCTATACTATATACGATATGGTACACTTGCCTTCATCGAATATAAAATCAGAGAACATCTCATAACCACACTTTCACCTTCTCTTCCCTGAACTTTTTCTTCTCCATTCATAAACCCTTCTCCACATAATTCTCATGTCAAGTTTTTGGCGCCATTGCAAGGGAATTTTGTTTTGATATTCTGAAAAGAGGATATCTATTAATTTTATCGTTTCTTTTCGCAGTTTTTCTCTTTATCTCTCTCCCACTTCTCTTTCTTTTTTAGTGTATGACCCAAGGAAGCTCTTTAAATATTCCTTTTGATCCTGTGATAGAGCGCACCGCTTTGCATTACCTACGTTCTCGTGATCAGATATCGCATTTAGGCATCGAAGAGTTGATCGGGGACACTGCCACATAAACTATGGATCTAAATCCGTGATGCGCTCTTGGAAGTTTTCCCGATCACGGTCAAGTAATAAAGATTAGAAGTAGCTTCCCTAGATATCGATATCACGCAGGGTGCAAGTAGGGATGTTGGATATAACTATTGAAAAAATGAGTGTAAGTGAAACTATGAAAAAAAGGGGGTTTGGTGTTGGGTTCCTACATTAAGCATCATTAAACTAGTGCGAGTTGCCGTCACCGCATCGTATGGGTGGATCACTCCAACGAGTAATAGCGTAGATGAACAAATAATCGAGGGTCCTAAACACCTCTTCGCACCGCGTACTTCTAGCAATCGCTAGAACGGCTCAAACACAATCCACACTAGCAGAACTGAAGTTTACTACACAAGACAAGATTAAAATGTCACTACCAAACCTTGCTGAAACCTCAAGCAAAAACAGTGTTATCAAGTTACAAGCTCACTAGCACAAGTATAGAAAATAACAAGATTAAGAAAAAGTGAAGGAATACAACCAAGAGCACGAAAGCTCTCCAAGATTCACGGCCGGAAGCGAGGGTTGTCGATCCTGACCCTAGCTCGGTCTTCGGAAGGCGTCCGGGATCCAGAAGGGCTATCACTTTCTTATTCTAACCCGTCTTCTTCGTGTTGAGTCGCTAAGTTGGATCTAAACAGATAACTTCGTAAGTACAGCAGCAAGGAACTCGAATGGTGGCTTGTAGGTCAGAGATGGCAATGGTGGTTTGAGACGAATCTTTTGCAAGCTCTTCGGATGAGAACAATGGTCGAAGGAGCTTCATACGGAGGAGAGAGAGAGTGATGGCTGGAGGGATGATTTCCCGCTCAAAGGAGCAGAAATGTCGGGGGAAGCGGATTTGATACGGTCCAGAAGAAATTTCCGTCTTAAATAGTAAAAGTTAAAAATAATGGTCACGCACGGTTTGTCGCACGACCGTGCGCAAACCGTGCGATATTAACTTTCAGAATACGCCTGATGAAGAAGAAGCGTTTACCTGTGCATTTTACTTACGCATGGGCGATTCCGCCAGTGCGCTAAGGAAATCGCATGGGTAATAATAGAATGCACAAATCACAGGCAAACAGTTGGAATCGTGTGTTTAACTCAAGCACGGGCGCTTACGCCCGTTCATGAAGGAAAACACAAGATTAACCACAGAACGGCCTAATACAAAATCTACAGGAAAACCGTGTGTTTCCTTTGCGCACTGTTCTAAAGAAACCATGCGTGAAGGAATCACACGGGCCGGTCTATCCTCTAGAATAACTTGTAGAAAATGCACGATCATGAGTAACCGTGCGCTAAGAAAACACACGATCATGAGTTTTCCACTAATAAGAATTTTGAAATAAGGAAAACTGACCACCTGCAAGCAACAAAAACACAGCAAAGGAGGATCCTCCAGCAGCACAGAAAAACAACAAAATATTTGAAAGAGCCCTGGGGAGCACCATGTGCATTCCCCCAGCAAACAAATGCGCAATTCCGCACCCACGGGCAAAAAAGGTGCACTAAGCATGATGCGCAGAAGAAATGAAATATCAACATTAACATACTAAAAGTGAAGTGCAAGAGCGTGAAAAATAGCCCAGATGAGTCTGAAAAACCCAATTTAAATCCGACTCATCACACCCCCAGACTTTCCTGTTTGCGCGTCCCGATCAAACACAATCTATGCAGTTAGGGAAAAGATACTAGCTAACAAAGAAAAAAAAATACAGAGTACCATGCGAAGTCGCATGCTCGCACGCATAAAAATATAATAAAGTAAATTTCTATGTATACAAAATAGTTTATACTTTTCACATTGCGTATCAAAATTTTATTACTACTCAAAAATGGAATCACGGTGAATCTTCCGGTCACACATAGGGAGAAAGTAGACTAATCGCTAAGGCGAGCATTGCCAAAGATCGGGGCTCGAGATAACCTCCCAAGGAATCCACCAATGTCAGTGACCATATGCTTGCCCGTTCACACTCTCTCCACGGCACTAGTGTGACTCAGGCGTGAGTCCGTAGGACTTCGGCTAATGATGGGGCTTGGGTTTCGGTGAGGTAAATAATGATAAAAATGGAGGCTACCCACAAAACCCAACTGAGCTAGCACAAAAATAATCTATCACTACCCAGAAACAAGCGGGTAGACCACACCCCCAGACTTTATTTTTAACATATGGGTTTGTGCAACACCTACCCCAAATACTATACTCTCTCAAATAGAATTTTTAATGATTCTTTTTATTTTCAACTTTCTTTTTCATATTTTCCTTTTTTACTTATTTTTTATCGTCATATTTCTTTTAATAACTTCAGCAAAAAATGATTTTGGAGCACATCCACATTTCACAAGGGCAATCCCCACATCAACAACCCAAAATAAAAATGAAAAACACTAAAGCTCGACTCAGGTGTGCGACTAGGATCGGCTATGAGGCTTTGGTGAAATAAAGGTGGTACTGAATCTAAAGAAGGGGTAGGCACAAAGGGGCTAGTGAGGATAGGATGTTAGGAATGGGTAAAAAGCTCAACCTGGCCAAAATGATTGCCTACATCATGCCCACGCTTGAATAACCGTGTACCATTGCTTTGAGAGTAGCTTGGGGAAAGTTCTTAGTCAACGAGAAAGACTATCCATCCTACCAACTCGGGCAATACGAATCTAACCACCATCTATACACATCCCTAATCTACTGTTTGATTCACACCGGTTTCACCCATTTTTTAGTAGAATAAAAAAAATTTACGCAATTAGAAAAATATAAAACTAAAAGCATGCAGAAAAATTATCTCTACCCTAATTTCTACCCGAAACGAGAGCAATTGACTAGGAGCACAACAAGGTCAACATTTTACTACATCTCACAATCATAAGCCAATACCAAAATTTTCCAAATCTAACAAAGAAACGAGTTTAACTTGTAACACACAAAAAGCTAAGCACGCGCTCATGTGGGTGCAGTGCTGTGCAATGCAATGAACTAAGCAAATAAAATAATAACAACTACTGGTATGCAAATGAAGTGGATGTGCAAAAGGTAACAGTGATGATCTCTCCCCCAGACTAGAACTAAGCATCACATCATAATATGTTGAAGTTAAAACCAAATATATATAAGGGGAGAAGTTACCCAATGCTCAGCAGATGAGCATAACAGAAGATTGGCGTTTAACTTCAGCAACAAGCCTATTGTCAAGGCGAAATTCACCTGCAAAAAGCATTTCCACAACCACGCAAACAGTAGGTACATAAACAGGACGCCAAAAAAATTACATCAACCAACAACCTTAAATAAAATTAGAAGCGGCAAAATTTGGTTGTCTCCCATAAGCCCTTTTCTTTACCGTCCTTAAGGTGGACCAAATACCTGTATTAACAGTTATATATAATTGTTTAGATCAAAAGTTTAACAAGCAAAGAAGAACAAGAATCCATAGCCACACAGAGCACTAAGCAAATCTAACAGTAACAGCAACAGGAAAAAGGGAGATGGCCCCGGAGATCGTTCACTCTTCAGCTAAACGTTGATTTGTGACAGATCCCCCCAGACACGTGGCACGAGGAAGAGGTGAAAGCTTTAGGGCCCAGGGAAGGTAAACCTCCCCCTCCCCTAACCTCCTCCTTCCCGCACTAGTGGGAAAAACTCTGCGCATTGCGTAGGAGCAACTCCTTACGTTTTAACTCCACAGAAGGTGATCGCTAGGGTGGTAAGGTCAGATCCTGCATCATAGTAGCCAGTTTACCATTCACGACTGGAGGCATCCTTTCCTCACCCGTAGTGGGTGAAAGATCAGCCCAAGCTACCTGTTTAATAGTTTTACAAACTTTGTCCAAATAAATAGCAGTTTTTAATCCAAATTCCTGCACACTCTTAACCGGTGTGCGCAACTCATCCTTCTTCACAGCGGCATCATGTATCACATCGAGTGCCGCCGTCACTACTTCTCCTTCAGTTGTCATCAGTGTTTTTATAGCTTTCTCACCCTGCTCTTGTCCCATCAGTTGAAAATCTTCCTTAACAGCTGATGAGTCCTATTTATATAATGATTTTCGGACTCATTTGTTCTTGTTTTTGTACGCTTGCACTTCACTTTGAGTTCGTTATCGCTCATATTTCATTTTATCCTTATTTCTTTAGGAAGTGCACTTTTGGCTCGTGGTTGTGTTTATTTTGTGTTCTTCTATTATTGTACTCCGTTCTGTGCTTGTTTGGAATGTCTGCGCATATCAGTGCTGGGTTTAGGGGTCGTGTGCGTGTCCCGGGATTATTTGGAAACGGGTTTAGGGGTCGTGTGCGTGTCCCGGGGTCGTGTGCGTGTCCCGGGATCATCGGCTTTGTTGCGCACGACCACTGGTCGTGCGCCGCTGATCGTGCCTACCTATTCCCCACTTTCCAAAGTTCTGTCGGGGCAATCGCAGGACAACTGACTTCAGTGCGCACGACCACTGGTCGTGCGCCACTGATCGTGCGCATTGATTCCACTTTTTCCTGGAGTTCTTCCTGGCCTTCGCGCACTATCACTGACCACAGGGCGCACGATCACTGGTCGTGCGCCAGTGATCGTGCGCGCTGTTTATTTTGCTTTCTATAAATACGCAGGTTCCGCCCTAATTTCTATCGATCGCCCCTTTCCGCGATTTTCCGCCATTTTCTGCTCCGAAGAGGGATTTCGCCGCCCTCCATCATCCTCCACCATATGGAGTTGCTCCGGGCAAGCCTTCAACGCCAAATCAAAGCCGGAGCATCCCCTCGGCCTCCTCCTTCATCCCCAAGCTTCAAGCGGAGTTTTGACCGAGCTTTCTCCATCAAGCTAGGAGGAGCTGGAGCCGCAATCTACCGGGTAATTTCAACAAAGAAGACGGGTCCATTGGGAGTGAGTGACAACCTCCTCTACCCCAGACGCAGTTGAGGACCGAGCTTGGACTTGGATTTACAACCCGGGATTCCAACCGTGAACCCTCAATAAGGCTTCGGATTCGGTCGATTCGCACACCTCTTCCTCTTGTTGTTGTTAGCTTAGTTATTTTCCATGTATTGATGAAGAATGCTTATTTGTAGTTATCATTTACTCTTATTCATGTCTATGTGAGTTAGTGTTTTTGTTATATTTACTTGAGGTGCGCCATATTCCATCCTCCACCATCCACCCTTGCCGCACTAGCAATTGCTAGTGGCGTGCGTTGCGAAGAGGTGCTCACGACCCTCATTCCGCCATTCTAACCACCTCATCCGCTAGCCTACTCGTCCATCCTCCAAGTGATTTGGTGCATAGTGGCCCGTGTAGTTTCCATCCCGCCTGGAGAAGCATCGCATATCAGTGTTGCATAGCAGTAGCTTGTAGATTTTACTTCCTGTTTCCGCAACAATCAAACCCCCCCTTTTTGAGCCGACCCGAGGACTTCAATCTCAAGTCCTCCTCGACATTAACTCATCCCTTACTGTGTTCCTCAAGAGACCGACACTCGGGGATTTATTCCCAAACTTTATTACTTGTGCGACCGGTGCGCTTGCCGTATTTTCCACGCATCAAGTTTTTGGCGCCATTGCCGGGGAACACAGTCGTTTGAGTTTTTGGAGAGGAAGATTTGAGATAGTTTCCCTTTCCATTTGTATATTTCATGTTTTTTTTTGTTTTGGTTTTTAGTTGTTGTTTTTTTTATTTTATTTTATTCCCTTTCTAGTTTTTATTTTGCTATAGCAGGCTGTTCCACTCTTTATTTGCTTGCGAGTATTTAATTTCTGCTTAGAAAATTTCTTGTGGTGAATTCTTTTCTATTGCACCATGTATTCAAATTGGTATATCAAGTGCCATTGGTGCGGGGATTATGGGCATGGTAGTGATGAGTGCCCCACTGATGGTACTGAGTATAATTCTCATGGTCCCGTGTATGCAGCGCCGCTGTCTCACAGTACTCCATACAGAGTACCATAGTCTTATGGTCACTACTCGTCTCCGCTTCCACCTTTTTCATACTCCTCCCCAGTCCCTTCTGGATCGAGGGGTAATGGAAAACGGTGTTTGTGTTGTCATAGCACCGACCATGTGTTGAAAGATTGCGCAGAATTTCAGCGCCAGATGGAGGCGGATGATGAACCGGATATCCAGATCGTGTCATCCACCTCTCAAATGGCCGCTCCTTCTGATTCTGATGATGTATCCGCAGTACCACCTTGTCTATGGGGGACTGCTGTGGATACACCCATCAGACCTTCCACTAGTCAGTGCGACGACATTACGGCACCTTCTCTCCTTGTGCCTTCTTCCCCTATTTTTGATTCACCCCAGGAGGAACCTGCGCATATTATCTCTGATGATGTTGCTCCTCCGCTTTCTTTGCATGAATTACCTACTCCCCTTTCTAGTGAGTCGGTCGATGATGTTGTGCCCTGTGGGAATCAGGAACATGTGGATGCGCCATGGTATGATGAGGACATTATTCTCATCAATGGTGAGTACTATGTCTTGGAACACCGTGACGTACCGAGGTGTGATGAGGAAATCCTTGCCGGTGAGGAGGTTTCTACTTACTTATTGGATGAGGAGGTCCAAACCACCACCGAGGACCTCGTGGTCTCAGTTTCCCCTCGCCATGACTCACATGACACCGACAGTGATCTATGTTTGGATCCTGCTGAGAGTGATTCCGGGATCACTCTCCCTATTTCCGCTTCTTTTAGTTTTTCTTCTCCTTTATTCCTTGACCCCCCTTCTCCTTCTGCGCCTGTGCGGGTTGAATCCCTTCAGGTGAGTTGGGTTGACATTGAGCCATGCGCTCAGGTTGTCGGCGAGTGCCTCAGCTTGCATGAGGAGTTTCCTACTCCTTTTGCAGTTGAAGCCTCTACCTTCACCTTCGCCCCCAACGAGCTTGTGGTGGACGATACCTTGCTAGGCAAGGATTTGTTTTGTGGTGAGATTAGTGAGGACCAGTGCTCCTCCTCATCTTACTTCCTATTTCCTCTACCTGTGCGTCGCAGGTATTATTACTCAGGTAGAGGGGTAACTGTTCTATCACCGTATCGGTACCCGTTACCGACACGGATATTAGGACAGTTGCCTGTTCATTTTTTATTTCATAGGCCCATTAGCTAAGGCTTTTCTGCTTTGAATAAGTCGTGCTGGGATGACAGTAACCCCAGTAGTTATCTTAAATATCTGCATTTTACTTTTTATGTCTAGCTTAGTTTAGAATTTATATGTATTTTGTTTTTCTTTTGTTTTGTTTTTGCGGAGCTCACCCCTGCAGGTTTTCTTGACATTCTTGTTGGTGGGGTCGTGATTCTCCGTATGGTGGAGCTGTTCTAGTTTTCACGCGTCTTCTGGTATGCTCACTAGCTGAGCATTGGGTAACCTCTCCCTTTTTCTCCTTTTGATTTTAATTCAATATCATATGCTATGTTGTATCGTGTAGTTTAAGTCTGGGGGAGAGCATGTTTACCTTTTGCACGTGCACATTTCTATTGCATACTAGAAGCTTTTCGTATTTTATTTTGTTTATGTTCATTGCATCGCACACCACTGCACCCACATGAGCGCGAGCTTAGCTATTAGCGTGCCACGAGTTGAACTTGTATCTTTGTTAGATTTGGAAAATTTCTGTGCTAGTTTAGGATTGTGCGACGGAGTAAAATGTTGGTCTTGCTGTGTTTCTAGTCAACTGCTCTCATTTTGTATAGAAATTTGTGTAGATTTAATTTTTTCGTATGCTTATAGTTCTATATTTTTCTATTTGGGTAAATATTTCTTATTCTACTAAAAAGTTGGTGAATCTGGTGTGAATCAAATGGTAGCGTAGGAATGTGTGTAGCCGCCACTAGACTCGTATTGCTTGAGTCGGGAGGAAGGATTATCTTTCTCGGTTGCTAAGAACTTGCCCCAAGCTATTCTTGAAGCATTGGTACACGGTTAGTCTAGCGTGAGAGTGATGTAGGCCACCTTTTGGCCCGGTTGAGCTTTGTACCCATTCCTAACATCGCCCTTGCTAGCCCCTTTATGCCTACCCTTCCTTTTGATTCAGCTCCACTATATTTGCCAAAGCCCCATTGCCGATCCTAGTCGCACACCCAAGTCGAGCTTAGTGTTTTATATTTTCATGTTGGGTTGTGATGTGGTGTTATTATTTGTGAAAATGTGGAAGTGCTTTCATGTTCTATCTGCTGAAATTATGAAAATAAAAAGATGAAAAAGAAAAGAAAATGATTAACAAAAAAAGGGGTGAAAATGAAAAGAGAAAGAAAAAAGTTTGATTGAAAATCTTTATTTGAGATGATTTGGATTTGGAGTAGGCGGTGCACACACCCATTTAGTAAAAGTTAAGTCTGGGGGTGTGGTGCACCCGTGTTTATTTTGTGGGCAGCGGGTACTAGTTTTGTACGTTAGCTCATTTGGGTTAGGTGCATACCCTTCATGTTTATCCTTGCTTTCCTCACTGTAACCCAAGCCCCATTATTACCCGAAGTCCTACGGACTTGCGCTTGAGTTGACTAGTGCCGTGGAGAGAGTGCGAACGGGCAAGCTTATGGTTTCCGACATTGGTGGATTCCTTTGGGGGTAATCTTGAGCCACGGTCTTCGACAATGCTCACCTTAGTGGCCTGTCTACTTTCTCCCTGCGTAGGACCGGATGATTCACCGTGATTCCACTTTTGAGTAATAATAAATTTTTGATACGCATTGTGAAAAATATAAAATATTTTGTATACTTAAAAATTTCTGATGAGTTGTAAATATACCTATATTTTTGTATTTTATTTAAGTCAATTTTGTTTGTTTTTTGTCTTTTTTTATCTGTTTTATCCGATAAATTGTTTATTTTTGTAAATATTATTTCTAACTTAGCTTTATTTTTATTGCAGAAAATTTCCAGAAAAATTCCAAAAATAGTCAAAAAGTTGACTGACACGCCCGTGTCATATGACCGATACGCCCGTGTCATGCCCTCGACGATCGCCGACCACAGCTGCTAGCTCGACAATCGGCGATCATCAAACCCAGCTCGACACGCCCTTCGACACGCTCGTGTCAAGGTGTGACACGGGCGTGACCTTGCCACCTGGCACGACGTGATGCGCGCGACTTTGCGGCCGGACCGCGCCCAGATCGACCTCCCCGACACGCCCCAGTCACGCCCGTGACTGACACATATCACTCCCGTGACCTAGGGCGTGACCGCCACGTTTTCAGCCGAAGTCAACTTTCCAGTCAAGTCACCCGATCAGCTCATGAATAGTGTCGACACGCCCCCCTGTCACGCCCTAGTCACTGGCGTGACCAACCCGAAATTTTGCCTATAAATAAGAGCTTCCAGGAAGCTTATTTTGTCCACATTTTTGGTCCATCTTACTTAGGGGAGGTGCTGCCCGTTTGGCTTCTAAGCTATGTAAGGAGAATTTCTCCCTATCTTTCTTAGTTTGTATTAGGTTGTTTGTTTTAGCTTTTTCATGTAATAGCCTTTTTATTCAATAAAATGGTAGATTTTCTATCTTGCAAAGTTGAAATGTTCAATTGGAAGCGCCCTTCTTAAGTAATTTTTTCGTTCATCTTTTTGTGTTTCTTTTATGTTTTCATCTTTTTAGCTTTCATAACTTAGTTAGATTTAGGATTTATCGGCATTTCTAGCCGTTGTGCCGTCCGTTTAGTTTTCATTCTCCGCACTTTTTAGCTTTAGCTTTTTCTTCTTTATCATTTTCATTCATATAGGTTTAATAAAAACTCCCCTAAAAGTGTTCGTTTTTATTTTCTTTAACTTAGGCTCTTAGGAATGTAAAACTTCTCGTTCCTTTTTAGTTTTATTCTCACTTTTTTGGAGGTTTTATAAAAACTTATGAATAAAAATGTAGTCGTTATAATTTTTCGCTCACTTCATTTTAGCTTTTTATTCGTAAAACTTTTAGTCCCTTTAATTTTTATTTCATCTTTTTATGCATTTTTACCGCATTCTAGCGGTAGAAATGCAGTTGTATTAATTTTTCGAGTACTTTCATTTTGCGTTTATTTGCAAAACTTTTCGCTCCGGTTAATTTGTATTTTCACTTTTTATGCATTTCTACCGCATTCTAGCGGTAGAAATGCAGTCGTTTTAATTTCCTGAGCACTTTGTTTTTCTTATTTTTGCAAGTGTGTGTGCGTGTATGAATTAGGTTTTACTGCTTTATTTCATTTCTTAGAGTGCGTGTGTGCGTATGCATTTATTTCCGCCTACTCGTTAAGAGTTAAATGGCGCTCTGCTTTCATTTCCCGCCCACTAGTTTGAGTGGGACTTGTTTTTTTACTGCTTTCATTTTCTTCCTACTCACTTGAGTAGGAAAATTTTGTGTGGGTGCGTGTGTTTTCATTTTTGTAGAGTGCGTGTGTGTGTTTTACTTTCAAGTAGAGTGCGTGCGTGTATGAGATAAATTTACTCCCGCCCACTCATTTGAGCCGGGACTTGCAATTTTATCGCTTTCTCAATTATGTAGAGTGCGTGCGTGTAGGAGATAATTTTACCGCTTTATTTATCGTTTTCTTCAATTAAGAAGAGTGTGTGCGTGTGTGCATTTATTTCCGCCTACTCATTTGAGTAGGGCTTGCTTTATTTACTTTTCTTTATGGTTTTGAAGTGTGCGTGAGTGCCTGCATCAATTAGCCTTCAATTTATCTAATTGTACTATTTTTCGTGTTTTTTCTTATAATTATTCAGTGCTTAATTTAACACTCACGCTTCACCTAAAAACATAAAGTCGTCCCCATACCGATGAGTGGCTAATCTCTTTTAGCCTTCGGCATCGAAGAGCATTGGGAAATAAAAAATGATTTGAAATAATTAAAAAACTTTATTTTAATTTTAATTTAAGGACTTAAGGTTTACCCCGGGTTAACGACGCATAGGACCACATAATCGATGTGTGGGCTCTATTTCCGTTATCCATACGCGACGCCGAGAGGCTGCACGTATGGACTGATCCCCCTTGGGTAAAGAGAACTGCGTACGCCCCCTCGAAAGAGGAGAAGCGTAGTTCTGCCGAATTGGGTTCCCCACCCAATAGCGGGGTTCTTAGCGTAAAGCAGGAATTAAGAGTAATCCTTCGTCGGTATAACGATCGGTCGAATAGTCTTAATGTTTAGGTGAGCAATATTCCTAGAGATAAGTGCGCTCATATTTTTGGAACCCCCACGGCCAAGTGCCTTTTATTAAATTAAAAACAAAGTTCAATAATTGTTAAGAATTATTTTAGTCTTAATCCGATTCGATGTCGAGCGTTAACCCGTCATCGAACTAACTTAGCAAAATTCTGCTTTCTTTCTTTCCATTTTAATTAAACAAAAAATCCCACCTTACTGTTAGTAAGATAATAGTGTTCCTGGAAGAGTAGATATAATCAACGCGTCCCCGAGAATAATACGACCTCGGTATTTTCCCGAATACCGAGTACTACTTGCGATAGGTGCGCTTGCCTCCTCTCGTTAGAAAACTCGATCTTCTAACCGGCCCGCGGAATCTGACCATTTCGAACCAACCACAGTAGGTCTCTGTTCCGCGGCCCATCAAGTTTTTGGCGCCGTTGCCGGGGAAGCACGGTTGTTATATTGAATCCGGGACTCTATTAATTTTACTGTATTTTCAAATAAAAAATTTTATACAAAAAAAATCCTTCCCCCTTTCGTTTTTTTTAGGGTGTATGACCCGTGGACAACCTTCGAGTTCTGAAAATCTTGAATTCGACCCCGAGATCGACCACTCTCTTGCGCGTATCTGATCTCTCCGTTGAATTCCCTTTTTAGACCCCGCAGAATCTATCGGAGAACCCTCTTCTTCTTCTATGGCCGACCCGAATGATGCCCAACCGACCGAGCGTACTATGTCTTACTACGCTCGGCCCAACTTGGATAATACGGGGTCGAGTATTGTTCGGCCCGCTGTGGCCAACAATAATTTTGAAATTAAGTCAAGTGTGATTCAAATGATCCAAAATGCCGTGCAGTTCGACAGACTGCCAGATGAGGACCCCAATAATCACTTGTCTAATTTTCTTGAAATTTGCGATACTTTTAAAATTAATGGCATCACTGATGACGCCATTCGTTTGCGCCTTTTTCCCTTCTCTCTTAAGTCCAAGGCTAAGGCGTGGTTACTCTCCCTCCCGCGGGGATCCATCAAGTCCTGGGCGGAATTGGCTGAGAAATTCCTTACGAAGTATTTTCCGCCTGCAAAAACTGCAAGACTGCGGGCGGACATATCTTCGTTCGTCCAAAACGACTCCGAGTCTCTTTACGAGACTTGGGAACGCTTTAAGGAGTTCCTCCGTCGGTGCCCGCACCACGCTCTGGCAACGTGGTTGCAGGTACAAATTTTTTATAATGGACTGAATAGTCAGACGCGTCAAATGATTGACGCGGCTGCCAGGGGCACTCTGAACAATAAGACCCCCGAGGCCGCCCAGGCACTTTTTGAGGAAATGGCGGTGAACGCCTTCCAGTGGAATGTCCCGCGGGCGCGCCCTAAGCAGGCGGGCATTTTTGAAGTGGATGCCACTGCTCAGCTAGCCCTCCAAGTGGAAAGGCTAACTAAGAGGGTGGCGGAGATGTCTGTTGCCTCCTCCACTCCGCCTTGTTTTCTCCCCCCCCCCTCTAACGTCTGCGTAGTCGACGAATTCGTGGACTACATGGGAAATCTGGTGCGTCCCTCATTTCAAAACAACCCTTATAGTATCCACTATAATCCGGGTTGGAGGAACCATTCGAATTTCTCCTAGAGTAACCCGAACAACGCGCAGCGTCCCCCTCCCCCTCCTTTTACGCCAACGTTTCCTCCTCCCCCTCCTATGAAGCCATCCCCGGTGGAGGAAAATTTTAATCGTTATGTCGCGTCCAACGAGTCCAATATCCGGAACATCACCGGATCGCTAAAAAATTTAGAACTCCAGGTTGGACAGCTGGCGCGACTTATGTCGGAACGCGCCCTGGGGGCACTGCCAGGGAACATCCAAGGGAAACCGCCAACGCTATAACCCTCCGTAGCGGTAAGGAGGTGGTCGATCCAAAACAGATCGATCCTCAGGTACATATTTCACCTCCGACCCCTCTTCCCTCTTCTTCGATTACGCAACCCTTACCGATTTTTAACGATAAAACTATTTTAAACAAGGCGTTGCCCTACCCGCATAAGTTAGATAATGAGCGAGTAAACGCGCAATATGAAAAATTTATTTTATTATTTAAACAAACTCATATTAATGTTCCTTTTTGCGAGGCTATCTCGCAAATGCCTAAATATGCGAAATTTTTAAAAGAACTACTTTCTAATAAACGCAAACTCGAGGATATTTCGCATATATCTCTCAACGATGTCTGCTCGGTGGCTCTTACTAGTAAATTGCCCTTAAAACAAAACGACCCGGGAAGGTTCTCCATCCCGTGCCTTTTTGGCGATGTATTAGTAAAATACGCCTTGGCAGACTTAGGCGCGAGCATTAACTTGATGCCGTTCTCGCTCTTCCTGCGTTTAGGTTTGGGTACTCCTGCTCCTACCAATATGCGCATCTAACTAGCAGATCGCTCGGTTAGGTTCCCCATCGGGGTTGTTGAGGATGTCCTTGTCCGAGTAGACAAGTTCACCTTCCCGGTGGACTTCGTCATCTTAAACATCGAGGAAGACGCCAACCTACCAATAATACTTGGTCGCCCTTTCCTCGTGACCTCACGTGCGTTAATTGATGTAAGTAATGGTTAGCTTCTCCTTCGGGTAGGAGACGACCAAGTTACTTTTTCTATTAACTCCTCTATGGAAGACTCGTCGCTGAGCGACGATTTCTGCTATTCTTTAGATTCTTTTTATGGAGATAGTTCTTCTCCGGTTTTCGAGTACGAATTTTTAAACGAAAATATTTTTTCGCTCGAAAATTTTTATTGCGATGAGGACGAGTCTACGAATATGCCTTTTGAACCAATTGGTTCAAAAGACATTAGCACTAAAACCTCACTAGAAGAACCGCCCATCCTGGAACTCAAACCATTACCCGAATCCCTAAAATACGCCTTTTTGATGAAAAATGATACACTCCCAGTAATCATTTCTTCGTATTTAAGCGATTCGGAGACCTCCGATTTATTGGATGTTTTGCTTAAAAATCACCACGCAATTGCGTGGCAAATTTCTGACCTAAAGGGGATTAACCCTTCTTTCTGCACTCACAATATTTTCTTAAACGATAATTGCCGCAAAACCATTCAGCCGCAGCGGCGTCTTAACCTAAACATGAAAGACGTCGTGAAAGCTGAGATAATTAAATTATTAGATGCGGGGATTATTTATCCCATTTCTAATAGTGCATGGGTTAGTCCCATTCATGTCGTGCCCAAGAAGGGCGGTCTAACCGTAGTGGCGAATGAGCACAACGAGCTCGTCCCAACTCGTACTGTTACGGGTTGGCGTGTGGTCATCGATTATCGCAAACTTAATGATGCCACCCGCAAAGACCATTTTCCACTACCGTTCCTTGACCAAATTCTTGAGCGTCTTTTCGGTCATCCTTTCTATTGTTTTCTCGACGGTTTATCGGGGTTTTTCCAAATCCCTATTTCCCCCGAAGACCAAGAGAAAACAACTTTTACTTGCCCCTTTGGCACCTTCGCCTATCGAAGAATGCCATTTGGCCTCTACAATGCGCCGGCTATATTCCAAAGATGTATGCTAGCAAGCTTTGGCGAGCTAGTAGAAGATATTATGGAAATATTTATGGATGACTTTTCTGTATTCGGATGCTCATTCCCGGATTGTCTTCGTAATCTCGATCGTGTCCTCGAGCGATGCGAGGAGACGAATCTTATTTTAAATTGGGAAAGTGTAAATTTATGGTTCGAGGAGGTTTGGTCCTCGGCCATAAGATTTTGATTAAGGGGATAGAGGTCGATAAGGCCAAAGTTGAAATCATAGAAAAACTTCCTCAGCCGACAAACATAAAATCCATTAGGAGTTTCTTAGGCCACGCGGGCTTTTATAGGCGCTTCATTCAAGATTTTTCAAAAATAACAAAGCCGCTTACTCACCTCTTGGAAAAGGAATCACCTTTTGTCTTTAGTAGCGATTGCGAGTATGCTTTTAATTTTATAAAACAAAAACTTATCAATTCTCCGATTTTAGTGGCCCCTAATTGGTCCCTTCCGTTCGAAATCATGTGCGACGCTAGTGATATTGCCTTAGGCTCCGTTCTTGGCCAACGCGTAGAAAAACATTTTCATCATATTTATTACGCTAGCAAGACGCTCACTTCCGCACAAGTGAATTACACGACGACGGAAAAGGAACTCTTAGCCGTTGTTTTCGCTTTCGATAAGTTTCGCTCGTACCTTACGCTATCTAAAGTTATCGTTTTTACCGATCACTCCGCCCTTAAGTATTTACTAGCCAAAACCGACGCGAAGCCCCGACTTCTTCGATGGATTCTCCTCCTATAAGAGTTTGACTTGGAGATCCGAGATAAGAAGGGCGCGGAGAATCTAGCAGCAGACCACCTCTCCCGTTTAGAAAATCCGGGTGCGGAAGCGCTCGTCGAATCTGAAATAAATGACAGATTCCCCGAGGAACGCCTTCTCGCCATTCATTCATCTTCGTCATCTTCGCCTTGGTTCGCAGATTTTGCGAACTACTTAGTCGCGCGGGTACTTCCAAAAGATTTTTCAAGTCATCAAAAGAAAAAATTCTTTTCCGACTTGAAAAATTTCTTTTGGGATGACCCATTTCTTTTCCGTATCTACGCGGACCAAACGGTTCGAAGATGCGTCGCGGGAGTGGAGTGCACACAAATATTGAGGCACTGCCACGAGGGTCCAGCCGGGGGGCACTATCATGCCAATCGGACCGCTAGGAAGGCGCTAGAGGCGGGCTACTTTTGGCCCACTCTCTTCAAAGACGCGCATAATTTTGTGCGCGCATGCGATAGCTGTCAGCGGTCGGGTAACATCTCACGTCGCGACGAGATGCCCCAAAATATGTTTTTAGAATGCGAAGTCTTCGATTTATGGGTCATAGATTTTGTTGGCCCCCTGCCTCCTTCTTATAAAAATATGTATATTTTAGTAGCGGTCGACTACATATCACGGTGGGCGGAAGCGCAAGCTCTCCCCACCAACGATGCGCGAGTCGTCGTTACATTTCTAAAAAAATTATTTTCTCGCTTCGGCACGCCTCACGCTATTGTTAGTGATAGGGGAACGCATTTCTGTAACGCTCTAATGGCTAAGACATTAGCTAAATACGGAGTCACGCACAAGCTTGCCACCCCCTACCACTCGCAAACAAGTGGCCAAGTTGAGGTAGTAAATCGAGAGATAAAACGCATATTAGAAAAAACCGTTTCACTTAATAGGAAAGATTGGTCCGCTAAGCTCGACGACGCGTTATGGGCGTATCGTACGGCGTACAAAACCGCCACCGGTTGTACCCCGTTTCGATTAGTCTATGGCAAAGCGTGCCATTTACCCGTAGAACTGGAGCACCACACACTTTGGGCATTAAAACTCTTAAACCTCGACTCTAACTTAGCCGTTCAGAATAGAAAACTGCAACTAAATGAGCTCGATGAATGGCGTGCGAACGCTTATGAGAGCAATAAGTTCTATAAGGAGCGTTCTAAGTTTTATCACGATCGAAAATTAAAACCCCCAAAATTTTTTCTCCGGGCGATCTAGTCCTTCTTTATAATTCTCGTCTTAAACTTTTTCCTGGCAAACTCAAATCCCGTTGGTCCGGTCCCTTCTTAGTTGAAGAAGTTTTTCCATATGGGACCGTACTAGTCTCCCACCCGGAAAAAGGCTCGTTTAAAGTAAACGGTCATCGATTAAAGACTTACATAGCGGGCGACCCTGTGATCGAGTATAGCGAAACCATATCCCTCCTCGACTTATAAACCCGCCACTATAGTCAAGCTACGCGACTATAAACAAAGCGCTCCTGGGAGGCACCCCACGTCTATCTTTTTTACGTCTTTATTTATTATGTTTTCTATTTTTCTAATAAATGCAGGGTTTCTAATGGGCTTCCCCGAGCGCGGATCAGGGACGTTTTCTGCCCCCCTCTTTTTCCTTTTTTGTACATATACCTGCTGTCTTGTTCCTCATGCTTAGCATACAACATTGGGGACAATGTTGGATCTAAGTATGGGGGTGTTTTCGTATTTTCATACTTTCTTTTTCACTTACAAAAAAAAACAAAACAAAACAAAAAATTTTAAAAAAAAACAAAACTTCAAAAAATATATATAACACAAAAAAAAAATTAATCAAAAAAATTTTAACTAAAAATTTTTGAAGTTTCATTTTTGAAACTTTGACTTATTTTTAACTCGGTCCGCGAGATCCGGCTCATCGAGCCATCCACATAACGAGTCATCTCGCGGCTACCTAGTTTGTATTTTTGTAAATATTCTTGTAAATATTTTTGTAAATAATTTTTGTAAATACTTTTTGTAAATATTCTTTCTCTTTCCCCTCTCCCTTTTTCCATCTCATCCTTGTAAATATTATTTGTTTTTCCCAAATTTTTGTAAATAGAATGAAAATTTCATTAAAAATACAAAAAAAATTCACAAAATTTTAAAATACAAGAAAAATTCACAAAATTTAAAAATACAAAAAAAATTCACAAAACTTAAAAATCCAAAAAATTTTATTTTCGCTTTTTTTTCTTTCTTTTTAGTATGTATATATTAAAGATATAAATACGAAATTACAAAAAAAGAGCATAACTTCAAAAAACAACAAAAAATTTGTTATGTAAGTTTTGAAACAAATAAATCAAACATTTCATTCTTAAGTTTCTTGTTATCCAAAACTTTCGTTTTGAGTTTATTTATATGCGAATTTGATCAATTCTTTGTTCACTATTCGTTTGTTAATTATAGATTGAAAAATTTAAATAGCCGGGTATAAGTTTTAAAGAATTTATTATACTTTGTTAAAAATAGGGGACTCGCTTTAGGCACTACTTCTAATTTTTCATAGATAGGAGCATGTGTACCATGTTAGAAAATAACGACTATAGAATTCAATTATGCTTGCTTTTAGCTTTCTGAAAAATTGGAACGTACAATTTATAAAGGTTGCTCTCAATTATTTTTTAATTAAAAATCTAGTTCTCTTTTCTCCCCTTACCTATCATAACCTACTCGGTATGATAAAAATATTTCCTCAAAAAGATCTTATGTCAATGGGAATAAGATTTCATTCCGTAAACATAGGCACCCAATAAATTAAAAGATTATACGTTACGGAGTAAGAGGATAAAATTCATTACTCCAACACATATACATTGGGTTATTTTTATTTATGAAGAAGAAAAAAAAAATTTTGTTAAGGAAAATAAGATTTCTTTTTTCCTTTAACATCCAAATTAAAAAAATGGAGGTTCGAAAAAAATAACCTCGCCTCAAAATCCAAGCATCTTCATAAACCAACATCAACCCCCCTTAGCCAATTTCATGACTTTAGAATTAATTCAAAAATCTTTTTGAGAGCATAATTCGTAAATTGCATTATTTCCGATAACACTCCTATAAGCTAAAGTTCGTATAACTCCAAACTATTTTCTGTTAATCTAACCAATACAATTATTGCTTTATATTTGATTACATCAAAAAGTCTTTTGGCCAAAACTTTTGCCCTGTTTAAATCATCTAAATAATTTTAGGACTTAACTCTTATACCCCATATATTTTTATTTGATCTCTCTTATAATTAATTTAGTGGTAGCAGAACTTAGGGTTTTTTATTATTCCTTATAAGTTCACCTCAAACTTTTGCTCTGGAATAGCAAAAGCTTAAGTATGGGGGTGTTTGATGAGTTGTAAATATACCTATATTTTCGTATTTTATTTAAGTCAATTTTGTTTGTTTTTTGTCTTTTTTTATCTGTTTTATCCAATAAATTGTTTATTTTTGTAAATATTATTTCTAACTTAGCTTTATTTTTATTGCAGAAAATTTCCAGAAAAATTCCAAAAATAGTCAAAAAGTTGACTAACACGCCCGTATCACATGACCGACACGCCCGTGTCATGCCCTCGACGATCGCCGACCACAGGTGCCAGCTCGACGATCGGCGATCATCAAACCCAGCTCGACACGCCCTTCGACACGCCCGTGTCAAGGTGTGACACGGGCGTGACCTTGCCACCTGGCCCGACGTGACGCGCGCGACTTTGCGGCCGGACCGCGCCCAGATCGACCTCCCCGACACGCCCCAGTCACGCCCGTGACTGACACATGTCACGCCCGTGACCTAGGGCGTGACCGCCACAATTTCAGCCGAAGTCAACTTTCCAGTCAAGTCACCAGATCAGCTCATGAATAGTGTCGACACGCCCCCCTGTCACGCCCTAGTCACGGGCGTGACTAACCCGAAATTTTGCCTATAAATAAGAGCTTCCAGGAAGCTTATTTTGTCCCCTTTTTTGGTCCATCTTACTTAGGGGAGGTGCTGCCCGTTTGGCTTCTAAGCTATGTAAGGAGAATTTCTCCCTATCTTTCTTAGTTTGTATTAGGTTGTTTGTTTTAGCTTTTTCATGTAATAGCCTTTTTATTCAATAAAATGGTAGATTTTCTATCTTACAAAGTTGAAATGTTCAATTGGAAGCGCCCTTCTTAAGTAATTTTTTCGTTCATCTTTTTGTGTTTCTTTTATGTTTTCATCTTTTTAGCTTTCATAACTTAGTTAGATTTACGATTTATCGGCATTTCTAGCCGTTGTGCCGTCCGTTTAGTTTTCATTCTCCGAACTTTTTAGCTTTAGCTTTTTCTTCTTTATCATTTTCATTCATATAGGTTTTATAAAAACTCCCCTAAAAGTGTTCGTTTTTATTTTCTTTAACTTAGGCTCTTAGGAATGTAAAACTTCTCGTTCCTTTTTAGTTTTATTCTCACTTTTTTGGAGGTTTTATAAAAACTTATGAATAAAAATGTAGTCGTTATAATTTTTCGCTCACTTCATTTTAGCTTTTTATTCGTAAAACTTTTAGTCCCTTTAATTTTTATTTCATCTTTTTATGCATTTCTACCGCATTCTAGCGGTAGAAATGCAGTTGTATTAATTTTTCGAGTATTTTCATTTTGCGTTTATTTGCAAAACTTTTCGCTCCGGTTAATTTTTATTTTCACTTTTTATGCATTTCTACCGCATTCTAGCGGTAGAAATGCAGTCGTTTTAATTTTCTGAGCACTTTGTTTTTCTTATTTTTGCAAGTGTGTGTGCGTGTATGAGTTAGGTTTTACTGCTTTATTTCATTTCTGTAGAGTGCGTGTGTGCGTATGCATTTATTTCTGCCTACTCGTTAAGAGTTAAATGGCGCTCTGCTTTCATTTCCCGCCCACTCGTTTGAGTGGGACTTGTCTTTTTACTGCTTTCATTTTCTTCCTACTCACTTGAGTAGGAAAACTTTGTGTGGGTGCGTGTGTTTTCATTTCTGGAGAGTGCGTGTGTGTGTTTTACTTTCAAGTAGAGTGCGTGCGTGTATGAGATAAATTTACTCCCGCCCACTCATTTGAGCCGGGACTTGCAATTTTATCGCTTTCTCAATTATGTAGAGTGCGTGCGTGTAGGAGATAATTTTACCGCTTTATTTATCGTTTTCTTCAATTAAGAAGAGTGTGTGCGTGTGTGCATTTATTTCCACCTACTCATTTGAGTAGGGCTTTCTTTATTTACTTTTCTTTAAGGTTTTGAAGTGTGCGTGAGTGCCTGCATCAATTTGCCTTCAATTTATCTAATTGTCCTATTTTTCGTGTTTTTTCTTATAATTGTTCAGTGCTTAATTTAACACTCACGCTTCACCTAAAAACATAAAGCTGTCCCCATACCGATGAGTGGCTAATCTCTTATAGCCTTCGGCATCGAAGAGCATTGGGACATAAAAAATGATTTGAAATAATTAAAAAGCTTTATTTTTATTTTAATTTAAGGACTTAATGTTTACCCCGGGTTAACGACGCATAGGACCACATAATCGATGTGTGGGCTCTATTTCCGTTATCCATACGCGACGCCGAGAGGCTGCACGTATGGACCGATCCCCCTTGGGTAAAGAGAACTGCGTACGCCCCCTCGAAAGAGGAGAAGCGTAGTTCTGCCGGATTGGGTTCCCCACCCAATAGCGGGGTTCTTAGCGTAAAGCGGGAATTAAGAGGAATCCTTCGTCGGTCTAACAATCGGTCGAATTGTCTTAATATTTAGGTGAGCAATATTCCTAGAGATAAGTGCGCTCATATTTTTGGAACCCCCACGGCCAAGTGCCTTTTATTAAATTAAAAACAAAGTTCAATAATTGTTAAGAATTATTTTAGTCTTAATCCGATACGATGCCGAGCGTTAACCCGTCATCGAACTAACTTAGCAAAATTCGGCTTTCTTTCTTTCCGTTTTAATTAAATAAAAAATCCCACCTTACTGTTAGTAAGATAATAGTGTTCCTGGAAGAGTAGATATAATCAACGCGTCCTCGAGAATAATACGACCTCGGTATTTTCCAGAATACCGAGTACTACTTGCGATAGGTGCGCATGCCTCCTCTCGTTAGAAAACTCGATCTTCTAACCGGCCCGCGGAATCTGACCATTTCGAACCAACCACAGTAGGTCTCTGTTCCGCGGCCCATCAATTTCCTCTACTTTATTTTTATGCATGCGAGCATGTGACTTCGCATGGTACTCCGTTTTGCAATTTCTTTGTTAGCTAGTTCATTTTCCCGTCTGCTTAGGTTTTGTTTGCTCGGGACGCGCAAACAGTTAAGTCTGGGGGTGTGATGAGTCCTATTTATATAATGATTTTCGGACTCATCTGGGCTTGTTTTTGTACGCTTGCATTTCACTTTGAGTTCGTTATCGCTCATATTTCATTTTATCCTTATTTATTTAGGAAGTGCACTTTTGGCCCGTGGTTGTGTTTATTTTGTGTTCTTCTATTATTGTACTCCGTTCTGTGCTTGTTTGGAATGTCTGTGCATAACAGTGCTGGGTTTAGGGGTCGTGTGCGTGTCCCGGGATTATTTGGAAATAGGTTTACTGCGCACGATCATTGGCTTTGTTGCGCACGACCACTGGTCGTGCGCCGCTGATCGTGCGTACCTATTCCCCACTTTCCAAAGTTCTGTCGGGGCAATCGCACGACCACTGACTTCAATGCGCACGACCACTGGTCGTACGCCACTGATCGTGCGCGTTGATTCCACTTTTTCCTGGAGTTCTGCCTGGCCTTTGCGCACTATCACTGACCAAAGGGCGCACGATCACTGGTCGTGCGCCAGTGATCGTGCGCGCCTTTTATTCTGCTTTCTATAAATACGCAGGTTCCGCCCTAATTTCTATCGATCGCCCCTTTCCGCGATTTTCCGCCGTTTTCTGCTCCGAAGAGGGATTTTGCTGCCCTCCATCATCCTCCACCATAGGGAGTTGCTCCGGGCAAGCCTTCAATGCCAAATCAAAGCCAGAGCATCCCCTCGGCCTCCTCCTTCATCCCCAAGCTTCAAGCAGAGTTTTGACCGAGCTTTCTCCATCAAGCTAGGAGGAGCTGGAGCCGCAATCTACCGGGTCATTTCAACGAAGAAGACGGGTCCATTGGGAGTGAGTGACAGCCTCCTCTACCCCGGACGCAGTTGAGGACCGAGCTTGGACTCGGATTGACAACCTGGGATTCCAACCGTAAACCCTCAATAAGGCTTCGGATTCGGTCGATTCGCACACCTCTTCCTCTTGTTGTTGTTAGCTTAGTTATTTTCCATGTATTGATGAAGAATGCTTATTTGTAGTTAACATTTACTCTTATTCATGTCTATGTGAGTTAGTGTTTTTGTTATATTTACTTGAGGTGCGCCATATTCCATCCTCCACCATCCACCCTTGCCGCACTAGCAATTTCTATTGGCGTGCATTGAGAAGAGGTGCTCACGACCCTCATTCCGCCATTCTAACCACCTCATCCGCTAGCCTACTCGTCCATCCGCCAAGCAATTCGGTGCATAGCGGCCCGTATAGTTTCCATCCCGCCTGGCGAAGCATCGCATAACGGCGTTGCATAGGAGTAGCTTGTAGATTTTACTTCCTGTTTCCGCAACAATCAAACCCCCCCCCCCCTTTTTGAGCCGACCCGAGGACTTCAATCTCAAGTCCTCCTCGACATTAACTCATCCCTTACTGTGTTCCTCAAGAGACCGACACTCGAGGATTTATTCCCAAACTTTATTACTTGTGCGACCGGTGCGCTTGTCGTATTTTCCACGCATCAACAGCACTAGAAGCCTCATTAGATAACACAAGGGTTAAGTTCACCGGTTCTACAAGTTCATCAGAAGCAAAATGAGGAACTGAAGGCGGTGAGGCAAAATAACTTTGGGCGCAAGAGTGACGCCACTAGCATTAAAATGGAGGGTCGCTTCACTTGCTTTCAGGAAGGGGACCCAAAGGATGGGTTTTGACGTGTTACCCCTAGGTCCTAGCACCTGAAAGTCTATGATGACTGTAGCCCCATTCAAAACCACTTCTATACCCTTAACATCCCCATTAGTCTTAACTACTGATAAATCCACTAGCACTATGGATTTTCGCCTATCCGATTTGATATTTAAATTCAGCTTTTCAACATCTTGCAACGCAAGAATGTTGCAGGATGAACCAGAATCTCATAGTGCTAAAGTTTCAATAGCATTAATTTCACATTTAATGGTCTTTTCATTGGTATTGCACTCCTCCGCATCCTTGACACTCTTCCCCTGATCACGGGGATTTTTCTCCATATCGCTAGGGAGTACACCGCAAGTACTCTGGGAAAACACGTGGGCTAGTTGCCCTAGTTGTGTTTCCAAGTTCATCATAGATGCAGTCTGAGTCACCATATTGGACTGAGCCATTTCTACAAACATCTCTATCATCTCCTCTAGAGCGCTCTTGCGCGTCCCTTGCATATTCAGATTATAACCCGGCTGAGGAGATCGCGGCTTGTTACTAGAAGCCTAAGTATCGAATTGATGTTGGCCTCCCTGCCATCTTTGACCAGGGGCGTTTTTGTTCCACGAGAAATTGGGGTGATTTATCGCATTAGGATTATACGCATTATTGTAAGGTGCATCACGGTTTTGATTGCTTATGAAATTAAAATTTTCATCAGAAGGTATACAAGATGGGTCAACAAACAACTCCCCCGCTTGGCACTCATAAGCATGGTGGCCAGGGCTTCCACAACCCTGACATGAGATGTTCATAACTGGAGCAGGCGGTGGGGTCGATCTAGTCAACATCATCCTCCCATCTAAAGTAGGATGGCTCGATTCTGCTTGTTGCCCCACAACATTTACATCCGATAAATTTCTTTCCCCTCTTGGGGAATTCCTACCTGCCGTCCAATACGTGTTGTGGGAGGCCGTGTCTCTAAGGAGCCTCAAAGCCTCTTCATGAGATAAATTCATGATTGTCCCACCTGCCTCCGAATAAATCATTGCCCTGAAAGTTTGCTCGATGGCAAAATAGAATATCTCCACCAAGTTCCAAGGCTCGCACCCGTGTTGGGGACAATGGCGCTTCAAGTCAGCAAATCTCTCCCATGCCTCGGATAAGGTCTCTTGGTCAAGCTGTCTGAATGTAGAGATTTCCCTGCGAGCATTAACAATTTTATCTACTGGGTGGAACTTATACAAGAACATAGAATATAAAATTTCCCTGGTAGTTGCGGTGTCAGGGGCAATCGTATGAATCCATGTCTTATCAAAATCTCGCAGAGAAAAAGGGAATAACTTAAGCTTCACCACTGTTGATGCAAGAAATGCTCCTTAAAGTTAACGGATTGTTGATGCAAGAAATGCGCCTTCTAGTTAACGGGTTGTTCCATCTCACAAGCAAGGAAAAGAAGAGGGTTGCGGGGATAGAGGACAGGTTTGTTGAGAGCAACTGGGAAGGTTGATCGGCTACTGTCGAGCAGACAGCTACTTTGGTGGTTAGCTTTGCAGGTTGATGCCGAGAGAGGAGAGAAGAATAGAGGGGGCCTCTAACAGCGGAATAACAGACTTCGCCCGTCGCGGCTTAAATGCCACTCTTGCGACGTGTTTTTCCATTAATCAAGAAATAAGATTACAGCTTACTATTCCACCTTTACAAGAGAAAGCAGTAAAGGGTATAAAGGGGAAAGTAGCAGGCTAAGGAGAAGAATGCAAGAGGCCGTGCGGGTTTACTAGGAAAGGTCGGTGAACTGTGCGATTACTGATCAGGCAGCTCGCTGGACTAAGACGGGCGAACTGCTTGATCAAGTAGAGTGAAGGGGAGCAGGTCGCGCGGACTGAGAAACAGAGTCCGCAGGAACAGATGTCGGGACTTTGATGCCTCTACCGTGTCCCTTAATGAGAGGTATGGGGGCCTATTTATAGGACTGAGGAGGTAACGGTCTTGGTAACGTCACCCCCGGTGAGTCGATGAGTTAAGCGAGTACAAATGCTGATCCGCGGAGTCTGCGCTAGACCGCGCGTTCTGGGACTTGTCTGAAGCTGGTCTTGCTATTGGCGGACTGGGACGAGTCCGCCTCTGCTGCTGAGCAAGTTCGTGCTGGGTTGTGTGAGTACAAAGGCTGAGTCTGCAGAGTCCGCGCTAGGCCCCGTGGTCTTGGACTTATCTGAAGCTGGTCTTGCTGTTTGCGGATTGGGACGAGTCTGCCTCTGCTGCTGAGCAAGTTTTCGCTGGGTTGTGTGAATACAAAGGCTGAGTCTGCGGTGTCCACGCCAGGCCGTGCGGTCTGTGAATTGTCAGAAGCTGGTCTTGCTATTGGCGGATTGGGACGAGTCTGCCTCTACTGCTGAGCGAGCTCGCATTGGGTATTCGAGCTGAGGAAGAGTCTGCCCTCTTCTTGGAAGAAGCGTACACGAAAAACTGAAGGGCTAGCGTTCAAACTGTTGAATGAGTTCACCCAGGACACTGTAGAGAGGAGGCAGATCGCCGGCTATTAAGCCGGGGTTCATCTGGCAGACTACGCAACGAGCCCACCTAACTCACGGCGGACGAATTGAGCGGGTTTCCTGTTTATGGCATCCTTTGCTAGGGTACGAGGGTTGGCGACCTGGCGGATTGAAGAAGAGTCCGCTAGAAGTAGTGCAGGTTGTAGAGCTAGAGGGAGGAGCGAGTCCTCCTCCCTTAGGCGGACTGAAGACTGAATCTGCCACCTGCTGAGCACGTCACTATCGAGCGGTCTTGGCGGATAGGAATACGAGTCCTCCACATTATTGGGTCGTTCGTGCTAGAGAGGAAAAAGGAACTATTGTGCGGTTAGTAGAACAAACCGCGCGGTGTGCATGGACGGACTGAGGTAGCAGTCTGTACCCCCTATAGAATGAGCGGGAGCTGCGCGACCTGGGCAGTCTGGCTAGAGAGACCGCCCTAGTTGCGCGGACAGAGCGGACTGAGAGGTCAGTCCTCCTACCCTTAGAATGAATAGATGACAGCCCGTGACCTCTTGGAGAAGGCCGCGTCCTCTTAGAGCAGGCCGCGACTTGCGAGTTGGATATCTTAGGAGGGATAGCCGATTTCTGGGTTAACATAATAATTCCCACACTTTTTCAAGTTCCGAAGAGAACATCGAAAAAGTAGGAGACCCACAAAAATCGTGATCCTTCCAATGAGAAAAGGAAGGGGTAAGGAGACATGGAACCTGATGTATCTCCTCAGAAAGAAGTTTTCTAATGCCTGTCTTTTTCCTGCAAGAGGAAAAATTAACATAGGCAGAAGGAGGTACATCTCATACGTACCTGAGTTTTTTTTCAAAATGAAGGAGACATGAATTTCTACTAACGGGCTATACAAAACAACGATGAGGGGAAAGCAAAGAAGATTGATAACTTGCAAGTACCTGAAGGAGGCTTGCAAGCACCTATTTACTTCTGCAAGAGGAGTAAGTCACAAGTGTGATATAAAACTAAATTCCAAGTACCTCGAAGGAACTTGCTGATATCTGCCAATCTCTGCAAAAGAAGAGTTATATGCAGATATGATAGAGAAATAAAGTGCCTGTACCTAAGGGGAACTTCCTAATATCTGCTAATCTCTGTAAGAGAAGAGTACGCGGATATGAAAGAGAATTTATCTGCAAGTACCTTAAGATGACTTGCTAATAGCTGCCAATCTCTGCAAAAGAAGAGTTAGATGCAAATATGATAGAGAAATAAGCTACAAGTACCTGAGGGGAACTTGTTAATATCTGCTAATCTCTGAAAAAGAAGAGTAAGCAAGCAGATATGATAGAGAAATAAACGGCAAGTACCTGAGGGGAACTTGCTAATATCTACTAATCTCTGCAAAAGAAGAGTTCGATACAGATATGATAGAGAACTAAATCGCATGTATCTGGAGAGAACCTGTGAATGTTGATTGTTGATATGATAAGATATGATAGAAGAGATATCCGACAAACTCTGCTATTAACTGAATAGAGATCAGAATGTGGTAATGATCGTCTCGCGTGATCAGATCTAATGTCAACATGAAATCCAGATCAGCAAGATGAAACCATCTTAATTTAGACTTATAACAACATGACTTATCAATCAAGGAGAACCAGATACTTTAATTAAATTATTTGTGCTGTTAACATCCAAGAAGAGAACTTGTGGAACACCATCTGATAGAACTGTAAGAAGGCATAAAGACAAAGGAGGGCTACACCTCGATGATGATCAAAAATGACTGGATGATGTCATAGGTGTTCCCCGTGGGCCTTATGCATCGCATTCCTTAAGAAGAAATCATTTGGGGTGTAGGCCTACCTAAAGCGGGGTGGCTGCGCTTCCTTTGAAGGGAACAAAAGATAAAAAAGCACGGAAATTCCTGTGGAGGAAATGACAGATACACTGCTCTCATGCCTCGGGTTATAAGTATTGCTGATCAATTAGACTAGATACGCAAAGTGGCCTATTGCTTGTCTGCGAATTGATCAGCGCAGTTGTGGGTCCCACAAAGGCACAGATTTAGAGTACCATAGATTGTTCATCCGTTACAGTCGTGAGATGATCGAAGAGACAAGGCTACACTTGATCGCCATTGCTTGTCAAGCAAAGATCATCGTAACTGTAACGTATCCCTCAAAGAGGCACAATAGATCTAACACATGGGTCCTCCCTAGAATCGCACTCTATGTCAGATGCTGGTCGGGATCCAAAGTCCTGTCATCCTCCGCACGATAGTTGAACGGCCCCCACTGCACATATGCAAAAACTCCCCGCTATATGTGGTCATTGTGCTCTTACGCAAGAGAATAACCTCGATGGGCCCTGAGCAAGACTCGGCGATATATCGGTGGATCAGTGATCTCTTTGGCAAAGAGAAAAAAAAAGACGAGGAATCACTCCACAAAGGGAAAAGTGTAAGTATGGGATCTCTAACATTAACTTTATTGAATGAAACGAAAAAACACTTAGGAGTACTGAAAAAGAGAATGTTTGGAAATATGCAAGATACAGTAAGAGTAATCGTTATTGGTTGTGAGGAGCTTTTAGGAGCAGCGATGTCCTTTTTGCTTTAAAATAGGTCTCCAAGGGCACCCACGTCATCGACATCAAAGGTCTCTCCAATAACAAGGTCACGATACGTATTGATTTGATTCACTCCACTTGAGCTGCAAGGAAAGTCTGTTATTCCTTTGCCTTTTGAAGTTGACGGATAAAAGTGGCCATCCTTCGGGAATAAATTGTACACCTTACCCTGCTTCAGCAATCTCTGCATAAGTTTACGAAGCGCTCGACAACTTTCAATTAAATGCCCACTTTCTTAGTGAAATTAACAGAATGGATCTGAATCTTTTGATTTTTGATTTGTCGGGTGGTAAGGCCTTTTGGAATTTTCCGTATCCTTCATGATTTGGCATACTTTAGCATCGTCTCATCAATTCCAGAGTATGATGAGTTATCATCTTGCGGTTGATGCACCCAAGCTATTTGCAAAGGTGGGGCTAGTAGTCATAGCAATCGTTTGTGGGCATGATCCTGGCCTGGGAAGGGGGTTGACAATGATGATGCTAGAATTTTATTATTTTCGATAGTGGGATGAAAAATCTTTCGAGGAGACCTCAGAGGCTGCTTGTAAAGAGGATTTTTCTCAGCTACAAGACGGGAGACGAAGCTAGGGTTGCTCTTCTCACCTCGAATATATTAGTTTGCTAAACCAATCAATTCTTGATATGTCCTTGGTGCTCGTACATTCGCCTCAAACTTGAGTGATCCTTCACGCAGGCCGTAGATAAGAGCCACTTAATACAATTCTTGATTGACATTCTCAATCTCTAAGATTTCTTTCTAAAAACGATCTACAAAATGAGACCAAGTCTCATCATCATGCTGTTTGATCTCAAATAGGGCCTCTGGACCGCCCTTTCTCTTTGTAGAGGTAGAAAATCTGAGCAGAAACTCTGTTCGCAAATCAGCAAAGGAAGAGATGTACTGAGCACGAAGTCCATAGAACCAATCCCTCACTTGACCATGAAAGGTAGTGACAAAAAGTTTGCACTTGGTAGCATATGAGAGGGTCTTGAGAGCTACGGCTGATTCAAAGGCTTGAAGATGTTTGACTGGATAAGTCTCTCCAGTGTAAATGGGCAACTGTGGCTCTCTGAAGTTAACTGGAGTTGGTTCATGCTAAGCATTGTCTGTAAACGACGACTGCTCTTCTTGCTCTCCTACAATATAAGGAAAAAAGGAATGTTGGGTACATTGGAAAATATGTACCTGATTTGAAGAAGCTCAACTTAGCTCAATGATATACATCAAGGTGTATTTGATGTTGTTTTGAGTTGACATGTGCAGGTGAAGAAGTATTAAAGAATACAGAAAAATATTCTAAGTCCACATGTCGACACCTGAAGAAATTGTGTCGACACTTCAGAATATTTGTGTCGACACTTCAGAATTTCAGTGTCGACTCAGAGAAAGATAGTCGACCACATTTATCTCGACACTGGGAAGCAGTGTCGACACATAAAGAAAATCGTCGACCTCAGCACTGGGAAGCAGTGTCGACATAGTGAAAGATAGTCGACACAAAGAGAAAGTTTGTCGACTAGTGAAAGATAGTCGACCAGAGAAAGATTGTCGACTAGTGGAAGGTAGTTGACTAGTGAAAGATAGTCGACCAGAGAAATATAGTCGACTAGTGGAAGATAGTCGACTAGTGAAAGATAGTCGACTCACAGAAGAAGATAGTCGACCTCAACTATGTCGACACTGCGTGGATGTTTCAACACCTTGAGATTGAGTCGACACATATTGGCAGAAGTCGACTATGCTTGTGTCGACACCAGAAGACTGAGTCGACACATTTTGGCAGAGTTGAAGATTGCTGTGTCGACACCTGAAGGCTGAGTCGACACATACTAAGTTCTGAATCTACAACAACTGTGTCGACACACAGGACTTGTGTCGACACACTTCAGAGTCTAGACCAAGTTATTTTCTGAAGAAGCTGTGTCGACTTAAAGGCAACTTAGTTGACATCATCAAAAACTGTGTCGACACCAAAGTCACTTGTGTCGACACAGATAGACAGATTGGTCTCGACACTTTCTAACAGACTGTCTCGACATTTTGCTGTCCAAGGCTAAGGTACAGGAACTGTTTGAAGACTTGACAACTGTGGGTTGCCACCGTTTAACTGAAGCTGTCAGACCTGTCAGAAAATAGTTAGAAACTGGATCAGCCGGTTACCATGAAGAAAGTCTATAAATAGACACATTCAGAAGGAAATTAACAACTAAGAAAGATAACTGAAGAAGATCTAAGAAGAGGAAACAGAAGGATTACGATCCTGTTGTAGTTTCAATTCAAGAAAGTGCTAAGCTCTAAAGAAGATCTTCATCAGTTGATCTAAGGAGAAGAAGAAGAAGTCTGAAGTATCAGAAAAGGTGTTGGATAGAGAGGGATCCAGTCATCTTGAAGAAAAAAGAAGGAAGCCATCAGTGGTTTCTCAAGAAGCTGTTTGGAAATCAACTCAGCTAAGTTCAGATTCAAGAAGCTTTGAAGAAAGCTCAGATTCAGTTGATTTCATCAGCTGATCAAGAAGTGTCTTGTCCTCTTCTCTCTCAACAAAGGCAAGACATTAAAATATCTTTTCTAAATTTCTGTAGAATCTGTTTACACAGATCTGAGTTGTAAGCCTGTGTTATAAAGGCTGAGTGTAGGAGATGTGATCTCTGAGTGCTAGGGCTATTTGACTGAGTGTAGGAGAAGGTTATTCTCTGAGTGGTAGGCCTTGAGGCAAGGCTGAGGTAGGGCTGTTGAGCCTGAGTTGTAGGAACCTATCCAGGTTCTGAGCTGTAGGATCTGAGGATCTGAGAATAGTGGAAGTTTGGCCGAATCTAGCATACTGCTAGATAGGTGAAGGGGGAAAGTGGATGTACCCAGACCTTGGGGAACCACTATAAAACATTGTGCAATCTGTGATGCTTAGTTATCTATGAATGCTGTGCTAGATGTTTAAATTTGTAATTGAATTCTGCCTAGAATTATAAACAAGAAATTAGAACCTATTCACCCCCCCCCCTCTAGGTGTTTAGGTTGTCTTGAAAGTAAAACTATCAAGTGGTATCAGAGGGAGGTTCCTCAAAAAGGACTTAACAGTCTGAGGTAGATCTGAAAGGCAGAATCAAGATTCAAAAAGATGGGTTCTGGTGAGAATCATAAGGAGCTAGGGTCTATGAAATTACCCATATGCAAGAAAGAAATTTTTGGAATTTGGAAAGAAAGAGTCAGACTGTTTATGGAGGCATCTGACCCAAGGATTTACATCACAGTACAGGAAGGCCCCTTCTTTCCAATGAAGGTATCAGTTCTTGATGCAAATATCCAAACTCCAAAGAGTTATTCAGAAATGACCAAGGATGAAATCATCTTGGCAACCATGGATAAAAGAGCTCAGAACATTATTGTTAGTGCCATAGATGATTCAACATTTCAGAATCTGATTCACTGCAAGACCTCCAAAGAGATGTGGGACACATTGATTGTCTACAAGGAGGGATCTGAAGAAGTAAGGCAGGACAGGAAATCTATGCTCAATCAGGAGTATGAAAGTTTTAGACAAGGAAAATCTGATAGCATAACTGAGTGCTACAAGAAATTCTATAGAATTTTGAATGAGCTTATGACCTATGGAAGAGTCTTCAGTACTTATGAACTGAATGACAAATTCTTGAGATCCTTAACAAAGGATTGGGACACAAAGATCTGTGCCATTAGAGAAGTGGCTAAATTGGCAGAGATATCTCCTCCCACCTTGTTTGGAAAGTTGCTATCTTATGAAATGCAACTTATGGTGAGGAAGGAGGAGGAAAAGAATTCAAGAGGAGAGCATAGAGAAAAGACTGTGGCATTCAATGCAGAAGCCACTAGAAAGAATAGGAGGAAATCACCATCTCCTCCTAAGGAAGTTGCAGAAGATAGTTCTGAAAATTCAGATAAGGGTTCAGAAAGCTATGATTCAGATGCAGACTTTACTGCATTCACAAGGCAATTCCAGAGGTTCTTGAAAAAAGAAGCAATGGAAGTCTAGGCCTTCCACATCACAGCAAGTTGATGACTATTATCAGAAGAAAAGGTCATCAAGGAAAGAGAAGAGCAGATCAAAGCCCAGCAAAGTCTCTACTTCAAAGATTGTCTGCTATTGTTGCAATAGGCCTGGACATGTAGTGGTTGACTGTCCTGATAAGAGAAAGGAGTCTTCAGACAAGAAGAAGACTCATTAGAAAGGCAAGAAGGAGAAATTCTTTGTTGCAAAGAAAGATAAGAGTCTAACAGACCAGTCAACTTCAGAGTCAGAATCTGAAGCTGAAGCATATATTGGACTATATGCTGCATCTGAAGAAGAGGAGTTTTTGCAGTTGCTAGACTCCATCAATGAACAAAAGAATCATCAGTGTATGGGGCTGATGGCAGGATCAGAAGAGGACATATGCCAGAATCAGTCTGGTCCTAATAAGGTACAATGTCCTTCTATTACATCTGATTGTTGTACCAGTGAAGAATCAGCTACACCTGCATCAAGTTATGTAGATGCATCTGAATCTGAAGGAGATGTCTATCAATTGATAGACAAGTATGGGGACTTGTTGCAGGCCCTTAAGAAAAGCAAGAACTTGGTTAAATCTCAGGCTCAGGAAATTGCTGAACTAAGGGTTGCTACAACTGATTTAGAGAAAGTTATTGATCAAAAATTAAATGAAATTGCCAAGCTGAAGAATATAACTATTATTCAGATGGGCACAATTAATTATACTAATGATCAAGTGAAGAGTCTGGAGGCCAGACTTAGAATTGAAAGGGATTTAGTGGCTAGTTACTCTAAGCCAAAATCTGTCTTACCCTTGATAGATGAATTTGTCACTCAAAAGGGTAAGGTTGGATTAGGATTCAAAGGTAACTTTAGGGCTGGCAGATTCAAGAGGAAAGGCAAAGCTCCTGTTCAGCCACTAAACCTTTCAGTCCCCATAAAGTTTAGTAAGGTGAAATTGCCTTCTAACAAATATGATCATGAAGATATTCAAGGTCATATTAAGACTAATGTTCTGAAGAACAAGGGTGTAAATGCAAGCAGGCCTACCTATGGTCATAAACCCAATGGTTTTAAGAAATCAGTAGGTGAAGTTGCTGCAGCACCAGCAATGAACAGAAATTCTTCTGACAAGGATGTATCTAGATCTAGATACAATAAGTTTGAATGTTGGTGCTGTGGCAAGAGAGACCATTTAGCACTAGACTGCTGGTATAACCCAAGTGTTATAAAGAACAATAGTCTACCTATTAGAAGAGGTTATGGTAGCTTTATTAATGCTAACCTGAACCAAGGACCCAAGACTTACTTGGGTTCTAAGGGTAAGTAATTCTGTGTTGCAGGTGAATCCAAGTAACCATGCCCCTATATGGTACTTAGATAGTGGTTGTTCCAGGCACATGACTGGAACAAAGGGGCTGCTGAAGGAGTATTCATCTGTCAAAGATGGACCTAAAGTGATCTTTGGTGGATCTGAAAAAGGAGTCATCAAAGGGTTTGGTAACATTTCTTCTAACCTAATTACTATTACTCAAGTGGCTTATGTAAAAGGTTTGAAACATAATCTAATAAGCATAAGCCAGCTAAGTGATTTAGGATATGACATTTCATTTGTTAAAGATGGGTGTCATATCAAGAGGTCAAGTGATCAAAAGATCATTCTGACAGGGTATAGGAAGAGAAATGTATATTGTCTTAATTTTGAATGTGAGAATAAGGCTTCTCCCATCTGTCTTGTAGCTGATGATAATGCTTCTCATTGTGTTAAGTGGCACAAGAGATTGGCTCATCTAAACTACAAGATAATTGGCCAACTCTTTAGCAAAGAGTTAGTGAGGAATGGACCTCAAGTTAAGTGTATAAAGGAAGGGATATGCTCAGCTTGTCAAAAGGGCAAACAGACAAAATCCTCCTTTCAAAGCTTTGAAAACAAGGATTCTGTGAGGTGCTTATACCTCTTGCATATGGATATTTTTGGTCCTATGCCAGTTCACAGTCTAGGTAGGAAAGTCTACACTTTTGTGGTTGTAGATGACTATTCAAGATTTACATGGGTGTTCTTTCTGAGACAAAAATCTGAAACCCCAAGTGTATTACTTAATTTTGTAAAGCAAATTTAGAATGAACTAAATAGTACAGTGGTCAAAATCAGAAGTGACCATGGTACTGAGTTTCAATCTGAAAGCATAACAAAATTGTGTAAAGACTTTGGGATTTTCCAAGAGTTCTCCTCACCTAGAACACCTCAGCAAAATGGAATTGTTGAAAGAAAGAATAGAACATTAATTGAAGCTGGTAGAACTCTATTGAGTGACACCTCTCTCCCAGAATATTTTTGGGCTGAGGCAGTTAACACTGCTTGTCATGTAATCAATAGGGCTACTATCACCAAAAGCCACAAAATGACTCCCTATGAGATTGTGAAAGGCAGAAAACCAAATCTATCTTACTTTAGGATCTTTGGTTGCAAGTGTTATATTCTTAACAATGGCAAGTCATATTTGACTAAGTTTGCTGCCAAATCCCAGGATGGGATATTTGTTGGGTACAACACAAATAGTAAGGCCTATAGAGTCTTCAACTTGACTACTCAAGTTGTTGAAGAATCTGTGCATGTTGTGTTTGATGAAACAAGATTAATCAATTGTGAGTTGTCTTGTAGATCAAGTGACTCAACAGGTATAAGCAAAAGTATGGACAAACTCTCCATTTCTGAATATCAAAGGAAGATGGGGCATTGGAAAATGAAGGCTTCTATCCAGGGGGAGAACAAGACACTATAGAAGCTGATGAAAATCAAGAGATTCAGCTAAATGAAGGAGCTGGAGATGTTCAACCAAAAGGAAATCTTCCTCCAGCTACAAGACATTTAAGAGATCATCCAGCTGATCAGATAATAGGTGATCCAAGACAGGGGGTGCAAACTAGAAGCAGAAATCAAAACACAGTTCTACATTCATGTTTCCTGTCACAAATGGAGCCTAAGAAGTTTGAAGAAGCTATCCAAGACCAGCACTGGATTGATGCTAGCAAGAGGAGCTGAATCAATTCAGAAGGTGCAATGTCTGGGAGCTTGTTCCCAAACCAAGAGGCCACAACATAATTGGCACAAAATGGATCTATAGGAACAAGCTAGATGAAAGTGGAATAATAGTAAAGAATAAAGCAAGATTGGTTGCAAAAGGATACATGCAGGAAGAAGGGATTGACTTTGATCAAACCTTTGCTCCAGTAGCAAGGCTGGAGGCAATCAGAATATTCCTTGCCTATGCAGTCTATCAAGACTTCAAAGTATACCAGATGGATGTGAAGTCAGCATTTCTGAATGGTGATCTTAAAGAAGAAGTATATGTAGAGCAGCCATCAGGTTTTGTAGATCCTCTTAAACCTGATTTTGTTTATAAGCTTAGGAAAGCTCTGTATGGGTTAAAGCAAGCCCCAAGGGCTTGGTATGAAACCCTGTCTACTTTCCTTATTGAGAATAAATTCTCAAGAGGAAAAATTGACAAAACTCTATTTCTTAGGGAATCCAAAGGCAAGATCATCTTAGTACAGATCTATGTTGATGACATAATCTTTGGATCTACTGAAAACAACCTTTGTAAAATGTTTGCCAAACTTATGCAAGGGAAGTTTGAGATGAGAAGTATGGGGGAACTGAAATTCTTCTTGGGACTCCAAGTAAGACAGACTGATGATGGCTTGTCCATATCCCAGTCTAAGTTCACCAAAGAATTGATTAAGAAATATGGTATGGAGTCATCCTCCACCATGAGAACTCCTTTGGGAACAAGTATGCCTATATGCAAAGATGATGCAGGAAAACCTGTTGATGAGACTTTGTATAGAGGAATAGTTGGCTCACTACTATATCTCACTGCTAGTAGACCAGATATTATGTATGCTACATGTGTCTGTACTAGGTGCCAAGCCTGCCCTAAAGAATCTCATTATACTGCAGTCAAAAGGATTCTGAGATATCTTAAGGGCAAACCTAATCTAGGTCTTTGGTACCCTAGGAATAGAGATTTTCAACTAACAGGCTATTCAGATGCAAATTTTGCAGGATGTAGAGAGGATAGGAAGAGTACTACAGGTACTTGTCAATTCCTGGGAGGAAGACTAATATCTTGGAGTAGTAAAAAGCAGACTAGTGTGGCAATTTCCACAGCTGAGTCAGAGTATATTGCTGCTGGAAGCTGCTGTGCACAGCTATTATGGATGCAGCATCAGCTTAAGGATTATGGTATTCAGGTAAGTAGAACACCTCTTTTATGTGATTCTAAGAGTGCTATTTCTATTGCTAATAATCCAGTTTCTCATAGTAGAACTAAGCATATAGAAATCAAATATCATTTTCTTAGAGAACATGTAGAAAAAGGAGACATCTCATTGGAATTTGTAAAAACAGATTATCAAATAGCAGATGTATTTACTAAGCCCCTGGATGAGACCAAATTTAATAAATTCAAAATTGAATTAGGTATGTTAATCATTGATTAGTGTAATCACAAAATCATCAACAATGAAGTTGAAGTGGTAACAAGTCATTCAAGTGATATAAAGACACATTGAAGTAGTATCAAGTACTTTGTAGTACTTATAAGTTGTGTTGAACAAACAGAAATTAGCTAAGTAAGATGGTGTCGACACATTCAGTAATATTGTGTCGACTCAGGGTCGTAATGTCGACAAGTCAGAGATATTGTGTCGACACAGAAAATATGTGTCGACACTTAAGAATCTTATTGTCGACTTATCCAGGAATGTAGTGTCGACTTCACTAGGATAGTGGTGTCGACACTTACAGATTTTGTGTCGACACTTATAATAAGGTCGACACAGAATTTCTGATGCTCTACTATATATCTCTGGTGTCGACATAACTGCAAATTGGTGTCGACACATAATAGACGGACTTGATGTCGAGTCAATAGAAGCTTGTGTCGACACATTCCATCTGTGTCGACACTTATAGTCTGTTTTTGGCGACTTTTGATCTTCTTTAAACAGAAGGTATAAATAGGTCAAAAAAACTCATTCTGTCGACACGCTTACAAGGTTTTCGAAACCCTGTGTCGACATTCTCTCTCTCTCTCTCTTTCTCTCATCTTTCAAGCTTTCTCGACTGATCAATGGCGCCAAAGATTGAAGATAATGTGAATGAAGGATATGAGTTGGTGCGCCAGGCCTTTGCTGCTGCCCCTCCAGATGTTCTCGGGGTTATCTCTCTCCTCTCCGACTCAGGATTAGAATTTCTGGTCTCCGAACCATCTAAGATATGGAAGAAGGAGGTGCATGAGTTCTTTACTTCTACATCTGTAGACTCTGAAAGTCATGAGATAAAATCCACAGTTCATAGGTCACCAGTGGAGATTACACCAAGTAAGTTAAGAACAATTCTACAATTACCTATAATTGAGAATGAAGAGGATGTCCCTGCTTCTAAATTAAGGGAGGCTCTTCAATGGTGTGGATTGGATTCCACCATGAAAATTGGAGCTGCTTTCAATAGGAAAGGAATGAATCAACAGGGCAAGTTTCTGTATGAAGTGGTTGGAAAAGTTATTCTGTGCAAGCCAGGTGGACATGATAGGATTTCCGCCTATATGTTCAGCCTAATGACCAGGATTGTGTTTACAATTCCAACGGATTGGTCAAAGGTAATCTTTGAAAAGATTAGGGAAGGAATCAAGAAGCCAAATTTGGCTAGAATAATGAGTATATACCTAAGTAAGGAGATTCCTGATGTCATGCAATAACAACCTGGAACAAAAATTAATCATATGAGAAGGATAGACATGAGATTGTTCTCCAGATGGGATAGGGTGCTGACCAAAGAGATGCCTGAAGTGGAAAGGCAGGATTCACCTGAGAAATCCCCAGGTCATACTACCAGTACTGAGCACCCACAAGAAGAACAAGTAAGACAAGAGGTTGAAGATCAGCCTGCTTCTACACAAGTTCAGGATGCCACAATACCTGCAATTCAAGAAGAAGAAGTAAGAATACCAGCTCAGCAAGTTTATTCACCTACACAGACTGTATCTACTCATGACCAAGTACAAGTGCAGGGGGAGCTGGTGTATTTTCCAACAAAAGACATTTCTAATATTTCTATTTCTACACAGGTCCAGGAAAAGGAAGTGTCCTCACCTGCCCAGGAAATCCCCAATACTGAACAAGTACAGGGGGAGAAGCTGTCTGAGCAAGTGCAAGAGGAAGCTCAAATTGATTTATCTCAAGATTTGAATACTGTAGATGTTCCAGCCCAGAAGGAATATACTCTAGAAGAGTTATTTCCAAATGATGAAATAATTACTGATAGCATGGAAGTGGAGCAAGAAATTGAGGGGGAGCCTGTGCATGTTGAGGCTGAACAACATGGCACTGAAGCAGATATTCCTCCTCCTCCCAAAGAAAGAGTTCAAATTGATAGTACTTCTGATTCTGAGAATGAAGAAGCCAGGGTGGCTAAGAAGAGAAAACTTATGGTCTTCCAGAGAAGGAGCAAGAGCTACAAGCAAGCTCTACAGTCTACAGCACATCACACTCCTTCTGACTTTGATTATAACAAGTTTTTGGTCGATTTACAAGTGAAATTAGATGAACACAGAGTGGCTATTGAAAAATATGTTGATGAGAACAACAAGTCCCTGCAATTTGACTTAGCTCAAGATATAAAATCTATTAGGTTTGAGGTCAATATGCATAAGAAGGAGATGACAGATTGCTTCCATAAGGGAGGTAATGTTGTGGTTTATTTGGCAAAACAACAACAGTCCATCATTCCTAAAGTGGATGATAGTGCTTTAAAGCAAAGCTATGTTTTGGAAAATCAAATAAGGATGAATGACAATTTAACTGAATCTCATCATGAGATCATTGAAGAATTGAAAAAGATTGTTCCTGGCCTACCTGCAGCTAGAGCAAAGGAAATGGAAAAATTTGATAAGAACTTTCAAGCTGCTATTGATTCTGTTAAAACTGCTATCACTACCTCTCAAAAGGAAATATCTGACAAGCTTCTAAAGTTAAAACCATTCTTTAATGAGGGTGTGAATTATCTGGATGGCCAAATCAGATTTCAGAAGGAAGATCTGAGAGATCATATTTCTAGAGAAGCCATAAAGGGGAGAGGATGTTAGTTCATGCAGGCTCAGAGCACACCAAATGGGTGACCAATAGTATTTGAGCCACATTGGGATATCCACCATTGTGTGATGATGCTATGGTGGCTGAGTCAGGAATACAAACAAGTCTACTTGAAGGCAATCAACCTGAGGTTGCCCAAGTCATTTACCCTCCTCCAGATTATGATATGATTGATCAGCAAGTTCAAGGAATGTATAGTCCTCCAAAGGAGGTTACTAATGTTGTTATTGGGAAGGTTGATAAGCCTGAGGCTACTTTGAAAGACCAGCAAGATGCTCTACTATCTAAGAAAAGATTTAGAGAGCAGGCTGAACTTAAGCCAGACTTTGAGCAGTGGAGTCCTACTTCAAGAAATATAATACTCACTGCATGGAAGGCTGTCAAAGACCAACAACATGAGAGAGGCAAGTGGTTCAATGAGATGGAATGGCAGAAGTATGAAGCCAGGCAAGAGGCAATAGTACAGTTTAGAAGAAAAGCCAAGCTGGGTAGGCAGCCTCCAGATGCTCAGGAGCCAAGCAAGTACTTCCCAAAGCCCTTTCATTATTTTGAAAGGCAAAGGCTCAAGGAAGAAGCAAAGAAGAAGGCTGATCTAAAAGGCAAGAAGCCAGCTGAAGATTCTGAAGCTCTTGTGAAGGCTCAAGTTCTATCTGGCAAAGGGATTGTCATTAAAGAGCCTGATCAGTCTTAATTTTTAGTTCTTTCAAAGTATTTTGTAATGTTTTGATTAAATCATTAAATGTAAATCTCTGTATTCAAACATTATCAAGTTATAAACAAAATGTTGTTTGGTATCATATAATGTTCATTCTGTGATAAATTGTTTTTTATTTTTGTTTATATTAAGTATTGCTGTTATGTCATATATCATCAGTTTATACTTTTTATAAATGGTGTATATCATTGGTTATAGGGTTATGACTTCTCCAAATAGGGGGAGATTGTTGGGTACATTGGAAAATGTGTACCTGATTTGAAGAAGCCCAACTTAGCTCAATGATATACATCAAGGTGTATTTGATGTTGTTTTGAGTTGACATGTGCAGGTGAAGAAGTATTAAAGAATACAGAAAAATATTCTAAGTCCACATGTCGACACCTGAAGAAATTGTGTCGACACTTCAGAATATTTGTGTCGACACTTCAGAATTTCAGTGTCGACTCAGAGAAAGATAGTCGACCACATTTATCTCGACACTGGGAAGCAGTGTCGACACATAAAGAAAATCGTCGACCTCAGCACTGGGAAGCAGTGTCGACACAGTGAAAGATAGTCGACACCCAGAGAAAGTTTGTCGACTAGTGAAAGATAGTCGACCAGAGAAAGATTGTCGACTAGTGGAAGGTAGTCGACTAGTGAAAGATAGTCGACCAGAGAAATATAGTCGACTAGTGGAAGATAGTCGACTAGTGAAAGATAGTCGACTCACAGTAGAAGATAGTCGACCTCAACTGTGTCGACACTGGGTGGATGTGTCAACACCTTGAGATTGAGTCGACACATATTGGCAGAAGTCGACTATGCTTGTTTCGACACCAGAAGACTGAGTCGACACATTTTGGCAGAGTTGAAGATTGCTGTGTCGACACCTGAAGGCTGAGTCGACAAATACTGAGTTCTGAATCTACAACAACTGTGTCGACACACAGGACTTGTGTCGACACACTGCAGAGTCTAGACCAAGTTATTTTCTGAAGAAGCTGTGTCGACTTAAAGGCAACTTAGTTGACATCATCAAAAACTGTGTCGACACCAAAGTCACTTGTGTCGACACAGATAGACAGATTGGTCTCGACACTTTCTAACAGACTGTCTCGACATTTTGCTGTCCAAGGCTAAGGTACAGGAACTGTTTGAAGACTTGACAACTATGGGTTGCCACCGTTTAACTGAAGCTGTCAGACCTGTCAGAAAATAGTTAGAAACCGGATCAGCCGGTTACCATGAAGAAAGTCTATAAATAGACACATTCAGAAGGAAATTAACAACTAAGAAAGATAACTGAAGAAGATCTAAGAAGAGGAAACAGAAGGATTACGATCCTGTTGTAGTTTCAATTCAAGAAAGTGTTAAGCTCTAAAGAAGATCTTCATCAGTTGATCTAAGGAGAAGAAGAAGAAGTCTGAAGTATCAGAAAAGGTGTTGGATAGAGAGGGATCTAGTCATCTTGAAGAAAAAAGAAGGAAGCCATCAGTGGTTTCTCAAGAAGCTGTTTGGAAATCAACTCAGCTAAGTTCAGATTCAAGAAGCTTTGAAGAAAGCTCAGATTCAGTTGATTTCATCAGCTGATCAAGAAGTGTCTTGTCCTCTTCTCTCTCAACAAAGGCAAGACATTAAAATATCTTTTCTAAATTTCTGTAGGATCTGTTTACACAGATCTGAGTTGTAAGCTTGTGTTATAAAGGCTGAGTGTAGGAGAGGTGATCTCTGAGTGGTAGGGCTATTTGCCTGAGTGTAGGAGAAGGTTATTCTCGGAGTGGTAGGCCTTGAGGCAAGGCTGAGGTAGGGCTGTTGAGCCTGAGTTGTAGGAACCTATCCAGGTTCTGAGCTGTAGGATCTGAGGATCTGAGAATAGTGGAAGTTTGGCCGAATCTAGCATACTGCTAGATAGGTGAAGGGGGAAAGTGGATGTACCCAAACCTTGGGGAACCACTATAAAACATTGTGCAATCTGTGATGCTTAGTTATCTGTGAATGTTGTGCTAGATGTTTAAATTTGTAATTGAATTCTGCCTAGAATTATAAACAAGAAATTAGAACCTATTCACCCCCCCTCTAGGTGTTTAGGTTGTCTTGAAAGTAAAACTATCAAGGAAGCATAAGTTATAGCTGCACAAGGAGCTGAAGGATAGAAGGGAAAAGTTATTGCTAAAGGAGCAAAGGCAGGAGCTGAAGAGTAGGGATTACTTCCACGAAAGTTTAGGAATTTAGCTGGACTTCTTCGAGCAGCTTCTCGGAAGAAGTTTTGACGATCTGCAAACTCATCATTCTGAGACCACAAAGGGGCTGTACGCCCTTGCAGAATGGTTGGGGTGTAAAGAGGAGGATAGACTGGCGGATAGGCCGGTGGATAAACTCTAGGAACCTCAGATTCTTGTGCTGGATTGATTGGAGGAGCTGGCATTGCTGAAGATTGTGCGGCCAATTGCTGTGTGATAGATGACAGGGTATGGTTGATAACTTGAAACTATTGTGAAGTTTCTCTACGAGATTGTTCAAAGGCCTCCCAAAGAGAATCATCACTGGGACATGGAGAAAAGTTCTCGGCTGGTTGATTGTCTGACATGAGTAACCGCTGATTTCACTATCTGTTCGAGATCTGAAGGTGGCATGTTAACTGTTGATGTAATAAATGCACCTTCTAGTTAACGGGTTGTTGATGCAAGAAATTCTCCTTCTAGTTAACAGGTTGTTCGATCTCACAAGCTAGGAAAAGAAGAGGGTTGCGAGGATAGAGGAGAGCTTTGTTCGGAGCAACTGGGAAGGTTGATCGGGTACTATCGAGCAGACAACTACTTTGGTGGTTAGCTTTGCAGGTTGATGCCGAGGGAGGAGAGAAGAGATGAGGGGGTCGCTAGCAGTGGCAAAACCAGACTTCGCCCGTCACGGCTTGAATTCAACTCTTGCGATGGGCTTTTCCTTTAATCAAGAAACAAGATTACAGCTTGCTATTTCACCTTTATAGGAGAAAGTAATAAAGGGTACAAAGGGGAAAATAGACAGCTAAGGAGAAGAATGCCTGAGGCCGCTCGGGTTGACCAGGAAAGTTTTGCGGACCGGGCGATTACAGATCAGGCAGCTAGATGGACTAAGGCGGGCAAACTGCTTGATCAAGTAGATAGAAGGGGAGCAGGTCGCACGGACTGAGAAACAGAGTCCGCAGGAACTGATGTCGGGACCTTGACGCCTCTGCCGTGTCCCTGAATGAGAGGTATGGGGGCCTATTTAAAGGCCTGAGGAAGAAACGGTCTTTGTAACGTCACCCCAAGTGAGTCGGTGAGTTATACGAATATACATGTTGAGTCTGCGGAGTACGCGCTAGGCCGCTTGGTCTAGGACTTGTATAAAGCTTTTCTTGCAATTGGCGGACTGGGACGAGTCCGTCTGCTGTTGAGCGAGTTTGCGCTGGGTTGTGCGAGTACAAAGGCTGAGTCTGCAGAGTCTACGGCAGGTCGCGCTGTCTGGGACTTGTCTTAAGATGGTCTTGTTGTTGGCGGACTAGGACGAGTCCGCCTCTACTACTGAGTGAGTTTGCGCTAGGTTGTGTGAGTACAAAGGCAGATTCCGCTTAGTCCACGCAAGGCAGCGCGGTCTGGGACTTGTCTGAAGGTTTTCTTGTTGTTTGTGGACTAGGACGAGTCTGCCTTTGCTACTGAGCGAGCTCGTATTGGGTATGAAAACTGAGGATGAGTCCGCCTGCTGCTGGGAAGAAGCGGATACGGAAAAATGAAGGGCTAGCAGGCGTACTGCTGAACGATTCTGCCTAGCCCGCTGTAGATAGGAGGAAGATCGTCGGTTTCCGAGTTGGGGTTCATCTGGCGGACTGCACAGCGAGCCATCCCAACTCATGGCGGATGGATTGAGCAGGCTGTCTGCCTGTGGCATACATTGCATGGGGACGAGGGTTGTCGACCTAGCAGACTGAAGATGAGTCTGCTGGATGTCGTGTGGGTTGGAGAGCTAGAGGGAGGAGCGGGTCTGTCTCCCTTAGGCGAACTGAAGACTTAATCCGCCACCTGCTAAGCACGTCGCTATCGAGCGGTCTAGGCGGATAGGAATGCGAGTCTGGCACATTGTTGGGCAGTTCGTGCCAGAGAGTAAAAATGAACTATTGCGCGGTTAGCCGAACAAACCGCGTGGTCTGCACAGGCGAACTGAGGAAGCAGTTCGCACCCCCTACAGAACGAGCGGGAGCTGCGCGACCTAGGCGGTCTGGCTAGAGAGACAGCTATTGCCGCGCGGACTGAACGAACTGAGAGGTCAGTTCGCCCACCATTAGAAGGAAAGGCTGATAGGCCGCGACCTCCTGGAGCAGGCCGCGACCTCCTAAAACTCTCGTCCCGTCTTACTCGTTTATAACATTTTTAAACTTTTAAATTAATCCTCTTTATTTTCACTAACTAGTAGTCTTTGCTTGAGGACAAGCAAGATAATAAGTATTGGGAAATTTGATGAAGCATAATTTTGCTTAGTTTATTCGGGCAAAAATACTTATATTCTCGTTTAAATCTCTTGCCTTTTGTATTTTTAGGTTCATTTAGTTTTTTTTTTAAATTATTGTACTAACTTATTTCATTTTAATTTTTTTTTAAGGTGTTCGGTTTTTTTCATGATACACGGCCCGAAGTCATGCACTCACAGGGCGTGTATTTAGGGCGTGTAACCCAGATGGAATGAAGTTATCTGTCTGAAGTCAAGTTCCAGCAAGGTTCAGCTTACATGCCCTCGGACACGGCAACGTACCACCTCCACGGGCGTGTCTTTGAGGCGTTTCCCGCAAAGTCACGAGAAATCACTACTGCGCAATTTTTCCATGCTCCAAAGTCACGCCGAATCGACACGCCCCTCGTACACGGGCGTGTCAGAGCGGCGTATAACCCATCTACCGCGTCAGTCACTTCCAGACTTCAATTTCAGCCAGCTAAAGTCAAACAAATATTACACGCCCCAGGTACACGCCCGACCCGGGCGTGTAAGTGTGGCGTGATCCAGCCAGAAAAATTTCTATAAATTGAGAGAATCTCCAAGTGTTGAGCATATGGATTTTGAGAGGGGAGGTGCTGCCATTTTATTTCTAAGAGCTTTTCATGTTTTAAGCACTTTTTTATCTCCTTCTCATTTCAAGTCTTTATATCCCTAGTTTTCATGCAAGTCCTTGTAGTGTTCTTACACTTCTTTTTTATTGCACTTGTAATCTTTGTGCAAACATCCCTTATAGTATTCATATGCCCTTGTTGTTACTCCTTTTCAATAAGAAATAAAATATTTGTTATTCCCTTTCCTTTTTGCTCAGTCTTAATTTTCATATTCTTAATATGATTTTCATTTTCTAAACCATGAGTAACTAAATCCTCATAATACTCAATCTTGAACATCTGAGGATGAGTTGATCAGTTATGATGCTCTAGCTCTCTTTCTCTTATTATAATTAAGGTCTTTGATTTACTCTTGATTTATTTCGAATAAAACTATATTATCGATATATAGTCTTCATTCATGCTTTCATTTTTTGCTAGCCGAGAGGCCGATAGTTTGAAGTGAGAGCTCAAGAGTAAGGAGAGTTTCACGTACCTCTCGAGAGAGAATGACGTAAATCTCCCAGATTGGAGTCGAATCCAATAGCGGGGTTCATAACTTAAAGCGTGCGTTAGGTATTCAGATACGGGATGAGAGTTCGGTCGGATCTCCCTAACCTCAGTTGGGCACTTCTTCGAGAGAAGCGTGTTCGAGCTTTGGGAACCCCCACGATTAAGTTATCTTTATTCTATTAAGTTAAAGTTTGTTATTGCATTCTTGATTAATTTATGCCAAAGAAATTCAAGATCGAGTACTACAGCTTAATCATCATTTAGCCTTTCTTTTATTTGCAAGTAAATTTCTCTCTTCTCTAATTTAGTAAGTATGCCCAAAAGAACTTTTATTTGATAAGATAATAGTAACTTCTTGAAGTAAAAGTAATCAAATCACCCCGGGTAATACGACCTTGATATTGAACTTAATATCTTATACTATATGCGATAAGGTACACTTGCCTTCATCGAATATAAAATCGGATAACATCTCACAACCACACTTTCACCTTCTCTTCCCTTAACTTTTTCCTCTCCACCCATAACCCCTTCTCCACGTAATTCACATACCACACATTTATCCCCAAGGGGATTTTTCTAGATAGAGGCACTCTCTATTCCAAAATTTTTAATTAACTCCCTGGTGAACTTAGACTATGAAATGGATAATCGATTCTCAGACTGTCTTACTTTGAGGCCCAAGAAGTACTTGAGCTCACCCATACTGCTCATCTCAAATTTTCCATACATAAGTTTAGCAAACTTCTTACCGAGGTCATCATCAGTATACCCAAAGATTACTTCATCTACATAAATCTGTACTAGGATGATCTTACCCTTGATTTCCTTTAGGAATAATATGTTGTCTATCTTTACCCTTAAGAATTTGTTCTCAATGAGAAAGCTAGACCGGGTCCCATACCATGCTCTAGGTGCTTGCTTCAACCTATATAATGCTTTCTTAAGCTTATAAACATAATTAGATGAGGTAGAATTGATAAAACCAGAGGTTTGCTCAGCATAGACCTCTTCTCTGAGTTCACCATTAAGGAAAGTTGACTTTATATCCATCTGGTAGACCTTGAATCCCTAGTTTGCAGTGTATGTATGGAATAATCTTATGGATTCTAGTTTAGCCACTAGAGCATAGGTTTAATCAAATCAATACCTTCTTCTTATTTATATCCTTTAGCTAGCAATCTAGCTTTGTTCTTTACTATAACACCATTTTAATCAAACTTATTCCAGTAGATCGAATTGGTTCCAATGATGTTATGACCTTATGGTCTAGGAACCAGCTTCCAGACCTTGCATCTCTTGAACTGGTTCAGTTACTCTTGCATAGCCATAATCAAAAATGGATCAATGTTGGCATCTTCAAACCTTTTAGGTTATACCTGAGATAGGAAGGTAGAGTACATTGCAATGTTCTGGCTTCTGGTCCTTATTATAAAACCTTGGCTAGCATCTCCAATTATCTGATATATGGGATGATCCCTCATGTGCTTGACTGTTGGAGGCATTCTTAGATCAGCATCAAGAACTTCATTGGCTGGATCTTGCTGATCTTCATTCATATTAGGTGCACTTTGATCTCCATAATGAATGAAAAATTCATCATCTTCTTTCAGGATAGTTGGAGAGTTATCCATGATGGTTAGTTTGTCCATCCTCTCTTCTACACTTGTAGGTCTAGAGGAGCTTAGCAGCTCACTATTGATCATTGATGACTCATCAAAGACTACATTAACAAATTCTTCTACAACTTGATTTTTCATGTTATAGACCCTATATGCCTTTATACGGTTGTTATACCCAACTAATATCCCTTCATAGGATTTGGCTGCAAAATTAGTCAAATAGGACTTCTCATTATTGAACACAAAGCATTTACTATCAAAGATCTTGAGATAGGCTAGATTTAGTTTTCTGCCTTCATAATCTCATAGGGAGTCTTCTTGTGGTACTTGTTAAAAGAGGCCATGTTCAGGTCATGACATGCAGTGTTCACTGCCTCATCCTAGAAATATTTTGGGAGAGAAGTGTCACTGAGAAGGGTCCTGCCAACCTTTATGAGAGTTCTATTTTTCCTCTCATCTATCCCATTTTGCTGGGGATTTCTTGGTAAAGAAAATTCCTGATGAATCCCATGATTTTCACAGAACTTTGTCATGCCTTCCAACTAAAATTAAGTACCATGGTCACTTCTAATTTTTGACATAAGAGTTGTCTTTTTCATTCTGACCTCTCCTAACAAAGGTCATAAAATTGTCAAGGGTTTCTAACTTTTTCCAAAAGAAGAACACCAAAGAAAACCTAAAGAAGTCATCAACTATCACAAATGTGTAGACTTTCCTACCTAGATTGTGAACTGGCATAGGACCATACAAGTCCATGTGCAGGAGGTATAAGTAACTCCCAGAATCCTTGGAACCAATGCTTTTGAAGGATGATTTGTTCTGCATGCCCTTTTGACATGCAGAGCAAATACCCTCCTTTGTGATTCTTATGATGGGACCATTCCTAACTAGCTCTTCACTGAAGAGCTTTCTTATGTTCTTAAGTTCAAGTGAGCTAATATTTTGTGCCATTGCACAGAATATGAGAACTTCTCATTAGCAACTAGACACACATGGGTGTTAGAACTTAAACATAAAAAGTTTAAACAATACCCTTTGGTCATTTGACCTTTTCCTTAGACACTCATCCTGGTGGAATACAATGACATAAACAAGATCACATAGTTGGCTTATGCTAATCAGGTTGTGTTACAAACCTTCCACATAAGCCACTTTTGTGATTGTGACTATGCCATTGGTGATCATACTATAGCCCTTGGTGACTCTTTTGTCTGAGACACCAAAGATCATTTTTGGTCCATTCTTTTCTGGACAGTATTCCTTTAGAAGACTTCTTATTCAAGTCATGTGCCTGGAACACCTACTGTCCAAGTACCATATTGGATGGGTACTTGTACTAACCTGCAACCATAATTCAGTTTACCTTAGGACCCCAAAAGAGTTTGGGTCCTAGGTTCTTGTTAGTCTGAAAATTAGCCTGTCTGTTTGCATCTTTTATGACCGGTAGACTTGCCCTTGCACTAGACACATTGGGGTTGTGCAAACAATCTATGTCAAAATGTCTCACTTTGCCACAACACCAAAACTCATGAATAATATATATCCTTTTCTGAGTAGCTCTTATAGACAAGTTGAAACCAGCTCACTGTTCAGAAGGGAGAGTAGCAGCCCTCTTCTAATTTCTTTCAGCAAAGATCTGACTAAAAGTGAGTCTTTCAGTAGAAAAACTTTCCTTATTGTGAATGTCACTTATAGCAGTCTTCTTTGAAGAAGATAAGTTGTTTATTACATCAGAGATAGCCAAGTCAGGCTTGTTGGATGACTTACTTTTGGTCTGAGTTTTTACTCGAGGAGCTTTACTGTTGGCCACTTCCATATTCTTGAGAGTGGGGGTTTGTGCACCAAAACAAATGGTCCATTATGGCCATCTGAATTTCCTCATGGGGAGCCTTAAAGAAACTCAACCCCATTCTCTTCCTTCCACTATAGCTGTGAACAGTATTGTTCACACTAGTGAATCTTCAATTCAACCAGTGACCATATATGCTTTCTTGATCATACCTGTTAAATGACAGCCCAACTTTCTCAAAGGATATAGAAAGCTGAATATGGGCCTTGCCCATCCTCCTATTCCTACATCAAGTGTTCCTCTTAATGTACACCAATCCATTCTTATTTGTTTGGGAGGTTAAGGTATTAATGAGTTGCAACACTAATTTAGTCTTGGAGTACTGAGACACTAGCTTCCTCTCTTTGAGGAGGTTTTATTCAAGATCCATAATCAGCTTGTTCTTTTGGATGATGGTTCCAATCTGGATGATTGAGATGGTTTTTAGTTTGCTGATTTCCCTCCTCATCTGATCCAGCAAGGATGCTGATTCAAACTATAGGGAAGCAGCTAGTTGTAGGGAGATAATCTCCTCAGCTTATTTCATGGCCAACCACTTGCCCCATTTCAAAGCATCAAGATGGAAACCATACTTGTCAATCAGTTGATTAACATCTTCCTTAGATTCTGACCCAACTTCATCACAGGAAGATGATGCATCAGAATTGGGACTAGTCTCATAGTCAGATTAAGAGGAGGTGTTGGAAAGAGAATGTACCTTATCTGGACCAGGCTGATCCTGCCTGGATTCTTCATTTGACATGGCCATTAGCCCATAACTATTGTTTTCATCTTCATCCACCTCAGTGTCACTATCTGAGTGTGAGAAGGGGGCCTTGATACCTATCCTTACAGTAGGATAGTCTTCATCTTCATCAGGAACCGCAACTAACAGCTCAATGTAGGCTTCTTCTTCAGAATCTGAAGAAGCTGAGTCACTTTGACTCCTGCTCTTCTCATACTTGGCAATGAAGGTCTTTTCCTTCTTGCCCTTTTGGTTGTGATGTTTCTTCTCACCAGTCTCTTTTCTCTTTACTGGGCAGCCAAATATGACATGTCTAGGCTTGCTACAACAATAACAAACAATTTTAGAAGGACAATGTTTGTTAGGTTTAGTTTCATACCTGTCTCCTATGGAGAAATTCTTGGATCTATTGTGATCCTTATTATAATGAGAGAAAGAGGGAGGAATGTTCATCCAATACCTCCTCTTCATCTTCTTTTTGAACAACCAAGAGAAGGCAATAAATTCCCCATCTGACATATTACTGCAAGGAGAACTTAACTCAAAGATATCTGAATTAACATGCCTTCTTGGGGGAGAGGCAATCCTCTCCTTGCTCTTCTTAGAGCTCTCATCCTTTAAGGACACTATCTTCTCCTTGGCTTGAGATTTGTTGGTGGTCTCCTCCTCCTTCTTGGAAGATTGCTGCATCTCATAGGAGAGCAGCTGTCCAAACAATGTGTGTGGAGGAGTTTTAGCCAGCTTGGCCACCTCTTTGATGGCATATATCTTGGTGTCCCAGTCTCTGGTTATAGATCTGAGAAACTTTTCATTAAGCTCATAATTGTTGAAGACCCTCCTATAGGTCTTCAGCTCATTCACCACTATAAAAAACTTTTCATAGCACTCAACTATGATGTCCTTCTTGCACTGCCTGAAGGCCTCATATTCCTGATTCAATAGGGATTTCCTGTCATCCCTAACTTCTTCAGTGCTTTCCATGTATACATTCAATGTCTCCCATATTTCCTTGGTAGTTTTGTAGTGGACAAGGTTTTAGAATATTGAATCATCAATGACACTCACAATAATGTTTTGAGACCTCCTGTCAATTGTAGCTAGGATGACCATATCCTTGGTAATCTCAAAATAATTCATAGGTGTCTTAATATTTTCATCCAGAGCTGAGTCCTTAATAGGGATGAAAGGTCCTTCTTGTACTGTTATGAAGATCCTGGGATCAGATTCTTTCATGAACAACCTGACTCTCTCCTTCCAAATCCCAAAGCTCTCTTTTATGTAGATTGAATGCTTTATTGAGACCAACTCTTTATCGTTCTGTCCTGAACCTAAGAAGAATAAACTTAAGATACTCCTTGAGATCATCTCAGACTGTTAAGTCCTTTTTGAGTAACCTCGCTCTGATATCATAAGAAAGTCTTTAGTTTCAAGAGTAGTTAAACACCTAGAGGGGGTGAAAAGGTTTTTCTGTCTTTGTGATACTTTCTTCTAATTTGGTGAGTTGTATTTTAGTTTAGGTTATCTTTCAAGATAACACAATCAATACACAAGTTATTTACAGTGGTTCCCAAAAGTATGGGTACATCCACTATCCATCCCACCTTTCTAATAGTTTGTTAGACAAAGACAACTTCTCCATACTTAGGTCAAAAAGGTTAAAATACAAATCCCTCTGGATTTCTCAAACTCGTCCAAGTCCTACACTCAGGTCCAAGGCCCTTCACTAAGAGAAATATTCTCCTGCAACTCAGGCACACAAGCCTCAAAGTCCTACACTCAGGCTAGGAGGTTAGCCCTACACTCAGATCCAGCACAGGATCGTACCTCAGAGAGAAACTCTCATATAGCTCGGGCACACAGGCCCAACCTTAGATCCACTAGAGGATGCTACAACTCAGGCATTAATGCCCTACAGATCAGATCTATAGAAAGATCCTACCTCAGCCTTTATAATTTAGGCTTACACTCAGATCAATTAAGATCCTATAGAAAGTAAGGTTGGTAGTTGATGTTTAATGACTCCAGAGAATTGATCTCTGAGTAAAACTCTTCCTGAACTGAGATGACTCGGTCCTATCTTCTTCACAGCTCCAAGAATGATTCTTTAAGAATGTTCTGCTTGAGTTGTGAAGTAACTGCAGTTAGTACTTGCTCTGTCCCTTCTTCTGCCTCAGAGAGATTACTTTCTGAACATGTTGTTGAAGATGAAAATGTCAACAACAAACTTGCTTGAACTTCTAGATCACGAGATAGCGCAAAATCTTCAAGTTCTACAACTCGGTCGAGAGGAAGAAGATGAAGCTCTGTATTTCGAAAGTTAATAATCTAGAAAGTTTTTATTCTTCTTCCTCGATATTTTCTTTTTCTATCCCTCCGTCCAATGGCTCTTTGAATAGTGGGACCACCTGGAGTTGGTAGCTGCAACTTTTCTTTTGCATTAATTGGTGTACAACAGGCTGGAGATGTCATTTTTCTCCTACTGTTCTGATCCTATAACATTTGAATTCCTACTGACGTCATCATAACACAACACTTGTGGACTTAGCCTAATTCAAGCAATTCTGCATTGGCATTGAGTGAAGACTTGTCACTCAACGCCAAAACACTTAGGCAGAATTCTGCCCCTCCAGGCAATTAGTGATCATTCATCACTAAATGATTATCGACATTTGTAGTCTAACTGACTAGGCATTGAGCGAGCCTTCATCACTCAACACATCTAGGCGTAGTTAATTTTCTTTGTATTAAGGCATTGAGTGAGTTCTCTTCACTCAACACTTTTTGTCTTTGCCTACTTTATTGAATAAGCATTGATTGAACTACCTTCACTCAACGCTTCTGTCCTTAAATAGATTTTTAGTTGAATAGGCAATATGTGACTTGTATTCACTCAACGCATTTGTCCTTAAAAAGATTTCCATGTCAAACAACACTGTGGCTCTGACTAAACTGTGTTCTGTCAACACTTTCTCTTCAGGGCATTGAGTGAACTGCCTTCACTCAACGCTTCTGTAATTAGTCATAATTCTTGTCAGCTTTTCTCTGGCTTTGATTGTTTGAGCTTTACTCAACGCTTTTGGCTTCTTTGCATTTAGTGAACTGCCTTAACTCAACGCTTCTGGACTTAACCAGATTTCTGCTTTGGCAATGCTGAGACTTTTACTGCCTAGGATTTACTTAATTCTTAAAGCCATCTACCGTTGAGTGAACTGCCTTCACTTAAAGCATATTGACTTGGGCATATTTATGCCCTATTAGTATCCTATCTTGTGTTGACCTATCTTTTGTGCTTAGACAACCCGTTTGAATAGTAAACAAAGAGCAACCTGTATATATAGAACTTAAAGCATGCATCAAATACAATACTGGGTATAACATTGTCTTATAGGCCTTCTTAAAATCTGGGAAATTGTGATCAATGGACCCAACATCTGCCGATTCAAACTCCACAACTACAGTTCCTCTCAGTTGTCTGTTATCTTGCTCCGACTGATTTGTCTTCCTCGCCATATCAGAGTTTCCGTAATAGTAGCTCTTCCTGAACCCATTTGATTTATTGCTCAATTTTCCGCTCAACTTCATGGATCCTCGAGGTACAAGTGGCTTTCTTGTAGGGTGAGAACTTGTGCGAATGGTGTTTGCATAGGCCACTGATGATTTCTGAAATGTCATCCTTATGTTGGAATCGATAGGGCTTACTTTCATTTTTGATCACCCATGCAATGTTTTGGACAAAGATGTTCTTAAGTTCTTCCATAATGCAAATCTACGCAGTGAAGACACCATTATCAAAAGCAAAGTCAGACAGATTAGAGTTAAGGTTAAAGATTCACTCCTAACGAAGTATTTACGGTTTCAGGATGTGAAGAGGCCAATCAGCTTGAAGAGGATGACTTTTCCATGGCTCAATTATTTTGTAGTTTTCCTAGAGGAACGAAAACTTTAAGAGATAAGGAATATTCATGGAAGGAAAACTTCAATCAAACATTATCGAAAATGTTATGTTTTGCAAGACTTGACCCCATGACTACTTGTCTTTAAACATGCTCAAAATTTTGGTAGCCATCATAAGCTGGAAGAAAATTGACTGGGGAGCAGCGATTTTTTCCAGGATAATGGAGAGTCTTCGCGCACCGAACTTTGGTAGAATAATCAATTTATGTTTAAATCAGCTGGACTGCGACACTTTTGACATTACCAAAGGTGTACCAATCCATCACTTGAAGAAAATCTACTCGTCAATCTTCTCCTGGTGGGATAGCAGAATCCAAAGACCAGTTGGAGTCAGAATGCTGTATGATGTTGTGGAGGAGGATGTCCCAGAGAATAGGATTCCTTCTCCTACCCCCATGAATTTCCTGAAAGCATGTGTGCAGGAATTGAGGGGGAGTCGTCTGAAACCCAAGTGGTTACTGATGCACAAGTGCCTTTGGTTGTTCCCTCTTCTACAGTTTCAGATGTTCCAGAGCCATTGATATAAGATTCAGTTGTAGAGACAGATGATCTTCATATAGAGATTGCTGATAGTGGTACGGTTGCTGCTGCTGAGGTTTTTTTTGATGAGGCTGTTAATGCTGATATTGAATTGGATACTGCTGATCATGAGGTTGATGTTATGCAGATATTGAGTTAGATGTCGCTAATTATGATGTGGATGTTGATGAGGATCTTACAGATATTCATAATGTAAATGATGCAGAATACACTGTTGTTGCTAATGATGTAAATGGTGCTACTGAGCTCGCACCTATAAAAAATATGATCGAAAGTCTCCAAGAAATTCCACCAGAAAGGATTGAGGGGGAGAAGATTCATCCCTCAATTTCAATTCAAATTGACATTGAAAGTTTCGTGCATAATCTTCAAAAAAGCATTGCTAAGATTCCCGATGGACCTCCGATGGAGGAAGCATAGATTGTTGATATTTTTGATGAGGAAGGAGATGTAGAGGTACATGCTCCTATCGTTGAGGCTTGTTGGGTCCATTGCCAACAATTTCCTGGATTTGAGTGAAGTCAATCTTATCAATGATATACACATGTGTGTAGATGACTATGATAGGTCAAGTAGCCTAAGTGGGTATTTCAGGTAAACACTTATCTAAGGTGTGGGATGACAGAAATCTATCTAAGTCCATTGGCACTGAGTGAAGGCACATCACTCAACGCATATCAATTATAGCGCTGAGTGTCGCATATATTATCATAGCCTAGGTTGGAATGAGCTAAAATGTGGATACAGGCGTTAAGTGAAGTCAAGTCACTCAACGCCATGCTACTAAAGAGAAATTTGGCCAAGTGTTTTGGCATTGAGTGATGAAGACCCACTCAACGCCATTCAGCAAAAAGGATGTAAGTTGAACTGGTTGAACTAAGTTCAGATTTTGTCGAACTGAGTTCATAGTTCGTCGAGCTCAGCTCGCCTTTCGTCGAGCTAAGTTCCGAGCTTGAGATTCTGAGTTCGTCGAGCTCAGTTGAGAGTTCATCAAACTTAGTTCAAAGTTCGTCGAGCTCATAATTCACCGTTTGTCGAAATCAGAAAGTAAGTCTATTCCTGGTGCTTATTAAATATAAAAAATTGGCTAAGGCAGAAAGTGTTGAATGAGGCATGGTCACTCAATGCTCTCAACGCTTAAGTTGTTGAAGAAGCAAAAACTTGGTTAAGGCAAAAAGCATAGAGTAGAGGTTACTAACTCAACGCTGTCAACACCTAGTGAAGAAAGAATTTTGTCTGAGGGGTTTTGGGTTGAGTGATGCTCACTAACTCAATGATAAGCAATTGAAAGCTAATAAAGTATGATTGGCGTTGAGTGGAGCTGAATAACTCAACGCCAAGAATCAGACTTCATATTTTAAGTAGTTTGGCGTTGAGTGAAGGTTACTCACTCATCGCCAAGAGACAGTGAATCTGTATAAGTGTTTTGGCATTGAGTGATTCTTACTCACTCAATGCCTATTCTCTGATGCTCGATTTTGGCTAAGTCTATAGGTGTTGATGTCAGCAAAATCGACAAAGTCAACTAAGGTCAAATCAGACAATGGGAAGCAACACTACACGACAAAACTTGTCGTTAAGCTACTATACGTCTTCTTCCATTAAAGCAAGGCGCAGCTGGAAGCTGTAGGTCGGGCCCACCGATCTCTAAGAGTCGTTGATCAATGAACTACAAAAGAAAGAGATAGGGCCAAGACAAAGATAACTTTTAGGGCATATATTATTCAAAAAGGAGAGCAGCCATCTTCATCTTCTTCGACATTGCTGCATGTTAAAAGCTTGAAGCTCTCTAGCAAGAAAAGTTCTGTTTGATGTACAAGTCTCCATCTGCCACAACAGATTTAGAATTTATTCTGAAGAAAGAAGAACCTTCAACCTTTGGCAGGTTCAGTGAGTTGTTTGAAGACTCAAGATCAAAAGAACTTTAGCCTTCAACAGCAAGTTTAGAAGATATCTTCTGAGTTCCTCCAGAAAATCCTTTCCCTGCTGTGAGGAGAGTTGGAGCAGAAAGTTTTCTGCTCAAGTGGTTGACACAGAGAAATTTCTCTGTGTAAAAGTTAATTAAACTATTTCTTTTTGTAGGATCCTTCTGGTTCGTAGCTGTAGGACCTTTGGGTCTGAGGTAGGGCAAATTTGTCTGAGCTATAGGAGAGTGCTGCTATCTGAGGTAGGTGAGATTTACTCACTAAGAAGTAGGGAAGTTTTGCCTGAACTGTAGGAGAGTGTATCTCCCTGAATTGTAGGAGAAAGCTTGCTCTGAGGTAGGGATATCCTCCATAGCCTGAGTGGTAAGGCTTATGTGCCTGAGGTAGGTGATACTTGCATCACTGAGTGTAGGTCTTTGTGGTAGAGGTGTAAGTCTTGGAGGAGACTGAGAGATCCTGAGGGATCTGAGGTGTAAGCTCCTTGGAACATTGGTTTGGATAAGTGCCTTGACTAAAAAAAAGTTAGCAAGGTGGGAGGAGAGTGGATGTACCCAAAATTTTAGGGAACCACTATAAAATACTTGTGTGCTTTTCTGTGTTTGCTTTTATTTTCTTAATTGCAGGTGCTAAGGACAAGATCTAGATAACTATAAGCTAAAACCTAAAAGAAACACTCAAGTGATTTGAAAAGAATATCAAAATACCTAAGCAGATCTATTCACCCCCCTACCTTGCTAGCTACCTTGAAAATAAGGTCTTTCAAGTGGTATTAGTGGGAGGTTCCTCAAAAAGGATTTAACAATCTGAGTTATCCTCCAAGGTAGCTGCTGCTAAGTGTTCATAGGCTTAGGAGAGAGCCAGAGAGAGCTGAGTTCCATGAAAGTCCCCATCTGCAGAAAGGAGCAGTTTGGAATATGGAAGGAGAGGGTGAGGCTATTCATGGAAGCCTATTATCCATGAATTTTTGCACCTATTAGGGAGGGACCTGTCATTCCTATGAAGGTATCTGTTTCGGATGCCAGCATCTAGACACCAAAGACACTCTCTGAAATTGCCAAAGATGAGGTCATAGTAGCTGGCCTGGAAAAAGAGCACAGAACATCATTACCAGTACTGTAGATGAATCAACCTTCCTTAACTTGGTTCACTGCCAGACCTCCAAGGAGATGTGGGACACCTTTGTGTTCTACATGGAGGGTACTAAAGAGGTAAGAGATTATAAGAAGTCTTTGCTCAACCAATAGTATGAGGCTTTCAGGCAAATCTTGAAGGAGAACATAACTACCTGTTATGAAAGATTCTTCGGGATCATAAATGAGCTGAAGACCTATGAAAGGTGTTGGGTATTGTATCCACAATGTACCTTATTTGAAGAAGCCCCTGAACCAGCTAAGGTGAATGGATAATGTATTTGATCATTTGTCTTCAAGTTGTGCGTACAGTTATTCCTCGCTAAGTACACACCAATGTTAGGGTGTAGTAGCTCAATATACACGGGTCTGCGCAACGTAATCCCTCGTTGAGCAGATCAGTGTGTTGGCTTACGTGTACTCTCTCTATTGGAGTGTACTTATTTACAAGTACAGGGCTGTGATAGATCAAGAGCAGTCAAGGAGCAAGGATGGGCCAAAGAGCAGCTCACGGGTGGAAAGACGAAATATCGTCCAAGTAAGAATCGACGAGAATCACTAAGTGATTCTCGCCGATTCGACGAGAATCACTGATTCTCGCCGAATCGTCGAGAATCACTGGCTAATTCTCGCCGACTATCTCCGGCTGAATCAGCGCGTACAAATCTCACACCAAGTCAAAATCGTCGAGAGTCATCAAGTGTTTGTCGACGATTAATCGAGAATTATTCTGCATTCTCGACGATTTGTCGAGAATGATTGATGACTCTCTCCGATCTACTCTGGTTTGCCAAGTTGTTCAGCATGAATTCTGCTAAGTAGAATTCGGCGAGAACCGTAGGTGATTCTCGCCGATTCGTCGAGAATCACCTATGATTCTTGATGAATTTGCCTTAGGCGAAATTCTGGTGCTCGCTGGACCGGACCAACTTTAAGACGCTGTTTTGAACCGGAGCTAGGGTTTCTTTTGGTGGGGCCCACAACGATCATATTGTATGACCTACTATATAAATACTTCGGCATTTTGAACAGTAATGAGTACGAATACACAAGAAAGAAAACCGAGCCGCCGACGTTACCTAGATCGCGAATTTCTCTTCCGCCGCCGCCATCGCCGCTCGGGAAGTTTGTCGCCGCCGTTGATCGTGGATACCACCTGATCTTCCGGCAACAGAAGCTTTGCCAAGCAACGTGTCACACGTGTCCTTCTTGAGATCTTTTGTCTCTTGGTTTGTAGATCGGGAATACCTTCACTTTTCGAATCGATCGAGACGATTGATCCAAGGAAGACCGTTGGTAGACCTTGCCAGCATAGTTGCGAAGGTTGGATCTCTAAAGCTAAGCCGCCGCACTTCTTGCCGCCGCCGATCCTGAACGCCAAGCCGCCTCTCTTCTTGTCGCCACCGGTTTCGTGGAGATTCATTCTAAGTGAGAGCTAAGGTCGTAGACTCTTCGTCTTCGTCAAGAACGCGTCATCGAACGAAGAGGGACACCTTGCACTCCATAAGTAGTTTGTATATTTTATACATTCCATTTTATTTTTGTTGTAAAGGAACGTAGGTTCCTCATTGTCAGGGTTGGGTGCAATCCGTGGTGGAGGAGTGGTGACTCCTTCGTTTGGAAGGGTTCCTTCCGTTAGTGTGAGGATTGGATTTCAATCTGGTTGGTGAAGTGACCGAGTCGTCCCTTGTTGGGAGATAGGTCGAAGGGGGAAAGTGGACGTACCCAAATCGGGGAACCACTATAACTTCTTGTGTCTGTTTGTGCTGTGTTGTTTTGTTTACATGTGCAGGTAGAATTTTAATTCCTCTAAAATCGCTGCAAGACACCTATTCCCCCCCCCCATAGGTGAAGGTAGTTTGCACTACGTGGACTTTCAAGTGGTATCAGAGGGAGGTAACTCATCAAAGGGGTTAACACCTCGAGTAAGTTCCTGCCACTAATGTCAAGAAGAAGGCAGATATCTACTATAGATGGACTCAAGTACTCAGGCAAGATCCCAGTGTGCACTAGGCTTAACTTTCCTATCTGGAAGGAAAGGATTAGATTTTATATGGAAGCAGTCAACCCTCGACTCTTCATGATCGTGGAGGAGAGACCTTATATTCCCAATAAGGCCTCCACCATTGATCCTACCAAAAAGGTGCCAAAGAAGTTTTCTGAAATGGACAAGGACGAGATGGTGCTGGTCGGACTTGATAAGAAGGCACAAAACATACTAATCAGCGCACTCGATGACTCCATGATGCATAACTTCTGCAACTATAGGACAACTAAGGATATCTGGCACAACTTGATTATCCTGATGGAGGGCACAAATAAAGTGAGTGATGATCGGAGATCCCACCTGAACCAGAAATATGAGGCCTTCAGGCAGGGGCCCAGGAAGAGATCGGAGTTACCTTCGAGAACTTCCTCAAGATCGTCAATGCTCTCAAGGGATATGGAAGAGTGTTCACTAATGGTGAACTTAATGATAAATTCCTTAGGTCCCTTACTAAGGAATGGGACACGAAGATCTGCGCCATTTGAGAGTTTGGCAGATTAGCTGAAACTGATCCTCAGATACTCTTTGGGAAGCTCATGTACTATGAGCTCCAGTTGAACACGAGGAAAGCTGAAGAAGAAGCAGAGAAGGACGCAGCCAAGGAAAAGACTGTGGCCCTAAAAGCCAGTCACTCCAGGAAGGGCAAGGGTGCGGCTTCATCCCGTGCGGGGAAAAAGGATGAGGAGGAAGACTCCGAGCCATGCTCCCCCGGCTCAGAGTTGTCCGAAGAAGACTTCTCCCTCATCACCCGAGAATTCAAGAAGTTCCTCAAGATGAGGAATCAAGAAAGAGAGACTGCTCCTCCTCCAGAAATCAGAAGAAGAATTATTCTTCTGACAGGTATGAATCAAAACCGAACAAACATGGTCATACTGACATCACTTGTTTTGGGTGCAATAAGCCAGGACATGTCGTGGCCGACTGCCATCAAGGCAAGAGAAAGAAGGGGAAGGGAGAAGAGCACAGAACCTCTAGAGATAAAAAGAAGGAGAGGATCTACATCGCCAAAAAGTCAAAGACACTCAGTGAGTCTGATTCCTCAGACTCCAATGATGATGAGGAAGCCTACTTCGGGTTGGTGGGTCGCTCTGACTCAGAAGGAGAATGCCCCCCATTCACTGGGAAGGTAAAAGCTCGTACCCCCCTCTCCGGCTCTGACTATGAGTCTCCATATGATGATCTCGAGGACAGCCCATCTGCCCGAGAAGCTGAGCTCCTCGAAAAGTATGAGCTTCTACTCAACACCTTTGAGGAATGCCGCAAGAGATTGAGGGCTCAGAAAAAGGAAGTCAAATTCCTTAAGTTCGAGGGTGTCTCCCTAAGGGAAGAGATCACTAGCTTGATTTCTCTCCAACAGGAGCACCTGGACCTGATCTCTAAGCACTCAGAGTCTCTAAGTCTCCTTGACCTTAAACAGGAAGAAATAAATAAGTTGGAAGAACAACTTACGGCAGAAAAGAAGATTGTCCAAAGCTTCTCTATGCCAAAGACTGTTCTTCCACTGGTTGATAGCTTCTCTGATCAGGCTAAGGGGGCTGGCTTGGAGCATGTGGATGTTCCTGGTAAATCATCCAGGAGAAACAAAAAGCAGAGGAGAAAAAAGGCTGCTATAAAGGCCTCTACTGCAGAAAAGGGAAAGGCCCCACTCAACCCTGTTGTATTCAGGAAGCATGTCTTTCCCTGCAATGAACAGGACTTTGAGTCAACCTATGGCCACTTCTTCCGGCCCTCGATTGAAAAGCCCAAGAGCCAGTATGAGGGGTGGGCCTTACCCCGCAACTTTGGCGAGAGTATCTTCAAGGCACCTAATGAGGAAGTTCAAATGGAGGATTATGGTCACTTCTCTAGCGGCCATAATAGGAAGCAGGCACCCAAGGCCAAGCCTGTTACACTGAGAAACCAGGAGGTGAAGAAATCATGCGACTGTTGTCATCATGATGCCTCCACCTCCAGGTCCAAGGCCCCGGCCGAACCTTCCGTTCCAAGGGTTAAGCAGGTGCCTAGGAGAAAGTATAACAGATTTGACTGCTGGTGCTGTGGCAAAGTTGGTCACTTTGCCGTGGATTGCTGGTTTAATCCGAGGAATAACGAGACTCCTCATGTTGGCAATGCGAGGCAGACCACTCGTAGGGCTAACCATCCGAGGGGGAGTATGCTAACGAGGAATCTAGGACCCAAGTTCGATTGGGTTCCTAAGGGAAATTAATTTTGTTTTGCAGGAATGTCCAAAGGCCACCAAAACTCCCATATGGTACTTGGACAGTTGATGCTCCCGGCATATTACCGGGACAAGAAGCCTGTTGCGTGATTACTCTCCAGTCAAGAATGGACCCAAAGTGATCTTTGGGGGATAAGACTGAGGAGTCACCCGGGGTTACGGTATAATTTCCAACGGTATAATTTCTATCACCGACGTGGCTTATGTTGAAGGGTTAAATCATAACCTGATCAGTGTAAGTCAGTTATGTGATAAAGGTTATGACATTAAGTTTTGCAAGGATAAATGCCTGATAATATCGTGTGCCTCTTGAGAGACTGTATTAACATGCATTACGATCAGAAATATCTTCTGCTTAGATTTTCTTAGTTTAGATTCATCTACCCCCGTATGCCTAGTAGCAACAGGCAGTGCGTCTCTTTGTGAACAATGACACAAGAGATTGGAACATATTAATTTCAAGACAATTAGTATGCTGTTTTCTAAAAACTTAATGAGGGATGCTCCCATCATTAAGTGCATCAAAGATAGCCCCTGTGCTGCATGCCAGAAGGGCAAACAGACTCGGGCTACCTTTAAGGGCATCGTTGACAAAGACTCCTCCAGATGTCTTTATCTTCTGCATATGGACTTGTTTGGTCCAATGAAAGTTCATAGCTTGGAAGGCAAGTCTTATACACTAGTGATTGTTGAAGATCACTCTCGGTTTACTTGGGTATTCTTCTTAAAATGCAAGTCTGATACGTTTGACATCTTCACCAGTTTTGTCAGGCAAATTCAGAACAAACTTAACTGCTCGGTGGTCAAAATCAGAAGTCACCATGGAACAGAGTTCGAGTCTGGTGCTATGACAGAGTTCTGTGAAGAACTTGGTATCTTTCATGAGTTTTCCTCCCCGCGCACTCATCAGCAGAATGGAGTTGCGGAGAGGAGAAATAGAACGCTCATTGAAGCCTCCACGACAATATTGAATGACGCTTCTCTCCCAGAATATTTCTGCGCAGAGGCTGTCAATACGGCTTGTCATGTACAAAACCGGGCCTTGATCAACAAGAGTCATCTTAAGACGCCTTATGAGCTACTGAAAGGCAGGAACCCAACCATGTCCTAATTTAGGATCTTTGGCTGCAGATGTTATGTACTGAATAACGGGAAGTACCCGCGTACTAAGTTTGGTGAAAAATGCTTCGAAGGCATATTCATGGGCTATAGTAGCCATAGTCGGGCTTATAGGGTCTTCAATAAGAAAACCCTAGTGGTAAAGGAATCAATAAATGTTGTATTTGATGAAGAAAGCTTGCTTAATTGCAATTCTTCTAGTGGTTTTCTTGAAGATGCAGGTGCAAGAATCGAACAGCTATACCTGGATGAGCCTGATAAAGATGCAACTCCAAAGTACGTCAAGGTCTCCACCTCAACGCCGATCGGAGATGATGACGGTCAGGATGGAGTAGTCCCTCCTGAAGAGGAAGGAGCCCCAGAAAATGCTAGAGCTCCTGATGCAAGACTACTAGAGCTCTGACACGTGAGGGATCATCCCAAAAATCAAATCATCGGAGATCCTCGAGACGGTGTCATAACTCGCCGAGGTACACTTAACGAGTTTCTGCATTTTAGCTTCCTGTCGCAGGTTGATCCAAAGAAGTTCGAAGAAGCAAACAAAGATGCGTATTGGATATTGGCCATGCAAGATGAGCTGCATCAATTCGAACGATGCAACATCTGGACACTTGTTCCCAGACCAAAGACGCAGAACGTGATTAGCACCGAGTGGATCTTCAGAAACAAGCTGGATGAACACGGGGTCATCATCAAAAACAAGGCCAGACTGGTGGCTCAAGGATACAGACAGGAGGTGGGGATCGACTTCGACCAAACGTTTGCGCTGGTTGCAAGGCTCGAGGCAATCAGACTGTTTCTAGCATATGCCTCTCACAAAGGATTCACAGTCTATCAGATGGACGTGAAATCGGCTTTCTTGAATGGAGACCTGAAAGAGGAAGTATACGTCGCTCAACCCCCAGGTTTTGTCAATCTTACTTATCCTAATCATGTATACTTTCTTAATAAAGCTCTATATGGCTTAAAACAAGCTCCACGAGCTTGGTATGAGACTCTTTCTAGTTTTCTTCTTGAGAATAAGTTCTCAAGAGGAAAAATAGATAAGACATTGTTTCTTAGGGAAGTCAAAGGCAAGATCTTGCTGGTGCAAATCTATGTTGATGACATTATATTCGGCTCAACGGATAACAATCTTTGCAAAAAGTTTTCTAAACTTATGCAAGGAAAGTTTTAAATGAGCAGTATGAGAGAGCTAAAGTATTTCTTGGGACTTCAAGTGAAACAGTCTGAGGATGGAATTTTCATTTCTCAGACGAAGTTCATAAATAAACTCCTCAATAAATTCGGAATGGAGAATGCAACCTCTTTGAGGACTCCAATGGGATCCACTATGTCTCTGGATAAGGATGAGAAAGGGAAACCTTTTGATGAAACCAAATACAGAAGCATTATTGGATCCCTACTCTACCTTACTACAAGTAGACCGGATATTATGTTCTCCACATTCGTTTGTGGTAGATATCAGGTGAACACTAAGGAATCTCACTATGTCGCTGAAAAGCGAATTCTTAGATACCTTAAGGGTACACCTAATCTTGGCTTGTGGTACCCGAGAAAGAACGATGTTGAGCTAATAGGCTTTTCAAATGCTGATTTTGCAAGAAGTAGGGATGATCGGAAATGCACTTCCGGGACGTGTCAATTCCTCGAAAGAAGGATTATATCATGGAATAGTAAGAAGCAGAAATATGTTGCAACCTCCACAGCTGAATCTGAGTACATCTCAGCAGGCAGCTATTGCGCACAACTTCTATGGATCAGAAATCAGCTAGCAAACTATGACCTTCAGTTCAAGGAAGTACCAATGTACTGTGACTCCTCCAGTGCAATTGCCATTGCGAACAATCCGGTATCGCACAACAGGACGAAGCATATTGAAGTGCGCTACCACTTCATTCGGAAGCACGTGGAAAACAAGGACATCTCTCTCTGCTATGTCCCCACGGATAAGCAGATTGCAGATATTTTCACAAAGCCCCTAGACATGGCCAAGTTCAGTCTCTTCAAAACTGAACTGGGGATGCTAAACTATGAGGAATGAAGAATACCGAAGATCTAGGCTCGTGCATCTAGGGGAAGCATCTGCTAGGAACTAAAGTGTAATCACAGGTGCAAGAACTGAGGGGGAGCATTGTGTCAAGTGCTAAAGTCCAAGATTTGCAGAAGCCGAAAAGGGGAAGATTACCCTCTCAGCTATAGTGCTAAGGTGCATGCTCCAAAGATAATGGTATGGAATTTCCAATCATTTTTCAAAGTTATGTTCTCTTCCAGCCGGTATATTCACCTTAGCTTGTAGGGTTTAGGCTTCTTCAAATAGGGGGAGATTGTTGGGTATTGTATCCACAATGTACCTGATTTGAAGAAGCCCTTGAACCAGCTAAGTGAATGGACAATGTATTTGATCATTTGTCTTCAAGTTGTGCTTGCAGTTATTCCTTGCTAAGTACACACCAATGTCAGGGTGTAGTAGGTCAATATACACAGGTCTGCGCAACGTAATCCCTCGTTGAGCAGATCAGTGTGTTGGCTTACGTGTACTCTCTCAATTGGAGTGTACTTATTTAAAAGTACATGGTTGTGATAGATCAAGAGCAGTCAAGGAGCAAGGATGGGCCAAAGAGCAACTCACGGGTGGAAAGACAAAATATCGTCCAAGTAAGAATCGACGAGAATCACAATGTGATTCTCGCCGATTCGACGAGAATCACTAGTGATTCTCGCCGATTCGACGAGAATCACTAGTGATTCTCGCCGAATCGTCGAGAATCACTGGCTGATTCTCGCCGACTATCTCCGGCTGACTCAGCGCGTGCAAATCTCACGCCAAGTCAAAATCGTCGAGAGTCATCAAGTGTTTCTCGACGATTCTTCGAGAATGATTCTTCATTCTCGACGATTTGTCGAGAATGATTGATGACTCTTGCCGATCCACTATGGTTTTCCAACTTGTTCAGCATGAATTCTGCTAAGTAAAATTCGGCCAGAATCGTAGGTGATTCTCGCCGATTCGTTGAGAATCACCTATGATTCTCGCCGAATTTGCCTTAGGAGAAATTCTGGTGCTCGCTGGACCGGACCAAGTTTAAGGCGCTGTTTTGAACCGGAGCTAGGGTTTCTTTTGGTGGGGCCCACAACGGTCATATTGTATGACCTACTGTATAAATAATTCGGCATTTTGAACAGTAATGAGTACGAATACACAAGAAAGAAAACCGAGCCGCCGACATGACCTAGATCGCGGATTTCTCTTCCGCCACCGCCATCACCGCTCGGGAAGTTTGTCGCCATAGTTGATCATGGATACCTCCTGATCTTCCGGCGACAGAAGCTTTGCCAAGCAACACGTCTCACATGTCCTTCTTCAGATCCTTTGTCTCTTGGTTTGTAGATCGGGAATACCTTCCCTTTCTGAATCGATCGAGACGATTGATCCAAGGAAGACCGTTGGAAGACCTTGCCAGCATAGCTACGAAGGTTGGATCTCTAAAGCTCAGCTGCCGCACTTCTTGCCGCCACCGATCCCGAACGCCAAGCCATAGCTCATCTTGCCGCCGCCGGTTTCGTGGAGATTCATTCTAAGAGAGAGCTAAGGTCGTGGACTCTTCGTCTTCGTCAAGAACGCGTCATCGAATGAAGAGGGACACCTAGCACTCCATAAGTAGTTTGTATATTTTATACATTCCATTTTATTTTTGTTGTAAAGGAACGTAGGTTCCTCATTGTGAGGGTTCGGTGAAACCCGTGGTGGAGGAGTGGTGACTCCTTCGTTTGGAATGGTTCCTTCCGTTAGTGTGAGGATTGGATTTCAATCCATTTGGTGAGGTGACTGAGTCATGCCTTGTTGGGAGATAGGTCGAAGGGGGAAAGTGGACGTACTCAAATCGGGGAACCACTATAACTGCTTGTGTCTATTTGTGCTGTGTTATTTTGTTTACTTATGCAGGTAGAATTTTAATTCCGCTAAAATCGCTGCAAGACACCTATTCCCCCCCCCCCCATAGGTGAAGGTAGTTGGCACTAGGTGGACTTTCAAAAGGGTCTTCAATAATTATGAAATTAATGATAAGTTTCTCAGATCTCTCACTAAAGACTGGGATACTAAGTGAGATGGCCAAGCTTGCTGACACTCCTCCCCAAATATTATTTGGGAAGCTGCTCTCCTATGAGATATAGATGGCTGCCAGGAAGGAGGATGCCTCAATCAAATCACTGGCAAAAGAAAAGTCCTTGGCCTCAAAGCTGAAAGCACAAGGAAAAGCAAGGTATGGATTCCTTCTCCACCAAGGAGACCAGCTGAGTCAGACAGCTCTGACTCAGAGGCTTCAAACAACAACATGTCTGATGAAGATTTTGCAGCCTTTTCTAGACAACTCAAGAGGTTAATAAAGAAGAAGCATTAGAAGAAAAGGACGTCCAATTCCACTCATCACAGAAAGAACCAGTCCAAGACTGAGAGGTATGGTTCTAAACATAATAAATATAACTCCTCTAAAATTATTTGCTACTATTACAGCAATCCTAGGCATGTGATAGCTGACTGCCCAGAGAAGAGGAAAGAGACTGAGGAGAAGAAGAAGCACCAGCACAAAGGAAAGAAGGAAAAGTACTTTATTGCCGAGAAGGAAAAGAGTTGGACAGGATCATCATCTTCTGAGTCTAAAGAAGAGGAAGCCTATATTGGGCTAGTTGCTGCTACTGTTAAAGATGAAGATATTGTAGCAGGAGAAGTCAATCCTCTAGGAAGCATAGGAGTCAGAGCCCCTCTGACACTATCAGACAGTGAGTTAGAGGTGGATGAAGATGTCCATATCTATATAGGGCTATTGGTAATGACAGATGAGGAAGGTAACCAGGATCAACTTGGTTTGAGCAATGTACATCATTCACCTAACTCAGCTTATATGTCTGTGTTTGAGACTACTCCTTGCTCAGAAGCCTCTTCACCCTATAGTGAAGAAGATTCTAGATCTGAAGGAGATGTCAATCAATTGATTGACCCGTATGGAGAACTTCTGAATGCCTTCAAGAAAGTCAAGAATTTTTCTAAGAAGCAAGTTAAAGAGTTCTCATCTCCGAAGCTTGCAATTGCCCAGCAAACTGTAACAGTAACTTTGATGGACAAGAAAGCTAGGGAAATTTTCCAACTAAAGTCCCTCTTAGACATTCAGGTAGTCTCCATCAGGCACAAGAACTGTCTCATAAGGGAGCTTGAACATAAGCCTTAGAAGGAGAAAAAAATAGTGGCTAGCTATTCTAAGCCAAGTACTGCCCTCCCCTTGATAGACTCCTCCTCTCAAAGGGGCAAGAAGAGGTTGGGATTCAAGGGAAGCATAATAGTTGCTCCTTCCAAAAGGAAGGGCACAACTCCAGCTCCACCTAAGCTTATTGCTTCTAAGCCTCTAATTATTTTCAGAAAAGTTTTGATACCTTCTAACAGGTATGACCAAGAAATTTCTTATGGTCACTGGGAGAGGGGTTGTTCATCTAGAGTGAACAAAGATGTTCACTGTCATGATGAAAGTTTTGGCAGGGTGTGTACAGTCAAGGCTGCCAATGAGAAATTTCAAATGGCCCAATCTGTACCATTTGTCTTTGGTTCTTCTACAACAACTCTCAAGAATGTTGTTGTAGCCAAGGCTCAGAATCTGGGGGCAAAGTTTATGACTAAGGGCAAGTCTAAGAATCAGGCTGATTTGGGCATGCTTTCTAAAAAGAAGCTAGCTGCTGCTGGACTCAGGGAAGACAAAATCAGGAAGCTGTAAGACTTACCTTCAGTACAATTCTGGTTGAAAGAAATCAGAAAAAGGCTGTAGCACATCTTCCGCCTGTCAAGGTTGCTGCTCATAAAGCTGCATGGCCTTCACAGAAAAGAAGATATAACATACAAGATTGTTGGTGTTGTGGTAAGATAGGGCATTTTGCCATTGATTGCTGGCACAATCCAAATGTGTCCAAAGCTCGGGTCAGTCCACCAGTAAGAAATTCTGCTGGTGGACATGTTTAGTTTCATGCTAATATGCACTTAGGACCAAATAGATATTGGGGTCCTAAGGTTAAGTAATTTTTATATTGCAGGATAGTTCAATGTGCCATACCCCTATATGGTACTTGGATAGTGGCTGTTCCAAGCACATGACTTGAACAAAGAGCAACTTGAAGGAGTTTACTCCAGTAAAAGATGGAGCCAAAGTCATCTTTAGAGGTTCAGATAGAGATGTAACCAGAGGGTTTGGTAAGATCACTAATGGAATAATCACCATCACAAAGGTTGCTTATGTTGAAGGGTTGCAGCACAACCTTATAAGCATAAGCCAGCTTTCTTATCTTTTCTATGTAATTGTCTTCCACAAGGATGATTGTGTAATTAGGAGGTCAAATGACCAAGAGGTCATCTTGACAGGAACTAGGAGTGAAAAATGTTTATTGCTTGAACTTTCTATATCTATACACAGATTCCCCTATGTGTTTGGTCGCAAATGAGAAAGTCTCCTACTATGTCCAGTGGCACAAGAGACTAGCCCATTTGAATTACAAGACAATTGGCAAGCTCTTCAGTCAAGAGCTAGTTAGGAATGGCCCCAATGTGAAGTGCCCTAAGGAGGGAATTTACACAGCTTGCCAAAAGGGTAAGCAGACAAAAGTCTCCTTCAAGGGTATTGGGACCAAAACTCTGTGAAGTGCTTATACCTCTCGCACTTGGACCTATTTGGTCCAATGCCAATTCACAGTATTGGTAAGAAAGTCAACACCCTTGTGGTAGTTGATGATAATTCTAAGTTTACTTAGGTGTTCTTTCTTAAGAAGAAGTATGTAACCCTTGATGTCTTCATGAGGTTTGTTATGCAAATTTAGAATGAGTTTGGTTGTTCTGTAGTCAAAATCAGAAGTTACCATGGGATATAATTCCAGTCTGATAGCATGGAAAAGTTCTGTGAATAGCATGGGATTCATCAAGAATTCTCTTCTCCTAGAAAACCACAACAAAATGGGATAGTTGAGAGGAAAAATAGGACTCTCATAGAGGCTGGTAGAACACTATTGAGTGACACATCTTACCCAGAATATTTCTGGGCTGAGGCAGTAAATACTGCATGTCATGTCCTCAATAAAGCCTCTATCACTAAAGGCCACAAGAAGACTCCCTATGAGATCTTGAAGGGCAAAAAACTAAATCTAGGCTATCTCAGAATCATTGGTAGTAAATGCTTTTTGCTTCACAATGACAAGTCTAATGTTACTATGTTTGCTGCCAAATCCTGTGATGGAATATTTGTTGGGTACAACAATCATAGAAAAGCCTTTAGGATCTACAACTTGAAAAACCAAGTTGTAAAAGAATCAGTTCATGTTATCTTTGATGAGTCTACCATGATTTATAATGGACTGCCTAGTTCCTCTTAAAGTACTGCAGGTATAGAATTGATGATAGACAAGCTGACCATTAAGGAAGCATCACAAGTCCTCCAAGATGATATGGATACTCCAGAAGATCTACCTGGCTTTTTGGGAGTGGATGAAGATCAACAAGAAGATGCCCCTATTATTAAAAAAAGACAGCCACCTACTGTCAGACATATGAGAGATCATCCAGCACACCAAAAAATTGGTGAGGCAAGTCATGGAGTAATGATAAGGAGAATAAGTCAGAACACATCCATGTATTCAAGCTTTCTATCCTAAGTGGATCCCAAGAAGTTTGAAGAGGATAACATAGAAAGACATTGGATTGGAGCTATGTAGGAGGAACTGAACCAGTTCAAGAGGTGCAGGGTGTAGAAGCTGGTTCCCAGACCTCATGGTCATATTGTCATTGAATTCAAGTGGATCTACAAAAACAAGCTTGATGAAAATGACATTATAATTAAGAATAAGGCCGGACTAGTAGCTAAGGGGTACACGCAAGAAGAAGTGATTAACTTTGATCAAACCTTTTCCCCTGTAGCAAGATTGGAGGCCATTAGGTAATTCCTTGCATATGTAGCACACACAGGATTCAAGGTCTACCAAATGGATGTGAAGTCAGCCATTCTAAATGGTGACTTAAAAGAAGAAGTCTATGTTTAGCAGCCTCCATGTTTTGTAGTTCCTAACTCACCTAATTTTGTTTATAGACTTAAGAAAGCTCTATATGGGCCGAAGCAAGCCCCTAGAGCATGGTATGAGACATTGTCTAGTTTCCTCATTGAGAACAAATTCTCAACGGGAAAAATAGACAATACCATATTCCTAAGGGAATCTAGGGGTAAGATCATCCCAGTCTAGATCTATGTAAATGACATTATCTTTTGATCTATTGATGACAACCACTGCAATAAGTTTGCTAAACTCATGTAGGGGAAGTTTGAGGTGAGCAGTATGGGTGAACTTATGTTCTTCTTGGGCCTCCAAGTAAGACAAACTGATGGTATGGAGAAATCTTCCACCATGAGAACTCCCATGGGGTCAAGTATGCCTATAGGCAAAGATGAAGCAGGGAAACCTGTTGATGAAACTTTGTATAGAGGGATAATTGTCTACCTTCTATATCTGACTACAAGTAGGTCAGACATCATGTATGCTACATATGTTTGTGCTAGGTTCAGGCTTGCCCTAAAGAATCTCACTACTCTGTGGGTAAGAGAATCTTGAGGTATCTTAAGGGCACTCTTGATCTTGGCCTTTGGTACCCTAGGAATGGGAAGTTTGAACTAACTAGATATTTACATGAAGATTTTGCAGGCTGCAAAGAGGATAGGAAGAGCACATTTTGCACATGTCAGTTCTTGGGAGGGAGACTGGTATCTTGGAGCAGCAAGAAAAAAACCAGTGTGGAAATATCAAGTACAGAGTCAGATTACATCTCATCAGGAAGTTGTTTTTCTCAGTTGTTGTGGATCCACCACCAGCTTCAAGACTACAACATCCAGATAAGTTGTAATCCTTTATTCTGTGATTTTACTAGCGCAATCTCTATTTCAAGGAATCCTGTATCCCATAGCATGGCTAAGCACATAGAGATTAAATATCATTTCATTAGGGAGCATGTGGAATGTGAAGACATCACCCTTGAGTTTGTCCCAACAGACAAGCAAGTGGCTGACATCATCACTAAGCCATTAGATGAAGCCAAGTTTAACACCTTCAAATTTGAGTTGAGTATGTTAAACTTAGTATAGCTTCAGTTGCTCCTCATCTGGTTGCAAACTATTGGGCATCATGCAGATAGGATGGTCCAATTGATGGGAGTAAGTCCATCACAATTCCAACATTTCACTGTTTCCTAATTGAGGGGGAGTAGGTGATAAGATGATGAGTTGATTAGGTGCATCCTACCGGCTATTTGCTGCAGTCAAAAAGGCGGAGAGGATAAGATGATCAGATGATCAAATAAGCAAGGTAGCAGCAATTTAGGGGAAGCTGATGGCAGATGCAGTAATGTTCCATTCTACAAGCAGGGAAGTGTGGTAACTATATATCACATCTCAATTATTTATTTTTCTTTTATTATGCCTTGTGTTGCATGGTTATGTGTATGTCATTGACTTTGCTTAAGAGTTTTGACTTCCTCAAATAGAGGCAGATTGTTGGGTCCATTACCCACAATGTCCTGTATTCTAGTGAAGTCAATCTTATCAATGATATACATATATCTGTAGATGACAATGATACGCAAGGTAGCCTAAGTGGCTATGTCAGGTAAACACTTACCTAAGGTGTGGGATGACAGAAATCTGTCTAAGTACACAAGAGCTGAGTGAAGGCACATCACTCAACACCAGATGACTTATAGCGCTGAGTGTGGCCTATACTTTCATAGCCTAAGTTGGAATGAGCTAAAATATGGCTAAGTCCACAGGCGTTGAGTGAAGTCAAGTCACTCAATGCCATGCTACTAAAGAGAAAGTTGGTCATGTATTTTGGCATTGAGTTATGAAGACATACTGAACGCAATTAAAAAAAAAGGTTGTAAGTTGAACTGGTTGAACTAAGTTCAGAGTGCGTCTAACTGAGTTCAGAGTTCATGGACCTCAGCTCACCATTTGTCGAGCTAAGTTCAGAGCTTGAGATTCTAAGTTCGTCGAGCTCAGTTGAGAGTTCATCGAACTCAGTTCAAAGTTCATCGAGCTCATAATTCACCATTCGTCGAACTCAAAAAGTCAGTCTATGCCCAGTGCTTATTAAATACAAAAAATTAGATAAGGTAGAAAGCGTTGAGTGAGGCGTGTTCACTCAACGCTCTCAATGCTTAAGTCACTGAAGAAGTAGAAACTTGGTTAAGGAAAAAACATTGAGTGGAGGTTACTACCTCAACGCTATCAATGCCAAGTGAAGATAGAATTTTGTCTAAGGAGTTTGGCATTGAATGATGCTTACTCACTCAACGCCAAGTAGCTGAAAGATGATAAATCAAGATTGTCATTGAGTGGAGCTGAATCACTCAACGCCTAGAATCAGACTTCATACTCTAAGTAGTTTGGCGTTGAGTGAAGGTTACTCACTCAACGCAAAGATACGGTGAATATGTCTAAGTGTTTTGGCGTTGAGTGATGCTTACTCACTCAACGCCTATGCTCTAATGCTTGATTTTGGCTAAGTCCACAGGTGCTAACATTAGCAAAATCGATAATGTCAACTAAGTTCAAATCAGATACGGGAAAGCTACACTACACGACAAAACTTGTCGTTAAGCTTATGTATGTCTTCTTCAGTTAAAGCAAGGCGCGACTGGAAGCTGCAGGTGAGGCCCACCAATCACTAAGATTCGTTGATCGGTGAACTAAAAAATAAAGTGATAGGGCCAAGAAAAAGATAACTTTTAGGGCATACATTATTAAAAAAGGAGAGAATCCATCTTCATCTTCTTTGCCATTACTGCATGTGAAAAGCTATTAGCTCTCCAGTAAGAAAAGTTTTGTTTGCTGTGTAAGTCTCCATCTGACATTGCAGATTTAGAATCTGTTCTAAAGAAATAAGAAACTTCATCCTTTGGCAGGATCAGTGAGCTGTTTGAAGACTGAAGTTCAAAAGAGCTTTAGCCTTCAGCAGCAAGTTTAGAAGTTATCTTCTGAGTTCCTCCAGCAAATCCTTTCCCAGCTGTGAGGAGAGTTGGAGCTGAAAGTGTTCTGCTCAAGTGGTTGATACAGAGAAATTTCTCTGTATTAAAGTTAATTAAACTATTTATTTTTGTAGTTTCCTTCTAGATCTGAGCTGTAGGACCTTTGGGTCTGTGGTAGGGAAAATTTTCCCTGAGCTTTAGGAGAGTACTACTCACTAAGAAGTATGGTAGTTTTGCTAGAATTATAGGAAAGTGTATCTCTCTGAGTTGTAGGAGAAAGCTTGCTCTGAGGTAGGGCTATCCTCCATAGCCTAAGTGGTAGGGCTTAACTGTCTGAGGTAGGTGATACTTATATCACTGAGTGTAGGTGATCAAGGCCCACAGTTTCAACGGGTTAAACTACGCATTCTAATGTTCGATAATTTACTTAAATATCTAGCACTCGATTTCTCTACTTAGCATTATCGAATACTCATGCATTTAAAGGCACAAATTCCACAACAATCAACGCAAAGGGACGCTACCCCTTATTTTAGATTGAACAAGGGCTATATGTCAATGTTCGCTCAAGTGAAATGGACCCACCCGATCTAGACAATTAGAAATTCAAATTAAGTTATGTGCAAACATTCACACATCCAATAAGAGAATATCAAGACTAAATAAGTGATTTAAAATTAAGTCCAAATGGATCCCAAAATTAATTAATAGAGGGTATAACAAATCACTTGAACTCAAGGGGAAATCAAGGGTGATGAACCTATTTTCTTCTAGTGTTCACGAGATCTACCTGTTCCAGTTAATACGAAAAATATTCGGGAAATAAATGCTTTTGAAAATTAGATGTTAACTAGCATAATATTCAATATAATTCAGAACAAATTACCAGCCTTCTATTCCACCAAATCTAACAAAATATATAGAAGAAGCACACAACGAAGTTGGTTTAGAAAAACGTTACCCAAGTCCCAATATTTATCCGTCCACAAGATGAGTGGAAGAGGCGCACACGATGGTGTTATATTCTCTATTTCCATGGAAAATCCTCAGATCCGTGCCGGACGATGAAGACGCTCTCCGTATCTCCTTTGACACACCCTAGGAGAGGGAGTTCCTTGAAAAAAGACAATATTATTATATAGGAAAGAGAAAAGGTGTTGGAGAATATCTTTCTCAAGAGATGGAGGGTGGCGGCTAGGGAAAACCCTAGGTTGGACGAAATCTCAATGGGTGTAGGAAAGCTTGGGTTCTGGGGAAAACAAAGGTGGTGGTGGTGATTGGTGGAGAGGAGGAGGATCGAGTTGGTGGTGGTGTTTGGTGGTCGGTTAAGGTTAGCAAGGAGAGAGTGGGGCTCGGTTTTTTGGTGATGTGTAAGGAGGGGCTCGGGTGGTACTCTTTGGAAGAGGGAGGAGGAGGAGGAGGAGGGGGAAGGTGGCCGATCCACTAAGAGGGGGGGGATAGAGAGGGTCGGCGGCCAAGAGAGGGAGAGGAGGGAGGAGTCCGAATTTTTCCAAGGGGGGAAGAAAAGATCTCAAAGATTTTAGTGGGGTTTATTTTCTTATTCTTTTTCTCTCTAATAAATCCTTCATAACATGGCTATATATAGCCTACACCACTCAATCTCCCTCCATTCAAAATTCAAAATTCAAAATTCAAAATTCCAATTTAAAATATGATGGTTATATGCACCCATCATAGCACATGAAATGAAATAATTAAAACAACACATGATGGTTATAAGCACCCATCATTACACATGAAATGAAAATTAAAACATGAAATAAATACTTAAAATAAATATGCTAAAATAATAAAATTATTAAAAATATATAATTATAATCATTTAATTTGTAATTATATATTTTTATATAACGGCGGCGGATGTTGATCCCTTCCTCGAGCTTGCGACAACGATCATCCTAATCGACAAACTATCTAAGATGGGGATCAATGGCGGTCATGTCAGCAACGTCTCCATCAGTAGGCCTTTGTGGCTAAGGTATAAGTCTTGGAGGAGACTGAGAGATCCTGAGGGATCTGAGGTGTAAGTTCCTTGGAGCATTAGTTTTAAGAAGTGCCTTGACTAATAGGAAGTTAGCATGGTGGGAGGAGAGTGGATGTACCCATAATATTTAGGAACCACTATAAAATACTTGTGTGCTTTTCTGTGTTTGCTTTTATTTTCTTAATTGTAGGTGCTTAGGACAAGCTCTTGATCACTATAAGATGAAAGCTAAATGAAACTATCAGGTGATTTGAAAAGAAGATCAAAAGACCAATGCAGACTTATTCACCCCCCTTAGATTACAAGCTACCTTGAAAATATGATCTTTCAGGGCTCTAGATACTGGATTAATGTCAAAAGCTCACATTTTCCCTATGGCAGAGTCATCTAGTGACTCTGAGGCCAATACAGACATTCCATCTCCTCTCAATGTTCCTACTACAGATCTTCCAAGTATAAGTTCAGATACTTCCATTATGAAGTCTATAAAAGCCATGATGATTAAGGAACAAGCTTATTTTGATAGATATCTAAAAAATTTTCAGAAGAGAGTTATGAAGATAATAAAAGAGACAGAACGAGATATAAACAAAAACCTTGCTAATGTAAAGCTGAATTTTGATAAGATGGAATCATACTTTGATAGCTGGTTTGTTAAAGGTGGGCAAACAATAAATATAACTCTAGCTGGGCTGAAGAGCAACCTAACTGTTCTCCAAAATGTTGATGTAAATGCCAAAACAGTCATAGAGGCTCAAAATGCAGGTATGAATCATTTTGATTAGCAGATGGTCTACTACAGCAATGGTATTGCTTTACTGGTACTTAAAGAAGTAAGAAAAGGGGAGGAAGAATTGAAAACTAAGGATAATGTGTTAGAAGCTTCAATGAAAGATCAGTTCAAGGCTGCACACACCTACTGCTATGGTAACTACTATTGGCTACATAGAGAGCTGTTTCTAGGGTCTACTGAAGTGAGAATGCCAGAACAGGTGATACCAGATCCTGTACATGACTTTGTTCAGCCTTCTCTTGAGTACACTGAATATTAGACAGAATCTCAAGTTCAATTTATTATTGCTGCTGTTGAAGCAGGGATTCAGATGGTTGATGACTTACCTCCACCAGCTCATAAAAGAAGAGTATATAGTGAATGCCCGTCTACTGTTAGGTCTGAGCCAAACAGAGAAATGGCTTAAGTGTGGAGTCCTACTTCCAAAAGCACCATTCTAGACACTTTCAAACTAATCGACTTAGCTGATGAGAACAAATGGTAACATTATGGCAGGGAAGAATGGAAAAAATATGAGGTAGCATGTTCTAAAAGAAAATTACATTTCAGGAAATATAGATATGATGATCCATATGCTCCTCCAGCTCCGCCAAAGTACTATCCAAAGCAAAAGGCATATTTTGACATGCAACACTAGAAGATCCAGGGGAGACAAGATTTAATGTTCTTTATTTTCTTGATGTTTGTGTAAAGTTTTTTGCCCCGATAGAACTTATTTATACATATTCTTGTTTTGACGGTAATTTATTGTTTCTATATTTTTCACGCTCTTTACTTAATTTAAGATTATTATGTGAAAAATTCACCTTAGTTTGTAGGGTTCTAACTTCTTCAAATAAGGGAAGATTGTTGGGTAACCCTGATTTGAAGAAGTGTACCTTGAACTAAAATGAATTGTGATTGTATTTGAAGCTATTTTTCTAGTTATGTGCTTGCAGGAATATATTGATAAGTACAACCCAATGTCAGGTTGCAGTGGGTCCTGAAACACAGGACTATATAATGTAATCCTTCATTATATACGCCAATGTGTAGACTCATGTGTAATTTCTCAATTGAGATGTACTTATACTTAAAGTACATTATAAGAAAACAAGAAGGACTAATTGTTGCTTTCAAAAGAACAGATTTTCTCTAAATAAAATTCATCGAGTATAGTACTGAATACTTCTCTAATTCGTGGAGTATACACATGGATACTCGTCAAATTTGTCGTGTATTCTTACTAGCACTGATCGAATCTGTCACATTTACTTAGGGAATAATCTTTGAACTTATGGAAATTAGACAAGTAAAAATCATAGAGTATCTTCTATTGGTGTTACCATGGTAGTCTGGAGTTTATCAAACATGTAGTCTCACCGCCAATACAATATGAGCTTATGGGGTCACACATAAGTACATTGGAGAAGTTGGAAAGGATTTTGTTAGCCTTGCTAATATGTGATAAGAGTGATGTACCAAGTCTATGACATTCTAGATGAGAAGGATTTTTATTACGGGACGTATATTGTGAATATGTGTCATCAGGTAACTGGTCGAAAGACTCTAAGGGTAATTCGTCTAGTATCTTTTAAGGTTTCAATAAATGAGTTAGAATTCATCGAGTATCTTCATGATAGACTCAACGAATCTGTCTTAGGTTCTTCGAGTATAGCATTGATAGTTTGGACGAATTAAACTTATTTGTCGAATGTCGTCAATTAGTCGAGTATCATCGATTCGTCGAAAATGTCCTTAATACTTTGATGGTTCACTATGTCTCGATTCGTCGAGTATGCCATCATTATTTCGACAAATATCTTTTTATTGAAACTTAAAAGCTAACTTCTATGGAGTTCGAACCCTTGGGGAAGGGGTGTTCTCGCGCTTACTTCTCCCTCACAAGCTCAAACAGCTAGAGACTTAGAACATGAAACGGACCCAAGGCTTGAGCACAGAGGTCCCACAACACACCCAGAAGATCTTAGAGCGTTTCCCCTCCTTGGCCAAGTGATGAGGTAAGGATACCTCAAAAAGCACAAGAAAACCATGACACAAGAAAGCATGCCTTCTGAGTTACCCCCTTGGGTATTTTTATAGTTTTTTGAAAACGGTCTACCAACAACCAACCTCCGCTATTCTAAATAGCTATATACGGTCCAGACTAGTCTTCCAATAGTGTAAATCCACTGTTCTAAAAGTCTATGGGCAGGCCAAAGTGGGTAGAATAGTAAAAATACATCATACAACATTGGGTGAGTGTCACTTGAAAACCTCCACTCACATGGGGTGGCGAGTGCTCGATGGTGCTAGCACTCGCTGCCTTCCTATAGCCCTAGGCGAGTGCGGAGAAGAAATTCCCCACTCACCAACTGCCTGTCGAGATCCAGGGGCAAGTTCGATCCTGCTACTCCACTCGCAGACTATTTCGCCCCCACCCTACCAGGGCGAGCTGACGGGGCTGCCGAGATCTCACTTAATGCTATGAAAGAGATGTTGAGTGTCTCCACTTCACTCAATGCCAAGGAACGAGGCATCGGGTGAACAAGCCTCACTCAACGCCGAGATCAAAAGTGTTGAGTGAGTTCACCTCACCCGACGTTGGTGTAGAAGGTGTCGAGTGAACTCGACGCCAGAGGAAGGCGTTGAGTGGGCTCGACACTAGGGGCACAGCTCCCCTGGGACTTAAACTAGATGACTTAGCTGGTATGGCTCCTGTCGTTCCTGAAAGTGAAGGGATAGATCTTATCTTTACTCTAGAGTTTATATATATGTATATATAAAGGAAGCATTCAGCACAGAAATAGAAAGCAAAAACCAAACCAGATGACACAAGGAGTTTATAGTGGTTCCCCTAAACTTGGGTACAACCACTCTTCTACCACCCTGGTAGGAATCCACTACATGTTTTTGATCAGGTACCCTGCCACCATATGTTTTTGCTAAGGTGCCCTATCACCACAAGATCTATTTTCAAAGGAGATCTAGCAACCCTTTGAGCTTTTGTCCAGGTGCCCAAAAACAAAACTAAGTATTTTGATCAGGAGACTTGACGGCCAAATGATAATTTTTGAAGGGAGTTAAAAACAATGTACATAGGAAATGGAAATAAAGATGATTTCTTCTTTGTCAACAATTTGAGAGAAGACTAGTGGATGTTGTTGATGTTGTCAAAGCTCCCCCTGAGATGTAAAATACTTCAGGAGTGGAAGCTTTGCTTCACGATATAGGCCTTCAAGGAAGACTTATCCTTCCAGTATATGTATTTGAGTGATTGTGAAGTTGATCTCAGAATGATGATTGTTTGATGGAACAAAAGATTAAGGCAGAAAGTGAAAATCTGTAAGTCTGTCTATGTGTGTCCCTTTGACAGAAAAACTTTTGAAGATCTTGTATGTCTGTATGCTTGATGAATTCCAATATTTGAATTCATTCTGAACAGCTGGAGCATTCCCTGGAATGGTAACTGCCTTGAAAAAAATTAGTATTTAACTCTGTGATAATATAAATATTTAATGCTGCCTCTAAACGACTATTTTCATAAGAATAAATTGCATTAAATGTCAGAGCCATATCTGCCTAAAATTAATCCTATTAGAGTATTCTTCCTTCAGAATAATTTTCCTGGAATTAAGCCTTCAAAAAATCTATTTCTGGAAAGAGATGACTATTTAAAACTCTGTCTGGAAATCGTCGAACTGAGCAAGAAATTCGTCTACCTAAGCTCAGAGATCGTCGAGCTGAAGATGCTTGATCGTCGACCTGAGCTAAAAGATCGCTGAGCTTAGATTTGATGTCGTCAAGCTGAGATGTCTCCTTCGTCGAGTTGAGAATCTGATATTAGCTAACAGTTCGTCGATCTTAGCTGAACTTTCGTCAAGCTCAACTCAGAGAAGAAACACTAAGTTTGTCGATCTGAGATCGACGATCGTCGAGCTGAGTTCGACTATCATCGAACAAAATTTCTTGAACTTGAAATCTGAATTTCTCTGGAATCTTCTGAAGGAATGATCCTGGAAATAATCATATGACCCTTGACTATACATATTGGGTCAACTTAGGCATCCTAATAGTAATCCTTGCCAAAATAAGAACTAGGGTTCCAACAATCTACCCATTTTTCGGTGAGGATACTATTCACACAAAATAAAACACAAAGCATAAAAAGTCTGACTGAATTATAAATTTTCTGTAGATATACAAAGGTGCTTGAAAAAAATAATAATATTATTTAAACTAAAACTAAGAGTCCTTATTAGGATCAGCTGAAGAAGTATTTGAAACTAATTGGATCTTCAACTTCCTTATGGCTCATCTGAAATTTGAAAGTTTATAATCTTCTGGAATGAGTCTGTAGAAAAAACAGCTTTTGGAGACCATCAAATACCACAATACCTTTTTTATAAGACAGTTCTTTTCCTGAAAAGAAAAGGTTAGGAGTTCTTGAACCAGGTTACCTTGGGTCCTATTTTTATTTCATAACAATAATTTGAAATAAAAGAACACTCAGGTTGATGTTTATATACTAATAGATGATATCTCATAGGAGGGATTATCTACTGAGTAAAAGGGTTTACAGATTTTTGTCGTTGATTATAATTTTGAAAGATATTGAATTTTCTGTTTTGAAAAAATTAGTTTGACGAATCATATTGATTTCGTCGATCTGAGTTCGATGAATTGGAGTGAGTTCGTCGAGCTCTATTCAAAGAATGATAACAGATGTTTTTTGTGTTCCATGTTTATCGATCTCGTTTCGACGAAACATATGGATTTCGTCGATCACAATTACTTTGATAATTGTACTGAAATCAAGCGTTCATAGTTCGTCGATCAGAGTTTGACAAATGATGCTGATTTCGTCGATCTCGGTTCGACGAAATATTTTGAACATAATTTTTCTGAAAATTCTTAATTGGTTTTGGTTAAATATTATGTAAAACTTCAGTTACTTTATCTAAATCTTTTTCTTTCCCTTTAGCTGATTTTAAAGAAACTATCTGTTCAAGAGCATTTTTTAAATCTTCTTTAAGTTTTAGGTTTTCAGAAGATAAATTATTTTGTTCTATTAATTTCTCTCTGAGAAGTTTTATTTCCTTCTCAGATTGAATCAAATCTTAACATAATAATTTAAAATCTGTTTTAAAATGTTCTGAAGTGAAATCACAACAAGAGATGACCTTGTCTTCTTCAGACTCATATTCTGAATAAGAATTGCTGCATGATGCATTTATTGCCATCAAACAGAATTCTCTTTCTCTTGATTCTTCTTCATCTTCAGTTGTATAGGATGAAGTTTCTGAATCTAATTCACTCCTTGTTTCAGCAACCATTGATGTGAAGGAGTCCCAAATATCTTTTACTGAAGAGCATTCAACAACTTCCTGAAAAATGTCATCAGACATTGATTGGGCTAGAATGTTCATAGACTTAGAATCAGCTGTTCTCAGCTTCTTCTGAGCTTCTGTCCATTCAGGTGGTACAATACTGGTGCTTGCTGTTGTAGTTGGTGTAGGGGGACCTGTCAAACTAGAATTATAGATATCTTCATCAATGGAATTCATATACAACATAATCCTTGTCTTCCAAAGTGCAAACTTGTTAAGATTGCACATTGGAGGTCTAGTGCTTTCAAATTCCTTATTATTTGCCATGGGAAAAAGAACAAACTAGAAAAAAATAAGATCTATCAAGGATCTTATGGTTCAGGTGTTAGCCTATGAAACCGAACAACCTTACCCTCTGATAACAATTGAAAGTGAAGGGATAGATCTTATCTTTACTATAGAGTTAATATATATGTATATATAAAGGAAGCATTCAGCACAAAAATAGAAAGCAAAAAGCAAACCAGACGACCCAAGTTGTTTATAGTGGTTCCCCAAAAACTTGGGTACATCCACTCTTTTACCACCCTGGTAGGAATCCACTACAGGTTTTTGATCAGGTGCCCTACCACCACAAGTTTTTGATCAGGTGCCCTGTCACCACAAGATCTATTTTCAAGGGAGATCTAGCAACCCTTTAAGCTTTTAATCAGGTGCCCAAAAACCAAACCAAGTTTTTTTATCAGGAGACTTGACAACAAAATGATAAATTTAGAAGGGAGTTAAATACCCAGTAAATAGGAAATGGAAATAAAGATGATGTTCTTCTCAGTCAACAATCTGAGAGAAGACTAGTGGATTTTATTGATGTTATCAATGCTCCCCTTGAGATGTAGAATAGTTTCGGAGTGGAAGCTTTGCTTCAGGGTATAGGCCTTCAAGGAAGACTTCTCCTTCCGATATATGTATTTGGGTGATTATAAAGTTGATCTCAGAATGATGATTGCTTGCTGGAAGAAAAGCTTGAGGCAAAAAGTCTAAATCTGTATGTCTGTCTGTGTGTGTCCCTTTGACAGAAAAACTTCTGATGATCTTATATGTCTGTATGCTTGAGGAATTCAAATATTTTAATTCATTATGAACAGCTAGAGCATTCCATAGAATGGTAACTTCCTTGGAAAAAGATTAGTATTTAACTCTGTGATAATATCCATATTTAATGCTACCTCTAAACGACTATTTTTATAAGAATAAATTGCATTAAATGTTAGAGCCATATCTGCCTGAAATAATTCCTATTAGAGTACTCTGCATTCAGAATAATTTGCCTGGAATTAAGATTGCAAAAAAATCTATTTTTGGAAAGAGATGATTGCTTAAAACTCTGTCTGGAAATCGTCAAACTGAGCATGAAATTTGTCGACCGGAGCACAGAGATCGTTGAGCTGAAGATGCTTGATCATCGACCTGAGATTAGAGATCGTCGAGCTTAGGCTTGCTGTCATCGAGCTGAGATGTTTCCTTCATCGAGCTGAGATTCTTATATTAGCTCACAGTTCGTCGATCTTAGTTGGACTTTCGTCGAGCTCAACTCAGAGAAGGAACTCTTAGTTCATCTATCTGAGATTGACGATCGTCGAGTTTAGTTCGACTATCGTCGAACTAACTTTCCTGAACTTGAAATCATAATTTATCTGGAATCTTTTGAAGGAATGGTCCTGGAAATAATCCTATGACCCTTGACTATACATATTGGGCCAACCTAGGAATCCTAATAGTAATCATTGCCCAAATCAGAACTAGGGTTCCAACAGATCCCCACTCACCAGATATGGGGTTCTACACAATTCCCGCTCTTTGCGAGGTTGGCCCAAGCTCGGAAAGGAAAATCCAACCTCGCAAAATGCATTGAGTGCGGTAGGAGACAGAGAGAATCTTTTGGTGGTATCCACCAACAAAACTATATATGTGCCTGCATACAAGGGAGGCCTTTGTTATTCCCCTTATCGTGACCATATCGATATGCCTCTTTCTAAAGTGCTCCAAGAGATTTTATACCACGCCTGTAGGCTCAACGCCGCTCGCGCTGACAGCTTGGTCATTATATCTCCCAGAGCCTTGCCACGCGAGTCTCCAAATCCTCAACCTGCCAAGAAGGCTAAATCATCTCCAAAAGCTACTGAGTCGGTCTACCGTGATCTAGCTTCCACCCCAGATCATGGACTCGCTTCTGCCTCTAGGCCAGCTCCCGAACCAAAAGTAAATGGGATCATCGAGATTCCTTCCGACCCGGGCAGTCATCAGATTGACGGCGAAGCCTTTTCGTCGCGAGTTGACTCCCTGTGTGATGACTTACAGCGTCAAACTCCTCCTGCTACTCGCCCTCGAGACCCATCCCCCCCTTTGGGACTATGGGGATAGACTCACGTAGGCCAAAGTTTCCATCTCGCTCAACTTCTCGACAACCCACACCTGCTCTTGCACTTGTGGGCGGAGATGATGAGTTCATCCCAATTCCGAGCTTCGAGCTCATCTCCAGAAGAACTCAACTTCTGGGTTACAGTAAGAACCTTGCCTTACCCCACCATACAACCTTTGAAGGAATCAGAGCTCATCCCGTAAGCTCCACTTTCATAGGACCATCTCATATAGTACTTTTGAAGCACTTGCCTATTATACATTCACCGGGATTCATTGTCCTTGCAGGTCTCCTTTGCCAATCCGAGGCTGAAGAATCTTCTGAGTCGGCTTGCCAAACTCCACCTCATTCATCCAGTATGACCGAAATCTTCCTGGATTCCTTTCTAGAACTTGCCGAGCTGAGGAGACGAACAGTTGAAGTCCTGAATGTAACGCCCCCGATTTTTTCTGCGATTATTTAATTCTCGTTTGTCGTTACGATGACGCATTTCCGTGGCTTGTGCCATTTGTGGAGTATGGTTTAACTTCTTAGAACCGAGTGCCCTATTCTGTAGCCTGTTGGCAATATCTCCCTAGCAAGACGAGTCGTTTTGGGTGACCCGGTGTGGCCTCTCGGGGGAATGTTTGTGTTTGGCTTCATTTGGGTATAACTCGAGTTCTGTTCGTCGAACGTTAATTTCGACTTCGCCAATGTGTTTGTAGCATGGATATTTAACTACAGTGCGAATTTTGTCGAATTCCGAGGTGGTTCGGTTTTCGAGTCGTTTTGGGTGTGTTATTAGTTAAAACAAATTAGAAACCCTTTTTAAATTAAGTGAACCGGCAGTTTAGGCAGCGGTTAGGGCCGAATAGGCATGTCCTTTTATTATAAAGCCTTGTTGAGAAGTGGCAGACCCACATCTCCTTCCTCCTTCCTGACACCAGACCGAAACCGTCGCCCCTCCTGTTCGCGGAAAACGGAGGAAAACCGCCGGCCTGCTTCCCCTTCGGATGGTGATTCCGGGCTTGTTCGTGGACGGATTTCGATTCCGAAAGCGGCATTCTCTTGCTCTCGCTCAGATCTTCATTTGGACGGTAAGATATTTGATTTTCGGGGAGTTTTAGGAGACTTGGATTTCCGGTTCTTGTGGTTTTCCGCCATTAATGTATGGTTTGCTAGTTAGGTGCTTCTCCTTCTAGTGTAGAACGAAGAGGAGGGAAAGCCGACCAAGCTTCGCCGGAAATCGAGGCAAGTGGTATTCTTGCCCTTGCCATTGTTGTTCTTTTGAATTTTGGAATGTTTCCCGATTAGCCCTAGGATAGAAACCATGCTTATTCTCTTATTATCTTGCTAAGTTTTAGGGCTTAGATTCTCCTATGAGCCCCCTCATTGGGCTGTTTGCTCCTCGTGCTAGTTGTGTTCACCATTTATACTCCAGATTTGTAGTTCTAGTTGGGTGCTTTTGCGGGTGGAGCCGAGAGAGAGAGTGAGGGAGGTTGTTGTGGTAGGTCTCTGGTTAGAACTAGTCTTGGTAGACTCTCGAGTTTTGGTGTTTAGTGTGGTGCACACCCTCAAATCCAAAAGCCGCCCGGACTTGGCGTGGAGTGTGGTGGACACACTCAAAGCCATAATTCGGTTTGTTCTTTGCGGCTGAATGGTGGGGTGATTGAGTGAAAATTTTCATCTAAGTCAAAATCGACGGGAATCACCAAGTGATTCCCGCCAATTTCGACGTGTATCGTCAGTGATTCCCACCGATCGGCGCGAATCAACCTTGATTCCCGCCGATTCGGCGAGAATCATCCTTGATTCCCGCCGGTCGTCGAGAATCATCCTGCATTCTCGCCGATTCGGCGAGAATCGTCCTGCATTCCCGCCGATTCGGCGAGAATCAGTTGGCATTCCCGCAGACCTTCTCTTGTTGGCGTTGGCTTAGGGTTCTCCTGCAGAAGTGAACTTTGGCGTAGAGTGAGTTGACCTCACTCAACGCCAAAGCTGTTTTTGCGTTGATGGAGGTATACTCACTCAACGCCGCTGTTAGGTTTTGTGGTTTTGCTGAAGGCGTTGAGGGAGTGGACCTCACTCAACGCCATGGCTGTTCTGTCACTGATTGAGCGAGGCTAACTCACTCAATGCCAAGGTCTGGTTAGGCACTGAGTGGATTCCACCCAACGCCGAGCCGTGTTGAGTAACTTCAACACTGTTTCTCTTTCCTCGATTTATGTTCCCGAGTGAGTTTTCTTGATTATATTTGTAGTTTCCTTGTCGTCCATGTTTTCTTTTCTAAAGGTCGAATCGTGGGATGTGGATAGTAGTGGTGGTTTGAAGCTCTTCATGGGGGAGGTGTTGTGTAATCTAGCCAAGGCTACCCTTATTCTTCTATCTTGCTCCAGGTACGGGCTGGGCAAGGGGGTGGAAGGTCCCTTATGCTTTATCATGTAGACCCCTGAGCTTGTTGGCATGGAAATTGGTGGTTGGGGGATTGAGTTTGCCTCCAACCCAGATCCATGTTGTTGTTTTGCTACTACCATCTCCCACAGCTTAGGGTGTTAGAAGTTTCTTCCTTGGTAGATTGTAGCACTTTGGGCTCTTGGTAGTCTAGTAGGCCCTACAGGATGTTGTTCCTGAGCTGGGTTGATGCTGTTTCCTCGCACGTAGTGCATTTCTTGTCGTCCTATTTTGGACAGTTGTGACTCATTCTTCGGCATGTTTTTCAGTTACTTTTCCCCCTTTGGTTGACTCCTTCATGCTGTTTTTACCTTGTTTTTCTTGCTGAGGTATTCTGTTTTCTTTTGGAATGCCTCAGGTTCTGAGCTGTAGCCAGTTGGGTGGCTAGTTTGCAGTGGTGGTGTTAGTGGTCTCTTGGACTTTGGAGATCCATTTGCCTTGTTTGTGAGGTAGTTTTCAGTACTTTCTTACAGACATACATATGTGCCAGTGGGTTCGTGTCAGGTTGTTGGCGCCCACTAGTAGTTTTTACCTTTGTACTGGATATATTACTTATGCTGCTACCGTTTTCTGGAGATAGTCTACTTGCTCTGAGAAGGATTTATGCTAGGTTGCTAGTTACTTTTAAACCATAATTATTCTTATAAGTAAGCTCATGATCAGCATGTTTTATAAAACTAAATCACTATTTTCCAAGCAGCGTATAAAGATCATTTTCCTATATATAATATCAATTAAATGTAGAGTCTTGCATAGTATGAGTGGTTCTCTTGGAACTGTTATACACCCCTTTAGGATGCTAAACCTGAATAAAGTATTTTTCTACAGCGCATAAGTATAGTTTTTTAACTGTGGACTAGGTGATCCACCGAGCCGAGGGATACGGCCTCTAAAATATAACTGATTTTCTAATCATTAAGCTCATGATTTTCTTTCATAAAGAGTTGCAGTTGGTTTTGCCTGAGCGTCAGCAGTTATCCCCTGCTTGACGTGGCATCATGACGCGCGTTTTCTCATACTCTGATAATTATTTAATTCGGGGAAAATGCGGGTTGTGACAGTTGGTATCAGAGGGAGGTTGCTTGACGAGTTAGTCGGGCAACCTTCCTTTGTTTGCTTTTAGTAGTTCAGCATCATGTCATTCACACACCGATATGTCATCAGCACGTCTTGGCAAAAGCACGAACACTACACTCATAGCATAACATGAAGTATACAGGGCATATTATGTAGTATGGGATGCATAATATGTGTTCGTATATGTATCCACCATAGGGGAAACATGTGAGGGTTATGTAGTATGGGATGCATAACCTCACCACATGGCTGCGACTAGCACATTTTCTTGTTTGTTGCATGCGAATGTTATGTAGTATGGGATGCATAAAATTTTCATGTGTACGCCGCTCATAACATGCATTATGACTTGTTTAGAAAGCATAGCACAAACATGCATAACATAACATGGCATAAGCACAACGTGCCAAGCTAAAGAATGACAGGATGACATATGTACACACATAAGTTTTCGAGTCAAAAATAATATAAAGTCATGCATTCCCGATCTAGGCACAAGAATTAGTATGGTGGTGGTTAACCATCCTAGGTTAGGGCATAACATAAAGTTTTGTAAAAGGTAAACTCCCAGAGCAAGTTTAGCAGCTTTAAGTTCATATCTATATATGTATGGTCTGTACTAGTAGTTGAGTCTAGCCGTTGTACTAGGATCTAACTAGTGTTGCTATGACTTTAGGATGGCGAGACGTCCTTCGACTAGATCAACTCCCCTGTCTGAGGGTGAGTCTTCTGGAGCTCAGAATGATGCGGTAATCGAAAGCTTGCGGCAGAGTAGCGATTCCTTAAGTAGGCAGTTGGTGGAGGTGCGAGCCCAGATCCAGTCTTTGGTAGTAGTTATAGCGGGTCAAACTCAGGGAGTGCAAGGCCCTGTAGGGGGGATTACTGTTCCTCCCCCTCCTGTACCCTTAAGACCTCCAGTGGTGGTGCTAGCGGAGATGGCCTTCATCTCGCAGTTTCAGAGGCTGAGCCCTCCAACTTATGACGGGAAGGCAGAATTCATGGTGATAGACGACTGGCTGATCTCCATTGAGGAGATGTTCTCGTATTCAGGGATTACAGACGATCAGAGGGTGATGATAGCCGCCTATCAGCTTAAAGGTTTGGCTAAGAGTTGGTGGCTGAGAGAGAAGGAGAGCTTGGTAACTGAATGCTCTTGGGAAGTGTTCAAGGAGATGCTATTGAGGAAGTTCTTACCCTCGGTCAAGCGTGACCGCCTCATGAATGACTTCCTCCATCTGAAGCAAAGGTAGCTCACGGTGAGTGAGTATGATATAGAATTCAGCAAGTTGAGCCGTTTTGCCCTTGGATTTGTCAGCGTTGAGGCTGATCGAGTTAAGCGATTTCTCGGTGGTTTGAGGAGTTTGGTGCAGCAGTTGACTAGTGCTTATAGATCAGAAACTTACGCAGGAGTAGTGGAGGCTGCTCTGAAGGTGGAGGCTATTGAGACCGCGAAGAGCAGTGGACAGCAAAGTAGGAAGGATAAGAGGAAGTCTATTGAGGAAAAGAAACCCCGGGTACCGGATGCGGTTCTTGGGAAGAAGAGCAAAGTGGTGTGCAGGTTCTGTGGCCGGTCAGGCCACCCGGTCGAGAGATGTTTCAAGAGAGCAGCAGCTCAGAGGAAGGAGCAGGTTCATACGATTCAGGGTACTCCGAGGAGAGATGTCTCCTGTTCTGTTTGCAAGCGACCCGGGCATGATGCTGCCCAGTGCTGGTCCAAGGATAAGGTCTGTTTCCAGTATGGGCAGAAGGGACACATCAAGTCTAGGTGTCCTCAGGTCCAGCCTGCCCTGCAAGCAGTGCCCCTTCAGGCATTACCTCCACCTCAGCTTGTGGGCAAGGGAAAGGGAAAGCTGAACGTGATCTCTTCCAAGGAGGCTGAAGCTTCGACTCTAGTCATCTCAGGTTAGTTGTCTTCCAGCCTCAATGTTTTGTTCTTGTCTTGCTAAAATGTAGTATTATTGTGGTAGTTCCTTAGTTATATATGTTCCTATAGGGAAGTTTAATGTGAAGAACCGCTGGGCGCGTATTCTGTTTGACTCCGGCGCTACCCACTCGTTCGTGGCTAGAGCCTTTATAGAGCGACATCGGTTGACTTTAGATCGAGTTTGGGATACCTTTCGTGTTAAGTTCCCCTCTGGTGAATCTGTGTTGTCAGATTTGGGCATGTTGGATTGCCCTGTTTTGTTGGGGGACTTCCTTGCGAAGGCAGACCTGAAGATGATTGATTTGGAGGACTTTGATGTTATTTTGTGCATGGACTGGCTGTCCAGGTATGATGCAGTCATTCAGTGCAAAGGGAAGCGCTTGGACTTCATCAGGGACGACGGTCAGCCAGGAAGCGTATATGCGGATTTGAGCCAGGATTCTCCTGTCATCTCTGCGGTATGTGCTCAGAAGTTTTTTCTTTCGGACTGATTTGCTTGTTTGGTCTCGGTGGTTGGGACCGCTGTTAGTGTACCGCGCTTAGAAGAGATTCCAGTTGTGCGAGATTTCGCCGATGTTTTTCCTGATGACCTTCCTAGTCTTCCTCCCGAGCGAGATGTTGAGTTTGTGATCAATTTGGAGCCGGGTACGCGCCCTATTGCTAAGGCGCCGTACCGGATGGCCCCTCGAGAGCTAGAGGAGTTGCGAGTTCAGTTAGATGAGTTGTTGGCAAAAGGGTTTATTAGGCAGAGTTCGTCGCCTTGGGGTGCTCCTGTTCTATTTGTGAAGAAGAAAGATGGGTCAATGCGGCTTTGCATCGACTATAGGGAGCTGAACAAGGTCACAATCAAGAACAGGTACCCTCTACCGAGGATCGATGACTTATTTGACCAGTTGCGCGGGAGAACGGTCTTCTCCAAGATTGACTTTTGTTCAGGCTATCATCAGCTTAGGATCTGTGATGCAGATATTCCACGGACTGCGTTTAGATCAAGGCACGGACATTTTGAGTTCTTAGTGATGTCGTTTGGATTGACCAACGCTTCATCAGCGTTCATGGATATGATGAACAGGGTGTTCAAGGATTTCCTAGATAAGTTCGTGGTGGTCTTCATCGATGATGTGTTGGTTTACTCTCGCAGTGCTGAGGAGCATGAGCAGCATCTGTGCTTGGTTCTATCGGAGTTAAGGAACCATAAGTTATTCGCCAAGTTAAGCAAGTGCGAATTTTGGTTGCCTCAGGTCTCGTTTCTGGGCCACGTTGTGAATGAGGATAGGATCTCGGTTGACCCGGAAAAGATCGCAGCAGTGATGGATTGGAGTAGGCCGGACATGCCCAAAGAGATCAGGAGTTTCCTAGGGTTAGCCGGCTACTACAGGAGGTTTGTGGAGGGTTTCTCTACCCTAGCTGCACCTCTGACTAAGCTGACTCAGAAGAACGTGTCTTTTGTTTGGAGCGAGAAGTGAGAAGAAGCCTTCCTGGAGTTAAAGAGGAGATTATGCACTGCTCCTGTCCTGACCCTGCCTACCGAGGGCATGGATTATGATGTATACGTGGATGCTTTGCATGTGAGTCTGGGATGCGTATTAATGCAGGTGGGTAAGGTGATTGCCTATGGGTCAAGGCAACTGAAGACTCATGAAAAGAATTATCCTACGCATGACCTCGAGGTCACAGTAGTTATTTATGTGTTGAAGCTGTGGAGACACCTACTTTATGGGGCTCAGTGCAAGATCTTCACCGACCATAAGAGCCTGAAGTACGTGTTCACGCAGAAGGAGTTAAATCAGCGCCAGCATCGGTGGCTAGAGTATGTGGCCGATTATGATGTATAGATCCAGTATCATCCAGGCAAGGCTAATGTGGTGGCCGACGCCCTGAGTCGAAGGACGGGTAAAATCTTTAATCTCTCCGCCGACTGTTTAGTGGAAGAGTTCCTCCTTATGGATATATCAGTGGAATGCGGTGGCCTGCAGAGTAGTTTGTCAGTGGCAGAGCCGTCTTGGATTTCTTTGACCAGACTTCACCAGAAGGACGACCAGGATCTTCTTCACTTGTACTCCAGGACTGAGAGAGGAGAGTTGCCGGATTATTCCATCGATGATGCGGGAACTTTGAAGTACCGTGGCAAATTTTGCATCCCCGCGGTTGGGGACATTCGGGGTATGGTTTGCAGAGAGGCTCAAGGATCTAGCGTTGCCTATCATCCAGGATCTACGAAGATATATCGTGACTTAAAGCAAATTGCCTGGTGGTATGGCATGAAGGGAGATATAGCCCGATTTGTTGCGGAGTGCCATACTTGCAAGCGGGTGAAGGCCGATCATGCAAGGCCTGGTGGTAAGTTTACTCCGCTAGAGATCCCGACTTGGAAGTGGGAGAGTATATCTATGGATTTCATCACGGGTTTACCGCGATCCCTGAGGGGATTTGATTCTGTTTGGGTTATAGTGGATAGATTGACGAAGTGTGCTCACTTCGTGCCATATAAGATTGATTACCCTATGAAGAAGATAGCAGAGTTGTACTTGAATGAAGTCATCCGACTCCACGGTGTGCCGGTTAGCATCATTTCTGATCGAGACTCCCGGTTTACTTCTCATTTTTGGCAGAGTCTACAGGAGGGTTTGGGTACGGATCTTAGGTATTCTACTGCGTACCACCCATAGACTAATGGGCAGACGGAGCGGGTGAATCAGATAGTTGAGGATATGATCTGATGCTACACTTTAGACCACGGTGGAGCGTGGGATGAGCGGCTGCGACTTATGGAATTTGCTTACAACAATAGTTATCAGGAGAGCTTGCAGATGGCTCCGTTCGAAGCCTTGTATGGGAGGCGATGCAGAACTCCGTTGTTTTGGGCTGAGGCTGGTGAGAGGCCATTGTTAGGTCCTGATGCGCTCGAAGAAATGGAAGTCGCAGTGAAGCTTGTTCGGGAAAAGCTTCGTATAGCTCAGGAGAGGTACGAGAAGAATGCCAATCGGCGTTGGTCTGCCTTGGAGTTTTCTGTGGGGGACCTTGTATTTCTTATGGTTTCCCCGATGGTGGGTGTAAAGAGGTTTGGTAAGAATCGGAAATTGGACCCGAGGTATGTGGGCCCGTTTAAGATTTTGGAACGAATTGGCGTGTCAGCTTACAGGTTGGATTTGCCAGCAAACTTCCCAGGTGTTCATAATGTTTTCCATGTTAGCCAATTGCGGAAGTGCGTGCGCAGCAGTGGGCAAGTCTTGGACGTTGTGCCCTAGTTGGAGCCCAACCTCTCTTTTGTTGAAGTGCCGGTCCGTATTTTGGATACTCTGGAACGGGTGCTGCGAAATAAGTCTATTCCGATGGTGAAAGTTCTTTGGAGGAATCAGGATTTGGAGAGCGCGACTTGGGAGTTAGAGTCGGCTATGAGGGAGGCTTACCCTCAGCTATTTACCTGATTAGTTTGGTTTGTTTTTCTTCTTGTAATGTTTGGATTATTACTTTCCTTCTTTAGTAGAAGTGTTGTGCGTAAAGTTTCAGGACGAAACTTTCTTTTAGGGGTAGTGACTGTAACGCCCCCGATTTTTTCTGCGATTATTTAACTCTCGTTTGGCGTTACGATGACGCGTTTCCGTGGCTTGTGCCATTTGTGGAGTATGGTTTAACTCCTTAGAACTGAGTGCCCTATTCTGTAGCCTGTTGGCAATATCTCCCTAGCAAGCCGAGTCGTTTTGGGTGACCCGGTGTGGCCTCTCGGGGGAATGTTTGTGTTTAGATTCATTTGGGTATAACTCGAGTTCTGTTCGTCGAAAGTTAATTTCGACTTCGCCGTTGTGTTCGTAGCGTGAATATTGAGCTAGGGTGCGAATTTCGTCGAATTCCGAGGTGGTTCGGTTTTCGAGTTGGGTGTGTTATTAGTAAAAACAAATTAGAAACCCTTTTTAAATTAAGTGAACCGGCAGTTTAGGCAGCGGTTAGGGCCGAATAGGCGTGTCCTTTTATTATAAAGCCTTGTTAAGAAGTGGCGGACCCACTTCTCCTTCCTCCTTCCCGAGACCAGACTGAAACCGTCGCCCCTCCTGTTCGCGGAAAACAGAGGAAAACCGCCGGCCTGCTTCCCCTTCGGACGGTGATTTCGGGCTTGTTCGTGGACGGATTTCGATTCCGAAAGCGGCGTTGTCTTGCTCTCGCTAAGATCTTCATTTCAACGCTAAGATATTTGATTTTCGTGGAGTTTTAGGAGACTTGGATTTCCGGTTCTTGTGGTTTTCCGCCATTAATGTACGGTTTGCTTGTTAGGTGCTTCTCCTTCTAGTGTAGAACGAAGAGGAGGGAAAGCCGACAAAGCATCGCCGGAAATCGAGGCAAGTGGTATTCTTGCCCTTGCCATTGTTGTTCTTTTGAATTTTGGAATGTTTCCTGGTTAGCCCTAGGGTAGAAACCATGCTTATTCTCTTATTATCTTGCTAAGTTTTAGGGCTTAGATTCTCCTATGAGCCCCCTCCTTGAGCTGTTTGCTCCTCGTGCTAGTTGTGTTCACCATTTAGACTCCAGATTTGTAGTTTTAGTTGGGTGCTTTTGCGGGTGGAGCCGAGAGAGAGAGTGAGGGAGGTTGTTGTGGTAGGGCTCTGGTTAGAACTAGTCTTGGTAGACTCTCGAGTTTTGGTGTTGAGTGTGGTGCACACACTCAAAGCCAAAAGCCGCCCGGACTTGGCGTTTAGTGTGGTGGACACACTCAAAGCCATAGTTCGGTTTGTTCTTTGCGGCTGAATGGTGGGGTGATTAAGTGAAATTTTTCGTCTAATTCAAAATCGACGGGAATCACCAAGTGATTCCCACCGATTTCGACGTGTATCGTCAGTGATTCCCACCGATCGGCGAGAATCAACCTTGATTCCCGCCGATTCGGCGAGAATCATCCTTGATTCTCGCTGATTCGGTGAGAATCATTCTGGATTCCCGCCGGTCGTCGAGAATCATCCTGCATTCTCGCCGATTCGGCGAGAATCGTCCTGCATTCCCGCCGATTCGGCGAGAATAAGTTGGCATTCCCGCCGACCTTCTCTTGTTGGCGTTGGCTTAGGGTTCTCCTGCGGACGTGAACTTTGGCGTAGAGTGAGTTGACCTCACTCAACGCCAAAGCTGTTTTGGCGTTGAGGGAGGTAGACTCACTCAACGCCGCTGTTAGGTTTTGTGGTTTTGCTGAAGGCGTTGAGGGAGTGGACCTCACTCAATGCCATGGCTGTTCTGGCACTGATTGAGCGAGGCTAACTCACTCAACGCCAAGGTCTGGTTAGGCACTGAGTGGATTCCACCCAGCGCCGAGCCGTGTTGAGTAACTTCAACACTGTTTCTCTTTACTCGATTTATGTTCCCGAGAGAGTTTTCTTGATTATATTTGTAGTTTCCTTATCGGCCATGTTTTCTTTCCTAAAGGCCAAATCGTGGGATGTGGATAGTAGTGGTGGTTTGAAGCTCTTTATGTGGGAGGTGTTATGTAATCTAGCCAAGGCGACCCTTATTCTTCTATCTTGCTCCAGGTACGGGTTGGGCAAGGGGATGGAAGGTCCCTTGTGCTTTATCATGTAGACCCCTGAGCTTGTTGGCATGGAAATTGGTGGTTGGGGGACTGAGTTTGCCTACAACCCGGATCCATGCTGTTGTTTTGCTACTACCATCTCCCACAGCTTAGGGTGTTAGAAGTTTCTTCCTTGGTAGATTGCAACACTTTGGGCTCTTGGTAGTCTAGTAGGCCCTGCAGGATGTTGTTCCTAAGCTGGGTTGATGTTGTTTCCTCGCACGTAGTGCATTTCTTGTCGTCCTATTTTGGACAGTTGTGACTCATTCTTCGGCATGTTTTTCAGTTACTTTTCCCCCTTTGGTTGACTCCTTCATGCTGTTTTTACCTTGTTTTTCTTGCTGAGGTATTCTGTTTTCTTTTGGAATGCCTCAGGTTCTGAGTTGTAGCCAGTTGGGTGGCTAGTTTGCAGTGGTGGTGTTAGTGGTCTCTTGGACTTTGGAGATCCGTTTGCCTTGTTGGTGAGGTAGTTTTCAGTACTTTCTTACAGACATACATATGTGTCAGTGGGTTCGTGTCAGGTTGTTGGCGCCCACTGGTAGTTTTTACCTTTGTACTGGATATATTACTTATGCTGCTACCATTTTCTGAAGATAGTCTACTTGCTCTGAGAAGGATTTATGCTAGGTTGCTAGTTACTTTTAAACCATAATTATTCTTATAAGTAAGCTCATGATCAGCATGTTTTATAAAACTAAATCACTATTTTCCAAGCAGCGTATAAAGATCGTTTTCCTATATATAATATCAATTAAATGTAGAGTCTTGCATAGTATGAGTGGTTCTCTTGGAACTTTTATACACCCCTTTAGGATGCTAAACCTGAATAAAGTATTTTTCTATAGCGCATAAGTATAGTTTTTTAACTGTGGACTAGGTGATCCACCGAGCCGAGGGATACGGCCTCTAAAATATAACTGATTTTCTAATCATTAAGCTCATGATTTTCTTTCATAAAGAGTTGCAGTTGGTTTTGCCTGAGCGTCAGCAGTTATCCCCTGCTTGACGTGGCATCATGACGCGCGTTTTCTCATACTCTGATAATTATTTAATTCGGGGAAAATGCGGGTTGTGATAGTTGGTATCAGAGGGAGGTTGCTTGACGAGTTAGTCGGGCAACCTTCCTTTGTTTGCTTTTAGTACGAGTTAGTCGGGCGACCTTGTCTTCTTCAGACTCATATTCTAAATAAGAATTGCTGCATGATGCATTTATTACCATCAGACAGAATTCACTTTCTCTTGATTCTTCTTCATCTTCAGTTGTATAGGATGAAGTTTCTGAATCTAATTCACTCCTTGTTTCAGCAACCATTGATGTGAGGGAGTCCCAAATATCTTTTACTGAAGAGCATTCAACAACTTCCTGAAAAATGTCATCAGACATTGATTGGGCTAGAATGTTCATAGACTTAGAATCAGCTGTTCTCAGCTTCTTCTGAGCTTCTGTCCATTCAGGTGGTACAATACTGGTGCTTGCTGTTGTAGTTGGTGTAGGGGGACCTGTCAAACTAGAATTATAGATATCTTTATCAATGGAATTCATATACAACATAATCTTTGTCTTCCAATGTGCAAACTTGTTAAGATTGCACATTGGAGGTCTAGTGCTTTCAAATTCCTTATTATTTGCCATGGGAAGAAGAACAAACTAGAAAAAAATAAGATCTATCAAGGATCTTATGGTTCAGGTGTTAGCCTATGAAACCGAACAACCTTACCCTCTGATAACAATTGAAAGTGAAGGGATAGATCTTATCTTTACTATAGAGTTAATATATATGTATATATAAAGGAAGCATTCAGCACAAAAATAGAAAGCAAAAAGCAAACCAGACGACCCAAGTAGTTTATAGTGGTTCCCCAAAAACTTGGGTACATCCACTCTTCTACCACCCTGGTAGGAATCCACTACAGGTTTTTGATCAGGTGCCCTGCCACCACAAGTTTTTGATCAGGTGCCCTGTCACCACAAGATCTATTTTCAAGGGAGATCTAGCAACCCTTTGAGCTTTTAATCAGGTGCCCAAAAACCAAACCAAGTTTTTTTATCAGGAGACTTGACAACAAAATGATAAATTTAGAAGGGAGTTAAATACCCAGTAAATAGGAAATGGAAATAAAGATGATGTTCTTCTCAGTCAACAATCTGAGAGAAGACTAGTGGATTTTATTGATGTTGTCAATGCTCCCCTTGAGATGTAGAATAGTTTCGGAGTGGAAGCTTTGCTTCAGGGTATAGGCCTTCAAGGAAGACTTCTCCTTCCGATATATGTATTTGGGTGATTATAAAGTTGATCTCAGAATGATGATTGCTTGCTGGAAGAAAAGCTTGAGGCAAAAAGTCTAAATCTGTATGTCTGTCTGTGTATGTCCCTTTGACAGAAAAACTTCTGATGATCTTATATGTCTGTATGCTTGAGGAATTCAAATATTTTAATTAATTATGAACAGCTAGAGCATTCCATAGAATGGTAACTTCCTTGGAAAAAGATTAGTATTTAACTCTGTGATAATATCCATATTTAATGCTACCTCTAAACGACTATTTTTATAAGAATAAATTGCATTAAATGTTAGAGCCATATCTGCCTGAAATTATTCCTATTAGAGTACTCTGCATTCAGAATAATTTGCCTGGAATTAAGATTGCAAAAAAATCTATTTTTGGAAAGAGATGATTGCTTAAAACTCTGTCTGGAAATCGTCAAACTGAGCATGAAATTTGTCGACCGGAGCACAGAGATCGTTGAGCTGAAGATGCTTGATCATCGACCTGAGATTAGAGATCGTCGAGCTTAGGCTTGCTGTCATCGAGCTGAGATGTTTCCTTCATCGAGCTGAGATTCTTATATTAGCTCACAGTTCGTCGATCTTAGTTGGACTTTCGTCAAGCTCAACTCAGAGAAGGAACTCTTAGTTCATCTATCTGAGATTGACGATCGTCGAGTTTAGTTTGACTATCGTCGAACTAACTTTCCTGAACTTGAAATCATAATTTATCTGGAATCTTTTGAAGGAATGGTCCTGGAAATAATCCTATGACCCTTGACTATACATATTGGGCCAACCTAGGAATCCTAATAGTAATCATTGCCCAAATCAGAACTAGGGTTCCAACAGATCCCCACTCACCAAATATGGGGTTCTACACAATTCCCGCTCTTTGCGAGGTTGGCCCAAGCTCGGAAAGGAAAATCCAACCTCGCAAAATGCATTGAGTGCGGTAGGAGACAGAGAGAATCTTTTGGTGGTATCCACCAACAAAACTATATATGTGCCTGCATACAAGGGAGGCCTTTGTTATTCCCCTTACCGTGACCATATCAATATGCCTCTTTCTAAAGTGCTCCAAGAGATTTTATACCACGCCTGCAGGCTCAACGCCGCTCGCGCTGACAGCCTGGTCATTATATCTCCCAGTGCCTTGCCACGCGAGTCTCCAAATCCTCAACCTGCCAAGAAGGCTAAATCATCTCCAAAAGCTATTGAGTCGGTCTACCGTGATCTACCTTCCACCCCAGATCATGGACTTGCTTCTGTCTCTAGGCCAGCTCCCGAACCAAAAGTAAATGGGATCATCGAGATTCCTTCTGACCCGGGCAGTCATCAGATTAACGGCGAAGCCTTTTCGTCGCGAGTTGACTCCCTGTGTGATGACTTACAGCCTCAAACTCCTCCTGCTACTCGCCCTCGAGACCCATCCCCCCCTTTGGGACTACGGGGATAGACTCACGTAGGCCAAAGTTTCCATCTCGCTCAACTTCTCGACAACCCACACCTGCTCTTGCCCTTGTGGGCGGAGATGCTGAGTTCATCCCAATTCCGAGCTTCAAGCTCATCTCCCCAAGAACTCAACTTCTAGGTTACAGTAAGAACCTTGCCTTACCCCACCATACAACCTTTGAAGGAATCCGAGCTCATCCCGTAAGCTCCACTTTCATAGGACCATCTCACATAGTACTTTTGAAGCACTTGCCTATTATACATTCACCGGGATTCATTGTCCTTGCAGGTCTCCTTTGCCAATCCGAGGCTGAAGAATCTTCTGAGTCGGCTTGCCAAACTCCACCTCATTCATCCAGTATGACCGAAAACTTCCTGGATGCCTTTCTAGAACTTGCCGAGCTGAGGAGACGAACAGTTGAAGTCCTGAATGTAACGCCCCCGATTTTTTCTGCGATTATTTAATTCTCGTTTGTCGTTACGATGATGCATTTCCGTGGCTTGTGCCATTTGTGGAGTATGGTTTAACTTCTTAGAACTGAGTGCCCTATTCTGTAGCCTGTTGGCAATATCTCCCTAGCAAGCCGAGTCGTTTTGGGTGACCCGGTGTGGCCTCTCGGGGGAATGTTTGTGTTTGGCTTCATTTGGGTATAACTCGAGTTCTGTTCGTCGAAAGTTAATTTCGACTTCGCCGTTGTGTTTGTAGCGTGGATATTTAACTACGGTGCGAATTTCGTCGAATTCCGAGGTGGTTCGATTTTCGAGTCGTTTTGGGTGTGTTATTAGTAAAAACAAATTAGAAACCCTTTTTAAATTAAGTGAACCGGCAGTTTATGCAGCGGTTAGGGCCGAATAGGCGTGTCCTTTTTTTATAAAGCCTTGTTAAGAAGTGGCAGACCCACTTCTCCTTCCTCCTTCCTGAGACCAGACCGAAACCGTTGCTCCTCTTGTTCGCGGAAAATGGAGGTAAACCGCCGGCCTGCTTCCCCTTTGGACGGTGATTCCGGGCTTGTTCGTGGACGGATTTCGATTCCAAAAGCGGCGTTCTCTTGCTCTCACTCAGATCTTCATTTGGACGGTAAGATATTTGATTTTTGGGGAGTTTTAGGAGACTTGGATTTCCGGTTCTTGTGGTTTTCCGCCATTAATGTACGGTTTGCTTGTTAGGTGCTTCTCCTTCTAGTGCAGACGAAGAGGAGGGAAAGCCGACCAAGCTTCGCCGGAAATCGAGGCAAGTGGTATTCTTGCCCTTGCCATTGTTGTTCTTTTGAATTTTGGAATGTTTCCCGGTTAGCCCTAGGATAGAAACCATGCTTATTCTCTTATTATCTTGCTAAGTTTTAGGGCTTAGATTCTCCTATGAGCCCCCTCCTTGGGCTGTGTGCTCCTCGTGCTAGTTGTGTTCACCATTTATACTCCATATTTGTAGTTCTAGTTGGGTGCTTTTGCGGGTGGAGCCGAGAGAGAGAGTGAGGGAGGTTGTTGTGGTAGGGCTCTGGTTAGAACTAGTCTTGGTAGACTCTCGAGTTTTGGTGTTTAGTGTGGTGCACACACTCAAATACAAAAGCCGCCCGGACTTGGCGTTGAGTGTGGTGGACACACTCAAAGCCATAGTTCGGTTTATTCTTTGCGGCTGAATGGTGGGGTGATTGAGTGAAAATTTTCGTCTAAGTCAAAATCGACGGGAATCACCAGATTCCCGCCGATTTCGACGTGTATCGTCAGTGATTCCCACCGATCGGCGAGAATAAACCTTGATTCCCGCTGATTCGGCGAGAATCATCCTTGATTCCCGCCGATCGTCGAGAATCATCCTTGATTCCCGCCAGTCGTCGAGAATCATCCTGCATTCTCGCCGATTCGGCGAGAATCGTCCTGCATTCCCGCCGATTCGGCGAGAATAAGTTGGCATTCCCGCCGACCTTCTCTTGTTGGCGTTGGCTTAGGGTTCTCCTGCGGACGTGAAATTTGGCATAGAGTGAGTTGACCTCACTCAATGCCAAAGCTGTTTTGGCGTTGAGGGAGGTAGACTCACTCAACGCCGCTGTTAGGTTTTGTGGTTTTGCTGAAGGCGTTGAGGGAGTGGACCTCACTCAATGCCATGGCTGTTCTGGCACTGATTGAGCGAGGCTAACTCACTCAACGCCAAGGTCTGGTTAGGCACTGAGTGGATTCCACCCAGCGCCGAGCCGTGTTGAGTAACTTCAACACTGTTTCTCTTTACTCGATTTATGTTCCCGAGAGAGTTTTCTTGATTATATTTGTAGTTTCCTTGTCGGCCATGTTTTCTTTCCTAAAGGCCGAATCGCGGGATGTGGATAGTAGTGGTGGTTTGAAGCTCTTCATGGGGGAGGTGTTATGTAATCTAGCCAAGGCGACCCTTATTCTTCTATCTTGCTCCAGGTACGGGCTGGGCAAGGGTGTGGAAGGTCCCTTGTGCTTTATCATGTAGACCCCTGAGCTTGTTGGCATGGAAATTGGTGGTTGGGGGACTGAGTTTGCCTCCAACCCGGATCCATGCTGTTGTTTTGCTACTACCATCTCCCACAGCTTAGGGTGTTAGAAGTTCCTTCCTTGGTAGATTGCAGCACTTTGGGCTCTTGGTAGTCTAGTAGGCCCTGCAGGATGTTGTTCCTGAGCTGGGTTGATGCTGTTTCCTCGCACATAGTGCATTTCTTGTCGTCCTATTTTGGACAGTTGTGACTCTTTCTTCGGCATGTTTTTCAGTTACTTTTTCCCCTTTGGTTGACTCCTTTATGCAGTTTTTACCTTGTTTTGCTTGCTGAGGTATTTTGTTTTCTTTTTGAATGCCTCAGGTTCTGAGCTGTAGCCAGTTGGGTGGCTAGTTTGCAGTGGTGGTGTTGGTGGTCTCTTGGACTTTGGAGATCCGTTTGCCTTCTTGGTGAGGTAGTTTTCAGTACTTTCTTACGGACATACATATGTGTCAGTGGGTTCGTGTCAGGTTGTTGGCGCCCACTGGTAGTTTTTACCTTTGTACTGGATATATTACTTATGCTGCTACCATTTTCTGGAGATAGTGTACTTGCTCTGAGAAGGATTTATGCTAGGTTGCTAGTTACTTTTAAACCATAATTATTCTTATAAGTAAGCTCATGATCAACATGTTTTATAAAACTAAATCACTATTTTCCAAGCAGCGTATAAAGATCGTTTTCCTATATATAATATCAATTAAATGTAGAGTCTTGCATAGTATGAGTGGTTCTCTTGGAACTCTTAAACACCCCTTTAGGATGCTAAACCTGAATAAAGTATTTTTCCGCACCGCATAAGTATAGTTTTTTAACTGTGGACTAGGTGATCCATCGAGCTGAGGGATACGACCTCTAAAATATAACTGATTTTCTAATCATTAAGCTCATGATTTTCTTTCATAAAGAGTAGCAGTTGGTTTTGCCTGAGCGTTAGCAGTTATCCCCTGCTTGACGTGGCATCATGACGCGCGTTTTCTCATACTCTGATAATTATTTAATTCGGGGAAAATGCGGGTTGTGACACTGAAGAATCAAGGACTCATGTTGTGCAGGATCTAGGAGGAGAACGATCTCAGACAGCAGAGGCTGCAGGCATTGGAGCGGGACTATGTGCTGCTCGCGAACAAGGTGAAGCGCAGCTCAGCGAGCGGGGTGATGTCCCCCGCCTCGCTCACTGATAGGATCAGCAAGAACATGTGGTTCATCCACCAAGATCTGGAGCTGCTCCGCGAGTACAACAACTTGCACCGTCCTTTGGGGATGAGGACACGAGGCCAGGGTAGATGGAAATGGCTCCCTAGCTAAGCCTACAGACACTCGCCCCCCAGCCCCCAGCTTGCGCATGTTGAAATAAATGTTCTTCTAGTTGTATTTTCTTTCCCTGAATTGCGAGATCAACTGTCTGTAATAACTTTAACAATTTTCTGAATTTGATGCATGTTGATTCTGCAAAATATGTTGCTCTACTTTTTTAATTCAACTTGACATAGGATAGAATAGGTCGCAGGGATCGGCGAGTTGGGGTTGACGAGCCCAACTAATCGGTCAGCTTTGACATTATTTTTGTTTTCTATAAATAGGCCGTCTCACCTACCCCCCAGACCATCGCCTTTAGTGCAGACATATACCCCCTTCTTACTGCCCTTCTCTCCACTTCCACTCGCGCCGAGACTTTTGAAACCATGGGCAAGATGCGACCTTATGTCGATGGAAGGTCAAAATGTGCTAGACAATTAACCGACTACATCTTCTACGTGGGAAACACCACCAAGGAAGAGTACCTTGAATTTTTTGCTGACTATATCCCCGCGGGATTATCTGCACGCCGAACCACGAATGGTGAGGCCATCAACTCTTTCTTTGAGGATGAGCTCTTCTTCCCCATCTCGCACTTTGATGTGGGGTTGCGCCTCCCCATATGGCCAGAGATTTTCAAGATCCTGAAATATTACGGGGTGGTCCCAGCCCAACTAAACCTGAATTCCATCGCCATGATGGTGGAATTCGCCTGCTACCTCTGCCGGCAGCGAATAGAGTTAAACCTGATGGTCTTCAGGAAGCTCTTAATATCCCGTGCGACCAATAACGGGGCCACCTTCTTGGCTAGCTCACAATTCAAGGTCCGCGAGACGTCCAACAAGAACAACAATTGGTTCTTGATGCTCATGTTCACAAGGGTTAGCTCGACAACATACCCTCTTCGCCTCGACAGAAGAGTGAGGAGGTGTACAAACCCCCGACGGTGACGGGCGATGATGCCAAGCTGCACAAGTTCTTCCTCGGCAAGGACTTAAAGCTTCCTTCCTTTGAAGGGGCATCGACTCGCTCCCCCCGATTCTGCCCGGTGAAGGTATATCTCTTCACCTTTGTTCCGATTTGGCTCGCTAAAAATCAAAAAATTTTTATAAGTCATAAGTTGTTTTTTATATGGGAGTAGCTGATCCCCGAGCACCCGCCATTTGCGAACTCGGGACCGCACCATGACCCACTCAAGCGTGAGAGGGAAGTCGCCGAGGTATGCCGGAGTTAGTTGGGTCTCGCAAGGCCTTCATCCAGCAAGAAGCTATCTGACCCCACGAGCTCCTGCTCGCCTTGCCATCCCCTACTGCTAAAGAAGATGAAGATGGCGATGGTAGTCTCAGAGGGGGGACAAAAACAAAAAAAATAACAATAGAAAAAATACATTAGCTTGTCAAATACCACGTTGGAAAAGGATCAAAAAGGAGGCGACCTGCCTGCCTCCCCCGCTTCCGAGGAGCTAGCAGGCCGCGAGCTAGGCATGCCAAAGGACCACCGGAACTTCGATCTCGACGGGAAGGCCATGGAATGGATCGGCGATCCTATGGTCCAATGGGACGAGCAGGCTCACCGAATCTCCATCTCCTCCTCCTTCCCTCCTGGTCGGAGCGCCACCATCCCAGCGAGCACACCTATTCCCTAGGGTTCAGTCTATATGGTCGTGAGAATGCCACGACCTATAACGACATGAGCCTTCAGCGGCTCGCCCATGAGAGCTCGTGAGCTCAAATTTGGGTGCTGGAGCTCGCATATATATCAACTCGCTGCAGCTTCCACCTCAGCCACAACTTGGCAACGGCGGAGCAAGAGAGGGATATCGCGAAGGACGTCGCCGCCGACCTAGCAAAACGACTAGGGATTGTCGAGAACATCATTAGCAAAAATGCCGACGAGGTGGTAAGTATCAGCTGATCCCTTCTCCTTTTTACTTAGGTTTTCCACAATTTCTTTCCTTACCTTTCTCGCCGTGTAGGATGTCGATGTTTGGTCCATTGATCCCAATGTCCTGGATTTGAAGAAGGCCAAACAAATAATGTATACACAAGTGGTGATCTAACTTTTGCTCAAGTTTAGTGATTGCAGGATGTCCTAATAAGTGGCTAAGTCAGGTACACTCTACCAAAGATGTGGATAGATAGAAATCTACCTAAGTCCAGAGGCATTGAGTGAAGGTTACTTACTCAACACTAGATGACTGATAGCGCTGAGTGGAGCATATATAGTCAATACCAAAGAAGTTGCAAGATGAGAAAGTAGCTAAGTCCACAAATGTTGAGTGAAGTCTACTCACTCAATGCCATACATAAAAAGGCTGTGAGACATGCTCAGTCAATCAAAGACATAGAAAATCTGTGCTAAAATTTGACTAAGTCCACAGGCATTTTGTGAGGTAAGCTGACTCAATTCCATGTGTTAAATCATTGATTGTATCTCATTCAGTCAGAACCTATGTTTTCGGACACAGAAATTTGTCTAAGTCCAAATGCGTTGAGTGGAGCTCACTCTCTAAATGTCAAGGTGGAGATAAGTCTAGCTAAGGCAGAAAGCGTTGAGTGAGGCATGATCACTCAACGCTCTCAACGCCATGGTTCAGAAGATATGGCAAAAGGCAAAAGGTGTTTTGTGAGGCGTGCTGATACACGAAATCACAATGGTGGAGAGAGGGTTATAAGAGAATAGAAGGTGGATGTGGTGGTTGAGAATATTCTCCGATTCTATATCCGATAATGGCAAGCGTACCTTATCGATTATAGTATAGGATACCAAAGATTACTATCAAGGTCGTATTTCCCTAGGGCATAATGATTACTTCTACTAAGAGGAGATTGCTATTATTTTATCAACTGAAATTTCTATTAATTACTAAACTAAAAATTGAAATTAAATTACTAAGCTAAAAAAAGAAAACTAAGTACTTGCGGAAATAAAAAGAGTTAAAGCTAGAGATAAAGGGCGCACTCGATCAAGAATCACCTCAGCAAGAGTCGATTAAAAAGGCGATAAATAAACCTAAGCTTAATAGGGTAAAGTTCCTTGACTGTGGAGGTTCCTAAATCTTGAACACGCTTCTCTCTAAGTCATGCCCAACTGAGTTTTGGATGGTCTGACCGAGTCTCATCTAAATCGGAGGACAAAAGCTCGCTTTACGCGGAGAACCCCACTATTGGATTTTACTCCAATCAGGGAAATTTGGACGTCTGCCTCTCTCGAGGGGTGCATACAACACCCTTTACTCTTGAATGCTCACTTCATTCTATCGGCCTATCGGATAGCCCAGAATGAAAACAAAGGTGGAGAGTATATATCGATAATATACCTCCATCCTATGAAAATCAAGAGTAATTCAAGGCCTAAAACCTTAAAAGAAAGGGTAAATTACAGCATCATAACTTAATCGCTCGAACCTCAGATCATCAAGATCGAGTACAAGGAGGATTAGTTAATCATGGTAAAAGGGAAAGAGAGGGGTAGATAATAAAGGTGCACGAAAACTAAAGAGAGAGAATTATAAAAAGGAAATGCCAACTATAATTTTATTAAAAAAACGATTACAACTAGGAACGGAGATTACAAGTGCATGTAAAGAAGCTAACTACTGCTACGATACAAATAAGAAAAGATTATAGGAAATCAAAGTGCATTGCATAAAATTAAAAGCTAGAAATGGAGGGAGAGAGAGAGCAAAACATGAAAATAAAAACACTAAAACCCCAAGAAATGAACTAGCAACACCTCCCCTCTCCCAAAAGTTTGTTCTTAATGCTGGGAATGGCCTGGTATTTGGAGAGTTTTCCCACGAGTTGGTCACGCCCTTGGTCACTTCCGGGGAGGGCGTGACAGGGGGCATGATAGTCACGGAGTTGACCTCGGGAGATGAATTCTGGCGGGAATAATGATTGCTTCGGTATGATGGTGGTCACGCCCTAGGTCACACCCATGATAGGGGAGCATGACAGGCACATCAAGTAAAAATCAGCGGTCGCAAGTCCATTAGATGTCGGAAAAAGGCGGGTCACGCCCTATGACACACCTATTGAAGGCGTGTCCTTGGGGCATGACAGTACTGTTTGCTTGCAGTAGCGGAGAAAGCATTGAATGAGGTGGCAGGCTTCGGGATGAGGGTGACACGCCCTGCGACACGCCCAGGGAGGGCGTGTCAGGGCGGCGTGACACGAGATTTTGGCGGTAAATTCATTCTGGTTGCTTTCAACCTCGGGAGCAGGCTACACGCCGTGTGACACGCCCAGGGAGGGCGTGACAAGTCATTTTTGGCCGCCAACTTGTTGAAACCTACAAAAACAAAAAATTAACATTAGTTAAAATATTTACATAAAAAGAAACATAAAATTACATAAAGGAAGAGATTTAAAACGAAAATAATATATTTTTACCCTAATAGATTAAGCAAAAATATGCATCATCAAATTCCCCCATACTTATTATTTTGCTTGTCCTCAAGCCAAGACTACGAGTTAGAGAAAATAAAGAGGATTAATTGAAAAGTTTAAAAATGCTATAAACGAGTAAGACGGGAATTTAGAGGTAGAGAAATTTTTGAAAAAGAACCGAAAATTTCTACTTTAACTTAGCACAAAATTTTATAAATTTTACTAAATATAAAAACAAATCATCCCATATTTTTACAGAATTAAAACTTAATAAAGTAACGAGTAAAAAGTGCATTGATTCTCTACTAATGTCTAAGAGACAAATTAAAACCATAGTCAATAAAGACAAAGTTCAATATTTCTATCAAAAACACTTACTCAGTCTATTTTCTCGCTACTATACTAAAAAGTAAACGTAGGAAGCATGAATCACTAGGGCTTTAATTAGGCGTATAGTTAGGCTTAGGTTTTTAAGGGTGCGATATTCTAAAAGATAAATATGAGGGGTATTTGAACACTTAAAACAAAAAGAAAAATGAGCTTTGCCAAAATAAAGCTAGCCAAAATAAATACACTGTTCTTTTTATCTTCTTTTACTTTTTTCATCAAATATTTATCTCATTTTTAATTTTTTCTCTTTTTTCATACTTAAAAATTTCCATTTTGTATCAAAAGATAATACAAAGATTTTCCACTAATTTTTTTCAAAAAGATGCACATTAACAATTAAAGTTCAAAAATAATTTTAAAGTGTGCATATAGGTAAGCTATTTGGCTCTGGTGAAATAAAAAGTGGGGCTACAAAAAGGAAAGGAAAAGAGACAAAAATCGCTAGCAATGATTATTGTTAGGAGGGGTGCAAATGCTCAAACGTTTCAAAAGAAATGCCTAAATCATTTTCATGCTTCCTAAATCTACTTAAAGTAAAGCATAATACCTAAATAGGAACACTGCATGAGTGAACATACTACTCACTTAACATGTTTAAACCGAAAATTAATCTAATTTATTCTAACTAAGCTAGTAGACATGAGCTTAAAAAACAATAAAATGCAAAGTAACGGGGTACTAATTGATTTGGTAAAACTTAACTAAATTTAATTTGGGATTTTTTTTTAAAAAATTTATATATATTTTTTGGATTTTTCAAAAATATATTATAAACAAATTTTTTTATTTTTCTAAATTTTTTTTTTCTAAAGTAACTATTAAGGGAACACTCCTCCATACTTATAGTTAAACATTGTCCCCAATGTTTAAAGTTAAGTATAAAGAGAGTGACAAGAGAGAGAAAAGAAGAAAAAGAAATGCAAAGAGAGGGAAAAGATGCTTCCCTAGCGCTTGATGCCCAGACATTGGAAAATGTGTCCCCTTAAACTTGAGCTAAAGATCGTCTTGAGTCCAAGTTGAGAGGCGAGAAGCAGCATAAATACGCAGGAGCTTATTCCTGCACAAAACTAAATAAAAAAAATGAAAAAAAAGATAAGCAAGGTGTGCCTCCCAAGAGCTCTCTTGATTTAAAATGTCGTTAAGCTTGACGTTCTTGTTTAGCTAAATGGAAAATAAAAAGAGAAATGTAATGACAACTCGCGCAATATGCTTTTCGGCGCGAGTGCCAAAACATTTTTTATGAAAATAAAAATATTTTTTTGTATTTTTTTATTTTTTTTAAAAAAAGAAAAAGATTTAGAAAAAGAAACTAAACTATTAGAAGGGGGAGAAGAAGAAGAAGAACTAGAAACTAAACTAGAAGGAAAAATAAAAGAAGAAAAGAAAATGGAATTTTCGCAAGGAGGGAGAAGAGAAGAAAAAGAAGAAGGTGGCGGCAGTTGATCACAAGAAAATGGTTGAATAGAAAGATCTGGTTGCTCCACTTGAATATCAATCATTTTGGTGGATTGGGAGCAAATCGGGATATCCGAAAAATCAATTTCCTCGGAAGATTGAACACAAGAAAGTTCGTCTTCCTCGGAAACTTGAAAAAAATCGGGATATCGGGGGAAATTTCCTCCTCAAGAGCTTGAAGGCACAATGAAATTTTTGAATAATCGTCTTCCGCAAGTGATTGAAGGCACTGAGGAATATCCGAAGATTCATTATTCAAAAGATTAATAGGAGGAGGAGGGGAAGAAAAAGATGTGGCCTCAGCAGCCAAAGCGTCTAAAATAACTTTGAAGTGAGCATTTATGTGTGCATCCAATGCTACACCATCAAAAATGACTTCATTTTCTCTAGAATCAAAAATGGGAGGCGCGCAAACTTGTGGAGAAAAAGCGGAGAAATCTTGAGATAGAATGGGTTGATGATCACCTTGGCCCTAAGAATGATCAGGGTGTTGGCACCCTAAGTAGTTCAAAGTAGGGCTAGGATCAAAATGTCCAATTTAAGAAATTTTTGAAAAAATTAAAATGAGAAAATTTTGGAGGAGAGGGGTAGGAAGGCATTAGAAAACCATCGTAACCCCATGAAAAGAATATTCGAGGATGGATCAATATGGCCAAATTGATTCGATCCGAAAGGGATAAAATCATTGGTGGATGAAGGATATCTTTCCAAACACCTTTCGCGAGAGTGACCGAACTCTCCATAATTAAAACAAAGATTAACCATTACAAAAAATAGTAAATCAACTGCAAAGGAGGGACGAGAGAGAGAGATAAAAACAAAACAAAATGATAAAATTAATAGCTATCATTTTTTCGAAATATTAAAACAGTCCCCGACAACGGCACAAAAAATTTGATACACGAAAGCGCAACGTTGGAGAGAGGGTTAGAAGAGAAGAGAAGGTGGATGTGGTGGTTGAGAATATTCTCCGATTCTATATCCGATAAAGACAAGCGTACCTTATCGATTATAGTATAGGATACTAAATATTAGTATCAAGGTCGTATTTCCCTGTGGCGTAATGATTACTTCTACTCAGAGGAGATTCCTATTATTTTATCTACTGAAATTTCTATTAATTACTAAACTAAAAACTTAAATTAAATTACTAAGAAAAAAAGAAAACTAATTACTTGCAGAAATAAAAAGATTTAAAGCTTGAGATAAAGGGCGCACTCGATCAAGAATCACCTCAGCAAGAGCCGATTAAAAAGGCAATAATTAGGGTAAAGGTCCTTGACCGTGGATGCTCCTAAAGCTTGAACACGCTTATCTTGAAGTCATGCCCAACTTAGTTTAGGAAGGTTCGACCGACTCTCGTCTAAATCAGAGGCCTAAAGCTCACTTTATGCGGTGAACCCCTCTATTGGATTTAACTCCAATCCGGGAAATTTGGACGTCAGCCTCTCTCGAGGGGTGTGTACAACTCCCTTTACTCTTGAATGCTCACCTCATTCTATCGGCCTCTCGGTAAGCCCAGAATGAAAGCAAAGGTGGAGAGTATATATCGATAATATACCTCCAGCCCATGAAATGAACTAGCAATACCTCCCCTCTCCCCAAAAGTTGGTTCTGAATGCTGGGAATGGCCTTGTATTTATAAAGTTTTCCCACGGGTTGGTCACGCCCTAGGTCATGCCCGGGGAGGGCGTGATAGGGGGCGTGACAGTTATGGAGTTGACCTCGGGAGTTGAATTCTGGCAGGAACGATGATTGCTTCGGTACGATGGTGGTCATGCCCTTGGTCATGTCCGTGAAAGATGGGCGTGACAGGCGCGTCAAGTCAAAATCAGCGGTTGCAAGTCCATCAGACATCTAAAAAAGCCGGGTCACGCCCTATGACACACCCATTGCGGGCGTGTCCTTAGGGCGTGATAGTACTGTTTGCTTGCACTAGCAGAGAAAGCATTGAATGCGGCAGCAGGCTTCGGGATGAGGGTGACACGCCCCGTGTCACGCCCCACGACACGCCCAGGGAGGGCGTGTCTGGGGGGCGTGATACGGGATTTTCTCCAAAATATCATTCTGGCGGCTTTCAACCTCTGGAGTAGGTTGCACGCCCTGTAACACGCCCAGGGAGGGCGTGACAGGGGGGCGTGACCTATCATTTTTGGCATCAAACTTGTTGAAACCAGCAAAAACAAAAAAATAACATTAGTTATAATATTTACATAAAAATAATCATAAAATTACATAAAGGAAGATATTTAAAACGAAAAATAATCTATTTTTACCGTAAAAAATTAAGCTAAAATATGCATCATCAAATTCCCTCATACTTAATATTTTGCTTGTCCTCAAGCAAAGACTATGAGTTAGAGAAAATAAAGAGGATTAATTGAATAGTTTAAAAATGCAATAAACGAGTAAGACAGGAATTTAGAGGTAGAGATATTTTTGAAAAAGAACCGAAAATTCCTACTTTAACTTAGAACAAAATTTTATAAATTCTACTAAATATAAAAATAAATCATCCCATATTTTTACAGAATAAAAACTTAATAAAGTAAAGAGTAAAAAGCGCATTTAGTCACTACTAAAGTCTAAGAGACAAATTAAAACCATAGTCAATCAAGAAAAAGTTCAATATTTCTATCAAAAAAACTTACTCAGTCTATTTTCTCGCTACTATAATAAAAATCAAATGTAAGAAGCATGAATCACTAAGGCTTTAATTAGATGTACAGTTAGGCTTAGGTTTTTAAGGGTGCGATATTCAAAACGATAAATATAAGGGGTATTTGCACACTTAAAACAAAAAGAAAATGAGCTTTGCCAAAATAAAGCTAGCCAAAATAAATACACTTTTCTTTTTCTCTTCTTTTACTTTTTTCATCAAATATTTTTCTCATTTTTCATTTTTTCTCTTTTTTCATACTTAAAAATTTTCACTTTTGTAGCAAAAGATAATCCAAAGATTTTTAACAAATTTTTTTCAAAAAGATAAACATTAGCAATTAAAGTTCAAAAATAATTTTAAAGTGTGCATATAGATAAGCTATTTGGCTGTGGTGAAATAAAAAGTGGGGCTACAAAAAGGAAAGGAAAAGGCACAAAAATGGATAGCAATGATTATTGTTAGGCGGGGTGCAAAAGCTCAAATTTTTTTTTAAAAAATGCCTAAATCTTTTTCATGCATCCTAAATCTACTCAAAGTAAATCTTTGAAATTTCAAAAGAGGATAAGCACAAAAAATAAAAAATAGAGAGTTGGCTTTCATGAAAACAATGATAATAAGCGTCTAGACCGGTTTGTGTCTACTATACTGAATACTAATTAACGTTTAAAAAAAATGTAATAAGAAAAAATAGAGGATGATAGGTTTTATAAAAGTAATAGAAGAAAAAGAAAGGCTAAGGCAAAGTGAAGAGAAATTTTCCAAATTTTTTAAAAAAATAGCATACTACCCTAAATATGAACACTGCATGAGTCAACATACTACTCGCTTAACATGTTTAAATAAAAAATTAATCTAATTTATTCTAACTAAGCAGGTATACATGAGCTTAAAAAATAATAAAATGCAAAGTAACCGGGTACTAATTGATTTGGCAAAAATTAACTTAATTTAATTTGGGATTTTTTTTTAAAAAATTTGTATATATATATTTTTGATTTTTCAAAAATATATTATATACAATTTTTTTTTTTCTAATTTTTTTTTTGTTTTGATTTTTCTAAATTAAACTATTAAGGGAATACAACCCCATACTTAAAGTTAAACATTGTCCCCAATGTTTAAAGTTAATTATAAAGAGAGTGAGAAGAGAGAGAAAAGAATAAAAAGAAATGCAAAGAGAGGGAACAGATGCTTCCCTAGCGCTTGATGCCCAGACGTTGGAAAATGTATCCCCCCAAACATGAGCTAAATATCATCTTGAGTCCATGTTGAGAGGCGAGAAGCGGCACAAATACGCTGGAGCTTATTCCTGCACAAAATCAAATAAAATAAACGAAAAAAAAGATAAGCAAGGGGTGCCTCCTAAGAGCGCTCTTTTTTTAAAATGTCGTTGAGCTCGACGTTCTTGGTTAGCAAAATGGAAAATAAAAAGATTAATGTAATGGAAACTCGCGCAATATGCTTTTCGGTGCGAGTGCCAAAACATTTTTTAAGAAAATAAAAATATTTTTTTGTATTTTTTTTATTGTTAAAATAAAACAAAGAAAAAGATTTAGAAAAAGAACAAATGTTAGAAAAAGAAACTAAACTATTAGATGGGGGAGAAGAAGAAAAACTAGAAACTAAACTAGAAGGAAAAATAAAAGAAGAAAAGAAAATGGAATTTTCGCAAGGAGGGGGAAGAGAAGAAAAAGAAGGTGGCGGCGATTGATCACAAGAAAATGGTTGAATAGAAAGATCTGGGTTCTCCACTTGAATATCAATCATTTCGGTAGATTGGGAGCAAAGCGGGATATCCGAAAAATCAATCTCCTTGGAATATCGAACAAAAGAAAGTTCATCTTCCTCGAAAACTTGAAAAAAATCGGGATATCGGGGGAAATTTCCTCCTCGAGGTCTTGAAGGCACAATGGAATTTCTAAATAATCGTCTTTCGTAAGTGATTGAAGGCACTGCGGAATATCCGAAGATTCATCATTCAAAAGATAAACAGGAGGAGGAGAGGAAGAAAAAGATGCGGCCTCAGCAGCCAAAGCTTCAAAAATAACTTTGAAGTGAGCATTTATGCGTGCATCAAATTCTACACCATCAAAAATGACTTCATTTTCACTAGAATAAAAAACGGGAGGCACTCAAACTTGCGGAGAAAAAGAGGAGAAATCTTGAGATGGAATGAGTTGATGATCACCTTGGACCCAAAAATGATCAGGGTGTTGCCACCCTAAGTGGTTCAAAGTAGGGCTAGGATCAAAATGTCCATTCAAGAAATTTCTGAAAAATTTAAAATATGAAAAATTCGGAGGAGAAGGGTTGGAAGGCGTTTGAAAACCATCGTAACCCCATGAAAATAATTCGTGGACGGATCAATTTTGCCAAATTGATTCGATTCGGAAAGGATAAAATCATGGGTGGATGAAGGATATCTTACCCAACACTCCTCACGAGAGTGACCGAACTCTCCAAAATTAAAACAAGGATTAACCATTACACAAAATAGTAAATCAACAGTGAAGGAGGGATGAGAGAGAGAGAGATAAAAACAAAACAAAATGATAAAATTAATAGCTATCCTTTTTTCAAAATATCAAAACAATCCCCGACAACGGCGCCAAAAACTTGATACACGAAATCGCAATGGTGGAGAGAGGGTTAGAAGAGAAGAGAAGGTTGATGTGGTGGTTGAGAATATTCTCTGATTCTATATCCGAAAAAGGCAATCGTACCTTATCGATTATAATATAGGATACTAAAGATTAGTATCAAGGTCGTATTTCCCTGGGGCGTAATGATTACTTCTACTCAGAGGAGATTCCTATTATTTTATAAAATGAAATTTTTAATAATTAGTAAACTAAAAACTAAAATTAAATTACTAAGCTAAAAAAAGAAAACTAATTACTTGCAGAAATAAAAAGATTTAAAGCTAGAGATAAAGGGCGCACTCGATCAAGAATCACCTCAGCAAGAGTCGATTAAAAAGGCGATAAATAAACCTAAGCTTAATAGGGTAAAGGTCCTTGATCGTGGAGGTTCCTAAAGCTTGAACACGCTTCTCTCGAAGTCGTGCCCAACTGAGTTTAGGAAGGTTCGACCGACTCTCGTCTAAATCGGAGGCCTAAAGCTCGCTTTATGCGGTGAACCCCTATATTGGATTTTACTCCAATCTGGGAAATTTGGACGTCAGCCTCTCTCGAGGGGTGTGTAGAACTCACTTTACTCTTGAATGCTCACCTCATTCTATCGGCCTCTCGGCAAGCCCAGAATGAAAGCAAAGGTGGAGAGTATATATCGATAATATACCTCCAGCCCATGAAAAATTAAGAGTAATTCAAGGCCAACATCCGAAAAAGAAAAGGTAAATTAAAACATAATAACTTAATCGCTCGAACCATGGATCATCAAGATTGAGTACAAGGAGCATTAGTTAATCCTGGTAAAAGGGAAAGAGAGGGGTAGATAATAAAGGTGCACGAATACTAAAGAGAGCGAATTAGAAAAAGGAAATGTCAACTACAATTTTATTAAAAATAAAAACGATTACAGCTAGGAACGGAGATTACAAGTACATGAAAAGAAGCTAACTACTGCTATGATACTAATAAGAAATGATTACAAGAAATGAAAGTGCATTGCATGAAATTAAAAGCTTGAAATGGAGGGAGAGAGAGAGAAAAACATGAAAAAAAAACACTAAAACCCAAAGAAATGAACTAGTAGCACCTCCCCTCTCCCCAAATGTTGATTCTGAATGCTGGGAATGGCCTGGTATTTATAGAGTTTTCCCACGGGGTTGTCACGCCCTAGGTCATGCCTGGGGAGGGCATGATAGGTGGCATGACAGTTACGGAGTTGACCTCGAGAGAAAAATTCTTGCAGGAACGATGATTGCTTCGGTACGATGGTGGTCACGCCATAAGTCACGCCAGTGAAAGGGGGGCGTGACAGGCGCGTCAAGTCAAAATCAGCAGTCGCAAGTCCATCAGATGTCGGAAAAAGCCGTGTCACGCTCTATGACGCGCCCATTGAGGGCGTGTCCTTGGTGCGTGACAGTACTGTTTGCTTGACCTAGCGGAGAAAGCATTGAATGCGGCAGCAGGCTTTGGGATGAGGGTTACACGGCCTGTATCACGCCGCGCGACATGCCTAGGGAGGGCGTGTCAGGGGGGAGTGATACGGGAATTTGGCGGGAAATTCATTCTGGAGGCTTTCAACCTCGGGAGTAGGCTGCATGCCTTGTGACACGCCCAGGGAGGGCGTGACAGGGGGGCATGATAGGTCATTTTTGGCCGCAAACTTGTTGAAACAAGCAAAAACAGAAAATTAAAATTAGTTATAATATTTACATAAAAAGAAATATAAAATTACATAAAGGAAGAGATGTAAAACAAAAATATTATATTTTTATCCTAAAAAATTAAGCTAAAATATGCATCATCACGTGCTCACTGAACGCTTTCAACGCTCTCAACGCTTGAGATGATGAAGAAGCAGGAAAATGACTAAGGCATAATGCGTTGAGTGAGGTATAGTCACTCAATGCTCTCAATGCCCAACATGCAGAAAAGGCAAAAGAATGAGCTAAGGCAAAACGCATTGAGTGAGGCTTGTTCACTTAACGTTGTCAATGCCTGATAGCAGAAAGATTGGCTAAGTGTTTTGGCATTGAGTGAGGTGTGCTCACCCAATGTTGTCAATGCCTAGATAGACAAAATTTTGTCTAAGTGTTTTTGCATAGAGTGAGGCTTGCTCACTCAACGCCTATATTGTTGATGCTTAATTTTTAGTTAACTCTATGGATGGTGACATCAGCAAGTCAACAAGTTAACCTTATTCAAATTATTAGCGAAAAAGCTATAGTACATGACAAAAGGCATTGCATAGCTAATATACGACGGTTAACGTTGAAACAAGATAGCAAGCGACCATTAATGTTGTGGGGCCCACTATTAAAAGAGCCATTGAGTTGCATTCAAATAAAGGATAAGCTTTTTACATAAAAAGGGGTTGTTGGTGTGCTTCTTCACAATCACCATTGTTGTTGTGACTGAAGCACAGGAAGTTCAAGACAGTAAGACTAAGAGAAAAACAAGTTAGCTATTTTTTCTTCATCATCGACTATAGCAACATCAAAGTAGATCTCTGAAGAGGAATAAGAAAGTTAGCTGGTACAATATTCCATCTTCTCCAACATGTTCTTCACAAATCCAGCTATACAACATTGAAGAACATCTACTGGAGGTTGTGGAGAAGAAGTGAGGGCTGAACATCTTCAGCCCAGGAAAGAAAGGAGAAGCAGAACAGTTACCCTGCTGGTTTCTTCCAGCAAAAGCCTATGTATTCTTTTTTCTAAAAGTAGTTGATCTGTACATAATACAACTCGGGTAGCAACAAGTTTTGCTGCAGTCACTTGCCAGTTCCAGAAGGAAATATCCCTGGTGCTATGAAGAAGAAGTTTGTACTGAGTATATCACAGTTCAAGCAGAGATAAACTCAGGAAATATACTCCTGGAGTCAGAGTTGGGCTGAGTCTATCTCAGTCAATGTAGATTGGCACAGAGAAATTTCTCGTGTGTCCAACCAAGACTCACCAACCCACTTCCATCTTGTAAGATCTACTTGGATCTGAGTGGTAGGAGCAAGTTTGCTCTTAGGTAGGATCCTGAGTGGATTTGAGGTAGGGCTATCCTCCCAGCCTAAGTGTAGGGCCTTTGGCCTGAGGTAGGTGTTTAGTTGATCACTGAGTTGTAGGCCCTTGTGGCTGAGTTATAAATCTTGGAGGAGACTGAGAGATCCTGAGGGATCTGAGGTGTTAGCTCTTTGGATCAAAGTTTTGGAGAAGGGCCTAGTCCAACAAGATAGTTGGATAGGTAGGAGGGAAAGTGGATGTACCTTGTTAGGGGAACCACTATAAATCTTGTGTGTGCTCTGTGTGTTTGTTGTGTTGCAGGTTACATCTATTGAAAGCAAAATCCAACCCACTAATAAAGCACCAAAAGATAAAAAAACCAAAGATAATTCATTAAGGACTAGAAACCTATTCACCCCCTAGGTGATTAAGCTATCCTTGAAATAAAGACTTTCAAGTGGTATCAGAGTGAGGTTACTCAAAAAGTACCTAACAGTCTGAGTAGACCTCAAAGGATAGCTGCAAAGGTATAAACCTTTGTGTTCAAAAGTGAACCATAAGGTGTGGAGATCAATGGAGCTCCAAGTTTGTAGAAAAAGCATGAATAACACTGGACTGTTGGCAGCTCTTGTAGAAGACAAAGTATATCCAGATACTAGAGCAAAGATTGAGGCCCCCTTAACACATTCAGATTGTAACTTATAGGTGGATAAAGCTGAGGAAGGAGAATGTAGAGGCTATGATCTTATACCTACACCAGAAGTAGAATCTTGCCAGGATCAGCCTGAACAAAATGAGGTATATTCCCCATCTAGCTTATCCTCAGAGTCTGGATATGAATCTTCCTCAGACTCTGATGCATCCTCATCACGTGATGATGAGAGTCCTCTGTCAGGAGGTGATATAAATCAATTAATTGAAAATCATGCTGCACTTTTGAAAACTTTCATGTAAAGCAAGTTGCTTGTTAAGAAACAAGCAGAGGAAATTGCCTCCCTATAGCTTACTGCTTCCCAGCAAGATGAGAATTTATCTTTGCTATATCTAAAAGAGAGGGAAGTAGGTCATCGGAAGATCATGGTAGATATCCATGTTGAGTCCATCAAGTATAAGGAATATATCATCAAGGATCTTGAAGAGAAACTTGAAAGGGAGAAGAGGGTCGTGGCCAATTTATCTAAGATATATGCTATCAAGAGAAAATCTGAATCTAAGTGGATTTCTAAAGTTATCCAATCGCAGAGGAGAAGTCAAGCTCCTATAAGGCCTCAGTCAACCTCTCACAAGATAATTCTCCCATCCTAAAGGAATGCGGCTGCAAGTGTGTTCACTAGAGGTGTGGGAATCCTTATTGTATGTCTACCAATGTACCTTATAATGGAAGAAGAGAGGTCATGGTATTGAGTGCATAGAAGGCTCCCTATATAGAAGTATAAAAGGCCCAACCTGGACCTTTTATATTTGGTGCCCCAGCCCCCTCATTCAAGGATGTGGCTAACATATATTCTAATTTTCTTCCAGCAAGAACTCAAACTAAAGGTAAGCCAATCAGTGAGGCTACCTTTATCTTCCCTGAATCCATGATGAACATGCCATCTACAAAGAAGGCTGTTGTTAATGATGTTCAGAGCAATCCAAGTTCCTCTACTAGCAGACACACTTGTTGGATCCCTATTACTTATTTGAGCTTGGATTACTATTAGGATGTTTAGTTTGTCCCAATTTTTATAGTCTAGAGTCATAGGTTTATTTCTAGGGTCATTGCCTCAGAAGAATTATAGCAAAATTAAGTTCGACAAAAGAAGAGTTGCATTCGATGAACGGAAATAAGAGTCTTAACTCTAAGTTTAGCTCGATGAACTTTGAGCTCTAGTCGACGAACTCTGATCTCTACTCAAAAAATCTGCTTGACGAAAGACAAGCTCAACTCGACTGACTCTAAGCTCAGGTCGAAAAATAAGAAGATTCAGTTCGACAAACTCCTGGCTCAAGTCGACGAAATGCTTTGTGAGTTCGACTAATTCTTTGCAGGGCTTCAGTCAATTTTATTTATAGAAGGCATAACAGTCGCATGCTTAATATCAGGCTGATTTTATTCTCAAGGCAGAATAATTTAAAGGCTTAATTACAGAAAGTTATGACTCTGATATTTAATGCCAAATATTCTAACGAATATAGCCGTTTAGAGGTAGCATTAAATATGGATTTATCACAAAGTTATTATTCTAATTAATTTTCAAGGCAGTTACCATTCTCGGGAATTCCTCAGACATTTCAGAATCGATCAATTCAAATGTTTCAATTCCTCTCAGCATTCTATATATATGTTTAGAAGATTGCTGCCTCAAGGTTACTCACTTAGATACACAGACTTAGATATACTGACTTAGAGACTTGCAGATCAACACACACTCTTATAGAATTAAATCTTCAATCTCTGCTTGTGCAAAGTCTTCATCTCTCAGATATAAGAAGGCATATACCTTGAAGAAATGACTCCCTCTCCTAATAATAAAATCTACTCAAATCAGGGAGAGCTTTCTGCTTCAACATCCACTAGTCTTCTCAGAGATTCTTGATAGAGCAGACATCATCACTTTTTGTTTATTTTCTTAAACTATGTACAGGGTTTATAACTCCCTTCAAAAGTTATATTTTGTTTTCTAAGTCTCCTAATCAAAAGACTTAATTTGGTTTTTGGGAACCTGATCAAAAGCACAAAGGTTTGCTAGATCTCCCTTAGAAATATTGATCCTGTGGTGGCAGGGCACCTGAGCAAAAACTAGTGGTGGCAGGACAGCAGATAAAAAACCTGTATTGGATTCCTACCAGGGTAGTAGAAGAGTGGATGTACCCAAGTTTATTAGGGAACCACTATAATTTCCTTGTGTCGTCTGTGATTGTTATTCATTTTATTTGTGTGTTGTGATTGCTTCTTTATATATATATATATATATATATATATATATATATATATATATATATAGTTTTTTAAATTCACTTTAAAACTAAATCAAGATTTTAAAATACCCTATTCACCCCCCTCTAGTGTAAAGTAGATCTATCCCTCACTTTTAATTGGTATCAGAGGTTTGTTCTTTGGTTTTAAAGGCTAACACCTGGACCATCAGATCTGATAGATTTTCATTTTACCTAGAAATCTATCATGGCACAGAATAAGGAATATTAAAGCACTAAACCTCCTGTGTGCAATCTAAATAAGTTTGCACTATGGAAGTCAAGGATTAGGCTGTATATGAACTATATTGATAAAGATATCTACAACTCCATATTTATAGGTCTACCTCTACTAGTGGCAACAAAAAGTACAAGTGTTGTACCACCTTCAGAATGGACAGAAGCCAAGAAGAAAGCAAAAATTTCTGATGCCAAGGCTATGAACATTTTAGCCCTAACAATGTCAGATGACATCTTCCAAAAGGTTGCTGAATGATCTTCAGCAAGGGACATCTAGAACTCCCTCAACACAATAGTTGATGGATCTACTAATGAGATAAAGGACTGAATATCCCACTTGATCTCTCAATATGAGAATTTTAAGAAGGGATAATCTGAATCAGTTGTTGAGATGTATACAAGACTCGGTCTCATTATCAATGAGCTAAAAACTTTTGAGAAGGACATCACATTGACAGAAGTCAATGATAAGATCCTCATGTGTTGCCCTAGCACAAGGGATTCAAGGATCTGGCCAATCAAAGAAGCCAGATGTTTAAATGAGATTACAACAGAAACCCTGTTGGGCAAGCTCAAATCTTATAAGCAGCTCATCAGAACTAGAGAATCTGAATAGAAGTCTTCACCCCCAGTAAGGAAATAGAAAAGTATTCCTCTTCAAGCAATAAAAGAAGAAGAAAAATCTCCAGAGAATAAAGACTCATAGGTCTCTTGGCTAAGAGATTCTACAAAAAGGCAAGAAAAGACTTCAGGAGAAGATCTTCAAGAAATGATGAAAAAACAAGGTATGATAAAATTCCCACTAAAGAAATAGTTTGTTATGATTGCAGGAAACAAGGACATATCCTTTTAGAATGTCCTGAGAATAAGTAAAAATACAAGATTAAGGAGATCGACTACAAGAATCACTCACACAAACCCTCTTCCAGTAAATACAAAAAGGAGAGAGGCTTTGTTGCTAAAACTTGGAGTGAATATGAATCAGAATCTTCATCTAGCTCAAGTGAAGATGCAGAAGAAGAAATGACAAAAGAATTTTGTTTGATGGCAATCAATGCATCATGCAGCAATTCTGAGTCGGAGTCAGAATCTAAAGAAGACTAGGTAATATCCTCTTTTGATTTTACTTCACATCAGTTTAAAATAAATTTCAAATTACTATGTAAAGATTTAATAAAATATGAGAAGGAAATAAAACTTCTCAGAGAGAAACTAACTAAATTAGACAATATATCCCCATAAAACCTTGAACTTAAAGAAAATTTAAAAATTGCTAATGAACAAATAGGTTCTTTAGAAAACAAGTTAAATGAGGCTAAGAATTTTGAAGAATCCCTTAATGGGAGAAACATCAAACTGATGGATATCACAAACACAGTCAATATCAGGCTCAATGGCAAACTAGATTTGGGGGCTTCATCTAGTCAGCCTTATCTGCTTCAAAAAAAGATTTTATCAACCCCTATAAACTTCACATCAGCTAAAGGAAAAGAAGTAATACAAATTACAGATAAAATTACTAATGTTTCACAAAAAATGAATCAAATAAAAATATATATTCAGATAATAATTAGTTCAACAAAATTCGTCGAACCAAGATCGACGAAATAAGTATTATTCATCGAACGATGATCGACGAACTCTCAAACCTTAATTTGGGTATAACTACTCAACAGTTGTTGTTCGATGAAATTAATATGATTCGTCGAACAGAGATCGACGAAGGTGGAACGCAGAAAATTAACACTATCATGCTGTGACCTGAGCTCGACAAAATTAGTACTATTCGTCGAACGAAGCTCGACGAAATAATTATAATTTTTCGAACCCTATTTCCTCAAACAAAAATTTTAATTCTTTTCAAATTAATAATCAAAAACAAAAATTGAAAAACCCCCTTTACTTAGTTGATCATCCCTCCTAGGAGATATCATCCACTTGGTTTTAAAGATAAACCAGAGTGTTCTTATATTTCCAATTATCATTATGAAAGAAAATTAGGACTCAAGGTAACTTGGGTCAAGAACACCTAATTTGTTTTTATGCTGGTAAAGAACTATCCTTCAACAAAGGAATAGTGTTATCTAGATAGTGGTTGCTCAAAACACATGACAATAATCAATGCTAATCAAATGGATTTTAAAGAAAAGCTTGGACCAAAAGTCATCTTTGGAGACTCCAACTGTGGCAAGATATAAGGCTATGGAAATGTTAAGGTTGGAGCAGTTACCTTCAAGAAGGTAGCCTATATGAATGGTCTCGAGCATAACCTCATCTCCATAAGTCAGTTATGTGATGAAGGTTATCAGGTAACTTTTAATAAGTCTTTATGTTCAATTACTTCTAGTTTAAATAATTTTTTTTAATTAGAGTTAGACAAGGTAATATCTACTTAGTTAATTTTAACTCTGCAAAAATTGAAATCTGTTTATTTAATCAGTTTAGTAAGACTAGTGAACTTTGGCATACAAGGTTATGATATGTAAACCTTAGGACTATTGTAAAACTATCTAAGAACAACCTTATTATAGGACTATCTCTTAGTTCTTACAAGAATGAAAGACTCTGCAGGGCTTGTCAATTATGCAAGCAAACTAAAAATATGTTTAAATCCATTTCTAAAAGTGATTCACTCAGGATTTTGTATTTGCTATATATAGACCTTTTTGGACTTATTGCAGTACAAAGTTTCTGAGGAAATTCATATACCTTAGTTATTTTATTTGATTTCTCTAGATTCACTTGGGTATTCTTTCTTAGAAATAAGTCAGATAACTTTAAAGTTCTTACAGATTTTCATAAGAGCATTAAGATTGAGTACTCTACTCAGATTGCATTGATCAGAAGTGATCATGACACTGAGTTTGAATCTTTTTTGATGCAAGAATTCTATGAGAAAGAAGGTATCAGGCATCATTTTTCTTCTCTTGGAACTCCTCAACAAATAAGGTAGCTGAGAGGAAAAATAGAACCCTATTTGAATCTACTGGTACATTACTTGCAGATTCTAACTTGCCCCAATCCTTTTGGGTAGAGTTAGTAAGCACAATAATCTATGTCCTTAACAGAAGTCTAATACAAAAAATTAAAGGTAAGACATCCTATGAATTACTTAAATCTAAGAAACCTAAAGTAAATTATTTAAAGTTTTTGGTTGCAAGAGTTACATTCAAAAGAATAATAAGAAACATCTAAGAAAATTTGAATCCAAAGCTGCAGAAGGAATATTTCATGGATATTCTCATGTTAGCAAGGCTTATAGGGTTTATAACAAATCTACTCTTAGAATGGAAGAATCTGTACATATAACTTTTGATGAGACTAATATATTTTACAAGAACGAAAATGTCTCTACCATAGAATATTTTTAGGTAACAAATCTGTGTGAGAAAATGGATGATTTAATCCTAACACAAGAGGATACATTACATCCTTCTCAACAGATTGCTGATGATGACAGTGATGAAGAAAATCATGAGATTTATGCTGAAAATATTATGGCAAATGAAATTCCACCAAAGGAATTAGCACCACAAACCGTTAAACAACAAACTCAACCTATTGATCTTGTCACACTTAGAGATCACCTTAGATCTAATGTGATTGGAGACATATCAACTGTGTTCAAACAAGGCATCAATTGAATCAAGATCAAATGCATGCTTGTTTTATCTCCCAGATTGAACCTCAATCCATAAAACTTGCAGAACAAGATCCCAAATGGATCATTGCAATGCAAGAGGAACTCAATCAATTTGAGAGATGTAGAGTTTGGAACTTAGTTCCAAGACCCAAAGACTATCCAATCATTGGAACCAAGTGGGTTTTTAGGAATTAGTTGGATGCTCAAGGTATTATTATATGGAATAAAGCAAGATTAGTAGCTCAAGGATATTCACAGGAGGAAGGCATAGAAAATGACCCGACATTTGCTCCTATTGCAAGATTGGAGGATATCAGGATCTTTCTTGCATATGCAGCATTAAAGAAATTCATAGTATATCAGATGGATGTGAAGAGTTCCTTTCTAAATGGAGAACTCAAAGAAGAAGTTTATGTAGAACAACCACTAGGTTTTATCTCTCTAACTCGCTCTTCTTATGTTTTTAGACTTAACAAAGCTCTTTATGGTCTTAAACAAGCTCTAAGAGCTTTGTATAAGACAATTGTTAGTTTTCTTTTAGAAAATAAATTCAGTAGAGGCATAGTAGAGAAAATATTATTTGTTAGACATCATAAAAATAAAATTTTGCTAGTCCAAATATATGTAGATGATATAATATTTGTCTCTAATGATTCCAAATTTTGCAAAAGGTTTTCTGACCTAATGCATTCAAAGTTTGAAATGAGTAGCATGGGTGAGCTTTCCTACTTCCTTGGTTTACAAGTGAAGCAAACTCTTGATAGTATTTTTATATACCAATCTTAATATGCTAAAGAGCTAATTAAAAAATTTTGGATGTCAGATGCCTCAATTATGAAAACACTCATGCCCTCTAATGTTGTAGTTGATAATGATGAGCAGGGTAAACCTGTTGATCATAAAATATATAGGACTATTGTTGGGTCCTTATTATATTTAATAGCTAGTAGACTAGAAATAATGTGTGTTACCTATATTTGTGCTAGGTTTCAAGTAAATCCCAAAAAATCTCATCTAATTTTATCTAAAATGATTTTGAGATATATAAAAGGTTGTCATAATCTTGGACTCTGGTATCCAATAGAGTCAGAATATGAATTAACTGGAATCTTAGATGCTGACTATGCTTGATGCAGAGTTGATAGGAAAAGCACATAAGGATCTTGTCAGTTCTTGATGATAGGCTTGTGTCTTGGTTTTGTAAGAAGCAAACTTCTATTTTTACTTCAACTGCTGAAGCTGAATACATTGTAGCTGTTAGTTGTTGTTCACAGATTTTGTGGATTCAAAATCAGTTTCTAGATTATGGATACAACTTAAATAATTAAACTATATTTTATGATAATATGGGTGAAATTTATATTGCAAAAAATCTAGTTTTGCATAGTAGGACTAATCATATAGAAATAAGACATCATTTTCTTAGAGATAATATAGACAAAAATAAAATTAATCTTGTCTTTATTTCTACTAATTTACAAAAGGAAGATATTTTCACTAAACCCTTAGATGAAATGAAACATCTTTTCTTCTTAAATCAGTTAGGCATGATTAATGGAGAAGCATTAATTTGATTTTTGTTCTGAGCTCGATGAATTGCACACCTTTCGTCGAACGGAGATCGACGAACTGTTTTCTTTTCATGAGACATTCGTCGAACGGAGATCGACGAACTGTTTGTGAAATTTTCGTTGAACGAAGATCGACGGATTAGTTTCAAGTATCTTTCGTCGAACGCAGCTCGACGAAATATATTTCTTTTGCAAAACTTCCGTCGAGTAGAGATCGACAAAATGTATTTCTTTTGAGATTTTTCATTGAACAAGAGTTCGAGGTGTTGGTTTTCGTCGGATAGAGCTCGTCGCTTCAACCTTTGAAAACTTATGTTTAGGTTTTCATCGAACTCTATCCCACACTTTCTCCATTTCCCTTCTATTACGCTTGATCTTTTATATGTTGCAGGAAAATAGCGGTGTCGCAGGCGATTCTCTCAACATTGTAGTTTGATGCAGGATTTGATATAGATATGGACTCCTTCAGTCATTCTGATCAAATATTTAAGGATATTTCGCAACTGTTCGAGACGCAACATCTGTGAAACTTTATGTGCACCAAAATCAAACTACCTGTCTTGTAAGTTTAGGAATGGGTTAATACTGTAAAGATTCAAGACCCTACAACTATTACTAGATCAGTCACAGGACATCACATTGCTCTAACACCTGATATTTTTTCTTAAATTTTTGGTTTTTTGAATGGTGAAGATGACATAAAAATATCTAGTATTAAATTTGATGAAATGCTAGATAGAATGTGTAACGCCCCAATCCATCGTATAGCATGTGACAGAAGGACTTGCCGGGGCCCGACGCCATATACTGCAGACAGGTAAGGAGATTACAAGTTATTTTCAAATCCAAGTTCACTTAAGAACGCACCCTAACTCAGGCATTCTAGTAGAAGCATTTTGTTTATGAACCCATACCGAACTAGAATGTCGACTATATAATAGGAATGAAAAATGTAAACATAATAGATGTTTTGGTCGTGGCCTTATTACAACTGTTTCATTTTACAACAAGTGATTTCATAAATAGCACGCAGGCCGGCCACACATGAAAACAGTAAATGTTAACCTTTGGGCCTTCAAGGGATAGTTAATTACAGTACTTGGGCTTCAGCCTGCTTCTTTCCACTTGGTTCTCCAGCACCTGCACAAAAGGGCCAACAAAAATGTGGCATACAAAGAAACAGTCAGCATTTTGCTGACCTATTTATCACGATCCCACCCGTTACTCGGGGTTGCATTTCTATATCCCTGCAAATAAGGAATCATATATATTGTGGCATTTACAAAGTGCACTTTAAGTACCATTAAACACATACGTAGGCTCAACGACCACATGCCCCGTGCACTCAGGGCACATTTTTTATGTCCACGACTTCTCGCGTATCACCACCATTAACTTGGTCGTTCAGAGGTCCTTAACTTGAAGACAATGTCATTCAGAGGTAATTAACTTAACGATTAACTTCCCATTCATAGTTACTTAACTTAATGACTCTGTCATTCAGAGGTACTTAACTTGATGACACAGAAATTGGCCTTCACGGCACAATTCATTCTTTTTTCATTTCAGGCTGTTACCCACCAATGCTGGCCAATTTAAGCTCACAGCTTCGCATACAGTGACCCCTAGGTCTCTTTAAGACAGGTCAAACAAAATTTTAGCTCACTCAGAGATATCACCTTGCGATTCTCACTATTGCCCGGTGATATAAACAGTTCTCCAGACTGTGATCTTTTCTTGGTCTTTTCATGGAAATGCTTCCAGTACTTTGATGCAGCATCATATACACCCCTAGACCCCAGATTTCATACGTACATCACAAGCATATCCACGGAGTCTTCTCCAACATACAAATTAAACATCACCAATCCAAACTAACTTGTCTAGATATGCTTCTCACAACATGCCTATTCCGTACTCTACATTTCCGTATCTAAATGAAGGAATATATAGGGATCAAACCGATCTTCCCATTGGAATCTACCCTTTTTCACCTTTTGGTGAGGGGATCCATACAAATATGCATATTGAGGACTTCACTTGTCCTGGAGAAACTCGATACCCTTGTAGTTCTCTTCGTAGCCATGGCGTAGCTTTTCTACGAAGATGGAAAGGAACATGTCGCTCTCCTCCTCACGGATCTAGCTTCGGCTCTTGATTCCAACCACCAGATCTTCTCTAGCAACTTCAAGTTCCACCGAAACCCTAACACCAGCCGAAAGCTCTCTGCTCCAGAACTAGGAAGCAAGGAAGAGAGAGAGAAAAAAAGGAAATAATAACTTCCTCTAGATATGGCCTCGGGTTTTAAACCAGTCATACGATCTCTTCACATCAAAATAAAGCAACGGCTCGGGTTTGAGCTGATAAAATTAACCAGTCATACTGAACTTTAATTTTGTCCCCAACAACTGATGGATTAGCCTCCAATCATTCGAAGTGAAGTGCTCGTCTCAGTCACTCACGATGTTATAGGGTACACCGTGTAATCGTACCATTTGCTCGACATAAAGTTTAGCCAAAATTTCAACTGAATCGTCCCTCTTGTTCGGAATGAAGTGAGCCACTTTAGTCAACCGATCCACAATCACCCAAACAGAATCATTCCCGCATTGAGATCTCGGCAAACCGTCCATGAAATCCATCGAAATATAATCAAACTTCCATTCGGAATAGGTAGAGACTTCTAGGAAACCTCAAGGCTCTGACATTCAGCTTTTACTAAGGTGTAAGTCTGACATTTTTCCACATAATGGGCTATATCTTTCTTCAGACCTAGCCACTAGAACATCTTCTTCATGTCCTTATACATTTTTGTGCTCCCTGGTTAGATTGAATACTTCGTGAAGTGTGCCTCATACAACAATTCTTCACGTAATTTACACATATTCGGGACGCACAAATGACCACCTTTCCGCAACAGGAGACCAGCCTAGGAAAATTGGGCATTTGACCCACCCACTGCATAGCGTTGTAGACTTTCATCAAGTTCCATTGCTCGCCGAAACCTGTCTGCATTATCATATTATACCTCCGTCTAGTTCAGGCATGCACTTGCAGTTGCATTCTTGTCCACACAAGAGATGTCTAAGGCCTCCAAATCCTGAATCAGACGCTCATCATGTATCTACAACAAATTTGCCCTTATGAGATTCCTATGACTTAAGGCATCTATGATAATATTTCCTTTCCCGAGAGTGTAATGAACATCATATGTATAGTCCCCGAGTAACTCCATCCATCTTCGTTGTCATATATTGAGATCTTTTTGATCCAATAGGATATATTGAGATCCTTCTGATCCAATAGGTACTTCAGGCTCTTATGGTCCATGAATATATCAACTTTCACGCTATATAAATAGTGACGCCACATTTTGAGTGCAAAAATAACCGCCGCCAACTCCAAGTCGTGGATGGGATAATTTCGCTCATGCACTTAAAACTGGCATGAGCCATAAGCTATCACCATACAAACCTAAAGAATAATTCAGCCTAAGCTGCTTCCTGATACATCACTATAAATTTCATAGTCGTCTGAATCACATGGCGTCGTCAAGATTGGCGTCGTGGTCAGAGGACCTTTTAGATCCTCTAAAGCTCGTATGCACTACGACGTCCAAACGAACTTCTGATCTTTTCTCGTTAGTGTGGTGAGAGGCAAGGCTATCTGCGAGAAGTTCTCTACGAAGCGCCTATAGTATCCCGCCAGTCCAAGGAAACTCCTGACTTTGTCCATAAATGAAAACACCGGCCACTCCTGTATCGCAACTATCTTCACAGGATCCACCATAATACCCTCTCCACTAACTATATGGCACCGAAAGGCCACTAACAATAACTAGATCTCGCACTTAAAGAACTTGGTGAAGAGCTTGTTCTTTCTCAGGGTGTGCAACACCATCTGCAAATGGTTTGCATGATCTTCTTTAAACTTAGAGTACACTATAATGTCGCCAATAAAGATGATGACAAATAAATCCAAGTACTCTCGAAATGTTCGGTGCATTACGTCCATAAATACAGATGGCGCAATTGTTAAACCCAAACGACATTACCGTTAACTTGTAATGACCATAGCGTGTACCAAAGGCTGTCTTGGGAATATCACATTCCCGAATCCTTAACTAGTATTAGCCAGACATTAAATCCAGCTTTGAGTAGACAGTTGAGCCCACTAGCTGATCGAACAAGTCATCAATCCATAGAATCAGATACTTGTTCTTTTCAATCAGCTTATTAAGCTCTCGATAGTCAATGCATAGTCACAAGCTTCAGTTCTTCTTTTTGACAAATAGGACCGTAGCGCTCCAAGATGACATACTTGGGCATACAAAGCCTTGCTCCAACAACTCTTACAATTGAACACTTAGATCTTCCATCTCCTTTAGTGCAACACGATATGGCGACCGGGCCACAGGTTTCACACCTAGCACCAACTCAATAATGAAGTCAATCTCCCGCTGGGGCGGTAACCCCGGAAGATCCTTAGGAAATACATCATCATACTCCTCTATAGTAGTAACATCTCTCACACTGGGCCTCGGTTCAACAACCTCCAACAGCGTGAAGAACAACTCCATGCCCTTCCAATCTACCTTGACTACTTGGATAGCAGATATCAATTTCTTGCTCGATCCTAGCATACCAACGAATTTAGTCTCTAGTTCGGTGTTCTGCCCCAGTGTGACTTCCTTAGAGTTGCAATCTATATAGGCACGCTGCAGCGAGAGCCAGTCCATACCAAATATTACATCAAACTCCAATATCGATATCACTGATGCTTCCAATCAAAAGTCCTGACATACTATTCACACCTCTACACAAAAGGCTCTTTCCGCGCGCATCAAGCACCCGTTAGGTAGCCGCACATTCAATCAATTTGTTGGCATAAACGAAGGCTCTCCAATACACCCCATGAAGTCTTCCGACAAAAAAGATTGAGAAGCTCCTGTATCGAATAGAGCTCTTGCTGGATACTCCGATGTCAAGACAAAGCCTAAATCAAACCAATCATACAAAAGCAACGCACAAGGTACTAAGTATGAAAAGTAGTAAAAACTGTATTTTAACTCATACCTATTACGACGTCGCTTTGTTGCATGGCCTCCTGTTGGCCAAGATTATAGACTCAGGGTTACATTTGAGATGTAAGTGATTCAACTACTGTCTTTCCCTTCTCAGCATAAGACACACCCGTCTTTTTCTCCCATTTTAGAAGGCTACTCCCGCAATCTCGAGTCATATGCCCCTCCTTGCCACATATATAACTATTGCGCGCTAGGGTTCAAAGAAAATAAACGCAACCGAACTAGCAACCCGATGAGGCAAGTATACCTATCGAATTGTAGCAAGGGGACACAAGTTTCGTATTGAAATCTGGGAACTGTTGTCTATGCTTACTCACACGAACGCTATTATCTTATCGACGGAAAAAATGAGGGTTTAGAGAAAAACTAATTGCAAGGAAGAAAGTAAAGCTATACTAGAAAGAGAACTACCGCAATTAAGTAAAGCTATTAAGCAAAGAACTATGCTAAAAAGGAAACTACTGCAGTTAATTAAAGATCACAAGATAGGTGCTTACTCCGTAAGATAGAAAATATGAAATGGAAATGCACTCGATCAAGATTCACCTCGGCTAAAGACGATTAAGAAAATGCGATAAAAATCTGAACTTAATAGGATAAAGGTCCTTGACCGTGGAGGTTCCTAAATCTTGAACACGCTTCTCTCGAAGTCGTGCCCAACTGAGTTTAGGAAGGTCCGACCGACTCTCGTCTAAATCGGAGGCCTAAAACTCGCTTTACGCGGTGAACCCCACTATTGGATTTTACTCCAATCCGAGAGATTTGGACGTCTGCCTCTTTCGAGGGGTGCGTACAACTCCCTTTACTCTTGAATGCTCACTTCATTCTTTCGGCCTCTCGGCTAGCCCAGAATGAAAGCAAAGGCGGAGAGTATATATCGATAATATACCTCCAACCCATGATTAATCAAGAGTAATTCAAGGCCCTAACCTAAAAAGAAAAGATTAATTAAAACATCATAACTTAATCGCTCTAACCTCGGATCATCAAGATCGAGTACAAGGAGGATTAGTTAATCATAATAGAGTGGAGGAGGGGGGATGAGTAGTAAAGCATAAAAAAAAACACAAGCTAAACAAAGAACAATTCTATTAATGAAAAGGGGCAATTTACACTAATTGAAATTAAAATTACAAGTGCATGAAATTGAAATCCTATTCTAGCCCTACAAGTAGCACTAAGCAAGAGCAAAATTACAATAAAAGCTAGAACAAACTAAAATTAAGCTAGGGTTAAACAAAAATTACAAAGAGAGGGAGAGAGAGAGAGAAAGCATGAAAAAAACTCAAGAACCAAAGGGGCAGCACCTCCCCCTCTCAACCAAAGCCTCCTGAAATGGAGAGGGGGGGTCTCAATTTATAGAATTTTTTCTCGGGTTGGTCATGCCCTAGGGGGGCGTGTCAGGGGGCGTGACAGTACTATGTTGACCTCGGGCTCTGGATTCTGGCGGGAGGGATGATTTCTTCGGTACATCGGTGGTCACGCCCTAGTTCACGCCCGTGTAGGGGGAGCATGACATGCACGTCATGTCCAAATCATTGGTCGGAAATCTGTCAGTCATCGAAAAGTTGATGTCACGCCCCAGGTCACGCCCGTGATGGGGGGCGTGACAGTACTGTTTTCGTGCTGTGGAAAAACGACATTTAATGCGGCGGCAGGCTTTGCGGTAGAGGGCGATGCGCCCACGGTCATGCCTGGTGACATGCCCAGGGGGGCGTGTCAGGGGGCGTGACAGCGGTTTTGACCGTTTTCATGTCCCTTCCAGCAAGAGTCCTGGGGATCGGGTGACACGCCCTAGGTCACGCCCAGGGAGGGCGTGACAGGGGGGCGTTTCAGGTCATTTTTGACAAATTTCCTGAAAACCTGCAAAAGGACAAGAAAATGTTAGTGGCAATAATATTTACATAAAAAGGATAAAAATAAACTAATAATAGACATGATTTGTATACTATAAAATAGAAAATACGATAATAGTTTAGGGTACAAAACGTATTATCAAATTCCCCCAAGCTTAAGCTTTGCTTGTCCCCAAGCAAAAATATAAAAACTAGATATTTATAAAAAGGACTAATCAAAAAGTTCTAATTATGCCTACACAAGTACTATGCGAAATTCTTAGTAGGGAAAAGGTGAAATGTAAGTCTAAAACAATTATTTAGGTATGGTAAAACTTTTATAAACTTTGCTCAATAAAAACAAATCATCCAAAATTTTAACGAGATTTTTAAAATAGACTTAAGCAAAGCAACGAAAATGAAAAACACACATTGAGTTATTACTAGATCCAAGCAATGCATTATAATTATATCAATTTAATTAACAAAAATCTAGGTTTAAATCCAAAACTAAAACTGATTTACTGTTTTTCTTTTCTTAGTTGTTAAATAAAAATCAAAAAGTGTGAATCAAAAGGACTTAAATAGGACAGAAACGTTTGGTTTAGGAATATGATTGGGAGTGGAATTCAAAGATAAACGTGAAGGTTTTAAAATCACACTAAACCAAAGCAAAGAGTTTCAAAAAAAAACTTTCATAAAAATATATACACATTTTTTTTCTTTTTCTTCATTTTTTTTTCATTTTTTTTTCTTTTTTTTCAAAACAAAGGCCATAAATATTTTTATTTTCCTTTTTGAATTGGCCAAACAAAAATAAACATCACTTTTGAACATACTTTTTTTTCGAAAACCTTTCTCCCACAAAAATCACAAAATACCCTATCAAAATCGTCAAAATAATTTATGAAACTCAAAAAGGCTAGTGTGATTCGATAGGTTGGAAATTTTGGCTTTGGTGAAACTGAAATGAAGGGAGGAGCTATCAAATGAAATCGGAAAAAGGCTCAAAAATGGGTAACTAGTGGTAAAAGTTTTTAGGTTGGCAGGAAAGCTCAAACGAAAACAAAAATGGCCTAAATCATCTTCACGCTTTTGAATTTATTTAAAACAAAGGTTTGAAAATTTTCAAAAAGCGAGTCCTAGATAATAAAAGAAGATTGATGAAATTAACTTGAAAATAGAAATAATAGGTGACTTGGATCGTTCACATCTACTACGTTATTCAAAAGTTGACTTTACAAAAATTATTAAAAAATGAAAAAGAAAATAGTGGATGATGAATTTTTGAGAAAGTAAAGGAAATAAAAAAACAAAAAACCATAATAGAAATGCGAGTTTTAGAAAAATATTTCACCTTAACATGCTACCGTGAATTAGAAACACAGCATGGCCAACATTTTACTTGTGAAACATAATTAAAAAGGACGATTAGAAATATTATAATTAACTAAGTTGTTTATAGGAGATTTTGAGTAAAACAAAAACAAAAACTAGGGGTACTATTGAAATACCAAAATATCTAAACCATTCAAAAACACATATATATAATTTTTAATTTTGAGAAATATTCTCCTTTTTTTTTGGATTTTGGAAATTTGTTTTTTTTTAAGATATTCATTTTTTTTATTTTGGAAATATTTAAAATATATACAAAAAGAAAAATATTTACACTAAGCAAAAATGAAGGAGGAAGTTCTCCCCCAAGCTAAAAATAGACATTGCCCTCAATCGCTAAAGAAGGGGATTGGAGAAGGAGAGAAAAAATAAAGTACAGAATTGAAAGACAGAATTGAAATACAGGTACTTCCCCGGATTTATTTGCTGCGAAAGCTGAGTGATGCCGCTCCTCCGAATGTCTTCTTTGGACTTCGTGATGGATTCAGTAATGTTGGAGCAGGCGATCGCAGAAGCTTCAGCTTGTCGGAGCCGTCCGAGGCAAAAATTGTAAAATAATGAAAACAGAAAAAGATAACTTGTGTTGCCTCCCAAGAGCGCCCTTTGGATAAAGCGTCGTTGAGCTCGACGCATCAAAAGAATAATATTGTCCGAAAATATTGTTGTCCAGAAATAAAATTGTTTTTAGCAAAAAATTAAAAGTTCAAGATTAAAGTTCGTGAAGCAGAAACTTAATAATGTTTGGACTGACATCATCATCACCAGAAAAGTAGAGTTTAAGACGTTGACCATTCACTTTGAAATTACCCTAATCAGGGTGAGAAATTAAAACAGTTTCATAAGGAAATACTTCTAAAACAGAAAACGGGCCAGACCAGCGAGATTTTAATTTGCCCGAAAATAAACGTAAACGAGAATTATATAAAAGGACTTGGTCGCCCGACTTAAAGTTTTTAGGGTGCCTTAAGTGTTTATCGTGTAAACGCTTCGTCCGCTCTTTATAAAGTTTATTATTTTCATAAGCATAAGAGCGGCACTCATCGAGTTCATTTAGTTGAAATTTTCGAAGGTCACCGACTGAGTGGGGATCGAAGTTTAAAAATTTTAAAGCCCAAAAGGCGCGGTGTTCTAACTCTACGGGCAGATGACACGATTTTCCATAGACCAGCCGATACGGCGTACATCCGAGGGCGGTTTTGTACGCTGTTTGGTAGGCCCATAAGGCATCGTCAAGTTTGGCTGACCAGTCTTTTCTAGAAGTTGAAGCAGTCTTTTTTAAAATTCTTTTTATTTCTCTATTAACTACTTCGACTTGTCCGTTAGTTTAGGGGTGGTAGGCAGTGGAAATCTTATGCGTAACGCCGTATTTGATAAGGATTTTTGAAAATTACGCGTTACAGAAATGGGAACCCCTATCGCTAACGATTGCGCGAGGCGTACGGAATCTAGAAAATAATTTTTTTTAGAACGTGACTACAACTTGGGAGTCGTTCGTAGGAAGAGCTTGGGCCTCAGCCCATCGTGAAACATAATCAACAACAACTAAAATATATTTGTTTCCGAAGCTAGAAGGAAGGGGGCCAACAAAATCAATTCCCCAGAGGTCGAAAATTGCGCACTCTAAGAAATAATTTTGCGGCATTTCATTTTTATTAGAAATATTGCCCGACCGTTGGCAACTATCACACCTGCTCACAAAGACTTGAGCGTCTTTAAATGAGCTAGGCTATTAAAAACCCACGCAAAGCACCTTGTGAGCGGTGCGAGCAGCTTGATAGTGCCCACCTGTCGGACCTTCATGCAAATGTTTTAGAATATCAATTCCTTCATCAAAAGAAATACATCTCCTTATCACTTGATCCGCACAAATTTTGAAAAGATGCGGGTCTTCCGATAAGTAGTTCTTCAGCTCAGAAAAGAATTTCTTCTTTTGCTGAGAGGAGAACTCTTTTGGGAGCACCCGGGCAACTAGATAGTTGGCGATGTGCGCGAATCAAGGAGAAGTAGATGTATTAACTAAAAGCAGCTTCTCATCAGGAAAATAGTCATTAAAAGGTATTCATTTTATTTTTCTATAAAGGGGTTATCTAATCTGGATAGATGGTCGGCGGCCAAGTTCTCGGCACCTCGCTTATCACGGATCCCTAAGTCAAACTCCTGGAGGAGTAAGACCCAGCGAATCAAGCGAGGCTTGGCATCCGTTTTGCCAAGAAGGTACTTGAGGGCCGAGTGGTCCGTAAAAACAATGATTTTTGAAAGTGTAATATAAGGGCGTAATTTATCAAACGCAAATACTACAACTAAGAGCTCCTTCTCGGTAGTGGTGTAATTTTCTTGTGCAGATGTGAGGGTTTTACTAGCGTAATAGATGGGGTGGAAGTTTTTAGATATGCGTTGACCTAATACGGCTCCCACCGCAAAACTACTCGCATCGCACATAATCTCGAAAGGATGGTCCCACACCGGAGCTTTCATAATCGGTGCGTTAATTAACTTTTCTTTAATTAGTTCGAAAGAAGAAAGGCAAGAGTCATCAAAAATGAATGGAGCGTCTTTTTCTAAGAGATGGGTGAGGGGCTTTGTGATCTTGGAGAAGTCCTTTATAAAACGACGATAAAAACCAGCGTGGCCTAGGAATCTTCTTATAGCTTTTATGTTTGTAGGCGACGGCAAGTTCTCAATAACTTCTATCTTGGCAATGTCTACCTCAATACCTTTAGCAGAAATTTTATGACCCAAAACTAACCCTTCCCTCACCATAAAATGGCATTTTTCCCAATTTAGGGCAATGTTAGTTTCATCGCATCGTTCTAAGACTTTTTCGAGGTTTTCTAAACATCTCTCGAAGGAATCGCCGAACACGGAGAAATCTTCCATGAATACCTCCATAATGCTTTCTACGTACTAGTAAAATATTGCGAGCATACATCGCTGGAATGTAGCTGGCGCATTGCATAATCCAAACGGCATTCTTCGGTATGCGAAGGTGCCGAAGGGACAAGTAAACGTAGTTTTCTCTTGGTCCTCGGGAGAGATGGGTATTTGAAAGTACCCCGAGAGGCCATCGAGAAAACAATAAAAGCTATGGCCGGAGAGACGTTCTAAAATCTGGTCGATAAACGGTAAAGGAAAGTGGTCCTTGCGGGTGGCATCATTTAACTTACGGTAATCTATGCACTTACGCCAACCCGTCACCGTCCGCGTCGGGATTAATTCATTATTCTCATTACTAACTACGGTTATCCCTCCCTTCTTTGGAACTACCTGAACGGGGCTAACCCACTTACTGTCTGATATAGGGTAGATAATTCCTGCGTCTAATAGTTTCATAACCTCGCCCTTAACTACTTCTTTCATGTTCAGGTTTATACGGCGCTGAGGTTGGATAGAGTTACGCGAATTATCTTCCATTAAAATTTTATGGGTACAGAAAGATGGGCTTATGCCCTTGATATCAGAAATTTGCCAAGCAATAGCCCGGCGATGCTTACGTAGAACTAGAAGAAGTTTATCGTTTTGCGTATCCGTGAGGTAGGCCGAAACGATAACTGGTAACTTGGAATCTTTTTCTAAGAAAGCATACTTAAGGTGTTCGGGAAGTTCTTTAAGTTCTACGGTAGGGGGTTATTCATAAGAGGATTTTGAGATTCTTTCTTTTTCAAAAATAATATCTTCATAAACTTTTTTATAAGGAACGTAATAAGGGGTGGGGCTAACAGCCAAGACGGCTTCTTGTAGCGATTCAGTGGGAAGAACAGAGGAAGAACAAAAATCAGAAAATTCTTTTTCAAATTCAGAAAGACAATAAGAAGATTCATCACTTCCTTGCAGTGATTCAGTTGTAAGAGAAGAGGAGCAAAAAGTAGAAAATTCTTTTTCAAAGTCGGAGAGGCAGTAGGAAGAATCATCACTCACGGCGTCTACGAAAAAGCATGAGTCATCGTTTGCTAAGATGTTCTTCATCGAAGGGGTGATAGAAAATGTGACTTCGTCGTCGCCTACTCGAAGGAAGAGCTTACCATTGCTTACATCAATGAAGGCTCTAGATGTGGCAAGGAAGGGTCGGCCAAGGATCAGGGGAATCTCGACGTCTTCTTCAATGTCCAAAATGACAAAGTCCACCGGGAAGATGAACTTGTCAACTTTTACTAGAACGTCCTCCACTATTCCTAACGGGTAGGGTTAAGGCTACCAATCCCTAACTTTTTGAACAACGAAAAGGGCATCAGGTTTATACTCGTGCCTAAGTCGGCTAACGCGTGTTTAACAAAAAGATCACCGAAGACACACGGGATAGAGAAACTACCCGGGTCACTGATTTTCTTCGGCAAACCATTTGTTAAAACGACGGAGCACTCGGCGTTTAGCATGACATGCGAAAGATTCTCTAACTTCTTCTTGTTTGTTAGGAGGTCTTTAAGATATTTGGCATATTTCGGCATCTGCGAAATAGCCTCGTGGAAGGGAAGATTAATGTTGATTTGTTTGAAGATCTCTACGAAGCGGGAGTACTGATCATCTTGACGTTGTCTATTAAGTTCAGAGGGGTATGGAGGAGTTGAATTATTTTTGAAGATGGGTGGTGGAGTGAGATTATTTTCTAAAATAGGGGTGATAACTTCTTCAGCCGAGGGTGGAATTTTTAAAACGGGAGCGGAGCTTTGATTTTTAGAGGCGAGAGCGGAGCTTGCCTCGGGCTCTTCACTTACCATACCGGAGACTTGATTCCCACTCCGAAGAGTTATAGCTTTCGCTTGCTCTCTCGGGTTTGGTTCGGTATTGGAAGGAAGAGACCCTGCGGGTCGCTCAGAAATTATTTTCGCGAGCTGTCCTACCTGATTTTCTAGACTTTTTACGCTTCCGGTTAAAGTTCTTATGGTAGCGTCATTTGTGGTGATATATTTGGAAAGTAATTCCACCAAGCTTGGAGGTTTTGGGTAATTTTGAAGAGGTGGTGGTGGTGGTGCAGAAAAATCATTTTGTGGGGGTGGGTGCATCGCATTCGATGGATTACTCCATGAAAAGTTTTGGTGATTTCTTAAAGCGGGGTTATAACTATTCGGAAAATTAAAACCAGGCGGATGAAAATTCACAGTAGAAAAATTATTAAAAGCAGTTCTAGGCATATTATTAACATAATCTAAATGTTCTGGAGTAGGGGTTGCAGATTCCCATACTTGAGGGGCGGAGGAAGTAGTCATCTCCGTGATTTTTTTGCTTAGGATTTCTACATGCAGAGCGAGCTGGGAGACGTTGTCCACTTCATAGATACCTGCAGGCTTGTTCGGGCGGGACCTAGGCACATTCCACTGATAAGTGTTCATGGCCATGTCCTCAAAAAGCTCAAGAGCGGCTTCCAGGGTCTTATGATTTAAAGTACCGCAAGAAGCTGCATCTATCATTTGCTTCGTGCTTTGATTTAGCCCGTTATAAAATGTCTGCACGTGTAACTATACAGTCAGCGCGTGATGTGGGCATCGTCTTAATAATTCTTTAAATCTCTCCCAGGTTTCATATAGGGTTTAGAGTCTATTTGTCCGAAGGCAGAGATGTCGTTCCAAAGTTTTGCAGTTTTAGCTGGCGGAAAATACTTCGCCAAAAATTTTTCAGTTAGTTCATTTCAAGTGGTTATGCTATTTTTAGGAAGTGTGTTCAGCCACTGCTTAGCTTTAGTTCTTAAAGAGAAGGGGAAGAGTCTTAGCCTGATCGCATCATTTGTGACACCATTAATCTTGAAGGTGTCGCAAATTTCAAGAAAGATAGCTTTATGTGCGTTTGGATCTTCATCTTGAAGTCCGTCAAATTGCACATATTGCTGCACCATTTGAATTATGCTAAGATTTAATTCGAAGTTATTATTTGCTATAGTAGGGAGGACTATACTTGATTCTGTTCCCTCGAGGTTCGGTCGTGCATAATAGCACATAGTCCTTTGCACGGCCTCATCTACGTTGGGTTCTTCCATTCTTAAAGTAGCAAATGACTCGGAGTCCTCAACCGGTACTTGGATAGTAGGACCTTGAAATCGCGATCTTCTCCGAAGAGTACGCTCAATTTCGTGGTCCAAGTACAAAATGACCGACGGACTCCCGCGTCTCATGCACTAAAAGAACAGAAAAGAAGAAGAGGAAGAGAAAAAGGATAAACTAGAAAAAAGATTAAAAAAAAATTTTCTTTTTGAAATAGATTTTTTTTTATAGATTAACTCCCGAACTTCCCAAGGACTACCCCGTGAAGGGTTCGCAAGGTACTAGACAAGACAGTGGCGCTTAAATCCCTTTGCCCTTTTCGATAGAATTAGGTGGCGTAGAAAAATTGTGAGGTTGGTTACTATTAAGAGCGGTGATAAAATTTTTTTGATTTTTAAAATTTTAAAGAAAGAGGATTAGAAAGAGAAGAGATAAAATTAATAGGTTCGTGTTTTCAAAATATCAACGGAAGTTGGTTCCCAGGCAACGGCGCCAAATACTTATTGCGCGCTAGGGTTCAAAGAAAATAAATGCAACCGAACTAGCAACCCGATGAGGCAAGTATACCTATCAAATTGTAGCAAGGGGACACAAGTGTCGTATTGAAATCTGGGAACTGTTGGCTATGCTTACTCACACGAACGCTATTATCTTATCGACAGAAAAAACTAGGGTTTAGAGAAAAACTAATTGCAAGGAAGAAAGTAAAGCTATACTAGAAAGAGAACTACCGCAATTAAGTAAAGCTATTAAGCAAAAAACTATGCTAAAAAGGAAACTACTGCAGTTAATTAAAGAGCACAAGATAGGTGATTACTACGAAAGGTAGAAAATATGAAATGGAAATGCACTCGATCAAGATTCACCTCGGGTAAAGACGATTAAGAAAATGCGATAAAAATCTGAACTTAATAGGATAAAGGTCCTTGACCGTGGAGGTTCCTAAAACTTGAACACGCTTCTCTCAAAGTCGTGCCCAACTGAGTTTAGGAAGGTCCGACTGACTCTCGTCTAAATCGGAGGCCTAAAACTCGCTTTACGCGGTGAACCCCACTATTGGATTATACTCCAATCCGGGAGATTTGGACGTCTGCCTCTTTCGAGGGGTGCGTACAACTCCCTTTACTCTTGAATGCTCACTTCATTCTTTCGGCCTCTCGGCTAGCCCAAAATGAAAGAAAAGGTGGAGAGTATATATCAATAATATACCTCCAACCCGTGATTAATCAAGAGTAATTCAAGGCCCTAACCTAAAAAGAAAAGATTAATTAAAACATCATAAATTAATCGCTCTAACCTCGGATCATCAAGATCGAGTACAAGGAGGATTAGTTAATCATAATGGAGTGGAGGAGGGGGGATGAGTAGTAAAGCATAAAAAAAAACACAAGCTAAACAAAGAATAATTCTATTAATGAAAAGGGGCAATTTACACTAATTGAAATTAAAATTACAAGTGCATGAAATTGAAATCCTATTCTAGCCCTACAAGTAGCACTAAGCAAGAGCAAAATTACAATAAAAGCTAGAACAAACTAAAATTAAGCTAGGGTTAAACAAAAATTCCAAAGAGAGGGAGAGAGAGAGAGAAAGCATGAAAAAAACTCAAGAACCAAAGGGACAGAACCTCCCCCTCTCAACCAAAGCCTCCTGAAATGGAGAGGGGGGTCTCAATTTATAGAATTTTTTCTCGGGTTGGTCACGCCCTCCGACACGCCCTGGGGGGGGGGGCGTGTCAGGGGGCGTGACAGTACTATGTTGACCTCAGGCTCTAAATTCTGGTAGGAGGGATGATTGCTTCGGTACGTCGGTGGTCACGCCCTAGGTCACGCCCGTGTAGGGGGGCGTGACAGGCACGTCATGTCGAAATCATTGGTCAGAAATCCATCAGTCGTCGAAAAGTTGATGTCACGCCCCAGGTCACGCCCGTGACAGGGGGCGTGACAGTACTGTTTTTGTGCTGAGGAGAAACCGCATTTAATGCGGCGGCAGGCTTTGTGGCAGAGAGCGACACGCCCACGGTCACGCCTGGTGACACGCCTAGGGGGGGCGTGTCTGGGGGGCGTGTCAGCGGTGTTGACCGTTTTCATGTCCCTTCCAGCAGGAGTCCTGGGGATCGGGTGATACGCCCTAGGTCATGCCCAGGGAGGGCATGACAGGGGGGCGTGTCAGGTCATTTTTGACAAATTTCCTGAAAACCTGCAAAAGGACAAGAAAATGTTAGTGGCAATAATATTTACATAAAAGGATAAAAATAAACTAATAATAGACATGATTTGTACACTATAAAATAGAAAATATGATATTAGTTTAGGCTACAAAACGTATTATCAATAACATGTGAGCAGAACTATCCAAGATGTTGCTCAAGACGGAGGAGAAGAAGGAGCCGGTGCAGAAGTCTTAGGCTTCTTTTTCCCCCATCGATACCCAAACATTGAAGAACTAGGTACCTTGAACTCTGGCTTCTTCCATGCCAAGTCATTCTTATGCTGCACACGCTTCATGTCTAGCTAAAGGGAAAAGGCCGTATTGACCAAGGTAAGAAAACCCTGCGTCATCGGTTTTGAGAGAAGCACTCGCAGATCATCTCTCAGCACTTGATAGAACCGATTTATTTTTCGTTCCTCATTTGTAATCATAAAGCCTATATATCTTTCCAATCTCGTAAACTCATGCAAGTAGTCATCCACAGACCTCTCGCCTTGAGTTAGCCTTTGAAATTGGTTCTCCATTGTAATCCGCTGTGCCGATGGAACATATCATGCAATAAAACACCTTGATAACTCCTCCATTAAGATCTCGCTCAATGGCCCACCAGCGAACTTGTGCAGCTCCAACTTATAAACCAAAGTCTTGCCTCACCATCCAACAAGAAGGTAGTAACAATGAATTTTTCCACTCTTCTGTTTTAGTTGCCGTCAGGACTCTCTTTATTCTTGAGAGCCAATCTTTGGCTTGTGTAGGGTTCTAGTACTAATAAACATTGGTTGATTAAAACTCATCACGCATTTCAGTATCTTATCCATTGCTCGCCTTGCGGCACATGGCTCAACGACCACTTGTCTCACAACCACGCGCTCCACTACGCCAAACGGTTCATGTACCATCGTAGGAATAGGAGGTTGTCCCTTCCCTCTAGATTGCGTATTCATCATTGTGAACATGGCTTCCGCAACCAACCGTATAGTTTTCGCTGAAGGAGGAGGTGTCAGTGCCTCATTAGGTGCACTACTCTCCACCAAGCACTGGGTTTCCTACTGCCCCGCTCCACTTCGAGTCACCTAAAATATGAAACACACAATTAGGAAACTACGAATATTACCAAAATCAATCACAAGAACATATGTGTTTCGCAAACATATGTATTTTCATTCCAAAGTCGACATTCATGGGTTCAATTATGTTATCACGGTAGCACACATACACATGCTCGCCACACCTTAAAAGAATTTAACCATTAATTCAAATAAGAAAGATCGAGAATAGAATCTGATACAAATTTTGTAACGCCCCCATCCATTGTATAGAGTATGACAGAAGGTCCGACCGGGGCCCGATGCTATATACTACAGATAGGTAAGGAGGTTACAAGTTGTTTCCAAATTCAAGTTCACTTATGAAATCACCCTAACTCAGAGCATTCTAGCAGAAGCATTTTAGTTAATGAACCCATACCGAACAAAAATGTACACTACACAATAGGAATGATAAATATAAACATAACACATGTTTTGGTCGTAGCCTTATTACAACTGTTTCATTTTACAATAAGTGGTGTCATACATCAGCACGCAGGCTGGCCACACATGTAAATAGTAAATGTTCGCCTTTGGGCCTTCAAGGGCCAGTCAATTATAGCACATGGGCTTCAGCTCACAACTTTCCACTTGGCCAGTACCTTCACAAAAGGGTCAACCAAAAAGTGGTAGACAAAGCAACGGTCAGCATTTTGCTGACCCATTTATAACGATCCCACCCCTTACTCGGGGTGACATTTCTCCATCCTTACAAACAAGGCATCATATATATTATGGCATTTACAAAGTGCACTTTAAGCACCATTAGTCACAGACGTAGTCTATGGCCACATGCCTCATGAATTCAGGGCACATTTTTGGTAACCATGACTTCCCGCGTATCACCACAATAAACTTTGTCATTCAGAGGTTCTTAACTTAACGATTATGTTGTTTTTAGGTAATTAACTTAACCACTAACTGCCCATTAAGAGGTACTTAACTTAACGACTCTGTCGTTCAGAGGTACTTAACTTGATGGCATGGTAATTGGCCTTCACGGCACAATTCATTCTTTTTCCATTTCAGGATGGTAGCCACAATTGCAGGGCAATTTAAACTCACAGCTTCACATACAATGACCCCAGGTCTCTTCAAGACAGGTCAATCAAAATTCCCGCTCACTAGGAGCTATCACCTAGTGATACTCACTGTCGCCCGGCGATATCAAAAGTTCTCCAGACTTTGATCTTTTCTGGGTCTTTCCTGGAAATGCTTCTAGTACTTTGATGCAGCATCCTACACACCCATGACCCCGGATTTCACACGTACATCACACGTATATCCACAGAGTCTTCTCCGACACACAAATTAAACATCACCAATCAAGACCAACTTGTACAGATGGGCTTCTCAAATCATGCATATTCCGTACTATACATTTCCGGATCTAAAAGCAGGAATATATGGAGATGAAATCGATCTTCGCATTGGAATCTGCCTTTTTTCACCTTTTAGTGAGGGGATCCATGCAAATATGCATATTGAGGACTTCATTTTTTAGGGAGAAACTCGTTACCCTTGTAGTTCTCTTTGGATCCAAGGCAAAGCTTTTCAACCCAGATGGAAAGGAATATGTCCCTCTCTTATTCTCGGATCTAGCTTCGGCTCTTGATTCTAGCTACCAGATATTCTGCAACAACTTCAAGTTCAACCCAAACCCTAGCCCCAACCGAAAGCTCTCTTCTCTAGAACAAGGAAGCAAGGAAGAGAGAGAAAAAAAGGAAATAATACCTTCCTCAATCCCATCCCTCTACAGATATGGCCTCGAGTTTTATCCCAGCCATACGAACACTCCATATAAAAATAAAGCAATGACTTGGGTTTAAGGTTACAAAGTCAACCAACGCTCAGTGGCCGCACACCAGCCACTTGACACGAGTCACCACTTCGACGACATCTCATTTCGACAATTCATCGAACGGAGTCAAGTTCGTCGAACTCAATTTGTCGATCGGGAGTTGTTCATCGAATGGGTCATAACACTTGACAGAGCCATTATCGTCGAACTCTTCCCGACATTTTCGTCGGGCTCTGCTTGATAATATGTTTTGTAGCCTAAACTATTATCGTATTTTCTAGTTTATATTGTACAAATTATTTCTTATTAGTTTATTTTTTATCGTTTTTATATAAATATTATTGCCACTAACATTTTCTTGTCTTTATGAAGGTTTCCAGAAGTTCGGTAAAAAATGACCTGTCACACACCCCTATCACGCCCTCCTTGGGCGTGACCTAGGGTGTGTCACCCAATCCTGATGAAGCCTGATGACAGAGACAAAATACCAGGAAAAACGGCTGTCACGCCCCCCGGACATGCCCTACCCAGGCATGTCCCCAGGAATGACAAGGGGCGTTTCACCCTCTACCCGAAGCCTGCCGCCGCATTTAATGATATTTCGCCTCAGCATGCCAATAGTACTATCACGTCCCCCATCACGGGAGTGACAGAGGGCGTGACCCCTCCTTTTCTGATGACTGACAGATTTCCGACCAATGATTTATATGCGACATTCATGTAACTCCCACCCTACATAGGCATGACCCAGGGCGTGTACACCGACATACAGAAGCAATCATCCTTCTCGCCAGAATCTAGAGCCCGAGGTCAACCCCATACCTATAACCTCCCCTGACACGCCCCCCTATGGCGTGTTGAAGGGCGTGACCAACCCGTGAACATTTCCTATAAATTCAGACCCCCCTTCAGTTTCAGCAAGCTTGGGTTGAGAGGGGAGGTGCTGCCCCTTTGTTTCTTGTTCATTTTTTAGTGTTCTTCTCTCTTTCTCTCTTTTTCATTTTATGTTTTCCCTTAACCCTTGTTTAGTTTTAGCCTTTGAAATAACTTTAATTGTAATTTATGCACTTGTTTTAGTTGATAATTGTAGGGCTAGAATAGGATTTTAATTTCGTGCAAGTGTAATTTTTCATTTCAAGTAGTGTAGCTCACTTTCATTATTAATAAAAGTGCACTTTTCTTAGTTGTGTTCCTATTATGCTTTACTAATCATCCCCCCTCATCTACTCTATTATGATTAACTAATCCTCCTTGTACTCGATCTTGACGATCCAAGGTTTGAGTTATTAAGTTATGATGCTTTAATTCTACCTTTTCTTTTTAGGGTTTTAGACCTTGAATTACTCTTGAATTATCTTGGGTTGGAGATATATCATCGATATATATTCTCCACCTTTTCTTTCATTCTTGTCTAGTCGAGAGGTCGATAGTATGAAGTGAGTGCTCAACTGTAAAGTGAGTTGTACGCACACCTCAAGAGAGGCAGACGTCTAAATCTCCCGGATTGGAGTAAATTCAAATAGTGGGGTTCACCGCGTAAAGCGAGCTTTAGGCCTCCAATTTAGACGAGAGTCGTTCGGACCTTCCTAAACTCAGTTGGGCACGACTTCGAGATAAGCATGTTCAAGCTTTAGGAACCTCCATAGTCAAGGACATTTACCCTATTAAGTTTAGTTTTCTTTATCGCATTTCTTAGTCGACTTTAGCCGAGGTGATTCTTGATCGAGTGCATTTACATCTCATAGTTTCAACCCTTCGTTGTAATTGCCCTCAAATAGCTCTTTATTTAACTACAGTAGTTCTCTTTCTAGCATAATTTTATTTCCTTTATTGCAATTAGTTTCTCTAAACCCTAGTTTTTTTCGTCGATAAAATAATAGCCTTTGTGTGAGTAAGTGTACTCAACAGTTCTCGGATTTCAATACGACACTTATGTACCCTAGTTGCAGTTCGATTGGTTTACTTGCATCATTGGATTGCTAGTTCGGTTTCTTTTATTTTCTTCGAAAATTAGCGACCACAAAGTTTTTGGCGCCCTTGTCGGGGATCAACTTTTGTTGATATATTGAAAACACGAACCTATCAAATTTATCTCTTCTCTTTCTCATCCTCTTTCTTAAAAATTTTTAAAATCAAAACAATTCTACTACCGCTCTTAATAATAGCCCACTTCACAATTTTTCTACGCCACCTAATTCTCTCGAAAAGGGCAAAGCGGCTTTAAGTGCCGCTATCTTGTCTAGTACGTTGTGAACCCTTCATCGGGTAGTCCTTGAGAAGTTAGGGAGTTAATCTATTAAAAAAAGTCTATTTAAAAAAAAATCTAGCTTTTCTTTTTATTTTATTTTATTTCTCTTTCTTCTCTTCTCTCCTTTTAGTGCATGACCCGAGGGAATCCGTCGGTTATTTTGGACTTGAACCACGAAATTGAGCGTATTCTTCAGAGAAGATCGCGATTTCAAGGTCCTACTATCCAAGTGCCGGTTGAGGACTCCGAGTCATTCTCTACTCTAAGAATGGAAGAACCCAACATAGATGAAGCCTTGCAAAAGAATATATCCTATTATGAATGACCGAATCTAGAGGGAACAGAATCAGGCATAGTCCGCCATGCTATAGCAAATAATAACTTCGAATTAAAGCATAGCATAATTCAAATGGTGTAGCATGATGTGCAATTTGATGGACTTAAAGATGAAGATCCGAATGCATATATAGCAAGCTTTCTTGAAATTTGTGACACCTTCAAGATAAATTGTGTCACAAATGATGCAATCAGGCTAAGACTCTTCCCCTTCTATCTAAGAACTAAGGCTAAGCAGTGGTTGAACACTCTGCCTAAAAATAGCACAACCACATGGAATGAATTAACTAAAAAATTTTTGGCAAAGTATTTTCCGCCTGCTAAAGCTGCAAAACTTAGGAACGAAATTTCCGCTTTTGGACAAATAGACTCTGAAACCTTATACGAAACCTGGGAAAGATTTAAAGAATTATTAAGACCATGCGCACATCATACGCAGCCTGTATGGTTACAAGTGCAGACATTCTATAACGGGCTAAATAAAAATACAATGCAAATGATAGACGTAGCTTCTGGCTGTACTTAAAATCATAAGTCCCCAGAAGCAGCTCTTGATCTTTTCGTGGACATGGCCATGAACACTTATCATTGGAATGTGCCTAGGACCCGCCCGAACAAGCCTGCAGGTATCTTTGAAGTGGACAACGTCTCCCAGCTAGCTCTGCAAGTAGAAATCCTAAGCAAAAAGTTAACGGAGATGACTGATGCCTATGCCCCTCAGGTATGGGAATCTGCAACTCCTTCCACTGAACATTTAGATTTTGTTAAAAATATGCCTAGAAGCGCTTTTCATAATTTTTCTGCTTCGAATATTCCTGCGCCTGGTTTTAATTTCCCGAATAGTTATAATCCTGTCATAAGAAATCATCTGACATTTTCGTGGAGTAATCCATCGAATGATATGCGCCCGCCACCACAAAATGATTTTTCTGCACCACAAGCACCACCTCCTATAAATTTTCAAAAACCTCCATGTTTGGAGGAAATGATTGCAAAATATATAAATGTGAATGTCGCTACGATAAGAACCCTAACCGAGTCCGTAAAATGTATAGAAAATCAAGTAGGACAGCTCGCTAAAATTATTTCTGAGTGACCCACAGGGTCTCTTCCTTCCAATACCGAGCCCAACCCGAGAGAGCAAGCGAAAGCTATAACTCTTCAGAGTGGGAAGCAAGTTCCCAGTATGGTTAGTGACATGCCCGAGGCAAGCTCTGCCCCCGCTTTTAAAAATCAAAGCTTCGGTCATGTTTTTAAAAATCAATGCTCCGCTCCCATTTTAAAAATTCCACCCTCTACTGAAGAAGTTATCACCCCCATTTTATAAAAAGATCTCACTCCACCACCCATCTTTATAAATAATCCAAATCCTCCTTACCCTTCCGAACTTAATAAACAACATCAGGACGATCAATACTCCAATTTTTTTAGAGATGTTTAAGCAAATCCACATAAATCTTCCCTTCCATGAAGTGATTTCCCAGATGTCGAAGTACACCAAGTACCTTAAGGACCTCCTGACCAACAAAAAGAAGTTAGAGAACCTTTCGTACGTCATGTTAAACGCCGAGTGCTCTGCGATTTTGATAAACGGCTTACCAAAGAAAATCAGTGACCCGGGTAGTTTTTCTATTTCGTGTGTCTTTGGTAATCTTTTTGTCAAGAACGCATTAGCTTACTTAGGTGCGAGTATTAACCAGATGCCCCTCTCGTTGTTTAAGAAGTTAGTAATTGGTAGCCTCAACCCCACACGCATGAGTATCCAGCTCGGCGACAGATCTGTCAAGTAGCCATTAGGAATAGTGGAGGATGTCTTAGTAAAAGGTTACAAGTTCATCTTCCCGATAGACTTTGTCATTCTGGACATTGAAGAAGACGTCGAGGTTCCCATGATCCTTGGCCAATCATTCCTTGCAACCTCCCGAGCTATCATTAATGTAAGCAATGGTAAGCTCTTCCTTCGAGTAGGAGACGACGAAGTCACTTTCTTTATCACACCTTCGATGAAAAATACCTTAGCAAATGATGACTCCTGCTTTTTCGTGGATGTCGTGAGTGATGAATCCTCCTATTGCCTCTCTAATTTTTAAAAAGAATTTTTTGCTTTTTGTTCCCCCTCTTCTCTTCCAACTTAATCGTTACACCTAAGTGAAGAAAGTGTAGAATCCTCTTATCTTTTATCTGAGTTTGAAAAAGAATTTTCTAATTTTTGTTCCTCTTCTACTCTTCCAACTGAATCTCTGCAAGAAGCTGCCTTGGCCACCAGCTCCACCCCTTTTATTTTTCCGTCTAAAACGATCTACGATGATATAATATTTGTAAAAGAAAGAATTTCTCAAAACTCTTATGAAGAACCCCCTACCCTAGAACTTAAAGAACTTCCTGAACATCTCAAGTAAGCCTTCTTAGAAAAAGACTCCAAGCTGCCAATTATAGTTTCGGCGTACCTCACGGATGTCAAAAATGAAAAACTTTTTTTAGTTTTACATAAACATCGCCGAGGTATTGCTTGGCAAATTTCCGATATCAAGCGCATAAGCCCATCTTTCTGCACTCATAAAATTTTAATGGAAGATAATTCACATAACTCCATACAACCTTAGCGCCGCAAAAATCCCAACATGAAAGAAGTAGTATAGGGCGAGGTTATGAAACTCTTAGACGCAGGAATTATCTACCCTATATCCGATAGTAAGTTGGTTAGCCTTGTTCATATAGTGCCGAAGAAGGGAGGGATAACTGTAGTTGTAAAAGAAAATAATGATTTAATCCTGACATGGACGATGATGGGGTGGCACATGTGTATAGATTATCGTAAGTTGAATGACGCCACCCGCAAGGATCACTTTCCCTTACCATTCATTGATCAAATTTTAGAATGATTATCCGGCCATAGCTTTTATTGTTTTCTCGATGCTCTCTCGGGGTTTTTTCAAATCCCCATATCTCCCGAGGACCAAGAGAAAACTAGGTTTACTCTTATGGATTGTGCAATGTGCTAGCTACATTCTAGTGATGTATGCTCGCTATCTTTGACAAGTTTGTAGAAAGCATTATGGAGGTATTTATGGATAATTTCTCTGTGTTTGGCGATTCCTTTGATAGATGTTTAGAAAACCTCAAAAAAGTCTTAAAACGATGCGAAGAAACTAACCTTACACTAAATTGGGAAAAATGCCATTTTATGGTGAAGGAAAGGTTAGTTTTGGGTCATAAAATTTCTGCGAGAGTTATTGAGGTAGAAATTGCGAAGATAGAAGTTATCGAGAAGCTGGCACCGCCTACAAATATAATGGCTATAAGAAGTTTCTTAGGTCACGCTGGTTTCTACCGCCGCTTCATAAAGGACTTGTCCAAGATCACCAAGCCCCTTACCCATCTTTTAGAAAAAGTTGCCCCATTAATTTTTGATGACTCTTGTCTTTCTTCCTTCGAATTAATAAAAGAAAAGTTAATTAACGCACCAATTATGATAGCTCCGGTGTGGGACCTTCCATTTGAGATAATGTGCGGTGTGAGTAGTTTCGCGGTGGGAGCCGTATTAGGTCAATGCATATCTAAAAACTTCCACCCCATCTATTACGGTAGTAAAATGCACACATCTGCACAGGAAAATTACACCACGACTGAGAAGGAGCTCCTAGTTGTAGTATACGCTTTCGATAAATTCTGTCCTTATATTACACTTTCGAAAATTATTGTTTTTACGAACTACTCGGCCCTCAAATATCTTCTTGCCAAAACGGATGCCAAGCCGTACTTGATTCACTAGGTCTTACTCCTCAAGAGTTTGACTTAGAGATCCGTGATAAGCGAGGAGTCGAGAACTTGGTCGTCGACCATCTCTCAAGATTAAACAATCCCTTTATAGAAAAATTAAATGAAAAATCTTTTAATGATTATTTTCCTAATGAGAAGCTGCTTTCAATTAACACATCTACCTCTCCTTGGTTCGCACACATCGCCAACTATTTAGTGGCCCGGGTTCTCCCAAAAGAGTTCTCCTCTCAGCAAAATAAGAAATTCTTTTCTGAACTGAAGAACTATTTTTGGGAAGACCTGCATCATTTCAGAGTCTGTGCGGATCAAGTGATAAGGAGATGTGTTTCTTATGAAGAAGGTTTAGATATTTTGAAACACTTACATGAAGGTTGTTGGGTATTGCATCCTCAATGTACCTGATTTGAAGAAGCCCCTGTGCAAGCCAAGGTAAATAGACATTGTATTTGATGAAATATTTTCTAGTTGTGCTTGCAGTTATTCCACGCTAAGTACACACCAATGTCAGGGTGCAGTGGGTCAATATACATGGGTCTGTGCAACGTAATCCCTCGTTGAGCAGATCAGTGTGTTGGCCTACGTGTACTCTCTCTATTGGGGTGTACTTAATTTCAAGTACAGGGCTATAATAAAGCAAGAGCAGACAAGGAGCAAGGATGGGCCAAAGACCTGCTCACGGGTGGAAAGACGAGAATTCGTCTAAGTATAATTCGTCGAGAATCACTAAGTGATTCTCGCTGATTCGTCGAGAATCACTTGGTGATTCTCGACGAGACGACGAGAATCACTAGTTGATTCTTGCCGGGTTGGGCCGGCTGTCGCGACGCAGTCAGAAAAATTATCTAAGGCAGAATCGTCGAGAATCACCAAGTGATTCTCGCCAATTCGTCGAGAATGACTTTGCATTCTCGACGAGTCGGCGAAAATCCAAGGTGACTCCCACCGATTCTCCCCGGCCTCTATAAACTGTGTAACCAGAATTCTCTAAGTAGAATTCGGCGAGAATGGTAAGGGATTCTCGCCGATTCGTCGAGAATCACTCACGATTCTCGCCGAATTTGACTTGGGCATTTTTCCAAGTCTGTCTGGACCGGTCCACGTTATCTGCGGTATTTTGAACCGGACTTCGGTCTTTCTGCTGGTGGGGCCCACAACGGTCATCTCTTGACCTAGTGTATAAATACTCTGGTATTTGTGTACAGTATCACATATAGAACACATACGAAAGAAAGCGGCCGACGAAACCCTAATCTCGCGATCTTGCTCCCCTTCGTCGTCGCAGCCGATCACCGAAGCCGATCTCGATCTCCTCCAGATCCTCGGTGATAGAAGCCAAGTCCCGCATAGTGTCTCACGTGTCTATCCAGCGATCCTTTGTCTCTTGATTTGAGATAGGGAAATTTTTCCCCATCCAAATTGATCGAGACGATCGATCCTCGTGTGACCGTTGGTAGACCTTGCCGACTTCGCTAAGAAGATTGGATCTCCAGTGCTTTGCTGCTGTGTTCGGTTGCCGCTGCCAACACCGAGAGCCTTGCCGCCGCTTGACGCCGGCGCCATTCTCGGGGAGATCCTCTCTAAGTGAGATCTAGGGTTATGGACTCTTCGTTGACTTCAAGAACACGTCGTCGAACGAAGAGGGACACCCTATTCTCCTTACGTTGTTTGTATTTCTTACAAGCTATTTTTATTTCATTGTAAAGGACCAATTGGTCTCTAGTTGTAGGGTTGGGTGCAACCCGTGTTGTGGGAGTGTTGACTCCTACGTGTGGAAGGGTTCCTTCCGTTAGTGCAAGGATTGGATTTCAATCCTGTTGGTGAAGTGACCGAGTCGTCCCTGGTTGGGAGATATGTCGAAGGGGGAAAGTGGACGTACCCAAATCAGGGAACCACTATAAATTGCATGTGTCCTCTCTGTGCTTTGTTGTTTTATTTTCTTGTGCAGGTAAAATTTCAATTCCGCTAACACGCTGCAAAGACACCTATTCCCCCCCATAGGTGAAGGTAGTTGACACTAGGTGGACTTTCAAGTGGTATCAGAGGGAGGTTGCTCATCAAAAAGGTTCACACCTTGAGTAGAATCCTGCCACCAGTGTCAAGAAGCAGACATATATCCTCCATGGACGGACTCAAGCACTCTGGCAAAATCCCAGTATACACCAGACTGAACTTTCCTATCTGGAAGGAAAGAATCAGATTCTACATGGAAGCAGTCGACCCCCGGCTCTTCATGATAGTGGAGGAGGGACCTTACATTCCCACTAAGGCCTCCACCATTGATCCTACCAAGAAAGTACCCAAGAAACTTTCGGAAATGGACAAGGACGAAATGGTGCTGTTCGGACTCGACAAGAAAGCTCAGAACATCCTGGTGAGCGTAGTTGACGACTCTATGATGCAGAACTTCAGCAACTGCAGGACAGCCAAGGATCTCTGGAGCTGTCTGATTGTCCTAATGGAGGGCACAGATGAAGTGAGGGACGATCGGAGATCCCTCCTCAATCAGAAATATGAGGCCTTCAGACAAGGGCCAAAGGAGGAGATCGGAGTCACCTTCGAAAACTTCCTCAAGATCGTCAATGCACTCAAAGGATATGGAAGAGTGTTCACTGACGGTGTACTCAATGATAAATTCCTTAGGTCCCTCACTAAGGAATGGGACACAAAGATCTGCACCATCCATGAGTTTGGCAGACTTGCGGAAATCGACCCTCAGATTCTGTTCGGGAAGCTCATGTCCTATGAGCTTCAGTTGAACACAAGGAAGGCTGAAGAGGAAGCAAAGAAAGCCGCGGCCAAGGAAAAGACGGTGGCTCTGAAGGCCATTCAATCCAGAAAGGGTAAGGGTGTTGCTTCCTCCCGTGCGTGGAAGAGGGATGAAGAGGAAGACTTTGAGCCGAGCTCCTCCGGATCAGAGTTATCTGAGGAAGATTTCTCCCTTATCACATGGGAATTCAAGAAGTTCCTCAAGCTGAGGAATCAGAGAAAGAGAAACGGCTCCTCCTCAAGGGATCAGAAGAAGAACTATTCTTCTGACAGGTATGTTTCCAAACCGAACAAACACCGCTCTTCTGACATTATATGCTTTGGTTGCAACAAGCCAGGACACATCGTGGCCGACTGCCATCAAGGCAAGAGGGAAAAGGGAAAGGGAGAGGAGCACAGTTCCTCAAAAGACAAGAAGAAGGAGAGGAGTTACATCGCAAAGAAGCCAAAGACGCTGAGTGAATCTGACACGTCAGACACCAATGATGATGAGGAAGCCTACTTTGGGCTAATGGGTCGCTCTGACTTAGAAGGAGAATGCCCCCCATTTACTGGGAAGGTAAAAGCTCACACCCCTCTCTCCGACTCTGACTCTGATCCTGAGTCTCAGGATGATGATGCTGAGGATAGCCCCTCTGCCCTTGAAGCTGAGCTCCTAGATAAGTATGAGCTTTTGCTCAATACATTCCTGAAATGTCGAAAGAAACTGAAGGCGGAGAAAAAGGAAGTTAAATTCCTTAAAGGTGAGAGTGTATCCCTGAGGGAAGAGATCACCAGTTTGATCTCCCTCTGACAGGAGCACTTGGACCTGACTTCAAAGCATTCAGAGTCTCTTAAGCTCCTTGATCTTAAGCAGGAGGAAGTCGACAAGTTGGAAGAACTACTTGCGACAGAAAGGAAGATCGTCAAGAGCTTCTCTATGCCAAAAACTGTTCTTCCATTAGTTGATACCTTCTCTGCTCAAGCCAAAGGTGCTGGCTTGGGGCACGTAGGGGTATCTAGCTCCTCGTCCAGGAGAAACAGGAACAGGAGAAAGAATAAGGCTGCCAAGAAAGCCTCTGCTGATGAGAAAGGAAAGGCCCCACTCAGTCCTGTTGAGTTCAGAAAGCCTAGCTTTCCCTGTAACCAACATGACTTTGAGTCAACATATGGGCATCACTTCAGGCCCTCGGTTGCAAAGCCGAAGAGCCGATATGATGGGTGGACCTTTCCCCGTAACTTCAGTGAGAGTGTCTTCAAGGCACCTTATGAGGAAATCCATTTAGGAAATTATGGTCAATTCTCTAGCAGCCATAATAGGAAGCTGGCACCTAAGGCCAAGCATGTTACACTTAAAAGCCAAGAGGTGAAGAAGTCATGTGACTGTGGTCATTATGTTGCCTCCACCTCCAGGTCTTCGGCCCCAGCTGAACCCCACGTTTCAAGGGTAAAGCAGGCGCCCAAGAGGAAGTATAACCGGTTTGACTGCTGGTGCTGTGGCAAAATTGGTCACTTTGCCGTGGATTGTTGGTTTAATCCAAGGTTTAACGAGACTCCTTATGTTAGCAATGCGAGGCCGACCACTCGTAGAATTAACCAATCGAGGGGGAGTATGCTAACAAGGAATCTAGGACCCAAGTTTGATTGGGTTCCTAAGGCAAATTAATTCTGTTTTGGAGGGATGTCCAAAGGCCAACAAAACTCCTATTTGGTATTTGGACAGTGGATGCTCCCGTCACATGACCGGGACAAGAAGCCTGCTGAGGGAGTACTCTCCAGTCGAGGATGGACCCAAAGTCATATTTGGGGGATCTGATCGGGGAGTCACCAGAGGTTACGGTACGATTTCCAACAGTATACTCTCTATCACTAACGTAGCTTATGTTGAAGGGTTAAATCACAACCTGATCAGCGTAAGCCAGTTATGTGGTAAAGGGTATGACGTTAAGTTCTGAAAGGATAAATGCCTGATAATATCATGTGACTCTTCGGAGACCGTATTAACAGGCATTAGGAGCAGAAATATTTTCTATTTAGACTTTTTTAGTTTAGATTGTTCTACCCCAGTATGCCTCGTTGCTAAAGGCAGTGCATCTCTTTGTGAACAATGGCACAAGAGATTGGCACACATTAATTACAAGACGATTAATATGCTGTTTTCCAAAGACTTAGTAATGTATGCTCCCCTTATTAAGTGCATCAAAGATAGTCCATGTCCTGCCTGTCAAATGGGCAAGCAGACTCGGGCTACCTTTAAGGGCATCCCAGACAAAGATTCCTCCAGATGTCTATATCTTCTGCACATGGACTTGTTTGGTCCAATGCAAGTTCATAGCTTAGGAGGGAAGTCGTATACGCTAGTGATTGTAGATGATCACTCTCGGTTTACGTGGGTGTTCTTTTTAAAACGCAAGTCTGATACGTTTGACATCTTAACCAGTTTTGTCAAGCAGATACAGAACGAACTTAACTGCTCAGTGGTCAAAATCAGAAGTGACCACGGAACAGAGTTTGAGTCTGGGGCTATGACAGAGTTCTGTGAAGAGCTTGGTATCCTTCATGAGTTCTCCTCCCCTCGCACTCCTCAACAGAATGGAGTGGCGGAGAGGAGGAATAGAACACTCATTGAAGCGTGCACGACAATGTTGAATGACGCTTCTCTCCTAGAATACTTCTGGGCCGAGGCTGTCAACACGGCCTGTCATGTACAAAACTGGGCATTGATCAACAAGAGCCATCGTAAGACTCCTTATGAGCTACTGAAAGGCAAGAAACCAACCATGTCCTATCTTAGGATTTTTGGCTGCAAATGTTATGTACTGAATAATGGGAAGTACCCGCGTACTAAGTTTGGTGAAAAATGCTTCGAAGGCATATTCATGGGCTATAGTAGCCACAGTCGGGCTTACAGAGTTTTCAACAAGAAAACTCTAGTGGTAGAGGAATCAATAAATGTTATATTTGATGAAGGAAACTTGCTTAACTGCAAGACTTCTAGTTGTCTTCCTGAAGCTGCAGGTGCCAGACTCGAAAAGCTTCAACTGGATGATTCCGAGAAAGATGCAACTCCAAAGTATGTCAAAGTCTCCACATCTACGCCGATCGGAGAAGTTGAAGCTCAAAATGAGGCAAATCCTTTAGAAGAAGGAGATGCCCAAGAAATAGTTGAAGTTCCTGATGCAAGAGTTCTAGAGTTCAGACACGTGAGGGATCATCCCAGAAATCAAATCATTGGAGATCCCCGAGACGGTGTCAGAACTCGCCGAGGTACTCTTAACGAGATCTTGCATCTTAGCTTTCTGTCGCAGGTGGAGCCAAAGAAGTTCGACGAAGCGAACAAAGACGCATCGTGGATTTTGGCCATGCAAGAGGAGCTGCATCAATTCGAAAGATGCAAAGTCTGGACGCTGGTTCCCAGACCAAAGACGCAAAATGTGATTGGCACCAAGTGGATCTTCAGAAACTAGTTGGATGAACATGGAGTCATCATCAAGAACAAAGCCAGACTGGTGGCTCAAGGATATAGACAGGAGGAGGGGATTGTCTTTGACCAGTCGTTTGCACCAGTTGCTCGGCTCGAGGCAATCCGGCTATTCCTAGCCTATGCCTCTCACAAAGGATTCACAGTCTATCAGATGGACGTGAAATCGGCTTTCTTGAATGGAGATTTGAAAGAGGAAGTATACGTTGCTCAACCTCGTGGTTTTGTCAATCCTACTTATCCTAATCATGTATATTTTCTTAATAAAGCACTATATGGCCTAAAACAAGCTCCTCGAGCTTGGTATGAGACATTGTCTAGTTTTCTTCTTGAGAACAAGTTCTCTAGAGGAAAAATAGATAAGACATTGTTTCTCAGGGAAGTCAAAGGCAAGATTTTGCTGGTGCAACTCTATGTTGATGACATTATATTCGGCTCAACGGACAACAATCTTTGCAAAAAGTTTTCCAAACTTATGCAAGGAAAATTTGAAATGAGCAGTATGGGAGAGCTGAAGTATTTCTTGGGACTTCAAGTGAAACAGTCTTAGGAAGGAATCTTCATTTCTCAGACGAAGTTCACAAATGAACTCCTCAAGAAATTCGGAATGGAGAATGCAACCTCTATGAGGACTGCAATGGGATCCACTATGTATCTGGATAAGGATGAGAAAGGTAAACCTTTCGATGAAACCAAATGCAGAAGCATCATTGGATCCCTGCTCTACCTTACTGCCAGTAGACCGGATATCATGTTCTCCACATGTGTTTGTGCCAGATATCAGGTGAACGCTAAGGAATCACATTATGTCGCTGCAAAGCGAATTCTTATATACCTTAAAGGTACTCCCAATCTTGGCTTGTGGTACCCGAGAAACAATGATGTCGAGCTAATAGGTTTTTCAGATGCTGATTTTGCAGGGAGTAGGGATGACAGGAAAAGCACCTCCGGGACGTGCCGATTCCTCGGAAGAAGGCTTATCTCCTGGAACAGCAAGAAGCAAAATTGTGTCGCAACCTCCACAGCAGAGTCTGAGTATATCTCGGCAGGAAGCTGTTGCGCACAACTCCTATGGATACGGAACCAGTTAGCAGACTATGATCTCCAGTTCAAGGAAGTACCAATGTACTGCGACTCCTCAAGTGCAATTGCTATCGCAAACAATCCAGTATTGCATAGCAGAACGAAGCATATTGAAGTGTGCTACCACTTCATTCGGGAGCACGTGGAGAACAAGGACATCTCTCTCTGCTATGTCCCCACGAACAAGCAGATTGCAGATATTTTCACAAAGCCCCTAGACGAGGCCAAGTTCAGTCTCTTCAAAACTGAATTGGGGATGCTCAACTATGAGGAATGAAGACTCCATACGCTCCTGGCTCGTGCATCTAGGGGGAGCATCTGCCAGAAACTCAAGTGAAAACATAAGTGCACGAACTGAGGGGGAGCATGGTGTCAGGTGCACCAGACCCAGATTTGCAGAAGCCGAAAAGGGGGAGATTACCCTCTCGGCTAAGGCTAAGGTAGCTCAATGTTCTAGTCTGCTCTCAAGTAACTGGTAATGCATATCCTTATCACCTCACTTTTAAGTTTCGGTTTTTCATTCCTATATGCTCTATTCACCTTAGCTTGTAGGGTTTAGGCTTCTTTAAATAGGGGGAGATTGTTGGGTATTGCATCCTCAATGTACCTGATTTGAAGAAGCCCCTGTGCAAGCCAAGGTAAATAGACAATGTATTTGATGAAATATTTTCTAGTTATGCTTGCTGTTATTCCACGCTAAGTACACACCAATGTCAGGGTGTAGTGGGTCAATATACACGGGTCTGTGCAACGTAATCCCTCGTTGAGCAGATCAGTGTGTTGGCCTACGTGTACTCTCTCTATTGGGGTGTACTTAATTTCAAGTACAGGGCTATGATAAAGCAAAAGCAGACAAGGAGCAAGGATGGGCCAAAGACCTGCTCACGGGTGGAAAGACGAGAATTCGTCAAAGTATAATTCGTCGAGAATCACTAAGTGATTCTCGCCGATTCGTCGAGAATCACTTGGTGATTCTCGATGAGTCGACGAGAATCACTAGTTGATTCTTGCCGGGTTGGGCCGGCTGTCGCGACGCAGTCAGAAAAATAATCTAAGGCAGAATCGTCGAGAATCACCAAGTGATTCTCGCCGATTCGTCGAGAATGACTTTGCATTCTCGACGAGTCGGCGAAAATCCAAGGTGACTCCCACCGATTCTCCCCGGCCACTATAAACTGTGTAAACAGAATTCTCTAAGTAGAATTCGGCAAGAATTGTAAGTGATTCTCGCCGATTCGTCGAGAATCACTCACGATTCTCACCGAATTTGACTTGGGAATTTTTCCAAGTCTGTCTGGACCGGTCCACGTTATCTGCGGGATTTTGAACCGGACTTCGGTCTTTCTGCTGGTGGGGCCCACAACGGTCATCTCTTGACCTAGTGTATAAATACTCTGGTATTTGTGTACAGTATCACATATAGAACACATACGAAAGAAAGCGGCCGACGAAACCCTAATCTCGCGATCTTGCTCCGCCTTCATCGCCGCAGCCGATCACCGAAGCCGATCTCGATCTCCTCCAGATCCTCGGTGATAGAAGCCAAGTCCCGCACAACGTCTCACGTGTCTATCCAGAGATCCTTTGTCTCTTGATTTGAGATAGGGAAATTTTTCCCCGTCCGAATTGATCGAGACGATCGATCCTCGTGTGACCGTTGGTAGACCTTGCCGACTTCACTAAGAAGATTGGATCTCCAGTGCTTTGCTGCTGTGTTCAGTTGCCTCCGCCAACACCGAGAGCCTTGCCGCCACTTGACGCCGCCGCCGTTCTCGGGGAGATCCTCTCCAAGTGAGTCTAGGGTTGTGGACTCTTCGTTGACTTCAAGAACACGTCGTCGAACGAAGAGGGACACCCTATTCTCCTTACGTTGTTTGTATTTCTTACAAGCTATTTTTATTTCATTGTAAAGGACCAATTGGTCTCTAGTTGTAGGGTTGGGTGTAACCCGTGTTGTGGGAGTGTTGACTCCTACGTGTGGAAGGGTTCCTTCCGTTAGTGCAAGGATTGGATTTCAATCCTGTTGGTGAAGTGACCGAGTCGTCCCTGGTTGGGAGATAGGTCGAAGGGGGAAAGTGGACGTACCCAAATCGGGGAACCACTATAAATTGCCTGTGTCCTCTCTGTGCTTTGTTGTTTTATTTTCTTGTGCAGGTATAATTTCAATTCCGCTAACACGCTGCAAAGACACCTATTCCCCCCCATAGGTGAAGGTAGTTGACACTAGGTGGACTTTCAAAGGTCCGATAGGTGGGCACTATCAAGTTGCTCGCACAACTCACAAGGTGCTTTGCGCTGGTTTTTACTAGCCTAGCCGGTTTAAAGGTGCGCAAGCCTTTGTGAGTAGGTGTGATAGTTGTCAACGGTCAGACAACATTTCCAATAAAAATGAAAGGTCGCAAAATTATTTCCTTGAGTGCGAAATTTTCGAACTCTGGGGAATCGATTTTGTTGGCCCCCTTCCTTCTAGCTTCGGAAATAATTATATTTTAGTTGTCGTTGATTATGTTTCACGATGGGCAGAGGGCCAAGCTCTTCCTACGAACGACTCCTGAGTTGTAGTCAGGTTTTAAAAAAAACTATTTTCTAGATTCGGTACGCCGCGCGCCATCTTAAGCGATAGGGGTTCCCATTTCTATAACGCACAATTTTCAAAAATACTTACCAAATATGGCGTTTTGCATAAGCTTTCACTTGCCTACCACCCCCATAATAACAAAGAAGCCAATGTAGTAATTAGAGAAATAAAAAGAATATTAGAAAAGACTGTATCAACTTCTAGGAAAACTGGTCAGCCAAATTAGATGATGCTCTATGGGCCTACCGAACAGCGTACAAAACTGCCCTCGGATGTACGCCGTATCCACTGATTTAAGGAAAATCATGCCATTTACTTGTAGAATTAGAACACCGCGCTTTTTTGTCCTTAAGATTTTTAAACTTCGATCCCCATTCAGTCAGCGACCTTAGAAAATTTCAACTCAATGAACTTGACGAGTGACGCTCCTACGCTTACGAAAATAACAAACTTTATAAAGATCAGACGAAGAATTTGCACAATAAACACTTAAGGCACCCTAAAACCTTTAAGCCGGGCGACCAGGTTCTTATTTTTAATTCATGATTGCATTTATTTCCTAGAAAATTAAATTCTCGTTTGTTTGGGCCCTTTTCTATTTTAGAAGTATTTTCGTATGATACTGTTTTGATTTCTCACCCTGATAAGGGTAATTTCAATGTGAATGGTCAGCGTCTTAAACTTTATTTCTCTGGTGATGATGATGTCAGTCCAAACATTATTAAGTATCTGCTGCACGAACTCTAACTTTGAACTTTTGTTTTATGTTTTTTTAAAAAAAAATTAATTATTAATCTGAACACGATATTTTTGGAAAATATTATTTTGATGTGTCGAGGTCAAATGACGATTGAAACAAAGGGCTCTCTTGTGAGGCAATAAAAATTATCTTTTTTTATTTATTTATTCATTTTATAATTTTTGCCCCGGACGACTCCGACAAGCTGAAGCTTCTGCGATCGCTTGCTACAATATTGTTGAATCCATCACAAAGTCAAAAGAAGAAGCTTGGGAGAGCGGCGTCACTCAGCTTTCACAGCAAATAAATCCGGGGAAGTACATATTTTTCAATTTTGTCTTTCAATTCTGTTCTTTAATTTTCTCTCCTTCTCCAATCCCCTTCTTTTGGCATTGATGACAATGCCCATTTTAAGCATGGGGGAGGACATCCTCCCTTTTTTTGCTTAGTGTAAATATTTTTTCTTTTTGTGTATATTTTATTTCAAAAAACCCCCGAAAAAAAGTTAATATCTCAAAATTCCAAAAAAAAAGAAAATATTTTCAAAATAAAAGAAAGAGAATATTTCAAAAATAAATATATATATATATATATATATATATATTTGCTTTTTTGTTCTTACTTTAATAGTTTAGATATTTTGGTATCTCAATAGTACCTCTAGTTTTTGTTTTGTTTTGCTCAAAATTTCCTATAAATAACTTAGTTAATTATAATATTTCTAATCGTCCCTTTTAATTATGTTTCACAAATAAAATGTTCGTCATGCTGTCTTTCTAATTCATGGTAGCATGTAAAGGTGAAATATTTTTCTAAAACTCGCATTTCTATTATGGTTTTTCGTTCTTTATTTCCTTTATTTTCTCAAAAATTCTTCATCCACTATTTTCCTTTTCGTTTTTGGTTAATTTTTGTAAGGTCAACTTTTGAATAGCGTAGTAGATGTGAATGATCCAAGTCATTTATTATTTCTATTTTCAAGATAATTTTATCAATCTTCTTTTATTATCTAGGACTTGCTTTTTTGAAAATTTTCAAACCTTTGTTTTAAATAAATTTAAAAGCGTGAATATTATGTAGGCCATTTTTGTTTTCGTTTGAGCTTTCCTGCCAACCTAAAAACTTTTACCACAAGTTAGCCGCTGTTGAGCCTTTTTTCCGATTTCATTTGATAGCTCCTCTTTTCATTTCATTTTCACCAAAGCCAAAATTTTCAACCAATCTAATCACACTAGCCTTTTTGATTTTCATAAATAAAATTTTCAATGATTATGATAGGTTGTTTTGTGATATTTTTCGGAGAAAGGTTTTGAAAAAAAGTATGTCAAAAGATATGTTTGTTTTTGTTTGGCTAATTCAAAATGAAAATAAAAATATTTATGGCCTTTATTTTGAAAAAAGAAAAAAAATGGAGAAAAGAAGAATAGGAAAGAAAAAAAAATATTTTTATTTTAAATGAAATTTTTTGAAACTCTTTGTTTTGATTTAGGCTCTGTTTGGGACAACTTATGATGATGAATAAGCTGCTAATTGAAAATTGATGATTGGATATAGATTTTATAAAAAAAATGATGAATAAGTCGTAGGATGTTTGGATAGTTTCTACATAAGTGCTTATCTAAAGTTTTATTCATTCATAAAATTCTGTTCATTTTGACATGTTTTTTCCATCAAGACACGATTTTTTCACCCAAGCACGTTATTTTGCTAGGGTGCGAATTTTTCACACGGGCGCGATGTTTTCTTCCGGCAGTAATTTTTTCGGCCAAACGTAAATATTTTGCCCGGACGCGGTTTTTTAACTTGGATGCGGATTTTTCGTCCCGACGTGGTTTTTTGGACGCAAATTTGTCACTCGGGATTGAATTTATCACCAGGGTTCAAATTTTTCGCTCGGGCGCGGTTATTTCGCTCAGGTGTGATTTTTTTTCACGGAAGTGTTTTTTGGGCACGATTTTTTCACCCGGGCGCGAATGTTTCCCCCAACTACAAATTTTCCTCCCGGGAGGGAACCCCCCCCCCCCCCCGGCTCCAATTTTTTGCCCGGGCACGAATTTTTCGCCCGGGCGCGAAATTTTCGTCGGGGCAAGAGTTTTCCCACGAGCACGAATTTTTTAACCGGGCCCGAATTTTCCGCCCGGGCCCGAATTTTCTGCCCGGGCACAAATTTTCCTCCCGAGCGCGAATTTTCCGGCCGAACACGAATTTTCCGCCAGGGACCGAATTTTCCACCCCTGCCCGAATTTTCTGCCCAAGCACTATATGTTTGCCCGGACGCAATATTTTTGCTCACACACGATATTTTTGCACGAAAGCGAAAAAATGCTTTCCGACCAAAAAAATCGTGTCCGACCAAAAAAATCGCTTGTGAGCGAAAAATTCGTGTCCGAGCGAAAATTATCGTTGTCAGGCGAAAAAATCACCGTCGGGCAAAAAAATCACCGTCGGGCGAAAAAATCACGCGAGGGAGAAAATACAGCAGTCATGCGAAAATCGCGCCTGGACGGATAAATTGCCCCCTGGGGAAAAATAACGTCCGGGTGGAAAAATTCTCGCAGCGGTGTAAAATTCGAGTCTGGGCGTCAAATTCGCTCCTAAGCGAAAAATTCGCGCATGGGCGAAAAATCGCGCCCAGGCGGAAAAATCGCGCCCGGGCGGAAAAATCACGCCCGGGAGGAAAAATCGCGTCGAGGGGGGTGGGGGAATTCGTGCCGGGGGAGAAAATTCACGCCCGGGCGGAAAATTCACGGCTGGGCGGAAAATTCGCGCCCGGGCAGAAAATTCGCGCCCGGGAAGGAAAATTCGCGCCCGGGAGGGAAAAATCGCGCCCGGGAGGGAAAATTAGCGCCAGGGCGGAAAATTAGCGCCCGGGCGGAAAATTCGCGCCCGGGCGGAAAATTCGCCCTCAGGCGCTAAATTCGCACCCGGGACGGAAAAATCGCCCCCGGGCGAAAAAATCGCTCCCGGGCGAAAAAATCACGCCCGGGCGTAAAAATCACGTCCGGGCAAAAAAATCAACTTTGAGTTTTCTTAAGAGATAAGCGCTTATGAGAATCCATAAGCTGGACCTAGATAGCTTATGAAAAATCTGATTATCATCAACTTTAAAATAAGTGATTTTCTATAAGCTGCACAAACAAACAACTTAAAAATAGCTTTTGCCTTTTGAATAGAGATTATTCATCATCAAAAGCTGTCCCAAACAGAGCCTTAGTGTGATTTTAAACCTTCACGTTTATCTTTGAATTCCACTCCTAATCATATTCCTAAACAAAACGTTTCTCTCATATTTAAGTCTTTTGATTCACGCCTTTTGAAGTTTACTTAATAACTAAGAAAAGAAGAAAAGTAAATCAGTTTTAGTTTTGGATTTAAACTTAGATTTTTGTTATTGAATCGATATAATTATAATGCGTTGCTTGGATCTAGTAACAACTCAATGTGTTTTTTTCATTTTCGTTGCTTTGCTTAAATCTATTTAAAGAATTTCGTCAAAATTTTGGATGATTTATTTTCGTAAAGTAAAGTTTATAAAAGTTATACTATACCTAAATAATTTTTTTGATTTACGTTTCACCTTTTCCCTACTTAGAATTTCACATAGTACTTGTGTGGGCATAATAAGAACTTTTTGATTAGTCCTTTTTATGATTATCTAGTTTTTATAATTTTGCGTGGAGACAAGCAAAGCTTAAGCTTGGGGGAATTTGATAATACGTTTTGTAACCTTAACTATTATCGTATTTTCTAGTTTATAATGTACAAATCATGTCTTATTAGTTTATTTTTTATCATTTTTATGTAAATATTATTGCCACTAACATTTTTTTATCTTTTTGCCGGTTTCCAGAAGTTTGGTCAAAAATGACATGTCACGCCCCCCTGTCACGTCCTCCTTGGGTGAGACCTAGGGCGTGTCGCCTGAAACCGATGAAGCCTGATGATAGAGACAAAATACCAGGAAAAATGATTGTCACGCCCCCATGACATGCCCTCCCAGGGCATGTCCCCGGGCGTGACACGGGGCGTGTAGCCCTCTGCCCGAAGAATGTCGCTGTATTTAATGCTATTTTGCCTCAGCACGCCAAGAGTACTATCATGCCCCCCGTCACGAGCGTGACAGAGGGCGTGATTCATCCTTTTCTGATGACTGGCGAATTTCTTAATAATTATTTCGACGCGACGTGCGTGTCACACCCACCCTACACGGGCGTGACCTAGGGCGTGTCCACCGACGTACAAGAGCAATCATCCTTCCCGTCATAATCCAGAGACCGAGGTCAACCCCGTACCTGTTACGCCCCCTGACACGCCCCCCTAGGGCGTGTCGAAGGGCGTGACCAACTCGTGAACTTTTCCTATAATTTCAGACCCCCCCTTCCATTTCAACAAGTTTGGGTTGAGAGGGGAGGTACTACCCCTTTGTTTCTTATTCGTTTTTTAGTGTTCTTATCTCTCTCTCTTTCTCATTTTGTGTTTTCCCTTAACCCTAGTTTAGTTTTAGACTTTGTAATAGCTTTTATTATTATTTATGAACTTGTTTTAGTTGATAATTGTAGGGCTAGAATAGGATTTTAATTTTATGCAAGTGTAATTTTTCATTTCAAGTAGTGTAGCTCTCTTTCATTATTAATAAAAGTGCTCTTTTCCTACTTGTGTTCCTCTTATGCTTTACTACTCATCCCCCCTCCTCCACACCATTATGATTAACTAATCCTCCTTGTACTCGATCTTGATGATCTGAGGTTTGAGTGATTAAGTTATGATGCTTTAAATCTACCTTTTCTTTTTAGGGTTTTAGACCTTGAATTACTCTTGCATTATCTTGGTTTGGAGATATATCATCGATATATATTATCCACCTTTGCTTTCATTCTTCGCTAGCAGAGAGGCCGATAGTTTGAAGTGAGCGCTCAAGAGTAAAGGGAGTTTTACGTACCCCTCTAGGGAGGCAGACGTCGAAATCTTCCGAATTTGAGTAAAATCCAATAGTGGGGTTTACCGCGTAAAGCGAGCTTTATGCCTCCGATTTAGACGAGAGTAAGTCGGACCTTCCTAAGCTAAGTTGGGCATGACTTTGAGAGAAGCATGTTCAAGCTTTAGGAACCTCCACGGTCAAGGACCTTTACCCTATTATGTTCAGTTATCTTTATCGCATTTCTTAGTAGACTTTAGCCGAGGTGATTCTTGATCAAGTGTATTTACATCTCAAAGTTTCAACCCTTCGTTGTAATCGCTTCTAATAGCTCTTTATTTAAATATAGTAGTTCTCTTTCTGGCATAGTTTTATTTCCTTTATTGCAATTAGTTTCTCTTAACCCTACTTTTTCCCATCGATAAAATAATAGCCTTCGTGTGAGTAAGTGTACTCAACAGTTCCCAGATTTCAATATGGCACTTGTGTCCCCTAGCTACAGTTTGATAGGTTTACTTTCCACATTGTATTGCTATTCGGTTGCTTTTATTTTCTTCGAAGCTTAGCGACCAGCACTGCTCGATGTTTCGTCGGCTCTGCTCGGCGATTTTATCGGGCTCTGCTCGACGATTTCGTCGGGCTCTGCTCGGCGATTTCCTCAGGCTCTGCTCTGTGATTTCATCATGCTCTACTCGGCGATTTTGTCGGGCTCTACTCGGCGATTTTGTAAGGCTCTGCTCGGCGATTTCATCGGGCTCTGCTCGGCGATTTCGTTGGGCTCTGATCGGCGATTTCATCAGGCTATGCTCGGCGATTTTGTCGGGCTCTGCTAAATGATTTCTTTGGGCTCTGCTCGGCGATTTCATCGGGCTCGGCTTGACGATTTCATCGGGCTCGGCTCGGCGATTTCCTCGGGCTCGGCTCGGAGATTTCTTCTGGCTCGGCTCGACTCGGCTCGGTGATTTCTTCTGGCTTGGCTTGGCAATTTCGTCGAGCTCTGCTCTACTATTAGCCTGATACTTTTTGGGGTGTTACAGAATTGGACATAATTAGGGAAACCCTAATCACCTATTGAAAAAAAAAATTTGTTGAATATAAGTTTTTGGCCGATGTGGTCGGTAAAGTTTTATTGGGAAAACACTCTTCTCACGATTATGTTACCAGGCAATAATTTATGTTTATGTGTGCTTTGGTTGATAAGAAAACAATTAACAAGGGAACAATATTATTTGATTTAATTAATAAGAAGATTAATAAGAAAGATATCAGCTATGGGAGAATTCAAGGTATCTTCCTCCAAACCAAATTCCCAGAATTTCTGGTCTCTCAAACTGTAAATATCAATGCATCCAAGATGCTTACTTCTGTCTTATTTGGAAGAAGGGAGAGTGTAATCCCAAAGACATCAAGGGCTGAATCTTCCAGAATAGCTTCTAAAAGCACAAGGGCTGTAACAGACACTCTCCCAATCCCAGCAAAAGTTTCTGCCCCTCTCATTTCTTCACCTTTACAATCTCCACAACATTCTCCACTACCTTCTCTATCTGACAAACTTCCTTCATCAACTCCACCTGTTGATGTTTCTCTTCCTCAGTCACCTTCTACTCTTTAAACCACTTTATCTGAAGAGATTCCAACAACATCCTTCCATCCACATTCACCAATTCATCATTCACTAATTCAACAGTCACCCTCATCTCCTCTACTTTCTAATCTACCTAATTTCAATCTACTTCCTCTATCTCCACCTCATTCAGCTCAAATTCATATATCTCCATCTTCACCTCACTCCCTATACAGGAATAAACTATTCCTGATTTCATTCCTCCTATAGTCAATATTCAACATATACATCAACCTTTCACCATCTGTGAAATCTGTGCATATAGATCTACTCCATCTTCTTCTACCCTAAATCCACCCTCAACATCTACTCAGACTGCTCTTGAGTTTTTGTTTTTTTTATTTCTCTTCCATTGCCTCAAATCTTATTGAATTCATTAATCCAACTTTGATATAGCTAATAGATGAATCTATAGTTCCTCTTACTGCTTCCATTTTTGCTCTTTCTTCTCAGCTATCCTCTTCCTCTATTGGCCCTTCTTCTAGGGGCCTAGATTCAGGACTCCTTGGATCTAGGCAGGGGGAGATGTTTCATGAAGAAGCTCCTCTATCTGTAGTTTCAGTTCCATAAGTTTCAGCAGCAGTGGTCAGTCAACATTAAGATACAGAAATGTTTGACGATTCAGTTGAAGAAGTAGTTGCATAAATTCCAGAGGTTATTACTGTTGGGAATGTCTCTATTCATCCCACAGTCAACTTGCTCTCTTTATTATCAGATTTTGATACTCTGCACAATAGTCTTGTTCCAGTTTTTGATCATTCTTCTAAGGCTATAGTATGTTATACTACCCCAGTTGATTCTTCAGTTCTGGAATAACTAAGGACTAGCTTTTCAGTTGTCTCTCCTATCATTTCTCCAATTTTTATGCCTTCAATTTTTGAAGATTAAATGTATATTATAGAGCAAGTTTATTCCCCTGCAACTTATGCATGGGATGAATCCCCAATGCCTAGTTTCGATGATAATCTTTTTCAAGACATGGAACAAGATGATAGTGTACAGATACAAGCTGATACAAATATTGTGCATACACAGCCAACAGTACAAGTTCATGATAAGATTGATTTGATTAAACAGTTAGATGATTTATATGATCATCTAGAGGATGAATCTGATGTTGACTTAGAGTCTGATGAGTCAGAAGACTCAAGTTCTAAGAAGAGAAAATTGAAGAAGAAGGCTCCAACAAAGGTTGCTCCTAAACCTTCATCTACTGCTCATATCCCCTATTATATTTTACATGGGATTACTATTACTCCATACCATCGACATTGGATGAGATATTCTAAAAATGAGCAGAAAAGTAGGAAGAAAAAGAAAAGGTATCATTAACCTCCAAGGTCTTATAGAGGACCGCCTCCTCCTCCTCCTCCAACAGCAGGAGCAGCATGAAATATTTCTCATATGCCTACTTCTTCTCATCCTTCTAGACCTTCATGGTCAGGTTCTCAAATTTGTCAGTAGAAGCAAACATCTAAAAGAAGTTAGCAGCATTCAAGACAAAGCAATTCACAATAATTAGAACAAGAGAAGCCTCCTTCACCAATTTATTATCAAGAATTGGATCCAAATTTCAGAAAGGCCAGATTTAATTAGCTTATTGCTCTATCTTAAATTAATAAAGTTAAAGAAGAAGGAAAGGACACCTCTTAGTTCTCAACTATGTCCTCTTACAGAAAGAAGGAGCTTAATAAATATCAAGTAAAGAACTTGTTCAATGTGGACAAGTACATGAGCTTGCATCCAGAGGTAGTGGTGCTTAGGACTACTTCTTTGAAGATTATTGGCTCTCAAGATTTGAAAATGAGTCAAAAGGAAGCTGCAGATCCTAATAGGAAGTTAATCTTTGCCAAACCTTCTTCAAAATCTTCCTCTGATGCTCCTAAGAAAGATAATTGATTTCTAATTTTATGTTCTTATAACTGTTTTTATGTTTTTGTATTCTCAAAGCACTTATTTTATATCTGCTGAAAGTTTTTCTGCTAGATATTTTATGCTTTGTGTTTTTACTTTGTTTAATAGTATCCTCACCTAAATAGGGGGAGATTGTTGGAACCCTATTACTTATTTGTGCTAGGTTTACTATTAGGATGTTTAGTTTGACCCATTTTGTATAGTCTAGGGTCATAGGTTTATTTCTAGGGTCATTTCCTTAGAAGATTTCTAGCAGAATTAACATCGAAAAAAGCAGAGCTGCGTTCGATGAACGACAATCTTAGTTCGTTGAATCAGAGTCTTAACTCTGAGTTTAACTCGACAAACTTTGAGCTCCAGTCGACGAACTCCGATCTTTACTCAGAAACTCAGCTCGACGAAAGTCAAGCTCAGCTCAACGTACTCTGAGCTCAGGTCGACAAATAAAATGATTCAGTTTGACAAACTCAAGGCTCAGGTCGACAAAATGCTTATTGAGTTCGACAAATTCTTTGCAGGGCTTCATTCATTTTATTTACAGAAAGCCTAACAGTTTCATGATTATTATATTCTCAAGGTAGAATAATTTAAAGGGTTAATTATAGATAGCTATGACACTGATATTTAATGCCAAATATTCTAATGAATATAGTCGTTTAGAGGCATCATTCAATATGGATTTATCAAAGAGTTATTATTCTAATAACTTTTCAAGGCAGTTACCATTCTCGGAAATTCCTTAGACATTTCAGAATTGATCAATTCAAATGTTTAAATTCCTCTCAGCATTCTATATATATGTTCAGAGGATTTCTGCCTTAAGGTTACTCACTTAGATATATAGACTTAGATATACTGACTTAGAGACTTACAGATCAACACATACTCTTAAAGAATTAGATCTTCAATCTCTGCTGGTGCAAAGTCTTCATCTCTCAGATACAAGAAGGCATATACCCTGAAGAAAGGACTCCCTCTCTTGATCATAAACTCTACTCAAATCAGGTGGAGAATTCTGCTTCAACATTTACAAGTCTTCCCCAAGATTCTTGACAGAGAAGACATCATCACTCTTGGTTTATTTTCATAAACATTGTACAGGGTTTGTAACTCTCTTTAAAATTATCTTTTGGTTTCTAAGTCTCCTGATCAAAGGCTTAATTTTGTTTTGGGCACCTGATCAAAAGCTCATAAGGTTGCTAGATCTCCCTTGGAAAAATTGATCTTGTGGTGGTAAAACACCTGAGCAAAAACCTGTGGTGGCAGGGCACCTGAACAAAAACCTATAGTGGATTCCTACCAGGGTGGTAGAATTTTGATGTACCCAGATTAATTGGGGAACCACTATAATTTCTTGTGTCGTCTGTGATTGTTATTCATTTTATTTGTGTGATGTGATTACATCTTTCTATATATTTAGATCACAAGTTTTTTAAATCTGCTATAAAACTAAATCAAGATTTTAAAATACCCTATTCACCCCCCCCCCCATTTATTATAAAGTAGATCTATCCATAACTTTCAACACTTTTGGTCAGGCTCTTCCTAAAAGAAACAAGATGAAGGCCCAAGTTCTCCCCACTAAACAGGAAGCCGGATGTGGCATGCAAACTTCAAGGTGTGTTCAGAAAAGGAGATATAATATCCATGAATGTTGGTGCTATAGCAATTTGGGCCACTTTGCCATAGATTGTTAGGACAACCCCATAATGGCAAAGGCAAGGTACTGTCTTCCTGACAGGATTCATGTACGTAGACATATGCATTCTAATGCTAATAGGAATCTAGGACGCAAGTCAGCTTGGGTTTCTAAGGAAAGGTAAATTCAGTTTTGTAGGACAGTTCAAGTGGTCATACCTATTTATGGTACTTGGACAGTGTTGTACTAGACCTAAGTATTGTTATAAGGATTGGATAAACTAACCAGCATGCATAAGATACCCAACACATTTGCAATTGTTGAGGTGGAGCTAGGTGGATCAGTCAGACAAGGGCAGATGGAAATTTGTGGCCAAAAAGGAGACTTTGCCGGATGCAAGGAAGTGGCTGTGAATCCTGCAATTGATCCAATACTATAGGAAAAAGATAAGTAGTATTCATCTAGTTTATGACTCTACTAAATGTTCTCTTAATTTCAAAAATTATGCATTTTAGAGATAAGATAGTTAAAATTAAAAGTCTGAGAAGAACTCTTCGCAAATAAATAAGTTAGTGGCTCACATGTTCACTATGACACAAGATGTAACTAGATTCAACATCCTCAAAATTGACATGGTCATGTTGAAGCTAGTTCAAATTGGACTGCATTAGGACACATATTATAATGTGCTTTGAAGGTCATCTTAATCCTTGCTTAGTAGGCAAATTTAGCTATCCTTGAAATTTTCCACTAGATGCAATAATAGTCAACATCTTCAAACTTGACATCGGCATGTTGAATTCATGTATAGTTACACTCCACTAGCACACTCATTATATATATATATATTGCAAGAAACTATTAAGCTTGCAGGATTAATCTAGACCGTTGATCAAAATTTGATCACCAAATTGGGTAAGTGAATTCCCTCCTTCTCTTAAGAAATAACTATACATAAAAAAGCTTATGCATAAAGCAAAGTCACTATTCCTTTCCCTCTCCCGCTCGTATTCCCCATATCGATAGAAAATCGTTCACGCTATTGCAAGAGAAATGTCGTCTAAGGTACCAGATTTCTTATTCTAATATTCAGAATTGGTGAGAAATGGATTCAAAGATGCTTATGAAGAGGTACAGTTTGTTCTTCATCTTCTTTGACCATCTGACCTAGAGTTCGTCCTGTCGGAAGCCTGTTTACTATGAAAATAGGAGGTTCTAGAATTATACTCCAATGTCAGGGAAGATGCTACAGCTGGCAAAATCAAGTCGACTATAAATGGAACAAAAGTCAAGATAACACCAAGAAGGTTGGAAAAATCCTTAAAGCTGACGAAGTTCTCCGCAACTGATGAAGAAGAAGAACAATTACAAGATGATGTAAAGACTACTTTGAATTGTTGTGATTTGTCCGAGCACACCACTAGATCAATCCTAAGGAAGGAAATGAACCTAAAAGGCAAGTTCTTGACAGATGTCATCCGGAAGGCTTTATTATGTAAAATAGGATCCCACGACAAGATATCGAAAAATATTTTCGAGTTGATGTGCAGGGTCATACTGAGCTGGATAACTTACTTGTGAAGAATTCTATTCGAAAGGATTACTGAATGTGTGGCTGTACCAAATTTAGTGAGAATTATGTCCCTGTATCTGCGACAAACCGTTCCAGAAATTTTGAACCTGAAACTGGGTGTAAGAATACATCACATGAGAGGAATGGAATTTAATATGTTGGATAGGTGGGACAGGGTGCTTTAACCCCATGGTCAATCATCTATAGAAAAGAAAGGAAAGAAGATAGTTGTTCTTGATCCCAGCTCCTCTAGCAGCTCTTTTCATGAGGAAGAACCTCATAATCAAAAATTGACATCCTCTATAGAATAGTCCAGGAAGGACATGAACACTCAAGTATCAGCCTCTTAAGAACTTACCCCTAAAAGTCTTATAAACAGACCTAAGTCAGATACTGTCCCTGGCGATGATGTGCCTGCTACTGAGATGGTTGAAGTAGTGGCAGAGGAAGCTGTTGAAAAGATCTCTACAAGGATGAAGGAAGATGCCTCCAGACCAGATGATACAGATGGGAAATTGCCTATATCAAATGATACTGATGTTCCAAGGCCTCAGACTAAGGGGGAAGTAAATTTGAATTCTGAACTAAAGATAGTAATTTCTGAAGGTGAGCTACTCCTGGCTTAAGTTATAGATGCAACATTTGCTGAGAAAAAGGATGCACAAGTTGAGGGGGGCAACTAATAGAAGAGATAATGCAAGATGCATTGTTTGTTAGGGAGAAGCTACAGGTACATCCAGAAGTAGTTCAGACTATTATAATGGATACTTATATTGTTATTGCTGACCTGCATCTAAATGAAGGCATGGAAAAGGCTGAGTGGGAGAATCTATCTAAACTCCCTACTCATGAAGTGCATGATCTGGTATCCTCTAAATCTGAGAAAGAGGAATCTAGTCATGAGAAAACAAACTCCTCAGCACATATAGATAATGAACTATCCAAGAGTAACTCTACACAAGGAACAGGAAATAGGTCAATACAGGAAAATCAAGATGAAGGCACATCTTCCAGAATAGATCAGCTGCCACATATATTCCTAGCCCAACTGAAGGGACTTCTCGATGAACAAAGGAGAACCCTATAAACATCTATGGACGGTGCATTAAAGGAAACTAGAAATTATCTAACAACTTAGATCAAATCTATAAGGTCTGAAGTTAACTTACTGAAATAAAAAACTATCAAGTTCTTCAAAAGGGTTGCTCCAACTGTGCATTACACCATGCCCAAGATGGATGTAGCAAGCCAAAATGTTGTCACCATCATAGAAAATCAAACTATTTAGAATCAGAACATGCAGTCCATTCATAATGCTGATAATATTCAAAGCAATAAACAGAAGACAAAAATCTTTACCAAGGTAGATGCCTGTACAAAGCTGCTAGATCATCATATGTTGGAAGTAAAGAATCAGGTTACTACAGGAGTTAATTATGTAGAAACAGAAAGAAGCATGTCCTTCACCCCCAGACCATCAAAATAGTTGAAGAAGTCAAAAAGGGGGAGAGTGAGGCTATAATAACTAATTTTGAGAACATGTTCTGGGCAACCAGTGTATTGAGAGGCTCATTGGGAATGGAGTAAATTCAGTATGATAACATCCCATTTATGCTTGCTCATGTTCAAGATGCCCTGCACAGAATGTTTGCTGCTGATCAGGCAGAAGATAATCAAGAGTATGTTTAGTACATAGAAGATTGTGATTGTGCTGGTGCTGAGATTCCCTCTCTTAGCCCCACTGTAGACCATGCATTACACACAAAAGAAAGAGATACAACTGCTGAAACTGAAGAAGATATCAGGCTGAAGAAGAAAAGATATAGAGAGGAAATGGAGAAGAGACCTAATTTTAAAGTATCGAGCCTAAAATCCAAGTCTATCATTCTAATTGCCTAGGATTAAGTAAAGTTCAAGAAGACAGATAGATAAAAATTATACAGCAATGTAGAATGGGACAAGATGGACAAGAGGGAGACAATGAGAAGGCTGTAGTGGAGAAACAAAAATACAAACCTTCTATCACCTGGTGAAATTGAGCCCTCCAAGTACTATCCAAATCCCTACAGCTACTTTCAGAGACAAAAAGATAAAGCTGAAGTTAAGAGGGAAAGTGCAACTAAGGACAAGATAGCTGACGAAGCATACATGAAGGGAAAGAAGACAACTGAAGCAGAAGACAAAGCTACTAAGAAATCCAAGGGCAGTGGAATTGTGATAAGAGAACCTGAAACTTGAAAAGTTTTATGTTTTGCTAATAGAGCTAAGGAATGTGACATTTGTGTTTGTGCACAAACATTATAATTCCTTATATGTTAAATGAAATATCAATTATTATGATTATGTTGATTATTTTGTATTTATGTTATGTTAATGTTTTTTTTATGTGTTGCATAAGTATGCAGATGGCGAAATTTTGGTGACTGATCGATTTCTGGAAGCTTTTAGGACGGGGCACCTGTCGGTCACGGGCGTGATAGGGGAGTCACAGGTGTGTAGGGCGCGTGACTGGACATCTGGCATTGAACGTCGAGTGGCGATCGACGAACGTCGAGCGGAGATCGAAGAACGTCGATAACGATTAACACGGGCGTGACGGGGGGGGGGGGGGGGCGGGTATGTCGAGTCTTCTGGAAGTATTGAGTGTTTGGATGGCATTGAGTGTTGACTGGCGTTGAGTGGTTGTACACAGGCGTATCAGGCTGGCCACGGGCATGTTCGAGGCATTGAGTGTTGCTGGAAGCATCGAGTGGCTACAGGCGTGTTCGAGGCGTTGAGTGTTGCTGGAAGCATCCAGCGACAAATGTCAATCATCGAGTGGCGATCGACGAACGTCTAATTAGGAATGACACAGGCGTATCGCATGGGACACGGGCGTATACTTTGATTTTTAGACAATTTTCTGCAAATTTTTCAGAAAACAAAAAGAAGCTAAGTTAGAAGATGTATATACGAAAAAAGAACATTTTATTGAACAAAACTAACTAAAAATAACGAAAATAAACTAAAATGACTTAAATAAAGTACGTAAAAATACTAATATTTACAACTCATCAAATACCCTCATACATAAGCTTTTGTTATTCTAGAGAAAAAGTTGGAGATGAACTTATAAGGAATTATAAGAAAACCTAAATTTAGCTACCACTTGAATTAATTAATCGAGAGGTCTAAATAGACATACAATGCATAAGAGTTAAGTCCTAAAATTATGAACATGATTTAAATAGAAGAAAAGTTTTGGCCAAAAGACTTTTGATGTAATCAAATAGAAGCAAAACTTTGTAATCACTTAGCTTAATAAAAATAATTTGAAATTATAGAAACATTAGCTTGTGGTTGTTTTACGGGAAATAATGCAATTTAAAAATTAGGCTCTATAAACGATTTTAAATTAAGTCTAGAATCATTGAAATTAGCTGGGGAAGTTATTCTGGTTTATGAAGAGGGCTTAAATTTAGAGGTGAGGTAATTTTTTCTCAAACCTCTAATATTTTTTTTGGATGTTTGAGGAAAATGAAATCTTATTTTTCATAATATATAAATTTTTGGAACAGCTTCAAATTAATCCAATGTATATGTATATGAGTAATGAATTTCATCCTCTTACTTCGTAACATATAATCTTTTTAAATATTGGATGCTGATGGTATGTTTGTAGTTTACACTATTAGGGTATTTTCTAGTTTTGAAGGCGCTAATCTTGTCTTATTAGCTTAATTTTTATCATTCTTATGTAAATATTATTGCCACTAACATTTTCTTGTCTTTTTGCAAGTTTCCAGAATTTTGGACAAAAATGACCTGACACGCCCCCCTATCACACCCTCCCTGGTCGTGTCACAGGGCGTGTGACCCGATCCCGAGGAATCTTGCTGACAGAGACCAAATAACAGGAAAAACAGCTATCACGCCCCCCCTGACACGCCCTCCCCAGGCATGTCCAAGGGCGTGACATGGGGCTTGTTGCCCTCTGCCCAAAGTCTGTCGCCGTATTAAATGCTTTTTCACATCAGCATGCAAATTGTACTGTCACGCCCTCCCTACACGGGCGTGACCCAGGGCGTGTTCGCCCCCTTTTCCAAGACTAATAGATTTCCGACTAATGATTTCGACGCGACGTACGTGTCATGCCCCCCTTACAAGGATGTGACCCGGGGCATGTCAACCATCGTATAGAAGTAATTATCCTTCCCGCCAGAATCCGGAGCCTGAGGTCAACCTCGTACGTGTCACGCCCCCTGACACGCCATTGATCCCAATGTCCTTGATTTGAAGAAGGCCTAGCAAATAATGCATACACATATGGTGATCTAACTTGTGCTCAACTTTAGTGATTGTAGGATGTCCTAGTAACAATGATGGCATAGGTAGCCTAAGTGGCTAAGTCAGGTAAGCTCTTACCAAAGATGTGGATAGACAGAAATCTGCCTAAGTCCACAGGCATTAAGTGAAGGTTACTCACTCAATGCCAGTTGACTTATAGCACTGAGTGGAGCCTATATTGTCAAAGCCAAAGAAGTTGCAAGCTGAGAAAGTTGCTAAGTCCATAGGCATTGTGTGAAGTCTACTCACTCAACACCATACCACAAAAGGCTCTGAGAAGAGCTCAGTCAATCAATACCACAGAAAATATGTGCTAAAATTTGACTAAGCCCATAAGCATTTAGTGAGGCAAGCTTACTCAATGCCATATTTTAAAGTGTTGATTGTATCTCATTTAGTACAAACCTGTGTTTTCAAACACAGAAATTTGGTTAAGTCCAAGTGCGTTGAGTGGAGCTCACTCTCTCAACACCAAGCTGGTGAAAAATCTGGCTAAAGAAAGCGTTGAGTGAGGCATGCTCACTCAACGCTCTCATTGCCATGATTCAGACGATCTGGCTAAAGACAAAAGGGATTGAGTGAGGTGTGCTCAGTCAACGCTCTAAATGCTTAAGATGCTGAAGAAGAAGGAAAATGACTAGGGAATAAGGCATTGAGAGATGTATGATCACTCAACGCTCTCAACACCTAAACTACAGAAAGCATGGCTAAGGAAAAAGACGTTGAGTGAGGCATGCTCCCTCAACGCTCTCAACGCTCACCATGTAATAAAGGTAAAATAATGAGCTAAGGCAAAAAGCGTAGAGTGAGGCTTGTTTACACAATGCTATCAACGTCTGACGGCAGAAAGATTCGCTAAGTTTTTTTGCATTGAGTGAGGCGTGCTCACTCAATACTCTCAATGCATAGATAGATAGAATTCTGTCTAAGTGTTTTGGCGCTGAGTGAGGCTTTCTCACTCAACGCCTATGTTGTTGTTTCTTGATTTTTGGATATGTCTACAGATGGTAACATCAGCAATTCAACAAGTAAATCTTATTCAAATTATTAGGGCAAAGCTACAGTACATGACAAAAGGCTCCGCAGAGCTATTGTACCAGGGTTAATGTTGAAACAAGATAGTAGGTGGCCATTAATAGTGTGGGGCCCACTGCTAAAATAGACGTTGAGTTGCATTCAATTAAAGGAGAAGCTTTTTACATAAAAGTGGTTGTTGGTGTGCTTCTTCACGATGGTCATTGTTGTTGTAACTGAAGCATAGGAAGATCAAGTCAGCAAGACTAAGAGCAAAACAAGTTAGCTATATTGTCTTCATCAACGACTATAACAAGATAAGAGCAGATATCTAAAGAGGAATAAGAAAGTTAGTTGGTGCCATATTCTATCTTCTCAAGAAAGTTCTTCATAGATCCAGCTATACAACACTCAAGAACATCTACTGGAGGCTATGGAGAAGAAGTGAGGGCTGAACATCTTCAGCCTAGGAAAGAAAAGAGAAGTTGAATAGTTACCCTGCTGGTTTCTTCCAGCACAAGCCTCTATATCTTTTTTTCTGTGAAGTAGTTGAGCTGTACATATTACATTTAAGGTAGCAACAAGTTTTGTTGTAGTCACTTCACAGTTTAAGAAGGAAATATACCTGGTGCTATGAAGAAGAAGTTAGGACATATTATATTTAATTTCAAGCAAAGGTAGACTCAGAGAATATACTCCTGGAGTCAGAGTTGGGTTGAGTCTTTCTCAATCAAGGTAGATAGGCACGAAGAAATTTCTCATGTGTCTAATCAAGACTCACAAATCCACTTCCATCTTGTAGGATCCTCTTGGATCTGATTGGTAGGAGAAAGTTTGCTCTAAGGAAGGATCCTTAGTGGATCTGAGGTGGGGATGTCCTCCGAGCCTGTGTAGGGACTTTGGCCTGAGGTAGGTGACCAACTGATCACTGAGTTTTAGGCTAATGGGCCGTGAAGCTGACTCTTATTTAGGTGGTTGGTTCGATTGGTCAAACGTCGCAGACTACTAAAAAGCGAGTTTTTAACGAAAGGAGACAAATGCCTGATATTCGATCAGAATATCGAGGTCGTATTGTTCTCGGGGACGGGTTGATTATTTTTACTCTTTTTCAGAGTAACTATTATTTTACTAAAAATACGGTGGGGATTTTAATTAACTAAGGCAAAAAAAAATAAAGGCACGGAAATGAGTTAGGAAATTCGATGAAGGGTTAACGCTCGGCATCAAACCAGATTAAGACTAAAACGACTCATAATAATTAGAGAACAAAATTTTCAAATTAATTACAGGCAACTTGGCCGTGTAGGTCCCACAAACATGAGCTCACCTATCTATTGGGATATCTCTCACCTGAACATTATGATAATTTGACCGAACTCTCATCCGATGAAGGATTCCTCATAATGCCCGCTTTACGAAAAGAACCCCGCTATTGGGTGGGGAACCCAATCCGGTAGAGTTACGATTATGCTCTCTCGAGGGTATGCGCGCAACTCTTTCTCCCAAGGGTGATCGTCCATACGCATGGCCTCTCGTCTAGCTAGTATATGGAAAATTGAAATAGAGCCCACACATTGATAGGTGGTTCTACGCGTCGTAAACCAGGGGAAAACCTTATGCCATATAATTAAAGTGAGCAAAAGATCCTTTAATTATTTAGAGTGATTTCATATGTCTCAATGCTCTTCAATGTCGAGGGCTAAGAATGATTAGCCACTCATCGGTATGGGGACTAATTATGATTTTAATGAGGGGTGAGTTATATACTAAGCGTTAAAGGGTTAGAAAAAGGGAAATAAAAGAACACAACGTATGAAAATTATAAAACTAACTAAAACGAGAACTCACACCTTTCAAAATCATAAAATAAAAGGCTAAGTTACACAAAAAAGAGAAATTACAAGTCCTACTACAATGAGTAGGCGGGAAATAAAAACATTACAAGTCCTACTCAAACGAGTTGGCAGGAAATAAATGCATTACAAGTCCTACTCAAACGAATAGGCGCAAAATGACAAGTCCTACTCAAATGAGTAGGAGGGAAATGACAAGTCCTACTCAAACGAGTTGGCGGGAAATGAAATCGAGTCCTGCTCGAATGAGTTGGCGGGAAGTAAATACACACACACACACTCTACATAATTGAAATAAAGCAATAAAAATAATCTCATACACACACACTCTACATAATTGAGAAAGCGATAAAGAATTATCTCATACACACAAACACTCTACATAATTGAGAAAGCGAACGAAAAAGTAATAAAAGAAAATAAGAAAAATCATCTCATACACTCACACACTCACAACAAAAAGAGGAAGAAAACAAACTTATCTTAAAAATTAAAATAACAACTTTTTCATTATTATAATTTTATAAAAGAGTTTAAAAAGTGGTAAAAAAAGTTGAAAGAACAAGAGTTTTACAAAAAATAAAAAGACTTAAAAAAAGGGGTTAGAAAGCCACTTTGAAAACACTTGTATAAAACCATAAAATTGAAATTAAAGTACTAAAATAAATAAACTTAAACAATCCTAAGGGACAAGAAAATAAAAGTTAACATAACAACTAATAATTGTAAAAGAAAACCTAGAAAAAAAGCTAAACAAAACAAAACTATAAAAACATAAAAAACATGAAGTTAAACTCACACACACACAAACACACACACACACACACATACATTTTTAAGAGAAAGACAAAGAAAAATAAAGGATAAAAAGAGAACAAAAGTGGGGCACTCATATCCATTCCAAGACAACATACGAAGAGAAAATCTAACATATTTTTTTAGGGAAAAAGCTTATTACAAAGCTAACACAAACATAAAAGATAGGGGGAGAAAACTCTCCTTAAATATCAAGAAGTGCACCCAAGCAACCCACAAATAACAAAATTGGCCCAAAAGATTGAACCCTTCGACCTTACAAAGATGTTCTATTTATAAGCAAAAAATTCGAAGGTGACACGCCCTTGTCACGTGCGTGATAGGGGGTGTGTCATGCTGGCTTGCTGAAGACGGCGAAATTTTGGTGACTAATCGATTTCTGGATGCTTTTAGTACGGGGCACCTGTCAGTCACGGGCATGATAGGGGAGTCACAGGCGTATAGGGGGCATTACTGGACATCTGGCATTGAACGTCGAGTGGCGATCGACGAACGTCGATCGGCGATCGAAGAACGCCGATCGGGATTAACACCGGCGTGACGGGGGGCGTATGTCGAGTCTTTTGGAAGTGTTGAGTGTTTGGATGGTGTTGAGTGTTGACTGGCATTGAGTGGTTGTACACGTGCGTTTCAGGCTGGCCACGGGCGTATTCGAGGCGTTGAGTGTTGCTGGAAGCATCGAGTGTCCACGGGCTTGTTCGAGCCATTGAGTGTTACTGGAAGCGTCGAGCGACAAATGTCGATCATCGAGTGGTGATCGACGAACGTCGAATTAGGAATGATACGGGCATATTGCATGGGACACGGGCATGTACTTTGGTTTTTAGACAGTTTTCTTCAAATTTTTCAGAAAACAAAAAGAAGCTAAGTTAGAAGATGTATATACAAAAAAAGAACATTTTTTTTAAAAAAACAAACTAAAATTAATGAAAATAAACTAAAATGACTTAAATAAAGTACTTAAAAATACTAATATTTACAACTCATCAAATACCCCCATACTTAAGTTTTTGTTATTCTAGAGAAAAAGTTGGATATGAACTTATAAGGAATTATAAGAAATCCTAAATTTAGCTACCGCTTGAATTAATTAATAGAGAGATCTAAATAGATATACAAGGCATAAGAGTTAAGTCCTAAAATTATGAACATGATTAAAATAGAGGAAAAGTTTTGGCTAAAAGACTTTTTGATGTAATCAAATAAAGCAAAATTTTGTAATCGTTTAGCTTAACAAAAATAGTTTGAAATTATAAAAACTTTAGCTTTTTGTTGTTTTACGGGAAATAATGCAATTTAAAAATTAGGCTCTATAAACGATTTTTAATTAAGTCTAGAATCATTGAAATTGGCTTGAAAAGTTATTCTGGTTTATGAAGAGGGCTTAAATTTAGAGGTGAGAAAATTTTTTCTCAAACCTCTAATTTTTTTTTTGATGTTTGAGGAAAATGAAATCTTATTTTTCATAATATAAAAATTTTTGGAACAACTTCAAATTAACCCAATGTATATGTATAGGAGTAATGAATTTCATCCTCTTACTTCGTAACAAATAATCTTTTTAAATATTGGATGCTGATAGTATGTTTTGTAGTTTAAACTATTTGGGTATTTTCTAGTTTTGAAGGCGCTAATCTTATCATATTAGCTTAATTTTTATCTTTCTTATGTAAATATTATTGCCACTAACATTTTCTTGTCTTTTTGTAGGTTTCTAAGATTTTTGGACAAAAATGACCTGACACGCCCCCCTGTCACGTCCTTCCTGGGCGTATCATAGGGCGTATGACCCGATCCCGAGGAATCTTGTTGACAGAGACAAAATAACAGGAAAAACCGCTATCATTCCCCCCTGACATGCCCTCCCCAGGCATGTCAAAGGGCGTGATATGGGGCTTGTTGCCCTCTGTCCAAAGTTTGCCGCCGCATTAAATGCTTTTTCACCTCAGCATGCCAATTGTACTGTCACGCCCTCTCTACACGGGCATGACCCAGGGCATGTTTGCCCCCTTTTCCAAGACTGACGGATTTCCGACCAATGATTTTGATGCGACGTACGTGTCAAACCCCCCTTACATGGGCGTGACCCCGGGCATGTCAACCATCGTATAGAAGTAATCATCCTTCCCGCCAGAATCCAGAGCCTGAGGTTAACCCCGTACGTTTCACTCCCCCTGACACGCCCTATCTAGGCGTGACCAACCCATGGAAAATTCTATAAATTCAGATGTCCCCCCTGGTGTCCAGAACAAGTTTGGGTTAAGAGGGGAGGTGCTGCCCTTTTGTTTACTTTTGTTTTTTCATGCTTTTTCTCCCCCTCTCTCTCTTTCTCATTTTAATTTTTTTAACCCTAGTTTAGTTTAAGTTTTGTAATAGCTTTTGTACTTCATTTAGTTGCTTAATGTAAAGCCAGTTTAGTAGTTTTCATTTCCATACGAACTATCACTGAGCTACTATTGCGAACCTATCACTGAGCAGTCCTTGGGAACCTATCACTGAGCAGTCCTATTTTTATAAGTTAAGTTACATTTCTATTGTAGAATCGTAAGTGCTGCGGTTGAATACTTTCTCCTTTATTGTATCGCTAATTGTAGAATAATGATACTACCTGTTAAATAATATTGATTTTCAACTCTAATAAAAAATAGATTTATACCACCTTCTTATACTCATAGTTATATATATTTGTACTTTCTTTACTTCTCCCGCTCGGTGCCTAAGAGTCGCTGGGGTGAGCGGATTTGATAGACACCTAGTCATTATGAGTAACGGTTGCTACGTCTTCCATTTTAGGAGGAAACCCAGCCGATAGAGCACCATCAGCAGGTCATGCAGGAATGCAGCCTTGCATGGGTGACAGGGACTGATACAATGAAACCCTCGATACTATCGGTTATTGATGTGAGTATGAGCATTGTGGTGTAGCCTTCAGGAAATTTTCTGTTGTACTCTGATATAAAAGGAACTGATGTTTTTCCTTATTATTCATGTAATGCGCTTGGACATTTTATTTACTGTGATGACATGACTTCTGTACTTTCTTTATGTTAGGTTGGCATGGATGATATTGCAAAGAGTTGGAAGAATAGGTGTCTTATAGTAGTGGTCAACCCATGTGTTGACGCTACCACAAGGAGATTATTCTTGGTATAAGAGTCCCCTCGGCCATGTTTTGTTTTCCGGGAGGGGGGACTTACAGATTCTGTCCCATACTGATAGTATTCTTGAGGAAGGTCTTGACTATCTGTCCAATATTGGGAATAGTCCCGAGTAATATGAATGTCAACAAGCGCATGTTCTGGCATACTTCAGTATTTCCTAGAGATCGAAATAGTCCTCCATATAGCCATTTGATGTTTTTGTGACTGTATGTTTTGACTGCCTGAAACTATTCTTTTAAGGTGGCTTCAATCGAATTCACCTTACCTTTGAGTTCTTCCTACCCCTTTTTGACTTCTGAAAGTACAACCTTAGAGATTTCATTATTATAATGCTCCATTTAATCATCAAAGTAGTTCATCCTGACGTTTTGGGCAATAATATTGATCTTAGCATTCACATCAACATTCTTACTTACTACAAGATTGCTTTTCAACCCAGCCATTGCATTAACAATAGCTTTCCCGCCTTGAACTAAGGATGTGTCCAGATTTTCTTCCAACTTATCAAAACAAATCTTGACCTTAGCATGTCCGTTGTTCATATCTTGTTCAACCTCTTTCACTTTATAGAGTACTTTCTTTAGCGAGAGATAAAAATGTGCTTGTTGCTTGGCCAACATCGCTTCAATAATTTCAGCAAGAGATTATCTGTACTTGAGCTTGGAATATCATTAGTCTATAGTCTTGGAGGAGAGGGAAGGCTTGCAACATTCTCAGAGTCACAAGAATACTCTGCCACTAGAGATATATGAGCATTCAGTAATAAAGCGGGGTCTACAACCTCTAGGACTGGAGGACATCTCAGCTTCTCCTTCCTCATTAGAAATATTAATGATGTCCTCCCCCTTAACGGGAGACCCACCATGAATCTGAGCAGCTCCCCATCAGCCAATACTATAATAATTTCTATGAGACTTACAAACATGTTGGCAGAAGCAGCAATCTTATCAGAAACCAATATAATTCCTTCTCTTGCTCACCATCCTTGTCAGTAATATCAATGTTATCATCACCAATAAGGAAATCATCAAAAACTTCATCAGCATCAACAGTATCATCCTCAGACATCTCAACACCAACATCATTAAGATCATCAACCTATATTTTTGTACCACCAACATCCATATCTAAAACCTCCTTTGTAGCAGTTTCAAGATCACTATCATCAACCACTACCTCAGCTACTACTATGTCTTGACCAACCAACTCTATAATACCTGAATATGGAGCAACTGTCTCTACACAAACTGTATCCATAGGAACTTTCTCAAAAGTAATGGGAACATATGAAGGCACTTGAATGTCTACAGCCACTTGAGTCGAAACTGACTCCCAACCATGTCCTACACCAAAGCTTTTGGGAGCCTCATGGGGGGTAGGGGTAGTAGTCCTATCATTCATAACAACTTCTTCCTCTTCTTCAGCCACTTCTCTGAGTCCACCCTGCATAGGGATTCTCCTTTCCAATCTAGAGAATATCGATGAGTCAATCCTTTTGGGGTGATGGATTGGTACACCTGCCGTCATGTCAAAGGTGTTTCTGTCCAACTAATTTAGATAAAGACTGAGAATCAGTCCAAAATTTAGAGCATGCAAATTGTCTTTGATCCTACCAAACATAACTGCCCCCCCCCAATCAATTCTCTTCTTGCAGATGATTGCAGCGATGAGCTTGAACATGCCATTGGAAAGATAGTCGTGGGAGCCTATATTGCATAAGTGAAATTTCACGATGACATAAGATAGAAGTTTTCCTTCCTCATTCATGACTTTTCTTTTGATGGCTGAAGTATATTTAGGTAGACCACATAACAGTAAAGCCCTAGAGAAATCTCTGTCTTCAATTAGGTTGGCTTCTTCCTCTTTTTTAAGCCGTGGGTATCGGGTATGGAAGGAAGCCTTCACCTTGATAGAAAGATTCCTGACCTTGCTCTTGATGATTGTACCCTCATGTCGGAATTTGGCATGTTGAATGAATTCCAAGACATCCCTATCCAAAACTGTGCATGGGTGTTATAGAACAAATGATAAACCGGCAACCTCAAGCATCCCTATTACATTTCAAAATTCATCGGTGTCGGTGGAAACTCTGTGCGAACAAGTTCTCCCCCAACTTGAAGGTTTCCTATACCTCTTGGAGCATAGGAAAATGATGAAGAAGAAGAGAAGTCGAATCGTCGAGACAGTCCATTTGCAGAATATGAACAGTACGCTGAAAGCTCTCGACAGATTTGTAGAATGAACTCGACGATCGTGAAATTTGTTTGCTCGATACTTGTCTATTTATATAAAATTAATTTTGTAGAGAGAGAAGCACGCTTACCATGGCCTTGATTTACTCTTCGTACTAAATAAAGAGAGATAAAATAAATTTGAAGTCATATTCGCCGAAATTCCTTGAGTAAACTCGGCAGATTCGTCGAAATAACACGGGTGATAAGTTCTATTTATTGAAAATTGTCAAAATGACTCACCTAATCTCGACGAATTCGTTGGGATTCCTCGAGCAATACATGAAGAATTTTATTTTGACATTTTTGAACATTCTGAGTTGAAGAATTCCTGCATTATGAGAGAATTTCTTAACCAAATCGATTTCAGTCTGAGTCCTTATTGAGCATACAAAGTTCCATTTTGAAGAAGGAGAACTTGTCCTCATCCAGCGGCTTCATGAAAATACTTATGACTTGCTTATCTGTCTGGACATAGTTGAGGAAGATGTCCCTATTCTCCACATGCTCCCAGATGAAATATTACTTTATGTCAATGTGCTTTGTCCAGTTGTGAGAGAATGGATTATTGGCAATCACAATTACACTAGAGGAGTAGCAAAATATTTGAATCTCCTTTAGCTTCATGTTGTAATCCTCACGCTGATTCCTTATCCAGTGAAGTTGTGCATAACTACTACCTGCGGAGATGTACTCTGACTTAGTTGAGATTGCCACACAGTTCTGTTTCTTGTTGCTCCAAGAAATCAAACTTCTTCCTAGAAACTGACAGGTTCCAGAAGTGCTTTTCATGTCATCCCCGCTACTTGCAAAATCACCATCTGAAAATATAATTAGCTCACAGTCATTTCTTCTTTGGTACCATAACCCAAGATTTTGCGTACCCTTAATGTACCTCAGAATCCTCTTTGCAGCGGCGTATGAGATTCCTTAGTGTTCACCTGAAATCAAGCACATATGCGTGTTGAAGACATTATGTCTGGCCTACTAGCAGTAAGGTAGAGCAAGAATCCAATTATGCTTCAGTACTTAGTTTCATAAAATGTTTTCCCTTTTTCATCCTTGTCTAGAGACATAGCTAACCCCATTGGAGTCCTCATAGAGGTTGCACTCTCTATTATGAATTTCTTAATTAACTCGTTGGTGAACTTCGTATGAGAGTTGAAAATTCCATCACTAGATTGTTTTACCTAAAGTCCTAAGAAATACTTCAGCTAACCAATACTGCTCATTTCAAAATTTCCCAGCATAAATTTAGAAAATTTCTTGCAAAGGAGGTCATTCATTGATCCAAAGATAATATCATCGACATAGATTTGTGATGGTTAAAACGTCGGGTTTCTTTTTATTTTTATTTTAAGATGAGTGGGATATTATTTTATAAAGAAAAAGAAGAGCGTTTTTATTTTGTTAGAAACCGAGTTTTAACGAAAGGGAGGCAAGTGCACCTATCGCGTGTAGTACAGGATATTCCCGTGTGGAGGAATATCGGGGTCGTATTGTTCTCGGGGCCGGCTTTGCTATTTCTACTCTTTCCCTGAAAGCCTATTATTCTACCGATAATATTTTAGGTGGATTATATATAAAAAAGGGAATGGCGAACATAAAAATAAATACAATACATAAAATGAAAGCAGGAAATAAAATGCAGAAAGCCGATGAAGGACTCGGCACGACTATATCAAAAAGAGAATTTGAACTAAAATAACTTTTAATAAAAAGAGATCCTAAATTTCAATTAAATTAAGGCGGAGACTCGGCCGTGGAGGTTCCAAAGGAATGAGCTCACTTATCTCTAAGACTATCGCTCACCTGAACGCTAAGACTATTCGACCGATCGCTAGACCGACGAAGGATTCCTCTTAACGCCCGCATTACGCTAAGAACCCCGCTATTGGGTGGGGAACCCAATCCGGTAGAGTCACGCGCCTCCTCTCTCGAGGGTTAGCGCGGAGCTCTCTTTACCCAAGGGTGATCGGTCCATACGTGCGGCCTCTCGCCGTTGCGTATGGATAATGGAAATAGTTCCCGCACATTGATATGCGGCCCTACGCGTCGTTAACCCGGGGCAAACCTTAAGAAAATTTAATTAAATAGAAAACAGGACCTTTAATTATTTAAAGCTACTTTATCTGTCCCAATGTTCTTCGATATTGAGGGCTAAGGGCGGTTAGCCACTCATCGGAATGGGGACACTTATGCTAGAAAGCGATAAAGAAAACTGTAAAGAAAGCAGGAAATAAAGCAGTAAATGAAAGCTGAAAATTGCAAGTCCTACCCAAACGAGTAGGACTGAAGAAAGCAGTAAATGCAAATCCCGGCTCGAGCGAGTGGGCGGGGGTAAACTTATCTCATACACGCACACACTCTACAGAAAAGTAAAATCACACACACACACTCTACAAAAAAGTAAACACACGCACACACACAAAGTTTTCCTGCTCAAGTGAGGAGGAAGAAAATGAAAGCAGTAAAAAGACAAGTCCTACTCAAATGAGTAGGCGGGAAATGAAAGCAGAGCGCCATTTAACCCTTAACGAGTAGGCGGAAATAAATGCATACGCACACACTCTACAAAAATTGAAATAAAGCAATAAAATCTAACTCATACACGCACACACACATGCAAAAAATTAAGAAAAACAAAGTGACTGAATAATTAAAACAACTTCATTTCTACCGCTAGAATGCGGTAGAAATGCATAAAAAGGGAGAATAAAAATTAACCGGACAAAAAGTTTTGCAAATAAACGCAAAATGAAAGTTGGCGAAAAATTGAAATAACAACTTTTTCATTCTTGTGTTTTTATAAAATCTCCTAAAAAGTGAAAATAAAGAAAAAACAACGAAAAAGTTTTACCAAAATAAAAATGCTATATTAAAGAAAATAAAAACAAACACCGTTTTAGGTGTTTTTATAAACCCTAAGAATGAAAATAAGGAAAGGAAAGAAAAATTAAACCTACACAAGTGCGGAATATGAAAATAAAACGGGCATTACAACGGCTAGAAAGTGCGATAAAATCCTAAACTAAACGAGTTATAAAAGCTATAAAAAGATGAAAACATAAAAAGCACGAAAAAGATGAACAAAAAAAATTACTTAAGTTCGGGCTTCCAAATGAGATTCATGCCTTGCAAAGAGGGAAAAATTACATATTTTATTGAAATAAAAGAGATTACAACAAAGCTAAAATGAGAAAGCTAATACAAACTAAGAGAGAGAGGGGGAGAAATTCTCCTTACATAAGCATGAGAAGCCATTTGGGCAGCACCTAGCCTAAGGATTTTGGACCAAAAAGTGGACCAAATAAGCTTCCCGGAAGCTTGTATTTATAGGCAAAAAATCAGGAGTGGCACGCCCTAGGTCACGGGCATGACAGGGGGGCGTGTCACTACTATTCATGAGCTGATTGGGTGATTTAACTGGAGCTTTGACTTTGGCTGAAAACGTGGCGGTCACGCCCCAGGTCACGGGCATAACAGGTATCAGTCACGCGCGTGACTAGGGCGTGACGGGGAGCTAGATCTAGGGATTTGACGCGAGCTTTGACTTCGGGGCAGTCCACGTTGCGGACACGGGCGTGACACAAATGTCACGGGCATGTAAGGGGGGCGTGACCCGGACAGCTGGCAGCTCGATGTTGGCAGCGTTGACAGTTGACGAAGCGTTGAGTGCCGACATCGACACGGGCGTGACTTAACTTGACACAGGCGTGACTTGACGGCGTTGAGTGATGAATAGTGGAATTGTTGAGTGTTAACTGGCTGATGGCGTTGAGCACCTGATATGCCCGTGTCGGGGGGTGACACGGGCGTGACAAGGCCGAAAAAATATTTTTCTGAAAAAATTCAGAAAACAAAAAAGCTAAGTTAAATATAAAAAATTACAAAAAAGAAACAATTTATTAAATAAAACAAACTAAAAATATAAAAATAAACAAAAATGACTTAAATAAAACACGAAAATATAGGTATATTTATAACTCATCAAAAACCCCCATACTTAAGCTTTTGCTATTCTAGAGCAAAAGTTGGAGATGAACCTATAAGGAATAAAAAAGAATTCTAAATTTAACTAACGCTTAACTTAATTGTACGAAAGATCGAAATGAATTTTCGGGGTCTCGGAATTAAATCTTAACTTATGAAAATGTTAAAATAGAGGAACTGTTTCAAAAAATACTTTTAAATGGAAAAAGGAAAGCGAAAGTTATTTTTGTTAGTTTAACAAAAATTGATTGGAATTATCGAAAAAAAAACTTTTGCTGAAAAGAAATTAATAGGAAATAATTCAATTTAAAAATTATGCTCTCAAAAAGTTTTAGATTAATTCTAGAATCATGAAAAATGGATAAGTGGATTGGCGGTTATGAAGAGGGCTTTGATTTTTGAGGCGAGGTAATTTTTTCTCGAACCTCTACATTTTTTTTCTTTTTGGATTATTAGGAAAATGAAATCTTATTTTCCTAACATTTTTTTTCTTTCTTCATAAATATAAATAAACCCAATGCATATATATAGGAGTAATGAATTTTATCCTCTTACTCCATAACATATAATCTTTTTAATTATTGGGTGCCTATGTTTACGGGAAGAAATCTTATCCCCATTGACATAAGATCTTTTTAAGGGTGAGTGGGGAATCATACTGATTAAGGCATGAAAAAAAAGGTGGAAGAGATTTTTTTTCTAAAACAAAACTAGAGTTTAATAAAAAAAATTTTGAGAGCAACCTCTTTAATTCTGACGTTCCTACGTTTCTAAAAGCGTAAGTAGAAATAATGTAAAATCCATAAATGTTATTTTCTAACATAAAAATGTGCTTTTATTCAAAAAATTAGAAGTGATAGTGAGAAAAACAAGTTCCCTATAATAAGAAAAAGCCATAAAAAATTCATTAAAATCTTAACCCCAGAAATCTAAGTTATCGAGCTACAATTAATAAACGAATTGTAAATAAAGAATTAATTAAAATTCGCTTATAAATAAACTCGAAACGATCATTTTGGAGAGCAAAGAGGTTAAGAAATGAGGTTTTCGAATTATTTATTACAAAATAGTTTTTTTTTATTTTTATGAGTTTTTCTAATTTTTTGATATTTTGGGGTTATTATCATTTTTTTGGAAATTTTTTTTTAAAGGTTATGCAAATTTTTTGAGTTTTTTGAGTTATACAGATTTTTTTTTTTTGAATTTTTGGATTTACAGAAATATTTACAAGAAAAGAGAGAGATTTTTTTACAAGATAAGAAAGAGAAGTGGAAATAGACAAGAATATTTACAAAATATTTACAAAGTAGAAAAAAGGATCGCCCGCGAACAGACTATTGTTTTGTGGTTGGTTCGATGAGTCGAACGTCGCGGAGCGATGATTAATTTTTTTTGAAAAAATATATATATTTTTATTTATTTATTTATTAAAGCATGAAATTTTTTTTTAAAAGTTTTTAATTTTTGCGATGTTTTTGGATTTTTTGTTATGTGCAAGGAATAAAAGGATAGAAAATAGGAAACACCCCCATACTTAAGTCCAACATTGTCCCCAATGTTGCACTAAGTATGAGAAACATGATATATATATAAATAAATATGTACAAAAAAGTAAAAATAGGGGTTTAGAAATCTTCCCTAAACCGCGTTCGGGGAAGCCCGTTGAGTTTAACCCTGTAAAAGTTAAAAGTAAAAGCAAAAATATAATATAAAAAACGAAAAAGAAAAATTCGGTGAAAATGGTGCGGGTGATAGGGGGCGATAAGTGGATGTGACTCGGAAGCTAAGGCCTTAGCTAAGAGCGAGCGACCGATATGCGATCCCCTAGCGCTCACAATTGTGAAGCGCGCCGAAACGACAAAATAAATACATAATTAATAAATTTTTTTGTTTTATATATTTTTTCTTAGTTTTTTTTGAATTTTTAAATAAGTTTATTTCTTTAGTTTTTGATTTTTTGAAAATAAAAATAAGAAAATAAGAAAATAAGTTAAAGGCAAAATAAAAATGAAAGAGATATATATTTTTTTGAATTTTAAATTTTTTGGATGAAAAGAAAGATAAAAAAAATTTCATCATTTTTTTTTTGATTTTTTTTAAGTTTTTTAATTTTTTAGTTTTTAAGTTTTACGTTTTTATTTTTGTAGTTTTTAATTTTTTATGTTTTTCATAGTTTTTTGATTTTTAGTTTTAAAGTTTTTAAATTGTTTATTTTTAGAATTTTTTGAAATATTTATTATAAATATTAATATTAATATTAATATTATTAATATAATTGTTTTGGTTGCGCAATATTTTTTTTTTTAGATAAGTAGAAATAAAGGGTAAAATTAATAGGTTTCAGGAATTCAAAATAGTAAGACGAAATTCTCCCCGGCAACGGTGCCAAAAACTTGATGGTTAAAATGCCGGGTTTCTTTTTATTTTTATTTTAAGATGAGTGGGATATTATTTTATAAAGAAAAAGAAAAGCGTTTTTATTTTGTTAGAAACCGAGTTTTAACGAACGGGAGGCAAGTGCACCTATCGCGTGTAGTACAGGATATTCCCGTATGGAGGAATATCGGGGTCGTATTGTTCTCGGGGCTGGCTTAGCTATTTCTACTCTTTTCCTGAAAGCCTATTATTCTACCGATAATATTTTAGGTGGATTATATATAAAAAAGGGAATGGCGAACATAAAAATAAATACAATGCAGAAAATGAAAGCAGGAAATAAAATGCAGAAAGCCGATGAAGGACTCGACACGACTATATCAAAAAGAGAATTTGAACAAAAATAACTTTTAATAAAAAGAGATCCTAAATTTCAATTAAATTAAGGCGGAGACTCGGCCGTGGAGGTTCCAAAGGAATGAGCTCACTTATCTCTAGGACTATCGCTCACCTGAACACTAAGACTATTCGACCGATCGCTAGACCGACGAAGGATTCCTCTTAACGCCCGCATTACGCTAAGAACCCCGCTATTGGGTGCGGAACCCAATCCGGTAGAGTCACGCGCCTCCTCTCTCGAGGGTTAGCGTGGAGCTCTCTTTACCTAAGGGTGATCGGTCCATACGTGCGGCCTCTCGGCGTTGCATATGGATAACGGAAATAGTTCCCGCACATCGATATGCGGTCCTACGCGTCGTTAACCCGGGGCAAACCTTAAGAAAATTTAATTAAATAGAAAACATGACCTTTAATTATTTAAAGGTACTTTATCTGTCCCAATGCTCTTCGATATTGAGGGCTATGGGCGGTTAGCCACTCATCGGAATGGGGACACTTTTGCTAGAAAGCGATAAAGAAAATTGTAAAGAAAGCAGGAAATAAAGCAGTAAATGAAAGCTGAAAATTGCAAGTCCTACCCAAACAAGTAGGACTGAAGAAAGCAGTAAATGCAAATCCCGGCTCGAGCGAGTGGGCGGGGGTAAACTTATCTCATACACGCACGCACTCTACAGAAAAGTAAAATCACACACACGCACTCTACAGAAAAGTAAACACACGCACACACACAAAGTTTTCCTGCTCAAGTGAGTAGGAAGAAAATGAAAGCAGTAAAAAGACAAGTCCTACTCAAACGAGTAGGCGGGAAATGAAAGCAGAGCGCCATTTAACTCTTAACGAGTAGGCGGAAATAAATGCATACGCACACACTCTACAGAAATTGAAATAAAGCAATAAAATCTAACTCATACACGCAAACACACATGCAAAAAATTAAGAAAAACAATGTGACTGAAAAATTAAAACAACTGCATTTCTACCGCTAGAATGTGGTAGAAATGCATAAAAAGGGAGAATAAAAATTAATCGGACAAAAAGTTTTGCAAACAAATGCAAAATGAAAGTTGGCGAAAAATTGAAATAACAACTTTTCATTCTTGTGTTTTTATAAAAACTCCTAAAAAGTGAAAATAAAGAAAAAACAACGAAAAAGTTTTACCAAAATAAAAATGCTAAGTTAAAGAAAAATAAAAACAAACACCTTTTTAGGTGTTTTTATAAACCCTAAGAATAAAAATAAGGAAAGGAAAGAAAAACTAAACCTACACAAGTGCGGAATATGAAAATAAAACGGGCAATACAACGGCTAGAAAGTGCGATAAAATCCTAAACTGAACGAGTTATAAAAGCTATAAAAAGATGAAAACATAAAAAGCACGAAAAAGATGAACAAAAAAAATTACTTAAGTTCGGGCTTCCAAATGAGATTCATGCCTTGCAAAGAGGGAAAAATTACATATTTTATTGAAATAAAAGAGATTACAACAAAGCTAAAATGAGAAAGCTAATACAAACTAAGAGAGAGAGGGTGAGAAATTCTCCTTACATAAGCATGAGAAGCCATTTGGGCAGCACCTAGCCTAAGGAATTTGGACCAAAAAGTGGACCAAATAAGCTTCCCGGAAGCTTGTATTTATAGGCAAAAAATCGGGAGTGACACGCCCTAGGTCACGGGCGTGACAGGGAGGCGTGTCACTACTATTCATGAGCTGATCGGGTGATTTGACTGGAGCTTTGACTTTGGCTGAAAACATGGCGATCACGCCCCAGGTCACGGGTGTGACAGGTGTCAGTCACGGGCGTGACTAGGGCGTGACGGGGAGCTGGATCTGGGGATTTGACGCGAGCTTTGACTTCGGGGCAGTCCACGTTGCGGACACGGGCGTGACACAAATGTCACGGGCGTGTAAGGGGGGCGTGACCCGAACAGCTGGCAGCTCGATGTCGGCAGCGTTGACAGTTGACGAAGCGTTGAGTGCCGACATCGACACGGGCGTGACTTAACTTGACACGGGCGTGACTTGACGTCGTTGAGTGATGAATAGTGGAATTGTTGAGTGTTGACTGGCTGATGGTGTTGAGCACCTAATACGCCCGTGTCGGGGGGTGACACGGGCGTGACAAGGCCAAAAAAGTATTTTTCTGAAAAAAATCAGAAAACAAAAAAGCTAAGTTAAAAATAAAAAATTACAAAAAAGAAACAATTTATTAAATAAAACAAACTAAAAAATATAAAAATAAACAAAAATGACTTAAATAAAACACGAAAATATAGGTATATTTATAACTCATCAAATACCCCCGTACTTAAGCTTTTGCTATTCCAGAGCAAAAGTTGGAGATGAACCTATAAGGAATAAAAAAGAATCCTAAATTTAACTAACGCTTAACTTAATTGTACGAAAGATCGAAATGAATTTTCGGGGTCTCGGAATTAAATCTTAACTTATGAAAATGTTAAAATAGAGGAACTGTTTCAAAAAATACTTCTAAATGGAAAAAGGAAAGCGAAAGTTATTTTTGTTAGTTTAACAAAAATTGATTTGAATTATCGAAAAAAAAACTTTTGCTGAAAAGAAATTAATAGGAAATAATTCAATTTAAAAATTATGCTCTCAAAAAGTTTTAGATTAATTCTAGAATCATGAAAAATGGATAAGTGGATTGGCGGTTATGAAGAGAGCTTTGATTTTTGAGGCGAGGTAATTTTTTCTCGAACCTCCACATTTTTTTTTTGGATTATTAGGAAAATGAAATCTTATTTTCCTAACATTTTTTTTTCTTTCTTCATAAATATAAATAAACCCAATGCATATGTATAGGAGTAATGAATTTTATCCTCTTACTCCGTAGCATATAATCTTTTTAATTATTGGGTGCCTATGTTTACGGGACGAAATCTTATCCACATTGACAAAAGATCTTTTTAAGGGTGAGTGGGGAATCATACTAATTAAGGCATGAAAAAAAAGGTGGAAGAGATTTTTTTTCTAAAACAAAACTAGAGTTTAATAAAAAAATTTTGAGAGCAACCTCTTTAATTCTGACGTTCCTACGTTTCTAAAAGCGTAAGTAGAAATAATGTAAAATCCATAAATGTTATTTTCTAACATAAAAATATGCTTTTATTCAAAAAATTAGAAGTGATAGTGAGAAAAACAAGTTCCCTATAATAAGAAAAAGCCATAAAAAATTCATTAAAATCTTAACCCCAGAAATCTAAGTTATCGAGCTACAATTAATAAACGAATTGTAAATAAAGAATTAATTAAAATTCGCTTATAAATAAACTCGAAACGATCATTTTGGAGAGCAAAGAGGTTAAAAAATGAGGTTTTCGAATTATTTATTACAAAATAGTTTTTTTTTATTTTTATGAGTTTTTCTAATTTTTTGATATTTTGGGGTTATTATCATTTTTTTGGAATTTTTTTTTAAAGGTTATGCAAATTTTTTGAGTTTTTTGAGTTATACAGATTTTTTTTTGAATTTTTGGATTTACAGAAATATTTACAAGAAAAGTGAGAGATTTTTTTACAAGATAAGAAAGAGAAGTGGAAATAGACAAGAATATTTACAAAATATTTACAAAGTAGAAAAAGGATCGCCCGCGAACAGACTCTTGTTTTGTGGTTGGTTCGATGAGTCGAACGTCGCGGAGCGATGATTCATTTTTTTTGAAAATATATATATATTTTTATTTATTTATTTATTAAAGCATGAAATTTTTTTTTAAAAGTTTTTAATTTTTGCGATGTTTTTGGAATTTTTGTTATGTGCAAGGAATAAAAGGATAGAAAATAGGAAACACCCCCATACTTAAGTCCAACATTGTCCCCTATATTGCACTAAGTATGAGGAACATGATATATATATAAATAAATATGTACAAAAAAGTAAAAATAGGGGTTTAGAAATCTTCCCTAAACCGCGTTCGGGGAAGCCCGTTGAGTTTAACCCTGCAAAAGTTAAAAGTAAAAGCAAAAATATAATATAAAAAACGAAAAAGAAAAATTCGCGGAAAATGGTGCGGGTGATAGGGGGCGATAAGTGGATGTGACTCGGAAGCTAAGGCCTTAGCTAAGAGCGAGCGACCGATATGCGATCCCCTAGCGCTCATAATTGTGAAGCGCGCCGAAACGACAAAATAAATACAAAATTAATAATTTTTTTTGTTTTATATATTTTTTCTTAGTTTTTTTTGAATTTTTAGATAAGTTTATTTCTTTAGTTTTTGATTTTTTGAAAATAAAAATAAGAAAATAAGAAAATAAGTTAAAGGCAAAATAAAAATGAAAGAGATATATATTTTTTTGAATTTTAAATTTTTTGGATAAAAAGAAAGATAAAAAAAATTCATCATTTTTTTTTTGATTTTTTTTAATTTTTTTAATTTTTTAGTTTTTAAGTTTTACGTTTTTATTTTTGTAGTTTTTAATTTTTTAAGTTTTCATAGTTTTTTGATTTTTAGTTTTAAAGTTTTTAAATTGTTTATTTTTAGAATTTTTTGAAATATTTATTATAAATATTAATATTGATATTATTATTATTAATATAATTATTTTGGTTACGCAATATTTTTTTTTTAGATAAGTAGAAATAAAGGGTAAAATTAATAGGTTTCAGGAATTCAAAATAGTAAGACGAAATTCTCCCCGGCAACGGTGCCAAAAACTTGATGGTTAAAACGCCGGGTTTCTTTTTATTTTTATTTTAAGATGAGTGGGATATTATTTTATAAAGAAAAAGAAAAGCATTTTTATTTTGTTAGAAACCGAGTTTTAACGAAAGGGAGGCAAGTGCACCTATCGCGTGTAGTACAGGATATTCCCGTATGGAGGAATATCGGGGTCGTATTGTTCTCGGGGCCAGCTTAGCTATTTCTACTCTTTTCCTGAAAGCCTATTATTCTACCGATAATATTTTAGGTGGATTATATATAAAAAAGAGAATGGCGAACATAAAAATAAATACAATGCAGAAAATGAAAGCAGGAAATAAAATGCAGAAAGACGATGAAGGACTCGGCACGACTATATCAAAAAGAGAATTTGAACTAAAATAACTTTTAATAAAAAGAGATCCTAAATTTCAATTTAATTAAGGCGGAGACTCGGCCGTGGAGGTTCCAAAGGAATGAGCTCACTTATCTCTAGGACTATCGCTCACCTGAACACTAAGACTATTCGACCGATCGCTAGACCGACGAAGGATTCCTCTTAACGCCCGCATTACGCTAAGAGCCCCGCTATTGGGTGCGGAACCCAATCCGGTAGAATCACGCGCCTCCTCTCTCGAGGGTTAGCGCGGAGCTCTCTTTACCTAAGGGTGATCGGTCCACACGTGCGGCCTCTCGGCGTTGCATATGGATAACGGAAATAGTTCCCGCACATCGATATGCGGTCCTACACGTCGTTAACCCGGGGCAAACCTTAAGAAAATTTAATTAAATAGAAAACAGGACCTTTAATTATTTAAAGCTACTTTATCTGTCCCAATGCTCTTCGATATTGAGGGCTAAGGGCGGTTAGCCACTCATCGGAATGGGGACACTTTTGCTAGAAAGCGATAAAGAAAACTGTAAAGAAATTAGGAAATAAAGCAGTAAATGAAAGCTGAAAATTGCAAGTCCTACCCAAACGAGTAGGACTGAAGAAAGCAGTAAATGCAAATCCCGGCTCGAGCGAGTGGGCGGGGGTTAACTTATCTCATACACGCACGCACTCTACAGAAAAGTAAAATCACACACACGCACTCTACAGAAAAGTAAACACACGCACACACACAAAGTTTTCCTGCTCAAGTGAGTAGGAAGAAAATGAAAGCAGTAAAAAGACAAGTCCTACTCAAACGAGTAGGCGGGAAATGAAAGCAGAGCGCCTTTTAACTCTTAACGAGTAGGCGAAAATAAATGCATACGCACACACTCTACAGAAATTGAAATAAAGCAATAAAATCTAACTCATACACGCACACACACATGCAAAAAATTAAGAAAAACAAAGTGACTGAAAAATTAAAACAACTGCATTTCTACCGCTAGAATGTGGTAGAAATGCATAAAAAGGGAGAATAAAAATTAATCGGACAAAAAGTTTTGCAAATAAACGCAAAATGAAAGTTGGCGAAAAATTGAAATAGCAACTTTTTCATTCTTGTGTTTTTAAAAAAACTCCTAAAAAGTGAAAATAAAGAAAAAACAACGAAAAAGTTTTACCAAAATAAAAATGCTAAGTTAAAGAAAAATAAAAACAAACACCTTTTTAGGTGTTTTTATAAACCCTAAGAATGAAAATAAGGAAAGGAAAGAAAAACTAAACCTACACAAGTGCGGAATATGAAAATAAAACGGGCATTACAACGGCTAGAAAGTGCGATAAAATCCTAAACTAAACGAGTTATAAAAGCTATAAAAAGATGAAAACATAAAAAGCACGAAAAAGATGAACAAAAAAAATTACTTAAGTTCGGGCTTCCAAATGAGATTCATGCCTTACAAAGAGGGAAAAATTACATATTTTATTGAAATAAAAGAGATTACAACAAAGCTAAAATGAGAAAGCTAATACAAACTAAGAGAGAGAGGGGGAGAAATTCTCCTTACATAAGCATGAGAAGCCATTTGAGCAGCACCTAGCCTAAGGAATTTGGACCAAAAAGTTGACCAAATAAGCTTCCCGGAAGCTTGTATTTATAGGCAAAAAATCGGGAGTGACACGCCCTAGGTCACGGGCGTGACAGGGGGGCTTGTCACTACTATTCATGAGCTGATCGGGTGATTTGACTGGAGCTTTGACTTTGGCTGAAAACGTGGCAGTCACGCCCCAGGTCACGGGCGTGACAGGTGTCAGTCACGGGCGTGACTAGGGCGTGACGGGGAGCTGGATCTGGGGATTTGACGTGAGCATTGACTTCGGGGCAGTCAACATGGCGGACACGGGCGTGACACAAATGTCACGGGCGTGTAAGGGGGCGTGACCCGCACAGCTGGCAGCTCGATGTCGGCAGCGTTGACAGTTGACGAAGCGTTGAGTGCCGACATCGACACGGGCGTGACTTAACTTGACACGGGCGTGACTTGACAGCGTTGAGTGATGAACAGTGGAATTGTTGAGTGTTGACTGGCTGATGGCGTTGAGCACCTGACACGCCCGTGTCGGGGGGTGACACGGGTGTGACAAGGCCGAAAAAATATTTTTCTGAAAAAATTTAGAAAACAAAAAAGCTAAGTTAAAAATAAAAAATTACAAAAAAGAAACAATTTATTAAATAAAACAAACTAAAAAATATAAAAATAAACAAAAATGACTTAAATAAAACACGAAAATATAGGTATATTTATAACTCATCAATTTGCACTAGCAAAATCTTGTCGTTAACTTCCCTTAGAAATAATGTCTTATCTATCTTTCCTCTTGTAAACTTTTTCTCATGAAGAAAGTTAGATAGCGTCTCATACCAAGCTCGGAGAGCTTGTTTTAAATTATATAAAGCTTTATTTCGGAAATAAACATGTTCAGGGAGAGTTGAGTTGAGAAAACCTGTAGGTTGAGCTATGTATACTTCCTCTTTTAGATTACCATTGAGGAAAAGTGATTACACATCCATTTCATAGACTTTAAAACCATTGTGAGCAACATATGCTAGAAACAACCTAATCGCCTCGAGTCTGGACACTAGAGCAAATATTTGATTGTAGTCGATCCCCTCTTCTTTTTTGTATCTTTGTGCTACAAGTTGAGCTTTATTCTTTATAATCACTCCATTTTCATCCAGCTTATTTCTGAATATCCACTTCATTACAATCACGTCCTGTCCTTTGAGCCTTGGCACCACCTCCCAAACTTTTCACCTTTTAAACTGATTGAGCTCCTCTTGCATTGCCATTATCCAGGAAGCATCCTTGTTTTATTCTTCAAATTTCTTTGGCTCTACTTGAGAAATAACGCTAAGATGCAAGACTTAGTTAGTTGTACCTCTTCTAGTTCTTAATCCGTAACTTGGATTTTCAATGATCAGATCTATAAGGTGATCTCTTGAGTGTCTGGTCACTAGATTCCTTTCCATTCCATCAAGAGGTACTACCACATTCGATGCACTTCAACAGGTTTAGGGAGATCTTCATCTTGAAATTCCTCTTCAACCATACTTGGATTAACAACTTTGATTTAGTTTGCAGAATCTTCCTTGACGGCTTCTCCCAAGTTTAGCTCTTTTATCCTAGCACCAGTATCTTCACCAAATCCACTAGATGAGTTGATATGAAGCATACATGTCTCAACAAATACAACATTAATAGACTCTTCTACAAATAGGGTTCTCTTATTGAAAATCTTATATGGTTTACTATGACTACTATAGCCTACGAAAATACCTTCAAAACATTTTTCATTAAACTTCGTATGATAATACTTCCCATTATTAAGTATGAAGCATTTGCTGCCAAATATTTCAAAGTAGGACACAGTCGGTTTTCTGCCCTTCAATAGTTCATAAGGTTTCTTACGATGCCTTTTGTTTATTAATGCTCTGTTTTGTACATGGCAAGCTATATTGACTGCCTCAGCACAGAAGTACTATTGTAGTGAAGAGTCATTCAATATAGTTGTACAAGCTTCAATGAGAGTTTTGTTCCTTCTCTCGACAACTCCATTTTATTATGGAGTACGTGGGGAGGAAAACTCATGAAAGTTATCTTGACTTTCGCAAAAAAATTTCATGGCCCCAGACATAAATTCTATTCTGTGGTCACTTCTGATTTTAAATACTGAGCAGTACAATTCGTTCTAAATTTGCTTGACAAAATTTGTGAAAGCTTTGAAGGTGTCGGACTTGTGTTTCAGAACGAACACCAAGTTAAATTAGAGTAGCCATGAAAAATAACTAACGTATAGAACTTACCTCCTAAACAATGAATTGGCATAGGACCGAATAAGTCCATATAAAGTAGATATAATCATTTAGAAGAATCTTTTTTAAGAATATCCTTAAAGGTAGCTCTTTTCTGCTTACGAATTTGACATACATGACATGAACTCTCTTTAAGGAACTTAATTCTGAGACAATCACGTGCTAAGTTTTGAGGATATAACATACTTGTAGTTTTGAAATTTATATGTGCAAATCTTTTGTGCCATTGGTCATAGTGACACGCACTATGTTTTGCCAAAAAGCACACTGGTGTAGAAGTGTCTAAACAATGAAAATTTAAACAGAAAATATTTCTACTCTGAGTGTCTGTTAAGACTGTCTCCAAATTGGAAGAAAATTTTATCAGATACCTGTCCTTTTTAGAACTCAATGATATAACCTTTATCACATAATTGGCTTATGCTTACGAGATTGTGTTGTAATCTTTAAACATAAGCCACGTTAGTAAAGGAGACTATTTCATTAAAAATCATACCGTAGCCTTTAGTTACTCCCGTATCTGAACCTCCAAAAATGACTTTTGGGCCATCCTTAACCGGGGTATATTCTAGAAGTAGGATTCTTATCCCGGTCATATACTGAGTGCATCCACTGTAAAAATACCAAATAAGAGTTTTGTTGGCCTTTGGACATACCTACATTCACTACCCCTAGGAACCCAAACAGATTTGGGTCCTTGGTTTCTGGTTAGCTTAACACCACTAGGAATATTAACATTTCGAGTGGTCAGTCTCGTAATGTAACTCATGGAGTATCATACTTGACCTGATAAAACCAACAATCTACGACAAAATGACCAATCTTGCCGTAACACAAACAGTCAAATATGTTGTACCTTCATTTATATTCCTGCTTATTTTATAAAAGTTATACAACATCTTAGTTGTTGTTTCCTGAGTCTTGTATACAAATTTCGTTACAAAATTTCTTGTATGGAGGGGAGGATTGTAACGCCCCAAATCTCGAGTTTTTGAGTAGGTTGTGTAGGCTGAGAAACACAGTCTGGGACATGGGCATGTCCAAGGCCGTGTCCCTCTCTATGTACTCGATTGTTGTGCAGGATAGTCTTGAGTTGGTCTCGAGTGGGTCTCGAGTGAGGCACATGGCCTGTGACACGGGCGTGTCTAAGGTCATGTCCTTTTCTATGCAGGGCGGTCTCGAGAGTGGCGCAGGGCGCACTCGAGTGGGGCATACGACCTATGACATGGGAGTGTCCAGCACCGTGTCTTATGAGTTCGACGAAATGCACTCGACCAAATGCACTCGATGATCCTCGAGAGGCAAGCCATGTTTGGCACACGGCCTGTGACACGGGCATGTCAAGGGTCGTGTCCTTCTCTGTGTATGGACATGTTTGTGAGAGTTATTGAACACGGGCTAGACACGGGCGTGTTCGAGTCCGTGTCTGGCACATGGCCTGTGACATGGGCGTGTCAAAGGGCTGTGTACTGGTCGGGTCAAGTCGGTTTTTTTGAAGCTTAAGGTAGACGGCCTATGATACGGCCGTGTCACAGGCCGTGTTCGGCCCAGGAAAGTAATTTTAGGGTGATTTGTGGCCGTTCATTTCCTTCAATTAGGATCCAATGGTCCAGAGCTATCCCTGTTGTGTTACGGCCGAAAGTTGAAGGATAAACTCTTATTTCTATCAAGCCTTTCTCTTTCTAAGGTGTTAGAGAGTGGGGAGAGCAAGGAAGGAGGGGGAGGAATTCGGCTACCGGCTAAGCTGCAGAGCCCGAAATCGCGAGCCGAGTCCAGATTTGTGGAGGCAAGGCCATTGCGGTGCTTTTCGTCCGGATAGTTTTCCATTGCTCCAAAGAGATCGTCATGGGTAATGATCTTTCTTCCTTGGACATGTTAAGTCCTTCTTTGGCATGTGCATGGATTTCCCCCACCAAAAGGTGGATTATTGAGGGATTTCCTTTGTGTTGATTCTTGAAATCCCCAAAAAGTCATACATATAGATCTGGAAATATGTAGTACGGAATAGGCATGCTGTGTGAAGCCCATCTGGATAGGTTGTTCTTGATTGGTGATGTTTCATTTTGTGCTCTAGAATAGACTCTGTGTATAAACATGTATGTTGTGGAGTCGATGGGTAGTGGCTGTGAAGGGTAGTAATAGGAAGTACTGGAGTGGAATTCCAGAAAAATACCCTCGTGATTCTTATATTGTATGCTATGTTTGGGTTGAGTTTGGGTGTAGAAAGAGAGCTTCTGCTGAATCCGCCAAGCGACCACGAGGAATGCTGACATTATCTACCCTTTTTGATTGTGATGCCAGTCCTTGGGGGACAGTATGGCTATTGTGAGCTGCGAGCTCTTGAAGGCTTAGTGCCGAACAGGAAAGGTGAGCTGACCTGCGTCTGCCGATGGGCCATGAGTATTACGATATTCAGCAATGTTATGGCGACTTGAGCATTGGGTATTGGTGGAGCTGGACCTGCGTTATGTACGCTTCACAAGAGAGCATCAAGGCATTAGGCTTTGGTCATTGGCATAATGAGAGCCTTAGGCCTGCGCGCCATTAATACTAAATGCTCAATACCGTTAGGTTTCAGACCTTGAATGGTTGTGCGACCCTTGTTTTTCCGGTACATCAAGAATGTACCCAGAGTGCACGGAGCGTCGGGCCGCATGGCCGACGTTTGTGATATATTGATTGTGCGTGAGTGTACATTGTGTGATAAATCGACTTGTGAAATGTTATGCCTGCAGGAAAGGAATACCACTGCCCCGGGAAAGGGGTAGGGTCGTTATAAATTGGTCAGTTTAATGCTGACGGTTTCTTGTTAGCAACCATTCTGGCAGGTTTTCCTTGCATAGGTGCTGGAGAGCCGAGCGAGAAATAGCGGGCTGAAGTCCCTGCTGTTGCTGCTGCAACTACTGCTGGCCCTCGACGGCTGAGCGATGAACTGTATTATGTTCATGTGGGGTATTCCTGTGTGCCGATGTTTATTATCCACACTTATAAAGCTTAAATATAAGGTCTTAAGGCCAAACTTTTGTGCCTTTGATGTACATTGCTTCGGGGTGAAATATAAATGTGATTGTTTATATATAGTGGACATTCATGGTTGTTGAGTTCAATATTAATCTTAAGCTTTTACTAGCATGCTTTGAGTAGGATGCGAATATGTTTTGGAATTAACCTGTAACCTTGCCGCCTATTTGTTACATATGGCGTGGGGCCCCGACCGAACTTCTATTATATGTTATTTATTTAATGGGGTCATTACAGGAGGTGGAAGGGCGGAGCTTTGCCCTAAAACGATAGCTGGAATGGCTCTAGAAGAAGCTCTCTCGAAATGGAGGAAAATCTGCGCTTAAATAGAAGCAGGTCAGAAAAATAGGCACGCACGGTTTGGCGCACGATAATGCGCTAACCGTGCGTTATTAACTTCCAGGCCAAGCTTGCGTATTAATATGTGTTGACCCGTGCATTTTACTCGCACACGGGCGCTTATGCATGTGCGTGAAGGAAATCGCACGGGTAACGACAGAGCGCAGGAATGCAGGAGTAAACAGAGGAACTATGCGTTTTACTTGCGTATGGGAGCTACCGCCTGTGCGCGAGTAATTCGCACGATTAACAATAGAATGGGGCCAAAACAAAAGGTACGGGAAAACTGTTCATTTCATTCTCCCACGGTTTGGCCGAAACCGTGCGTTAACCGTCGTCGAGTTCATCTCGATGAAATTTGTCGAGCTCCACTCGACTAAGTAAAACACACGATAAGGAAGAAACCGTGCGCTAAGGAAACGCACGATCGTTCGTTTTCCATAATTTAGAATTCCTTCCTTTGGGAAAATGCACCACCTTCACAGCAAAAATCAAAACTAGAGCACAAGCTCCCAGCACCAATAGACATCAAAAAATGAACAAAAAGAACCATGGGGAGCACTATGTGCTTACCCCCAACAAAAGAATGTGCAATTGCACAACCATGGGCTAAAATAACGCACTTTTGGTGAAGTGAAGATCTAAACAAAAATATAACTTTTCCAATTGAAAAATTAGTGCACATGCAAGATAATAAGCCCAGATGAGTCCGAAAACCCTATATAAATAGGACTCATTAGCTAGCTTGCCTATCTTAACCTCGCCGAGGTGATCTCCCTTGTAATTAGCGAATTCATCGATGAAAAATTACTTATCAAAATTTTCTTCTTCGCTTGCTTACTTTCTGTATCGCACTCGCACGCGTGTCACCCATTCACTACGCGACCTCGCTAGGATAGCATTCATCATTAGAATGTACTTGAGTAAGGATATATACCAGCATGGGACCTCTATATCTCGCCACCCCTTGATAGTAGGCCCAGGCTACTTACCGGGCTAGAGCTGCGACTATCAAGCTCGCTTCTGTATTCCTTCACTTTAGAGACTTGTTATAAACCAAAATTTCCCAAGTAAATTTTTGATAGGATGGAATTTAGATGTCAAGAACCTCCTCAGGTCTCCTTTCTTTAGTAGATGTCGAGATCCCGGGTCGCCATTTTTTACTCTACCTTTCATAGATAGTGCCAGTCCATGGTGGATTCTAAGACCCCAACTCGCAACTTTTGATCTTGCTTTTGGATTGTTTGGAATGACCCCTAGTTTCCCTAGTGACCTTTCAACCTGGCCTTTTCTCAAGGTTCAACTTCAAATGCCTTGTGTTGATTGGAAAGAGAAGCTCAGGACTTGGTTATGGAGAAACAACTTCATCCATCGAGGACCCCTGCCATGTCATCTAGGTTAAAGCCTGACAGCAGGTGCAGCACGAGACATAGCTCTAGATCATGAACAACGTCCAACGAGGAGCCTTTCCCTGCCAGCTATGTGAAATCCTGACAGAAGGTGCAGCTCGAGACCTAGATCTAGAGCAAGAACAACATCCACCGTGGTCTCCTGTCCTGCCAGCTAGGTGAAATCCTGACAGCGTGTTCAGATCGGGACTTTTCTCTAGAGCAAGAACAACGTCCCCCAAGAACTCCTGCCTTGCTAGCTAGGTCAAAGACTCATAGTGAGTACATCTCGGGACTTAGCACCAGTACAAGAACAACGTCCACCGAGGACCCCTACCCTGCCAGCTTGGGGAAAGCCTGACAGAGGGTGAAGCTTGGCACTTAGCTCCAGAGAAACCACCAGGCGCTACCACTGACCCAATTAGATAGGTGAGAGCCTGACGGCGGGTGTTGAGCATAAACCGGAATTTCCCTTAGTCAACCATTGGGCACTACCATCGACCTAATTATCTAGGTAAGAGACTGACGGTGGCGGGTGTTGAGAATCAATCGGACATTCCCTTAGCCAACCACTAGGAGCTACCACCAGCCCAATCAGCTAGGTGAGAGCCTGACGGTGGGTGTTGAGCATCAACCAGAATTTCCCTTGGCCAATCACCGGGAGTTACCACCGACTCAATCAACTAGGTGAGAGCCTGACAGCGAGTGTTGAGCATCAACCAAACTTTCCCTTGGCCAACCACCAGGCACTACCACTAACCAATCAACTAGTTTAGAGCCTAACAATAAGTGTTAAGCATCAACCGGACATTCCCTTGGCCAACCACCGGGCGCTATCATCTGCCCAATCAGTTAGGTGAGAGCCTGACATAGGGTATTAAGCATCAACAAGACCATTTTATTCAACCGAGTCTCATGTTTTTCCTGCCAAGCAAATGAACCATTAGAAAATAATAAGAACATGAAAAAAGCTATCTCATTACTTTCATGGGTAGAAACATTTTAGTTCATCGCTGCTCCAGGCATGACTGATGGGCTCCCCCTATACATATTGGAGGTGATATCCTCCAGACTTCAAGGCCTCTCGGATTATATAGGGACCTTCCAAGTTGGGATTCAGCTTGTCGATGGATGCCGACCTCCCGACAGCGTCGACCTTTTTTAGTACAAAGTCCCCTTTTGCAAATTTCTTGATTCTAACATGCTTGTCAAAATACTTACGATTCTCCGCTTGACCTGTTCTTGTCAAATAGCTGACAAGTCGCGAAGCTCCTCCACCATATCAAGGGAGAGCCGAAGCTCATCCTCGTTCTCGACCCTCCATTCTTCCACACCATCCTCTACTACCAACACCCGCAGTGTCCGAGCCTCAAATTTTATGGGTAGCACGACCTAACAGCCGTGGGAGAGATTGAATGGGGTCTCCTCGGTGGGCGTGTTAGGAGTGGTCCTCGGGTCCCATAGGATTGAAGGAAGTTTTTCAACCAAACTCCCCTTCAAGTTCTCCACCTTCTTCTTTAGGAGGTTTACGATGATCTTGTTTGCTTCCTCCATGATGGGCTATAACCCGAACTAGCAAGTGTACCTGTCGAATCGTAGTATCAAGGTCAAATTAAAAACTCGGGGATGCCAAGTACTGCTACTCACGCTCGAACAATTATCCTACCAAAAAACTGTTAGGATTTGAGAATTTTTAAAAGTAAAATAAAAGATGATTTTTTTAGACGAAAAACTTATAATAAAGAGAGAGAATTCGATCAATGATTCACCATAAAACGAAATGAGAGGGATAAAAAGTCATAGATTTAAATTTGCAAATCTACTCGAGATTGACGGATCCGATATTAGGAAATAATTTTACTAGCGAATTAAATCCCCTGACTTATAGACATTTTGACCGAAATCTCTTTCTAGTCAAAAAGGCCTAAAGCCGCATTATCGAGGTGACCCGCACTATTGGATTTGACTCCAATCCGAAAGAATTACGTCTTCCTATCTCGAGGGTTGCGTTCAACTCCTTCCTTCTTTGAGTGATCTTTCACATTCACGAGCCTCTCGGCTACTTAAATATGAGATCTAAAGCCTACTACTGTATACCGGAAATATGGAGTCGACAAAATAAAAATAAAAGAATGATCGAGTAAAATTAAGTAAAAATAAAACTATGAAATAAAAGAAACCCTCGTCTCATTTTATGGATCCTCACGATCGAAGGCTAAGAGAAATTAGCTACTCATAAATGAAAGAAAGAGAAAATAAAATAAGAGAAGGACATTTTCATTACTTGCAAAAACAGGGAGAGTACATAATAAGGAAATAAAAAGGCAATATTATTCTACTAAAAAAACTATTACAATAATAAGGAAATTATAACATGGAAGAAAAAGCATACATAGCAATGAAAGATGAAAACTTGTACTAGAACTCTCTTGCCCTCTCTCCAACTCAACTCCAAATTTAACTTAAAACATCACTTCAAAAAACTTAACTCTTTAGCTTGAGGGATGGGGTAGCTTTTATAAGAGATGGAGAAGCTTCTAGATGATAGGAAATATGAGGATACAAGGGGGTGGCCGGCCATATAGGTGGAAGGGTGCATGTATGGCATTAATGAAGGGAGAGAGAAAAAGGTGGATTCATTGTATTTAATTAATGAGGATTCAAATGGAAAATGTCAAGGGGAATGAATGGAAGTATGTAGAAGGGAGAAAGAGAGGTGGGTTCGACCATGTTGGGGGAGAATGCATGCATGTAATAAATGATGGGGAGAAAGAGAGAGGGGTTCAATGTATTTAATTAATGAGAAAGAAGGGGGCCGACCACATGAAGGGGCCTCATGGGCTAGGGTAGACTAGGAGTGTATGCTTGGGGCCTGCTTCATGGGCTTGCATGGTGTGGTGGGCTGCTCCAAGTAGGCTTGAACATGTTGGAGGAGCAGTCATGCAAAAGTGGCGGGCTGCATGGGCTTTATTCTTCATGTGCTCGGGTTAGGCTTTAAGAGAAGCTTGGGTTGAGTGGTAGGTTGCTTGTATTCTTTGTGGGCTACACCAAATGGAGGAGGGCTGCACCATGTTGCTCGGGTTGGACCTACAAAATAATAATTAAAACATTAGACTCTTTACCAAAACATATCATGATATAAAATTTAAATAAAACTAAACATGAAACATAACAATTAATACTATTAATTAGTTATAAAAACTAAACAAAATAAGCATAACATTAATCATTATAACATAACATTAGTTGTGTGAAACTAAACTATAACAAAGATAATAATATGTATAAATCAAACTAAACATAACAATAACATTAAATAACAAAAATACATATAATAAAACTACAAATTCTTATATTATAACAATAACACAACAACATCATAACAAGAGTACAAAAACACAAAATTAAAATAAAACTTAGGAATTTCGACTACTCAATTACCCCCAAAAAAGGATGACTAAAACTAGTCATCAAATTCCCCCGTGCTTAATCCTTTGCTTTCCCTCAAGCAAATAGAAATAAAAAACTAGGGAAAAATTAAAAAGAAAGCAAAAGATAATTTTTTGTTTATTTTAGGTTACATAGTTAAGAAAAACAAAACAAGAAAAATTAAACTATCCTAATTTCCATGTTGACAACTAGTGGGGTGAGAAGTGCACAATAGAAACCTTGAAAGTGGAGGCCTCAAAATATCATTAGAACATAAGGAAAAATTACACATTTCTAAATCTTAAAACAAGGCATCCAAAATAAATGAAAATAAGGAAAACAAAAGAAGAGGTTCTAAATAAACGGCGCATTAACGAACTACTAGGTTGCTAGATAAACATTAACCCTAAAACACCTCAAGGTAACCTCCAAAAAAATCCATCAATGATGGTGGCCATAGGCTTGTCCGTTCACACTTTCTCCACTATGAGAATTTACGTTCTGAAGATTAATAGGACTTAAAATAGGCGTTTAGACTTGGTTTAGGTAAAGAATTAGGAAGTGAAAAGCAAAGATAAAAATGAAGGCTAAGACACACACTAAACTAAGGTTGAGCTCAAAATAAATAAACCATAACCAAAATGAGAAATGACAAGTATGTCATTTCTCCAATTAAAACAAGGACACAAGACAAGGCCATATATTTTTCTTTTATAAATTTGGCCAAACATAAACCCTCTTTTTTTTCATTTTTTTTTATTTTGATTTTTTTCATTTTTTCCATTTATTGAAACACAAATATTTTGGAAAGCTCTAATTGTAAGATAAAAATTTCATTTTAATTTTTTTCATAAAGAGATAACCCATCACACAATGATTTTTAAAATGAAGCTCAAGGTTTATTGTGCAATAGGAAGGGCATTTTTGGCTTTGGTGAAAATAATGAAAAGCAAGGTGGAGCTAAATCAAAAAAAACATGGAAAAGGCCCAAAATTGTTTTGCAATGGTATTTTTTTTTGGTGGGCACGAAAAGCTCAAAGTAGTCAAAGGGTGGCCTAAATCATTTCTAAAGCACGTAAAAATGACGCACATGTTTCGAGAGTCGCTAGGGACAAGTTCTAGACACATAGAAAGTCTACCCCGCAAATGAAAAAGAGCTAATATTACCTAGCAACCATTCGTAAGCAACTAACCGAATAAAAAGACATAACTACAAATTGCTCACTTATAACGTAAAAAACGGATGCCTATATTTAAGAAAAAAAACTAGTAAAACTAAGATATGTTAAAATGATATGTTTAGAAAATCATTTCAAAGAAATCTAAATAGAACTAAGGAACCTCATGGGCCTACACATCACTAGATGAAACATAAAAATAAAGATAGAAAATAATTTTAGATTTTGTTTTTCAAATAGATTTTAGCACAATTTTTTATATAGATTTTTTCTTTTCTCTTTTTTTTTATTTTTGATAAGGCTAAAATAAAAGCAATACTAAAGAAGCTTAACAAAACTACACTAATTTTTTAGATTTTTATTTTAAGAAAGCAAAAGATAATTTTTGGATTTTTGAAAGAAAAAGGAAAAAAGGAAACTAACTAAACCCTCCCCAAGCTTAGATTCTTCATTGTCCTCAATGAAAGAAATAAAAAAATGAGAAAGAGAAGGAGACTGAGAAGGAGAGGAAAATAAAATGCAATAATGTAACTAAAAAGAAACAGGAATTCCCCGGGTTTGTGAGATGAAGGTGGATGTCGCTCCCTCATGCTTGGTTTGTAGTGCACTTGATCGTCAGCAGGTTTGACTTGGTGCATCTTGAAATCAGCAATGTTGGAGCGGCAATCACAAACTTACTTGGTTGGCCTCCCGAAGGAAGAGCAAAATAAAAGCAGGAAAAAAAGCGTCTGTGGGCAGCTGCCCAAAATTGTTCTTTATTACAACAATTTAAATTCCGAATAAAATTAAAAGTTTTAATAATAATAATAATAATAAGTCCAACAATAAAATAAAAATGTTCCACAAACAGATAAATATTTAAGAGTCCAAGGCAAGATCCTCCGTTGCAGGAGACACAAAATCATTTGAAAAATAAAGTTTAAGTCTATGCCCATTCACTTTAAAATCACCCATATCGGGGTGCGAAACCAACACAGTTCCGTAAGGAAAAACCTGTTTGACCATAAACGGTCCAGACCATCTAGATTTAAGCTTGCCAGGAAAAAGACGTAAATGAGAGTTGAAAAGAAGAACGTGATCGCCAGGTTTAAATATTTTAGGATGGTGCAAGTTCTTAACGTGATAAAGCTTCATGCGTTATTTATAAATTTTATTATTTTCATAAGCGTACGCTCGCCACTCGTCAAGCTCATTTAGTTGAGTTTTTCTATGCTCGCCGACCGAGTGCGGATCGAAATTAAAATACTTTAACGCCCAATATGCAAGGTGCTCTACTTCTACTTGGAGATGACATGATTTTCTGTAGACTAATCGGAAAGGAGTACAACCAATAGTGGTCTTGTATGCTGTCCGATAGGCCCAAAGATCATCGTCTAACTTTATAGACAAATCCTTACGAGAAGTAGAAATGATTTTTTTCCAAAATTCTTTTAAGTTCTCGATTAACTACCTCGACCTGACGGTTAGTTTGGGGATGAAAAGCAGTTGATAGTTTATGCGTAATGCCATATTCAGTTAAAGCTTCAGCGAGTTGAGCGTTGCCAAAATGACTTCCCCTATCACTAACGATCATGCGAGGAAAACCAAAATGAGAAAATAATGTTTTAAGAAAAGCAACTACAACCCGAGCATCATTACTTGGTAAAGTTTGGGCCTTCGCCCACCTAGAAACATAATCTACTGCTACTAGAATATATTTATTTCCTAAACTTGAGGGAAACGGGCCTACAAAGTCAATGCCCCATAAATAAAAAACTTCGCATTCCAGAAAATAATTTTGTTCCATTTCATTTTTATTAGATAAGTTTCCTGTCTGTTGGCACCGATCACACCCGCTCACAAAGAGTTGTGCATCTTTAAATATGCTTGGCCAGTAAAAGCCAGCACTAAGCACTTTGTGGGCGGTGCGGTTTGCTTGATAATGCCCGCCATTCGGACCTTCATGAACATGCTTTAAAATTTGTTGACCTTCTTCCTGGGTAACACATCTTCTTACCACCTGATCCGCACTAATGCAAAATATAAAGGGGTCCTCCCAAAAATAATAGTTAACCTCCGAAAAGAATTTCTTCTTTTGGTTAGAATAGTATTCTTTTGGAAGGGCCCGAGCCACAAGATAATTGGCCAGATTGGCAAACCAGGGGGTAGAAGAAGAAATGTTTAAAATTCGCTCATCCGAAAAAGAGTCATTATTAAAATTTTCATTTAAAAAATAAAGTTTGGGATTTTCAAGACGAGAAAGATGATCAGCCGCAAGGTTTTCCGCTCCTTTCTTATCCCGAATCTCCAAGTCGAATTCTTGAAGTAAGAGGATCCAACGAATAAGATGCGGCTTGGCATCTGGTTTAGAAAGGATGTACTTCAAAGCGGAATGATCCGTTAAAACAATAACTTTAGCAAGAGTAACGTACAGTCAGAATTTATCAAAAGCAAAAATAACAGCTAAGAGCTCTTTCTCCGTCGTGGTGTAATTTTCTTGAGCAGAAGTTAGAGTTTTACTAACATAGAAAATCAGATGAAAGTTCTTAGCAATTCGTTGTTCTAGAACCGCACCTACCACATGATTACTCGCGTCACACATTATTTCGAATGGTAAATCCCAAACTGGGGCGATCATAATAGGAGCATTTATAAGTTTTGATTTAATTAATTCAAATGCAGCGAGACAAGATTCATTAAAAATGAAAGGAGTGTCTTTTTCAAAAAGGTGGGTGAGAGGCTTAGTAATTTTTGAAAAGTCTTCAATGAATCGTCGATAAAAACCCACGTGCCCTAAAAAACTTCTAATCGCGTTAATATTTGTAGGTGGCGGAAACTTTTCAATTACTTCAATTTTTGCCTTGTCCACTTCAATTCCCTTAGCAGAAATCTTATGGCCAAGGACTAAGCCTTCATACACCATAAAGTGGCACTTCTTCCAATTTAAAACTAAGTTGGTTTCTTCGCTGCGTTGTAAAACTTTTTCCAAATTTTCTAAACATAAGTTAAAGGAGTCGCCAAAAACAGAAAAATCGTCCAAAATATTTCCTTAATATCTTTTTCATATTTATCAAAAATAGCAAGCATACACCGCTGAAAGGTAGCAGGAGCATTGAATAACCAAAAAGGCATTCTATGATAAGCAAAAGTTCCGAAGGGGCAAGTGAATGTTGTCTTCTCTTTGTCCTCGGGTGCGATAGGGATTTGAAAGTGTCCCGAGAGACCGTCGAGGAAGCAATAAAAATTGTTCCCGGACAAACGTTCTAAAATTTGATCGATAAAGGGGAGGGGGAAGTGATCTTTTATAGTGGCATCACTTATCTTTCGGTAATCGATGCACATCCTCCATCCCATTATCGACCTAGGTTGAATTAAGTAATTATTTTCGTTCGTTACTACCGTGATCCCACCCTTCTTAGGAACAACCTGGACCGGACTTACCCACTGACTATTTGAAATAGGATAAATTATCCCCGCATCTAATAACTTAAGCACCTCTCCCTTCACAACCTCTTTCATATTCGGATTAAGACGACGTTGTGGTTGGACTACACACTTAGGATTATTTTCAAAAAAAAAATTGGGTACAAAAATAAGGGCTTATGCCAGAAATGTCGGAAATTTGCCACGCTATAGCTCGACGATGCTTTTGTAGTACTTCGATCAACTGATCGTTCTCGGATTGAGAAATATAGGCCGAGACTATAACGAGCAATTTAGAATTTTTTCAAGAAAGGCATATTTTAGATGATCAGGGAGTGGTTTTAAATCAATAGAGGATGGTTCATCATAAGATTTTTTCAAATTCTTTTCTTTTTCAAAAATAAGATTTTCATACTTTTTTCTACCAAAGACAGAATCATTTTCAAAATTTGCTTGTAATGACATAACCATGTTTTCAAAATCATATGAAGAAATTTAAGAAAAAAGAAGTGGAAAATTCATTTCAAAAGATGTTAGAAAGAGAAAGTGAAGAATCTTCATTTAAAACATCAAGAAAGAAGCATGAATCATCATTTTTTAAAGAATTTTTCATTGATTGATTTATAGAAAATGTGACCTCATCATCTCCCACGCGCAAAAACAACTTTCCGTTACTAACATCGATGACCGCTCGAGAGGTGGCTAGGATGGGTTGATCAAGGATAAGAGGGACCTCGACGTCCACTTAAATATCGAGAATGAAAAAATCCACCGGGAAGATGAATTTTTCGACATTCACTAGAACATCCTCAACGATTCCTAACAGATACTTAATTGATCGATCGGCTAACTGTATACTCATTCTTGTAGGGCTGAGAGTGCCCAAACCTAGCTTCTTGAATAGAGAAAAAGGCATCAAATTGATGCTCGCTCCTAGATCCGCTAACGCATGTTTATCGAATAGATCACCGAAAACGCAAGGAATGGAAACACTACACGGATCATTTATCTTTTTAGGAAGATTAGAGTTTTAAACGACCGCCGAGTATTCTTCATTTAAGGTTACATGCGATAAATTTTCTAATTTCTTCTTGTGCGTTAATAAATCCTTTAGATATTTTGCATACTTAGGCATTTGACTAATTGCTTCATGAAATGGCAAATTAATATGAATTTGTTTAAATATTTCAAGGAAGCGCTGATATTGATTATCTAGCTTATCTTTCCTAAGTCGAGCCGGATAAGGAGGTGGCGGAAATTCCTTTATAACAACCGGAGAATCATTTTGAACGTCATCATTTTCTTTTCCAAAATCAGATAAAACAGAAATATCTTTTTCTTTATCAAAAGTAGATTTTTCATTTTCCGTGGGGATAATTGTTTCCACAACAGGAGGGACAATCACCTTTGGCTCTTCCCTTGTGCTGGGCTCATTAACAACCTTACCGCTCCGAAGGGAAATCGCAATTGTGTGCTCCCTTGGGTTAGGTTCAGTGTTCGAGGGAAGAGTTCTAGGTGGTCTCTCGGAAAAAGCCTTGGCAAGTTGCCCGACCTGGTTTTCTAAACTTTTCACGGACCCAGTTAGACTTCTAATATTAGCTTTATTCGAGCTTATATATTTAGAAAGGATCTATTCCAAAGGGGAAGGTCTTTGAAAGTTTTAGTTTTCTTGTGGTGGTGGTGGTGGTGTAAAATTGTGCGGTGGGAGTGCGACATTAGCATTATTACTCCAAGAAAAATTAGGATGGTTACGCCATCCAGGGAGATAAGAGTTCGAAGAGGAATTAAAACCAGGAGGTGCAGAAAAATTAGAAAAAGCAGAAAAATTTTTAGCAGAATTATTTTGAGCAGGCCTGGGTATGTTCCCCAGATAATCCACCTGCTCGGTAGCAGTAGCAGCATTCACATTTTTAAATAGCTTAGCAGCGGAGGCAGCAATCATCTCCAAAATCTGGTTGTTCAGCATTTCCACTTGCAGCGCCAGTTTCGACACTGAATCCACTTCATTGATACCTGCAGGTTTAGATGGGCGAGTCCTAGAAGAATTCCACAGATAAGTTTTCATCGTCATGTCCTCGATAAGCTCAAGAGCTGCTTCCGGAGTTTTGCGGTCCAAAGAACCAGCGGAAGCGGCATCTATCATTTGCTTAGTTTCTTGATTTAGCCCATTGTAAAATGTCTTGACCTATAACCATACAGGCAGAGCATGATGTGGGCATCTTCTCAAAAGTTCTTTTAACCTCTCCCAAGTGTCATAGAGGGTCTCAGAAGCAATTTGAGTGTATGAAGTTATATCATTTCTTAGCTCAGCAGTTTTGGCGAGAGGGGGGAATATCTTGCAAGAATTTTTCAACTAATATGTTCCAAGTAGTGATTGATCCTCTTGGAAGAGAACTCAACCACTGTTTGGCTTTGGTTCTTAAGGAGAAAGGTAAGAGTCTTGGCCTTATAGAATCGTCTGAGACACCATTGATTTTAAAGGTGTCACAGATTTCAAGAAAACTAGCAATATGTATGTTCGGATCTTCATCTTGTAATCCGTCGAACTGTACATATTGTTGCACCATTTGTATGATTCTAGGCTTAAGCTCGAAGTTATTGTTTTAAATTGAAGGTCGAACAATACTTGTTTCTGTTCCCTCCAGGTTGGGTCGAGCATAATCGTACATGGTCCTTTGCTGAGCCATTCCTGGGTTGGGATCTCCCATTTCAGAAATTAAATTACAATCAACATTGGAATCCTCAACCGTTGTTTGAGAAGTGGAAGCCCCGAATCGTAATTGTCTCCGAAAGGAGCGTTCAATTTCTGGGTCTAAATCAACAAGTAGCGACGAATTCGTGCGGGTCATGCACTAGAAGAAAAAAAAATGAAAGGGAATGAAAATAAAAACTTGAAGAAAGAAAAAGATAAGATAAGATTTTTTTTTTAATTTTTACAGAAGTAATAGCGAAAGCGTTTTCAAAATATTGACGAAGAAGCTCCCCGGCAATGGCGCCAAAAACTTGATGGGCTATAACCAGAACAGGGAAGTGTACCTGTCGAATCGTAGTATCAAGGTCGTATTTAAAACTCGGGGATGTCAAGTACTGCTACTCACGCGCGAACTATTATCCTACTAGAAAACTGTTGGGATTTGAAAATTTTTATAAGTAAAATAAAAGATGATTTTTTAGACGAAAAACTTATAATAAAGAGATAGCATTTGATCAATGATTCACCATAAAACAAAATGAGAGGGATAAAAAGGCATAGTTTTAAATTTGCAAATCTACTCAACCGTGACAGATCTTATATTACGAAATAATCTCGCTAGAGAATTAAATCCCCTAACTTGTAGACGTTTTGACCGAAATCTCTTTCTAGTCAAAAAGGCATAAAGTCGCATTATTGAGGTGACCCGCACTATTGGATTTGACTCCAATCCGAAAGATTTACGTCATCCTATCTCAAGGGTTGCGTTCAACTCCTTCCTTATTTGAGTGATCTTTCACATTCACGAGCCTCTCGACTACTTAAATATGAGATCTAAAGCCTACTACCGTATACCGGAAATACGGAGTCGATAAAATAAAAATCAAAGATGGATCGTGTAAAATTAAGTAAAAATAAACTATGAAATAAAAGAAACCCTCATCTCATTTTATGGATCCTCACGATGGAAGGCTAAGAGAAATTAGCTACTCATAATTGAAAGGAAAGACAAAATAAAATAAGAGAAGGACATTTTCATTACTTGCAAAAAAAGGGAGGGTACACAATAAGGAAATAAAAAGGCAATATTATTCTACTAAAAAAAATTATTACAATAACAAGGAAATTATAACATGGAAGAAAAAGCATACATAACAATGAAAGATGAAAACTTGTACTAGAACTCTCTTGCCCTCTCTCCAACTCAACTCCAAATTTTACTTAAAACTTCACTTCCAAAAACTTAACTCTTTAGCTTGAGGGATGGGGTGGCTTTTATAGGAGATGGAGAAGCTTCTAGATGATAGGAAATATGAGGAGACAAGGGAGGGGCCGGCCATGTAGGTGGAAGGGTGCATGTATGGCATTAATGAAGGGAGAGAGAAAAAGGTGGATTTATTGTATTTAATTAATGTGGATGCAAATAGAAAATGTCAAGGGGAATGAATGGAAGTATGTAGAAGTGAGAAAGAGAGGGGGGTTCGGCCATGTAGGGGGAGAATTCATGCATATAATAAATGATGGGGAGAAAGAGAGAGGGGTTCAATGTATTTAATTAATGAGGAATAAGGGTGCCGGCCACATGAAGGGGCTTCTTGGGCTCGGGTAGACTAGGAGTGGATGCTTTGGGGCTGCTTAATGGGCTTGCATGGTGTGGTGGGCTGCTCCAAGTAGGCTTGAACATGTTGGAGGAGGAGTCATGCAAAGGTGGCGGACTACATGGGCTTTATTCTTAATGTGCTCGGGTTAGGCTTGGAGAGAAGCTCGGGTTGGAGTGGTAGGCTGCTTGTAGTCTTTGTGGCCTTCACCAAATGGAGGAGGGCTGCAACATGTTGCTCCAGTTGGACCTACAAAAAAATAATTAAAACATTAGACACTTTACCATAACATATCATGATATAAAATTTAAATAAAACTAAACATGAAACATAACAATTCATACTATTAATTAGTTATGAAAACTAAACAAAATAAACATAACATTAAACATGATAACATAACTTTAGTTGTGTTAAACTAAACTATAACAAAGATAAAAATATTTATAAATCAAACTAAACATAACAAAAACATAAAATAACAACAATACATATAATAAAACTACAGCTTCTGTTATTATAACAATAACACAACAACATCATAACAAGAGTACAAAAACACAAAATTATAATAAAACTTAGGAATTTTTACTACTCAATTACCCCAAAAAAGGATGACTAAAACTAGTCATCACTCCACCTGCCCATTGCTCCTGGGATGATGGAACGATGTGAACCTGAGATCAATCATGAGTTGCCCACAGAAACTGATGAACTTAGTGCTGTCAAACTATGGCCCATTATCCGTGATAATGGCCTTGGGCAGTCCATGCCGGCAGATGATCTCTCCCCATACAAAGTTCCCGATAACCTGGTAGGTCACTTTGGCCAATGCCTTTACCTCCAACCACTTAGAAACATAATTGATTATGACCAGCAAGAACCTCCTTTTCCCACTAGCCTGAGGGAAGGGTCTTACCAGGTCGATTCCCTAGATGGCAAAGGGCAAGGGTGTCGTGATGCTTCTGAGCTATTGAGCCAATAATAGTTAGAGAGGGGCGAATAGTGATCGCTTTCCGCTTAAGAGAAGAGAGTCAAACTAGCAATCCAATTAGGCAAGTATACCTATCGAACTGTAGCTAAGGGATACAAGTGTCATATTGAAATCCGGGAATCGTTGAGTAAACTTACTCACCCGAAGAATATTATTTTATTGACAGAAAATCTTTAAGGTTTAAGAGAAATCTAAACACTCTAAAGAAAGGAAATATTATGCTAAAAGAGAAGTAATTATAGTTTAATAGAAAGCATAAAAGGAACGATTACGATAAAGGATTAGAACGATGAAATGGAAATGCACTCGATCGAGAATCACCTCGGATAAAGTCAATTAAAAACGTGATAAATAACCTTAACTTAATAAGGTGAAAGCCCTTTCCCATGGAGGTTCCTAAAGCTTGAACGCGCTTCTCTCGAAGTCGTGCCCAACTGAGTTTAGGAAGGTCCGACCGAACTCTCGTCCAAATCGGAGGCTTAAAGATCGATTTACGTAGTGAACCCCACTATTGGATTTTACTCCAATCCCGGAGATTTGGACGTCTGCCTCTCTCGAGGGGTGCGTACAACTCTCTTTACTCTAGAATGCTCAATTCAAAGTATCGGCCTCTCGGCTAGCCAAGAATGAAAGCTAAGATGGAAAATATATATCGACGATATATCTCCAAGCAAAAGTTAATCAAGAGTAATCCAAGGTCTAAAACCCTAAACAGAAAAGTTAATTCAAAGCATCATAACTTAATCACTCGAACCTCGGATCATCAAGATCGAGTAAAAGGAGGATTAGTTTAACATAGTGAAGTGTAGGAGGGGGGATGAGTAGTTAAACATTAAGAACACAAGGTAATAAAGAGCACACATAATAATAATGAAAGAGAGCTACACTTGAAATGGAAATTACAATTTCATGTAAATTAAAATCCTATTCTAGCCCTACAATTAGAAACTAGAGCAAGTGCAAAAATTACAACAAAAGCTAAACCAAACTAAGCACTAAGCTAGGGTTAAGGAAAGACACAAAATTAGAAAGAGAGAGAGAGAGGGCAAAACCTCCCCCTCATCGCCCAAACTTCTTCTAGACACCAGGGGGACATCTGAATTTTTTGAATTTTCCACGGGTTGGTCACGCCTGAGGTCACGCCCGTAGAGGGCGTGTCAGGGGGCGTGCCACATACTGGGTTGACCTCGGGTTCTTGATTCTAGCGGGAAGGATGATTGCTTCTGTACGATGGTGGACACGCCCTAGGTCACTCTTGTGTAGGGGGGGGGGGGGGGCGTGACACAGACATTGCGTCGAAATCATTGGTCATAAATCCATCAATTTTGAAAAAGGGAGCGAACACGCCCTGTGTCACGCCTGTGTAGGGGGAGTGACAGTACTGTTGGCGTACTGAGGCAAGAAAGCATTTAATACAGTGGCAGGCTTCGGGCATAGGGTGATACGCCATGTGTCATGCCCTAGGACATGCCCAAGGAGGGCGTGTTAGGGGGACGTGAAAGCAGTTTTTCCTATTACTTGGTCTCTATCAGCAAGCTTCCTCAGGATCGGGTGACACGCCTAGGGAGGGCGTGATAGGGGGGCATGTCAGGTCATTTTTGACCAAAACCTTGGAAACCTGCAAAAAGACAAGAAAATGTTAGTGGCAATAATATTTACATAAGAAAGTTAAAAAATATGCTTATAAGGTATGATAACGCCTTAAAAACAAGGAAATATACCCTAATAGTTTAGACTAAAAAATGTAATATCAAATTCCCCCAAGCATAAGCTTTGCTTGTCCCCAAGCAAAGATATAAAAATTAGATAATCATAAAAAAGATACTAATCGAAAGGTTCTAATTATGCTAACACAAGTACTATGCGAAATTATAAGTAGGGAGAAGGTGAAATGTAAATCTAAAAAAATTATTTAGGTATGATTTTACTTTTATAAACTTTACTTAACAAAAATAATTCATCCAAAATTTTTATGAAATTCTTTAAATAGATTTAAGAAAAGCATCGAGAATGAAAAACGCATTGAGTTGTTACTAGATCCAAGCAACGCATTATAACTATATCAATTAAATAACAAAAATCTAAGTTTAAATCCAAAACCAATACTGATTTACTTTTCTTCTTTTCTTTGTTATTAAATAAAATTCAAAAGCATGAATCAACAGGACTTAATAGGACGAAAACGTTTGGTTTAGGATTATGATTAGGAGTGGATTTCAAAGATAAACAGGGAGGCTTAAAATCACACTAAACCAAAACAAAGAGTTTCAAAAATATAAACAAAATATTTTTCATTCTTTTATCTTTTCCAATTTTTTTCTTTTTCTTTTTCAAAACAAAGTCAATAAATATTTTTAATTTCATTTTTAATTTGCCAAACAAAAGCAAACCTTTCTTTTGAGCATACATTTTTCAAAAACTTTTCAAAAAATTATCAAGAAATAACCTATCATAATTATGAAAATTCTTAAATGAAACTCAAAAGGTTAGCGTGATTAGATAGGTTGGAAATTTTGGCGTTGGTGAAAATGATATGAAAAGAGGAGTTATCAAATGAAATTGGAAAAAGGCTCAAAAGCGGGTAACTAGTGGTGAAAGTTTTTAGGTTGGCAGGAATGCTCAAATGAAAGCAAAAACTGCCTAAATCATTTTCATGCTTTTAAATTTATTTAAAACATAGATTTGTAAAATTTCAAAAAGCAAGTCCTAGATAATAAAAGAAGATTGATGAAATTATCTTGAAAATAGAAATAATAGGTGACTTCAATCGTTCACATCTGCTACGCTATTCAAATGTTGACCTTACAAAATTTATCCAAAAATGAAAAGGAAAATTGTGGATGATGAATTTTTGGGAAAGTAAAGAAAATAAAGAACGAAAACCATAATGGAAATGTGAGTTTTAGAAAACACTTTTTACGTTAACCTGCTACTGCGAATTAGAAACACAGCATGACCAACATTTTACTTGTGAAACATAATTAAAAGGGCGATTAGAAATATTATAATGAATTAAGTTGTTTATATGAGATTTTGAGAAAAACAAAACAAAAACAAGGGGTACTATTGAAATACCAAAATGTCTAAATTATTAAAGTAATGACAAAAAGAATATGTATTTTTTAATTTTGAATTTTTTTTTTGAATTTTTAAGATATTCATTTTTTTTGATTTATGAAAAATATTCACAAAAAGCAAAATATTCACACATAGCAAAAAGAAGGAGGAAGTCCTCCCCCAAGCTTAAAATGGACATTGTCCTCAATGGAGAAAGGAGGTTAGAGAAGGAGAGAAAATGAAATTACAGAATTAAAAAACAGGTATTTTCCCGGATTTATTTACTACAAAAGTTGAGTGATGTCGCTCCCCTGTACTTGCACTTTGGATATTCATGAAATGTCTTCTTTTGACTTCGTGATGGATTCAACAATGTTGGTGCAGGCGATCGTAGAAGCTTCAGCTTGTCGGAGCCGTCCGGGGCAAAAATTGTAAAATAAAGAAAACATAAAAGGATAACTTGGGTTGCCTCCCAAGACCGCCCTTTGTTTAAAGCATCGTTTGAGCTCGACGCAACAAAAAAATAATAATGTCCAAAATATTTTGTCCAAAATAATCATAATTAAAGTTTTTAACAAAAAATAAATGTTTGAAGTTAGTTAAAGTTCGTGTAGAAGAAACTTAATAATGTTTGGACTGACATCATCATCACCAAAAAAATAAAGTTAAAGACGCTAACCATTCACTTTGAAATTACCCTTATCAGGGTGCAAAAAACTTCTAAAATGGAAAACGGCCCAGACCATCGCGACTTTATTTTCCCCGAAAATAAATGTAAATGAGAGTTATAGAGAAGAACTAGGCCGCCCGGCTTAAAGGTTTTTGGGTTCCTTAAGTGTTTGTCGCGAAAACGTTTCGTCTGCTCTTTATAAAATTTATTGTTTTCGTAAGCATAAGAGCGCAACTCGTCCAGTTCTTTGAGTTGAAATTTTCTAAGGTCGCTGACAGAGTGGGGATCGAAATTTAAAAACCTTAAGGCCCAAAAAGCGCGGTGTTTGAGTTCTACGGGTAAATGACATGATTTTCCATAAACCAAACGATATGGCGTACATCCCAGGGCAGTTTTGTACGCTATTCGGTAGGTATATAGAGCATCGTCTAATTTGGCTGACCAGTATTTTCTAGATGTTGAAACAGTCTTTTCTAAAATTCTTTTAATTTCTTTGTTCACTACTTCGACTTGTCCGTTAGTTTGGGGGTGGAAGACAGTTGAAATTTTATGCATAACGCCATATTTAGTAAGGATTTTAGAAAACTGCCGTTATAAAAATAGGAACACCTGTCACTAACAATGGCTCGCAGCGTACCGAATCGAGAAAACAATTTTTTAAAAAGTATAACTAATACTCGGGCGTCGTTCGTAGGAAGAGCTTGGGCTTCAGCCCAACGCGAAACATAATCGACAGCGACTAAGATGTATTTATTCCCAAAACTAGATGGAAGGGGCCCAACAAAATCAATTCCCTAGAGGTCGAAAACTTCGCAATTAAGTAAATAATTTTGCGGCATTTCATTTGTACTAGAGATATTCCCGGCCGTTGGCAACTATCACACCTACTCACAAAGCCTTTCGCATCTTTAAACAGGCTAGGATAGTAAAAACCCGCGCTTAACACTTTGTGAGCAGTGCAAGCAGCTTTATCGTTCCTACATGTCGATCGTTCATTCAAATGCTTTAAAATATCAAAACCTTCTTCATAAGAAACACATCTCCTTATCTCTTGGTCCGCACACACTCGGAAAAGATGCGGGTCCTCCAAAAAATAGTTCTTCAACTCAAAAAAGAATTTCTTCTTTTGTTGAGAGGAGAACTCTTTTGGGAGCACACGAGCCACAAAATAGTTTGCGATGTGTGCGAACCAAGGAGAAGTAGATGTGTTAATTGAAAGCAGCTTTTAATCTGGGTAGAAATCGTTAAAAGATTTTTCATCTAATTTCTCTATAAAGGGATTATCTAATCGGGAGAGATGGTCGGCGGACAGATTCTCGGCTCCTCGCTTTCAAGGATCTCTAAGTTAGACTCCTGGAGGATTAAGACCCAGCGAATCAAGCGCAGCTTGGCATCCAATTTAAAAAGAAGATATTTGTGGGCCGAGTGGTCCGTAAAAACAATAATTTTTGGAAGCGTAATATAAGGGCAAAATTTATCAAAAGTGAATACTACAGCTAGGAGCTCCTTCTCGGTCGTGGTGTAATTTTCCTGTGTATATGTAAGCATTTTACTTGCATAAAAGATGGGGTGGAAGTTTTTAGTAATGCGTTGACCTAATACGACTCCCATCGCCAAACTTCTTGCATTGCACATAATTTCCAAGGGAAGGTCCCACACCAGAGCTATCATAATAGGGGCGTTAATTAACTTTTCTTTTATTAATTCAAAGGAAGACATGAAAACGTCATCAAAAATAAATGGGGCATCTTTTTCTAAGAGCTGAGTTAGAGGTTTGGTGATTTTGGAGAAGTCCTTTATGAAACGGTGGTAAAATCCAGCGTGACCTAGGAAACTTCTTATAGCTTTTTTATTCATAGACGGCGGCAGCTTCTCGATAACTTCTATCTTGTCTATATCAACTTCAATTCCTCTCGCAGAAATCTAATGTCCCAAAACTAACCCTTCCCTCACCTTAAAATGGCATTTTTCCCAATTCAGGGCAAGGTTAGTCTCTTCGCATCGTTCTAAGACTTTTTCTAAATTTTCTAAACAACTATCAATGGGACACCGAATACGGAAAAATCATCCATGAATATCTCCATAATGCTTTCTACATACTTGTCAAAGATAGCGATCATACATCGTTGGAATGTAGCTCGTGCATTGCACATCCAAATGGCATTCTTCGGTAGGCAAAGGTGCCGAAGGGACAAGTAAAAGTAGTTTTCTCCTAATCCTCGAGAGAGATGGGGATTTGAAAGTACCCTGAGAGCCACCGAGAAAACAATAAAATCTATGGCTGGATTATCGTTCTAAAATTTGATCGTTGAATGGCAAGGGAAAGTGATCCTTACGGGTGGCGTCATTTAACTTACGATAATCTATACACATTCTCCACCCGGTCATAGTCCATGTCAGGATTAATTCATTATTCTCATTACAAACAACTGTTATCCCTCCCTTCTTCGGCACTACTTGGACTGGGCTAACCCACATACTATTAGATATAGGATAGATAATTCCTGCATCTTACAATTTCAGAACCTCTCCCTTAACTACTTCTTTCATGTTGGGATTTATGCGGCGCTGAGGTTGGACTGAATTACACAAATTATCTTCCATTAGGATTTTATGAGTGCAGAAAGATGGTCTTATTCCCATGATATCAGAAATTTGCCAGGCAATAGCTCGGTGATGTTTACGTAAAACTAAAAGAAGTTTATCATTTTGCGCATCCGTGTGGTAGGCCGAAACTATTACTGGTAGCTTGGAGCCCTTTCTAAGAAAGAATATCTAAGATATTCGGGTAGTTCCTTTTATTCTAGGGTAGGGGGTTCTTCATACGAGGTTTTAGAAATCCGTTCTTTTTCAAAAACTATGTCCTCATAGACTTTTTTAAACAAAAAATAAAAAGAGGTGGGGCTAGCGGCCATGGCGGCTTCTTGCAGCGATTCTGTTGGAAGTGTAGAGGAGGAACAAAAATCAGAAAATTCTTTTTCAAATTCAGAGAGGTGATAGGAGGACTCTTCACTTAGGTGCAGTGATTCAGTTGGAACAGTAGAGGAGGACAAAAATTAGAAAATTCTTTTTCAAATTTAGAGAGGCAATAGGACGATTCTTCACTTAGGGTATCTACGAAAAAACATGAGTCGTCATTTGCTAGGGTGTTCTTCATCGAGGGAGTGATAGATAAAGTCACTTCATCGTCCCCTTTTCGAAGGAAGAGCATACCATTGCTTACGTCAATGATGGCTCGGGAGGTGGCAAGGAAGGGTTGGCCAAGGATCAGGGGAACCTCAACGTCTTCTTCGATGTCCAATATGACGAAGTCCACCGGGATGATGAACTTGTCGACTATAACTAAGACATCCTCCACGATTCCTAACAGGTATTTGATAGATCTATCAGCGAGCTGGATACTCGTGCGTGTGTGGTTGAGGCTACAAATTCCTATTTTCTTAAACAAAGAGAGGGCCATTAGGTTGATACTCGCACCTAAGTCGGGCAATGCATGCTTGACAAAAAGATCATCAAAGACACATGGAATAGAAAAGCTACCCGGATCACTGATCTTCTTTGGTAAACCATTTTTCAAGACAGCAGAGCACTCTGCAATTAGCGTGACGTGCAAAAAGTTCTTTAACTTCCTCTTGTTAGTAAGGAAGTCCTTAAGGTACTTAGCATACTTCGGCATCTGGGAGATCGCTTCGTGGAAGGGCAGATTTATGTGGATTTGCTTAAACATTTCTAAGAAGCGGGAGTACTGATCATCCTGATGTTGTTTTTTAAATTCGGAAGGGTATGGTGGAGTTGGATTATTTTTGAAAATGGGTGTTGGGGTGAGATCTTTTTCTAAAATGGGGGTGATAACTTCTTTATCAGAGGGTGAAATTTTTAAAATGGGAGCGGAGCTTTGATTTTTTAAAATGCGGGTGGTGCTTGAATCGGGTTCTTAACTAAACATACTGGAAACTTGCTTCCCACTCCAAAGAGTTATATCTTTCGCTTGCTCTCTCGGGTTGGGCTCGGTATTGGAAGGAAGAGACCCTGCGAGTCGCTCAGAAATTATTTTTGCGAGCTGTCCTACTTGATTTTCTAGACTTTTAACGCTTCTGGTTAAGGTTGTTATAGTAGCGTCATTTGTGATTATATATTTAGAAAGTAACTCCTCCAAGCTTTGAGGTTTTGGATAGTTTTGAATAGGTTGAGGTGGTGCAAAAAATTTTTTTTTAGGTGTCGGGAGCATCGCGTTCGAAGGGTTACTCCACGAAAAATTTGGGTGGTTTCGTAAAGAAGGATTATAACTATTCGGAAAATTAAAACCAGGAGCATGAAAGTTCGCAGCAGAAAAATTATTAAAATCATTTCTAGGAATATTATTAACATAATCTACTTTTTCGGGAGTAGGGGTTCCAGATTCCCATACCTGAGGGATGGAGGCAGCAGTCATCTCCGTAATTTTTTTGCTTAATATTTCTACTTGCAGAGCTAGCTGGGAGACGTTGTCCACTTCAAAGATACCTGCAGGTTTGTTTGGGCGGGACTTAGGCACATTCCACTGATATGTGTTCATGGCCATGTCCTCAAAAATATCAAGAGCTACTTCTGGGGTCTTATGGATTAAAGTTCCGCCAGAAGCTGCGTCTATCATTTGCTTTGTATTTTGATTTAGCCCGTTATAAAATGTCTGCACTTGTAACCATATAGGCAGCGTGTTATGTGGGCATCGTCTTAACTTTTCTTTAAATATTTCCCAGGTTTCATATAAGTTTTCATAATTTATTTGTCTAAAAGAATAAAAACATCGTTCCTAAGTTTTGTTGTTTTAGCTAGCAGAAAATAATTCGCCAAAAATTTTTCAGTTAATTAATCCCAAGTGGTTATGCTCCCTCTTGGCAGAGTCATCAACCATTATTTTCCTTTAGTTCTTAGAGAGAAAGGAAATAATCTTAGCCTAATAGCATCATTTGTGACACCATTTATCTTGAAGGTGTCATTAATCTCAAGAAAGCTTGCTATATATGCGTTCGGATCTTCATCTTGAAGTTCGTCATATTGCACATACTACTGCACCATTTGAATTATGCTAGGCTTTAGTTCAAAACTATTATTAGTTATAGCAGGCCAAACAATACTGGATTTTGTTCCCTTTAGATTCGGTCGTGCATAATAGGACATAGGCCTATGCACGACTACCTCTATGTGGGGTTCTTCCATTCTTAAAGTAAAGAATGACTCGAAGTCCTCAACCGGTACTTGGAGAGTAGGGCCTTGAAATCACGATCTTTTATGAAGAGTATGCTCAATTTCGTGGTCCAAGTCCAAAATAACCGACGGACTCCCGCAGGTCATGCACTAGAAGAAGAGAAGATAAAGAAAGTGAAATAAATAAACTGGAAAAAGAGAACTAATAATTTTTTTTTGAAATAGATTTTTTTAGATAATTTAACTCCAGAACTTCCCAAGGGCTACCCGATGAAGGGTTCGCAAGGTACTAGACAAGATAGTTGCATTTAGAGCCACATTGCCCTTTTCGAGAGATTTAGGTGGCATTGAAAAATTATGAAGTGGGTTTCTAATAAGAGAGGTAACAAAATTTTTGGATTTTAATTTTTTGAAGGAGGATGAGAAAGAGAAATGATAAAAGTAATAGGTTCGTGTTTTCGATATATCAACAAAAGTTGCTCCACGACAACGACGCCAATAACTTGGTGATCGCTCTCCTCTAAAGAAAAGATAGCCGAACTAGCAATCAATTAGGCAAATATACCTATCGAACTGTAGCTAGGGGACACAAGTGTTGTATTGAAATTTGGGAAACGTTGTGAAGGATCAAGCGCATACCCAAGTGCACCAAAAGCCCGGTCTATTGGAGAGGGCGCTACTTAATTATTTTATATAAGTAGCAGAGCGCCACGGGTCAAGTGAAGGAACGCCGGACCCAACAATCCCCCCCCGGTGTCCAGCACAACCCATCGGCTCAGAGGTGGGGTTACCATGTGGCGCACACGGCTCAGAGGTGGGGTTACCACATGTCCACGGTTGCCTGACCCACCGGACCCACACAGGTAGAAGGGAAAAATCAGGATTTAATACCGCCCCCCCCCCCCCCCGGTCTTGAACCTGTAACCTCCCTCTGATACCAATTGAAGGATCAAGCGCATACCCAACTGCAGCAAAAGCCCAGACTGTTGGAGAGGGCGCTACTTAATTTTTTATATAAGTAGCAGAGCGCCACGGGTCAAGTGAAGGAACGCCGGACCCAACACGTTGAGTAAACTTACTCACACGAAGACTATTATTTTATCGACGGAAAATATTTAGGGTTGAAGAGAAATCTAAACACACTAAAGAAAGGAAATATTATGCAAAAAAGAGAACTAATTATAGTTAAATAGAAAGCATATAAGAAACGATTACGATAAAGGATTAGAACGATGAAATGGAAATGCACTCGATCGAGGATCACCTCGGCTAAAGTCGATTAAAAACGCGATAAATAACCAAAGCTTAATAGGGTGAAGGTCCTTGACCGTGGAGGTTCCTAAAGCTTCAACGCGCTTCTCTCAAAGTTGTGCCCAACTGAGTTTAGGATGGTTCGACTGAACTCTCGTCCAATTCGGAGGCCTAAAGCTCGCTTTACGCGGTGAACCCCACTATTGGATTTTACTCTAATCCGGGAGATTTGGATGTCTGCCTCTCTCGAGGTGTGCGTACAACTCTTTTTACACTTGAATGCTCACTTCAAACTATCGGCCTCTCGGCTAGCCAAGAATTAATGTTAAGATGGAAAATATATATCGATGGTGTATCTCCAAGCAATGGTTAATCAAGAGTAATACAAGGTCTAAAACCCTAAAAATAAAAGGTAAATTCAAAGCATTATAACTTAATCACTCGAACCTCAGATCATCAAGATCGAGTACAAGGAGGATTAGTTAATCATAGTGAAGTGGAGGAGGGGAGATGAGTAGTAAAGCATTAAGAACACAAGGTAATAAATATCACTTATATTAATAATGAAAGAGAGCTACACTTGAAATGGAAATTAAAATTGCATGGGAAACAAAATCCTATTCTAGCCCTACAATTAACAACTATAGCAAGTGCAAAAATTACAACAAAAGCTAAAACAAACTAAGCACTAAGCTAGGGTTAAGGAAAAACACAAAATGAGAAAGAGAAAGAGGGAAGAGCACTAAAAAAGACAAGAAACAAAGGTGCAGCACCTCCTCCTCTTAGCCCTAACTTTTTCTGGACACCAGGGGGACATCTAAATTTATAGAATTTTCCACGGGTTGGTCACGCCCTAGGTCACGCCCGCGGAGGGCATGTCAGGGGGCATGACACGTACGGGGTTGACCTCGGGATCTGGATTCTTGCGGGAAGGATGATTGCATCTGTACAATTATTGACACGCCCTGGGTCACACCCATGTAGGGGGCATGACACGCACGTCGTGTCGAAATCTTTGGTCGGAAATCCGTCAGTCTTGGAAAAGGGGGCGAACACGCCCTGTGTCACTCCCTTGTAGGGGGCGTGACAGTACTATTTGCGTACTGAGGCGAGAAAGTATTTAATGTGGAGGCAGGCTTCAGGCAGAGGGTGACATGCCCCGTGTCACACCCTAGGACACACCCAAGGAGGGCGTATTATGGGGCGTGACATCGATTTTTCCTATTATTTGGTCTTTGTCAGCACACTTTCTTGGGATCGGGTGTCACGCCCTGTTGGGTATTGTAACCACAATCACCTGGATTTGAGGAAGCCTCCTATCAAGCTAAGATGAATTCACTATGTATTTGATGAATTTCTTCTAGTTGTGCTTGCAGTTATTTCACGCTAAGTACACACCAATGTCAGGGTGCAGTGGGTCAATATACACGGGTCTGCGCGACGTAATCCCTCGTTGAGCAGATCAGTGTGTTGGCCTACGTGTACTCTCTCTATTGGGGTGTGCTTAATTTCAAGTACAGTGCTATGATAAAGTAAGAGCAGACAAGGAGCAAGGATGGGCCAAAGACCAGCTCACGGGTTGAAAGACGAGAATCGTCTAAGTGTAAATCGTCTAGAATCACTAAGTGATTCTCGCCGATTCGTCGAGAATCACTTGTGATTCTCGACGAGTCGTCGAGAATCACTAGATGATTCTCGCCAGGTTGGGCCGGCTGTCTCGACGCAGTCAGAAAATCCTCTTAACGCAGAATCGTCGAGAATCACTAAGTGATTCTCGCCGATTCGTCGAGAATGACTTTGAATTCTCGACGAGTCGGCGAGAATCAAATGTGATTCCCGCCGATTCTCCCCGGCCTGTATAACCTGTGATGCCAGAATTCGCCAAGTAGAATTCGGCGAGAATCGTAAGTGATTCTCGCCGATTCGTCGAGAATCACATACGATTCTCGCCGAATTTGACTTGGGGAAATTTCCGACATTTCCTTGACCGGTCCAGGTTTCCAGCGGTATTTCGAACCGGACTTAGGTCTTTGCTTTGGTGGGGCCCACAACGGTCATCTTTATGACCTAGTGTATAAATACACAAGTATTGGTGTACAGTAAAAAACGCGCGGATACAGAATACGAAAGCCAGCGGCTGTCAAACCCTAAATTCGCGAACATGCTCCGTCTCCGTCACCGCCGCTCGTACAGTGATCACTGTTGCTGATCTCGATCTCCTCTAGATCCCCGGTGATAGAAGCCAAGTCTTGCACAACGTCTCACGCGTCTAACAAGAGATCTTTTGTCTCTTGATTTGAGATAGGGAAATCCATCCCAGTCCGAATCGATCGAGACGATCGATCCTACTGTGACCGTTGGAAGACCTTGCCGACTTCGCTAAGAAGATTGAATCTCCAGTGCTTTGCTGCTGTTTTCAGTTGCCGCCGCCAACACCGAGAGCCTTGTCGCCGCTCGTCGCCGCCGCCGGTCTCGGGGAGATTCTCTCCAAGAAAGATCTAGGGTTGTGGACTTTTCGTTGCCTACAAGAACAAGTAGTCTAACGAAAAGGGACACCTAGATCTTCAGGTTGTTTGTATTTTCTTATACACTCTAATTTCGTTTTCATTGTAAAGGAACATTTGGTTCCTAGTTGTAGGGTTGGGTGCAACCCGTGTTGTGGGAGTGTTGACTCCTACGTGTTGAAGGGTTCCTTCCGATAGTGCAAGGATTGGATTTCAATCCTGTTGGTGAAGTGACCAAGTCGTCCCTGGATTGGGAGATAGGTCGAAGGGGGAAAGTGGACGCACCCAAATCGGGGAACCACTATATATTGCCTATGTTATTTTCTGTGCTGTGTGTTTTGTTTTGATTCTGCAGGTACACTTTTAATTCCCCAAATACGCTGCAAGTCACCTATCCCCCCCATAGGTGAAGGTAGTTGACACTAGGTGGACTTTCAAGTGGTATCAGAGGGAGGTTACTCATCAAAAAGGTTAACACCTTGAGTAGAATCCTGCCACCAGTGTCAACAAGAAGCTCAGACTCAAGCATGGAGTTGGATTATGATGTCCCTCCTCTAAGACTCCCCTCATGTACAAAGGATTATTATCCTGTATGGAAGTTGAGAGTACTATTTCATCTGGAGGCCATCGACCCTCAAGCATCACTCATTCTGGAAGAGGGTCCCTTCATTCCCATGAAGGCTTCCAGCTCGGGGAAAGATCTGCAAATCCCCAAGTGTCCCAAAGAGATGTCGGAGACAGAGCTCTCACTGTTCAACCTGGACCAGGTGATTCGTCAGATCATCACTGATGTCTGGTCTGGACCTTCTCGCTCTAGAGTGGACATGTGTAGGACAGCCAAGTCCATGTGGCAAACCATCTCAGACCTCATGGAGGGATCAGAGAAAATAGGGACCTATCGTCAACAAGAGGATGAAGCCTATGTAGGGGTCCTCATTTCTGAAGATGAAGGGCATGATCAATCTGTCTGTATCAGGGCTCCTGTGTCCTTGTCAGAGACTGAAGAAGAAGTTGAGGAAAGCAGTTCTGATGAAGCTGACTCAACAGTATCTGCCGATATTTACGGTAACCCTGAACAGCAAAGCCAGGAGCAGGTAACTTCTTCCTCATGCCCCTCTCCTCTTGAAGTTCCTGAAGACAGGAACGATTCAGAGGGTAGTCCTTCCAGAGATGCAAGGGATATGGATAGCTTCAATCAAAGGATTGAAAATCCTGATTCTCTTGAGAGTGCCCTTCAGAAGAGCAACTTACTTATGGAGGAGCAAGCTAAGGAGATTGCTCAGCTGAAGACCTTGATGAATCTCCAATTGGAATCCATCAAGGTAAAGGACTCAAAGATCTCGGATCTAGAGAGTCGTCTAGAGACCGAGAAGAGGATTGTTTCTAACTTTTCCAAGATAGATGCTATCAAAAGAAAAGCAGAAAATGGGTGGATCTCCCAAATCGTCAATTCATGGAGAAATGGGGAAACTGTGTTCAGACCCCCCACCCCGAGCAGGAAGGGCACACATCATGCATTCAGGTATGACCATAGGAACAACCATGGTCACTGCAAGAATGATCAGCCCTCATGTGGAAATACCCACAGTGCCAGAGCTGACATGGCCACCCAGAGGAAAATACCTAAGGCTTCCACCAAGCCCTTTGTATTCTCGGCCACAGCCCCAACTCGTCATGAATCTGCCAGCATCAGCTAACAATGCGCCTCTCACCTCCCTAGGACTCAGGAAAGGGGGGTTAGAAATCATGTTGTTGGGATTCATGGGGTCCTTGGAAGGGGGCTGACTGAAAGGAAGGCACCACCTCCCAGGCCTCATGACGCCTGCCATATGCATTCTTTCCACCCTTCCAATAGTCACGGTGGAAGAGACAATTCTGTTAGCATATCCTGCTCTATCCAGTTTAGACCTAGAACTATGACTACCTCAGTCACCCGTTCAGGTCACAAACGGCGATACAACATTCATGAATGTTGGTGTTGTGGCAAAGTGGGTCATTTTGCCATAGATTATTGGCACAACTCTTCTGTGTCAAAGGCAAGGGGACTTCCACATCCTCGAGGAAATGTTAGTCCTCCTACCAGGATTCCTGAGGGGAGGCATTCCAACTATTATGATGACAGGAACCTAGGACCCAATACTTATTGGGTTCCTAAGGCAAGATAACTCTTTCCTGCAGGGTGGTCTGGGTTCCCGCAATCCTGATGGGAACCGGACAGGAGATGCTCCAAGAATGATGTGGAAAAAGTGTCGAAAATGGGAGCAGTGCCTTCATTACAGGCACATGCATACTGACCTCTTGATATACTCTGTGCTGGTAATGTGAATGTTACATCTTGTTATCACAGGTAACTGCAATTAGCCGTAAATGTTTGAGCCATAAAGCATAAACAATTCCATATATGTATTTATGTAGGTTGACATATCCACACTTAATAATGAGTTCACTTCTTTTGACATTGGATGGTCATATAGAAAAATTATTCACGTATGCTCAGTCACTTAGGGAAGGAGTATAAGCGTAAGATAACCTTCAGTTACATTAGTAGTGATTAGTTTGACATTGTCAGCCATAAGTCCGCCCTGGAAAATTTTGAACCCCTTGGTTGGATTAAGAAACCATTATGCCTATTAAGACTTTCTTACCCTTGACAACGACATAAATTTGGAATCTCAGCGATTTGCCTCATACTAAATTCCACCATGGTATCGTCGAACGAAGCTTTCGGACATAAATAGGTACATAAACCCGGGTATTACATGGAACCTTCAACTGGTATCAGAGCGAGGGGGAGGTCATGGGTTCGATCCCCCCGGATGGCATTCCAGGGGGAGTTTGTTGGGTGTGGCCCGCCATCCAGGTGTTGGATGGGGTGCCTCCCGGGCACACTCGGGTTGGCTCCTGGCATGGGTGCGGGAGAACTCCATGGTACCGTTTAATGCAAGGGAGTCGGGTTGGCTCCGGGCATGAGTACAGGGGAGTTCCGGGCACGATTTAAGTGCGAGAGAGCCATGCGAACAGTTTGACCGGTCCTGCTAAAATTATATAAAGGAATTGATAGCGCCCTTCCTAACACTTCAGGGTTTTGGGAGAGTTGGTAGGCGTCATTCCTAACAACTGGTATCAGGCCAACTCAATTTAAATCCCACCGACCCAACCTACATCCCGCCGACTCCTCAAATTCTAGCGACTCTTCAAATTCCGCCGACTCATCTTAAATCTCGCCGATCTAACCTAAATCCCGCCGACTCTTCAACTTCCAGCTATTCGCCGAGACTCCGTCCAAGCTCTCGTCCAACGACACCTCCCAGCGGGAATCCCTTCGACTTCTCCTCCCAGCGGGTTCCTTCTTCGGCACTGCGTGGTGACCTAACGACACTTCTGGAGACTTCCTCTCGCAACCAGGCTTTCGTCCAAGCCTCAACTCGGATCGGCGTCTCTCTCGCAACCAGGCTCGTTGTCTCTCCAGAACCTTCACTGCCTCTCCGCACTAGGTAATCTCCTACTTGTCCTTGGTACCGTGTGTTGAGCTTAGTGTAGATTTTGTTCTCACTCTCTTTGTTTCGGAGATCCTTAGACTTGGAACTTGGTATTCCCTTTCTTTCTAGTTTGCTATGGCCCCACGGACTTCTGCTGGGCTGACCACTGGATGCGAGCTCGTGAGAACCGGATTCTCCCAGGCCTCGGACGAGTTCCGGAACATAATCATTATGCTCGAGGAAGCGAGACTGACGTTCGTGCTGGAGCACCCATGCAAGATCTTGGATAAGGAAGTCCTGGAGTTCTTTGCAACTGCCAAGCTCCATCACGAAGACACTTCCATCAAGAGCAAGGTTGCTGGGAAGAAGGTCAAGTTATCCGCCAGGAAACTGACCCAATGCCTGCGGCTATCTAGTTGTGAAGAAGAAGATTACCTGGAGGAAGAGGATAGAGCAAGGACCCTATCCTTCTGTGGACTGGCCAGGGGGACCAGGTCAATCAAAAGGAAAGACATGAACGAGGAGGGAAAATTGCTGTCTGACATCGTTGGGAAGGCTCTAATCTGCAAACCTGGATCCCACGACCACATTTCAGGGGAAATGTTCAAAACTCTAGTGGCAATCGTCTGCCGAAAGCGGTTCAATTGGGGAGTCATGCTTTTTGAAAGTATTAAAGACACACTCCGTACCCCCAGCTTTGGCAGAATCATCAGCCTCTTTCTGAATCAGCTGGACGAAGATACATTCAACATGAGCAAAGGAGTGTCGTTGCACTATCTGAAAAAGATGGACGTAAGCATATTCGACCGATGGGAGCGGCGAATAGGGCAAGTTGCCAGGGAAATAGACCAAGAGGAAGAATCTCCGGTCGAGGACACCAGTACTCCAGTACACTCTATGGCAGCACCCAGTGAAGTTCCTGACGCACTGATTGCTGGAAATGAGGGGGAGCCTGTACACTCTTCTGTAAACATCATATCAGATATTTCTCAGATAGCTAAAGATGCTGTGGAGACTGTGCAAGAAGCCGGTGAGGAGGAAGTAGCAGATGTGGAAGAGGAAGAGGAAGGTGAGGAAGACATGAATTACCTGGGAGATGAGGCGGCTGATGAGGAGGAGGAGGAAGAAGTAGAGGAAGACATGCTCAACTCTGCAGATAAGCCTGAGCACATGGAGACCGAGATGGAGGAAGAAGTAATTGAGAGGGAGAAAGTAGTGGATCCTCGGGAGGATGTTGCTGTTTCATCTGAGGAACTAGCTCTTGAGAGGTCGGATGCAGGAATGCAGGGGAAGCCCTCTCAGCAACCCTCTCTCCCCCCTGTGGACTCTATTCTAGTGTCCAGCTCTCCCAGTACTTCTGCTGGGGAGCCTGACCAGGGTCTGCCTGCTGCTCCTCCACTTCAAGCAAACCTAGAAAATCACACTGTTAATTTTGTCCATGGAATGCTAGATGAGCTCAAGGATACGGTTGAAAAATCCCACAACAAAGTGCTAAAGAGACTGCGGGACTCTGAGGATCTCATGCTTAAGAATGTGGTTCAGATCAACCACAAACTAGATGTGATGGAGAAGAAATTTGATGAAAAATATACAGAGGCAGGCACAGCCGTATCTCTTCTCACGAAAGGACTGAAGAAGAATACTGACGACCTGATAGTAGTCAATAAAAATGTTCATGTTGTGGCACAGACCATAAAAAAAATTGATGCCAACATGGTAACGCTGAACGCAAATCAGAAATCTCTGCTGGACGAATTCAGTAAAACTGTGAAGCACATTGATGCATCTCTGCATTCCTATACAAACTCTATAGCCGCCGAAGCCAAAAAGGGGGAGGAAGCGTATAACGCTAAGATGGCGGGGCTTCAAGAGTTAGTACTTCTAAACTTCGATCAGACCAATAGGTATGCCTTTCAAAACTACCAAATCATAACTGCACCTTTAATCAACTTAATAAATAATAATTGACAAATACAAATTTGATAATTCGAATAGGTACATGTTTGAAACGGCCCACTGGCTGGTAACAGAGGCATCGAGAATACATGTTCCTGTCACTCCGCCCGAGGATGTGGGTCCTGCTGGTACTGCTGCGGGTGAAATAAGGACTGAAGAAGTACAAATGAGCGAAGCCGAGTCAAAGAAAGCTGCTGAAAGGGCTGAACGAAGAAGCTTGTTTGATCAAGAAGCCATAACAAGAGCCAGGGACAAGAGAAAAATTCAAGAAGGGACATCTAGGGAAACGCAAGCTGAAAAGAAGATCAGATTGAAGGAGGATGATGTGAGGAATGAAAGATGGAGTCCAGTATCAAAGAGTATTATCTTGGACACATTTTTGTTACTGCAGAGGGGGCACATAAATCGAAATGATGTATATAGTCAGTACGAATGGGAGCGGCATAAAGAATTTGAAGCTAAACGTAGCATATTTTTTAGGAACAACACCGCGGCAAATAAAGCCCCTCCTCCGAGATACTATCCAAAGCCCAAGGAGTATCTTGAGTGACAAAGCAGAAAGTTATTAGCTAAGCAACTTAAAGAAGACATAGCTAAGGACAAAGATCTTTAGGATGTTAGCTTTTGTTATTATCGCATTTAAACTTTCCGTATCATGTGATCATGTGAACATTTCTGTGTGGATATTCATATTTATATATACATGTGTGTGGTTTATTATTTGACTCTCACATTGATCTAATTACGTTTATTGTTCACTCTTTTGGTTAATGTATATTTTGTCTTAAGTGTTGAAATTCATCTTAGCTTAGTAGGATTTTGGCTTCGTCAAATAGGGGGAGATTGTAGGGTATTGTATCCACAATCACCTGGATTTGAGGAAGCCTCCTATCAAGCTAAGATGAATTCACTATATATTTGATGAATTTCTTCTAGTTGTGCTTGTAGTTATTTCACGCTAAGTACACACCAATGTCAGGGTACAGTGGGTCAATATACACGGGTCTGCGCGACGTAATCCCTCGTTGAGCAGATCAGTGTGTTTGCCAACGTGTACTCTCTCTATTGGGGTGTTCTTAATTTCAAGTAGAGGGCTATGATAAAGCAAGAGCAGACAAGGAGCAAGGATGGGCCAAAGACCAGCTCACGGGTTGAAAGACGAGAATCATCTAAGTGTAAATCATCGAGAATCACTAAGTGATTCTCGCCGATTCGACGAGAATCACTTGTGATTCTCGATGAGTCGTCGAGAATCACTAGATGATTCTCGCCAGGTTAGGCCGGCTGTCTCGACGCAGTCAGAAAATCCTCTTAGGGTAGAATCGTCGAGAATCACTAAGTGATTCTCGCCGATTCGTCGAGAATGACTTTGCATTCTCGACGAGTCGGCGAGAATCAAATGTGATTCCCGCCGATTCTCTCTGGCCTGTATAACCTGTGATGCCAGAATTCGCCAAGTAGAATTCGGCGAGAATCGTAAGTGATTCTCGCCGATTCGTCGAGAATCACATACGATTCTCGCCGAATTTGACTTGGGCAAATTTCCGACATTTCCTGGACCGGTCCAGGTTTCTAGCGGTATTTTGAACCGGACTTAGGTCTTTGCTTTGGTGGGGCCCACAACGGTCATCTTTATGACCTAGTGTATAAATACACAAGTATTGGTGTACAGTAAAAAATCGCGCGGATACAGAATACGAAAGCCAGCGGCCGTCAAACCCTAAATTCGCGGACCTGCTCCGTCTCCGTCGCCGCCGCTCGTACAGTGATCACCGTTGCTGATCTCGATCTCCTCCAGATCCCCGGTGATAGAAGCCAAGTCTTGCACAGCGTCTCACGCATCTAACCAGAGATCTTTTGTCTCTTGATTTGAGATGGGGAAATCCATCCCCGTCCGAATCGATCGAGACGATCGATCCTAGTGTGACCGTTGGAAGACCTTGCCGACTTCGCTAGGAAGATTGAATCTCTAGTGCTTTGCTGCTTTTTTCAGTTGCCGCCGCGAACACCGAGAGCCATGCCGCCGCTTGTCATCGCCGCCGGTCTCGGTGAGATTCTCTCCAAGAAAGATCTAGGGTTGTGGACTTTTCGTTGCCTATAAGAACAAGTAGTCTAACGAAAACGGACACCTAGATCTTCAAGTTGTTTGTATTTTCTTATACACTCTAATTTCGTTTTCATTGTTAAGGAACATTTGGTTCCTAGTTGTAGGGTTGGGTGCAACCCGTGTTGTGGGAGTGTTGACTCCTATGTGTGGAAGGGTTCCTTCCGATAGTGCAAGGATTGGATTTCAATCCTATTGGTGAAGTGACCGAGTCATCCCTGGATTGGGAGATAGGTCGAAGGGGGAAGTGGACGTACCCAAATCGGGGAACCACTATATATTGCATGTGTTATTTTCTGTGCTGTGTGTTTTGTTTTGATTCTGCAGGTACACTTTTAATTCCGCAAATACGCTGCAAGTCACCTATCCCCCCCCATAGGTGAAGGTAGTTGACACTAGGTGGACTTTCACGCCCCATATCATGCCCGGGGAGGGCATGACAGGGGGATGTGTTAGGTCATTTTTGACCAAAACTATGGAAACCTGCAAAGAGAGAAGAAATTGTTAGTGGCATTAATATTTACATTAGAAAGATAAAAAATAACCTTATTAGGTATGAATAACGACTTAAAAACAAGGAAATATACCCTAATAGTTTAAACTACCAAACATACTATCAGCGAACAACTAAAACTTGTGGCATTTCTTTGTGAATTCAGTTGCATCTTGGCCCAGGGTCAGCCAGAAGTACCCTTGCCTCACAATCCCTCCTTCCAAGGTCTTGCTCCCCGAGTGAATCTCGCACTCTTAGGAATAGACTTCTTCCATTATCCTCTGGACTTCCCTCTCGTCCACGCAACATACTAATAACCCCGAGACGGTCTTTCGATATAACTACCCATTGCGCATGAGGTAGTATGCCGACTTATGCTTGAATCGCTTCTTATCCATCCCCTCTAGGAACTCCCTTGTGGATAGGAAAGTTGAAAAAGGATCAATCCACGAGGTGCGCTTTTCCACCTCCATTAACTCACCCTCCTTGATGGATGGGAAGAATAGGTTAGTGATTGTTCCCAACCATTTGGGGTCCATGATTTTGCTAATTGGTCGACCAGCTCGTTTTCCCACACCGGCACATGCCGGATGGAGAAGTTCTGGAACATGTCAATTACCCCCTTCACCCTTATCAAATATAGTTCGAGAGTAGGCTTCCTTATCACAAACTTCTCATTGATCTGAGAGGCCACCACCATGGAGTCCGTGAGAACCTCCATATCATACACCCAGCTCCTTAGCGAGGCGTAATACTACTATTACAGCTTCAAACTTGGCCGGATTATTAGTGATAGGAAAGTGCACGACCATCGTATGCTCGATCCTTGTACCCTGGGGGCTATCCAAGATCACCCCTACCCCCAGGGAATGCCTCCCCGAGGCTCCATCCACTATAACCTTCCAAGGAACTGGGGGAGTGAGTTTCGCCTCCACCACCTCAACCATGTAATCAGCAAGAAATTTGGGCATCTCCTGGGCCTTGATCTAGAGGTGGGGAATAAATGATTTGTCGAACTCACTCAGTTCCACCCACCACTTTGCCAACCTCCTTGGATACTCCAACAAGTCAAAGATGTTTCAGAGGGGATGATTAGTCACCACCTGGAAGGAGTGTGCCTAGAAATAGGATTGGAGCCTCTGGGCTAAGATGACCAGATCAAAGTCCAGCTTTTCTAAGATCGGGTATCAGAATTCTGCTTTCCTCAAGACCCTGCTCATATAGTAAATAGGCAACTTCTTCTTCCCCTCTTACCGGACCAGGACGGAGCTTACCGCCTCGATACAGACCCTAAGGTACAGAGACATATCTTCCCCTTCCTTAGGCCCTTGGAGGAGTGGATCCTGGATCAACAGCTTCTTTAATGCTTGGAATGTCTCTGTTGGATCACTAGTTTGATTTGGGCTTGGTTCACTAACTTAGGCTGAGTGTGACCATACATTGCATAGCTAGGGTCATGAGTAGTTGTCCTAGAGTTTTGGCTACGTCTTGATTAGTGATACCTCCTTGGACAAGGCAGAAGTGGACTTCAGAGAATCACTTTTAGCAGCTTTCAGAAGACAGTGATCAGTTTGAAATTCTTCGAACTCAGCTCGACGATCGTAAATCTCCGATCGATGAACTCAGAGTTAAATCTCGTAGCTGAGCTCGACGTTCTCAGAGCTCAGGTCGACGCTTAGTTTTCTTCTATCAGCTTCTTAGCTCGACAAACTCAGAATGCAGATTTGGTAATTTATTCCCAGTTAAAAGATCACAGAGGATAGGTCAATGAACTTGAATTCCCTAGTCGACAATCTTTGATCTCAGGTCGACGAATTCTGTTTTGCATTCGAAGTTTTCTATGTAGTTCCAAAATGAGTCCTTCCCTCTTTTGTTCCTTATTAGCAGTATTATTCTGAGCATTTAATGCAAATATTCTTCTGAATATAGCCGTTATTTGGCTGCATTAAATATGGTATTCTTTAGAAAAAATATTTGCTTATTCTATCAAGAACAGTTGGGAAACTCATCAATGCTATTATTCCAGCCATTTTCTATTCCTTCTAGCAACCAAAATTTATGGAAAAGAATTCAAAAATTCAAAGAGAATTTTTCTGCAGTGGAATAAAAGTAATTCTCTCTTCTTCGAGAAACACAACAGATAAGAAAGACAGTTACAGATACAGGAAGAGAAATCGAGAAGCAACTGAACAGGAAATTCTGAACAAGCACTCGATGAACTCAATGCTTTCTCATTCTCTACAATCACTGTAGATTGAAGAATAACAAATCATAAAAATCAAGAGACTTCTTGAACCTCTGTTCAAGAAATCCTCAAGGACATTCCTTTCACATCATGTTATTGGATTTCCTGGATCTTGGAAGATCAAGCTGAAGACCTACTCACCCTTTAGCAAAGCTCTGCTCTTTCATAAACATTCTACCTCTTAGAAGGAGCTTTGACATCACAAGAATCCATATAGTCTTCTCAGTTGTATTTGAGAAAAGAGAAGACTTCCATCAACATTTTTCCATCCCATTATATAGGGTTATAGCTGATAGTTTTACTTTCAAGACAACCTAAACACCTAGAGGGGGGGGGGGGTGAATAGGTTCTTATGCTTGTTAACACTTTTTGGCAGAATTCAATTACAGAATTAAAACACACAGCACAGCAGTCACAGAAATTTAACCATCACAGATTGCACACGGGTTTATAGTGGTTTACCAAGGTCTGGGTACATCCACTTTCCCCCTTCACCTATCTAGCAGTATGCTAGATTCGGCCAAACTTCCTCTTTACTCAGATCCACAGATCCTACAGCTCAGAACCTGAAAAGGTTCCTACAACTCAGGCTCAACAGCCCTACCTCAGCCTTATCACAAAGCCTACAACTCAGAGAATAACCTTCTCCTACACTCATGCAAATAGCCCTACCACTCAGAGATCAACTCTCCTACACTCAGCCTTTATAACACAGGCTTACAACTCAGATCTGTATTGACAGATCCTACAGAAATTAGAAAAGAAGTTTTTAATGTCTTGCCTTTGTTTAGAGAGAAAAGAACAAGACAATTCTTGATCAGCTAATGAAATCAACTGAATCTTAGCTTTCTTCAAAGCTTCTTGAATTTGAACTTAGCTGAGTTGATTTCCAAATAGCTTCTTGAGAAACCAATGACGGCTTCCTTCTTCTTCTTCAAGTGGCTGGATCCCTCTCTATCCAACACCTTTGATGATACTTCTAAATTCTTGAAAGAACTCTACTTAGACTGATCCTGAGATCGTCTTCTTAGATCTTCTGATGAAGATCTTCTTTAATGCCTTGCACTTTCTTGAAGAGAGTACTTGTCACTTAACTGATGTGTTGATTAAAAATTAACTTCCTCTTGTATATTATATTTTTTTCTTCTTCTGAATCTGTCTATTTATAGATCTTGTTCATGGTAACCGGCTGATCCAGTTTTTAACTGACTTCTGACAAGTCTGACAGCTTCAGTTAACCTGTCATAACCCACAGCTGTCAAGTCTTCAAACAGATTCTGTGCCTTAGTCTTGGACAACAAAGTGTTGAGACAGACTGTCAGAAAGTGTTGAGACCAACTGTCTATATGTGTCGACACAAGTGACTTTGGTGTCGACACAGCCTTTGATGATGTCGACTAGTTTGCTTTTAAGTCGACACTGCTTCTTCAGAACTTCATCTTGAGAATGAGTCAACACAGAGAATTTGTGTCGTCTCAACACTTCATCTTTCTTCAGAAAATAACTTGGTCTTGACTTTGGAGTGTGTCGACACAAGTCCTGTGTGTCGACACAGTTGTTGTAGATTCAGAACTCAGTATGTGTCGACTCTGCCTTCAGGTGTCGACATAGTTGAGGTCGACTATCTAGTCGACACTGCTTCCCAGTGTCGACACAAATGTGGTCGACTATCTTTCTCTGTGTCGACACAGCTTCCTTCAAGTGTCGACACAATTATTTTGAAGTGTCGACCCAGTTTCTTCAGATGGCGACACATGGACTTAGAATAATTTCCTGTATTCTTTAATACTTCTTCACCTGCACATGTCAACTTAAAACAATATCAAATACACCTTGATGTATATAATTAAGCTAAGTTAGGCTTCTAAAAATCAGGTACAAATTTTCCAATGTACCCAACAATCTCCCCCTATTTGGAGAAGTCATAACCCTTTTAGTTAATGATATACACCATTTATAACAAAAATAATATGATGATGTATGACATTACAGGAATATTTTATATAAACAAAATATTAACAATTCATCACAGAGTGAACATGAATATATGATTCCAAACAAAATTTTGTTTATAACTTGATAATGTTTGATTACAGATGTTTACATTGAATGATCAAAACATTACAAAACATCTGAAAGAACTTAGAACTAAGACTGATCAGGCTCTCTTATAACAATTCCTTTGCCAGATTGGATTTGAGCCTTCACAGGAGCTTCAGTAACTTCAGCAGGCTTCTTGCCTTTTAGCTCAGCTTTCTTCTGAGCTTCTTCCTTTAGCCTTTGCCTTTCAAAGTAGTGAAAGGGCTTTGGAAAGTACTTGCTTGGCTCCTGAGCATCTGGTGGCAGCCTTCCCAGCTTGGCTTTTCTCCTGAATTGTACTATGGCTTCCTGCCTAGCTTCATACTTTTGCCATTCCATTTCATTATACAACTTTCCTCTTGAATATGCTTGGTCCTTTACAGCCTTCCATGCAGTTAGTATAATATTTCATGAAGTAGGGCTCCACTACTCAAAATCTGGCTTAAGTTCAGCCTGCTCTCTAAATCTTTTCTTGGATAGTAGAGCATCTTGCTGTTCTTTCAAGTTGGCATCAGGCTTATCAACTTTTTAAATAACAACCTTGGTAACCTCCTTTGGAGGACTATACATATCCTGAACTTGCTGATTAATCATATCAAAATCAGGAGGAGGGTAAATGACTTGGGCAATCTCAGGTTGATTGCCTTCAAGTAGACCTGTTTGAATTCCTGACTCAGCCACCATATCATCATCACACAAAGGTGGATATCCCAATGTGGCTCGAATACTATTTATCACCCATTTGGTGTGCTCTGAGCCAGCATGAACTAACAACCTCTCCCCCTTTATGACTTCTTTGGTAATATAATCTCTTAGATCATCCTTCTGAAATCTGATCTGGCCATCTAGATAATTCACACCTTCTTTAAAATATGGTTTCAATTTTTGAAGTTTGTCAGATATTTCCTTCTGAGATGTAGTGATGGCAGATTGAACTGAAGCTATAGCCTCCTTTAGTTTCTGATCAAAAGCTTCCATCTCTTTTGCTCTTGCTTCAGTCATCCCTCCAGTAGCCTTTTTGAACTCTTCAAGAATTTCATGGTGAGATTTAGCCAAATTAGCATTCATCCTCAGCTGATTCTCCAAAACATAACCTTGCTTCAAAGCAATATCATCTACTTTAGGGAGGATAGACTGCTGTTGTTTAGCCAAAAACACTACAGCATTACCTCCATTATGGAAGCAATCTGTCATCTTCTTCTTATACATATTTACTTCAAATCTAATAGACTTAATATCTTGAGTCAAGTCAAATTGAAGGGATTTATTGATCTCATCAACATACTTCTCCATTGCTAATCTCTGCTCATCCAACTTAACTTATATATCTACCATGAACTTGTTGTAGTTAAATTCAGATGGAGATTGGTGAGTTGAAGTTTGGAGTGCCTTCATATAACTTTGGCTCCTTCTCTTGAAGACTATGAGCTTTCTCTTCTTAGCTATTCTGATGAACTTTCTATTTGAACTCTTTCAGGTGGAGTAGGAGGAATATTAGTTTCAGTGACATGTTGCTCAGCCTCAACATTCACAGGCTCCCCCTCAACTACTTGCTCCTCCTCAACTCCTTGTTCCTTCTCAGCTTCTTGCTCTATCTCCATGTCTAGTGCCTTCTCATTGTCTTGCTCCTCCTCTACTCTATCAGTAGCAATTTTAACATTAGGAAATAACTCATTTAGAGTGTATTCCTTCTGAGCTTGAGCAGATGTTGAATCATCCAGATCTGCAATATTCAAATCTTTTGATAAATCAATTTGTTCTTTCTCCTACACTATTTCAGACATCTGCTCCCCCTGCACTTGTTCAGTATTTGGAATATTCTGGGCAGGTGAATACACTTGCTCCCCCTGCACCTGCGCAGGAATAGAAATATTAGTAATGTCCTTGGCAGGAAAATACACTTGCTCTCCCTGTACCTGTACCTAGTCAGGAGTAGATACATTCTGGACAGGAGAGTGAGCTTGCTCCCCCTGCATCTGTGCAGGAATGGTTGCTTTCTGAACTTGAGTAGACTCAGGCTGATCTTCAACCTGCTTTCTCACTTGCTCTTCTGGATGCTGGGTAGTGCCTAGATCATGTGCAGGGGATCTCTCAGGGGTGTCCTGCATGTTCTCATCAGGCACATCTTTAGACAGTACCCTATCCCACCTTGAAAATAATCTTATATCCATTTTCCTCATGTGATTAATCTTTGTCCCAGGCAGTTGTTGCATAACCTCAGGGATCACCCCAGTCAGGTATAAACTCACAATTCTAGCCAGATTTGGCTTCTTGATTCCTTCCTTGATTTTATCAAATACTACAGATGACCAGTCAGTTGGAATTGTAAACACAATTCTGGTCATTAGGCTGAACATATAGGCTGAAATCCTATCATGTCCACCTGGTTTGCACAAAATTACCTTCCCAACTACTTCTGACAGAAACTTGCCCTGTTGATTCATGCCCTTCCTGTTGATAACTGCTCCAATCTTCAGGGTTGGATCCAATCCACACCATTGGAGATCCTCCCTGGTCTTAGAGGCTGGAACCTCTTCTTCATTCTCAATATTTTATAATTGAAGTATTTTTCTTAAATTTCTTGGTGTCAGTTTCACCTTCGTCCCATGAACAGTGGATTTTATCTTGAGACCAGCTGAATCCACTGATGTAGAGGTAAAAAATTCAATCACCTACTTCTTCCAGATCTTTGATGGTTCAGAAACTAGAAATTCTAATCCATATTCAGAAATTAGAGTGACAACCCTTTGAACATCTGTCGGGGCATCCGCAAAGGCATTGCGCACCAACTCATATCCTTCGTTGACGTTATCTGCAACCTTTGGCGCCATTGATCAGACGAGAAATCTTGAGAGAGAAGAGAGAGAGATTGTCGACACAGGGTTTCAGTCTCCAAAACATTGTAAGCGTGTCGATAGAAAAAGTTCTTGACCTATTTATACCTTCTAGGGAAAGAAGATCAAAAGTCGGGCAAAAACAGTCTATATGTGTCGACACAGATGGAGTGTGTCGACACAAACTTCTATTGTCTTGACAGCAAGTCTGTCTACTATGTGTCGACACCAATTGTGGATATGTCGACACCTGAGAGACATAGTAGAGCATTAGAAATTCTGTGTCGACTCTTAGGATAAGTGTCGACACAAAATCTGTAAGTGACGTCACCACTATTCTGGTGAAGTCGACACTACATTCCTGGATGAGTCGACTATTTGATTCTTAAGTGTCGACACAAATTCTCTGTGTCGACACATATTCTCTGACTAGTCGACATGACTTCACTGAGTCGACACATTATCACTGAATGTGTCGACACTATTTTACTTAGCCAATTTCTTTTTTTGTCAATACCACTTGATAATCTAATATCACTTGTAAGTTTGTTGATAAACTAATCAATGGTCAGCATGCCTAATTCTATTTTAAATTTATTGAATTTTTTTTCATACAGTGGCTTAGTAAATACATCTGCTATTTGATAATCTATTTTAACAAATTCCAATGAGATGTCTTCTCTTTCTACATGCTCTCTAAGAAAATGGTATTTAATTTCTATATGCTTAGTTCTACTGTGAGAAACAGGATTATTAGCAATAGAAATAGCACTTTTAGAATCACACAATAAAGGTGTTCTACTTACTTGAATACCATAATCTTTCAACTGATGCTGTATCCACAATAGCTGTGCACAGCAGCTGCCAGCAGCAACATATTCTAACTTAGCTTTGGATATTGCCACACTGGTCTGCTTCTTACTACTCCATGATATCAATCTTCCTCCCAAGAATTGACAAGTACCTGTTGTACTCTTTCTATCCTCTCTACAGCCTGCAAAGTCTGCATCTGAATAACATGTTAGTTGAAAATCTCTATTCCTAGGGTACCAAAGGCCTAGATTAGGTGTGCCCTTAAGATATCTCAAAATCCTTTTGACTGCAGTATAATGAGATCCTTTAGGGCAGGCTTGGTACCTAGCACAGACACATGTAGCATACATAATATCTGGTCTAATAGCAGTGAGATATAGTAGAGAGCCAATAATTCCTCTATACAAAGATTCATCAACAGGTTTACCTGCATCATCTTTGCATATAGGCGTACTTGTTCCCATAGGAGTTCTCATAGTGGAGGATGACTCCATACCATACTTCTTAATTAATTCTTTGGTGAACTTAGACTGGGATATGGACAGGCCATCATCAGTCTGTCTTACTTGGAGTCCCAAGAAGAACTTAAGTTCTCCCATACTGCTCATCTCAAACTTCCCTTGCATAAGTTTGGCAAAACTTTTTACAAAGGTTATTTTTAGTATATCCAAAGATTATGTCATCAACATAGATCTGAGCTAAGATGATCTTACCTTTGGATTCCATAAGGAATAGAGTTTTGTCTATTTTTCCTCTTGAGAATTCATTCTCAATAAGGAAAGTAGACAGGGTTTCATATCAAGCCCTTGGGGCTTGCTTTAACCCATACAAAGCTTTCCTAAGCTTATAGATATAATCAGGTTTAAGAGGATCTACAAAACCTGATGGCTGCTCTACATAGACTTCCTCTTTTAAATCACCATTCAGGAATGCTGATTTCACATCCATCTGGTACACTCTGAAGTCCTTATAGGCTGCATAGGCAAGGAACATTCTGATTGCCTCCAGCCTTGCTACTGGGGCAAAGGTTTGATCAAAGTCAATCCCTTCTTCCTGCTTGTATCCTTTTGCAACCAATCTTGCTTTATTCTTCACTATTATTCCACTCTCATCCAATTTGTTCCTATAAATCCACTTTGTGCCAATTATGTTGTGGCCTCTTAGTTTAGGAACAAGCTCCCAGACATTGCACCTTCTGAATTGATTCAGCTCCTCTTGCATAGCATCAATCCAGTACTGGACTTGGATGGCTTCTTCAAACTTCATAGGCTCCATTTGAGACAGGAAACTTGAACGCAGGTCTGTGCTTTGATTTCTGCTTCTAGTCTGCACTCCCTGTCTTAGATCACCTATAATCTGATCAGCTAGATGATCTCTTAAATGTCTTGTAGCTGGAGGAAGATTCCTTTCTGGTTGAACATCTCCAGCTCCTTCTTCATGCTGAACCTCTTGGTTTTCATCAGCTTCTATTGAGTCTTGTACTCCCCCTGGACAGTAGCCTTCATTTTCCAATGCTCCATCTTCCTTTGATGCTTCAGCAATGGAGAGCTTGTCCATTCTGCTTATACCTGTTGAATCATTAGATCTACAAGACAACTCACAGTTGATTAATCTTGTTTCATCAAACACAACATGTACAGATTCTTCAACAACTTGAGTAGTAAAGTTGTAGATTCTATAGGCCTTACTATTTATGCTGCACCCAACAAATATCCCAGTTTGGGATTTGGCAGCAAACTTAGTTAGGTATGACTTGCCATTGTTAAGTATATAACATTTACAACCAAAGATCCTGAAGTAGGATAGATTTGGTTTTGTACCTTTCAAAATCTCATAGGGAGTCTTTTTGTGGTTCTTGGTGATAGAAGCCCTATTGATCACATGACATGCAGTGTTAACTGCCTCAGCCCAGAAATATTCTAGGAGAGAGGTGTCACTCAATAGAGTTCTGCCAGCTTCAATTAATGTTCTATTCTTTCTTTCAGCAATGCCATTTTGCTGTGGTGTTCTAGGTGAGGAGAACTCTTGGAAAATCCCAAAGTCTTCACATAATTTTGTCATGCTTATTGATTGAAACTCAGTACCATGGTCACTTCTGATTTTGACCACTGTACTATTCTGTTCATTCTGAATTTGCTTTACAAAACTAAGTAATACACTTGGGGTTTCTGATTTCTGTCTCAGAAAGAACACCCATGTAAATCTAGAATAGTCATCTACCACCACAAAAGTATAGACTTTCCTACCTAAACTATGAACTGGCATAGGACCAAAAAGATTCATATGTAAGAGGTATAGGCACCTCACAGAATCCTTGTTTTTAAGGCTTTGAAAGGAGGATTTTTTCTGCTTGCCCTTTTGACAAGCTGAGCATATTTCTTCCTTTATACACTTAACTTGAGGACCATTCCTCACTAACTCTTTGCTAAAGAGTTGGCCAATTGTCTTGTAGTTAAGATGAGCCAATCTCTTGTGCCACTTGACACAATGAGAAGCATTATTATCAGCTACAAGACAGATGGAAGAAGCCTTGTTCTCACATACAAAATTAAGACAATAGACATTTCTCTTCCTATACCCAGTCAATATGATCTTTTGATCACTTGACCTTTTGATATGACATCCATCCTTAACAAATGAAATGTCATATACTAAATCACTCAGCTGGTTTATGCTTAATAGATTATGTTTCAAACCTTTTACATAAGCACTTGGGTGATAGTAATTAGGTTAGTAGAAATATTACCAAACCCTTTGATGATTTCTTTTTCAGATCCACCAAAGATCACTTTAGGTCCATCTTTGACAGATGTATACTACTTCAGCAGCCCCTTTGTTCCAGTCATGTGCCTGGAACAACCACTGTCCAAGTACCATATTGGGGCATGGCCACTTGGACTTTCCTACAACACAGATTTACTTACCCTTAGAACCCAAGTAAGTCTTGGGTCCTTGGTTCAGGTTAGCATTAACAAAGCTACCATTATCTCTTCTAACAGGTGGACTATTGTTCTTTGTAACATTTGTGTTATGCCAGCAGTCTAATGAAAAATGTTCTCTCTTGCCACAGCACCAACATTCAAACTTATTGTATCTAGATCTAGATACACCCTTGACAGAAGAATTTCTGTCCATTGCTGGTGCTGCAGTAGCTTCACGCACTGATTTCTTATAACCATTGGGTTTATGAACATGGATAGGCCTGTTGGCATTTACACCCTTGTTTATCAGAACATTTGTCTTAAAATGACCATGAATATCTTCATGATCATATTGGTTAGAAGGCACTTGCACCTTTCTAAACTTAATAGGGACTGAAAGGTTTAGTGGCTTGACAGGAGCTTTGCCTTTCCTCTTGAATTGGGATGCCCTGGGGTTACCTTTGAATCCTAATCCTGCCTTACCCTTTTGAGTCACAAATTTATACATCAAGGGTAAGACAGACTTTGGCTTAGAGTAACTAGCCACTAACTCCTTTTCTATTCTTAGTCTGGCCTCCAGACTCTTCACTTGATCATTGGTATAATTGATTGTGCCCATCTGAATAATAGTTATAATCTTCAGTTTGGCAATTTCATTTAACTTCTGATCAATTACTTTTTCAAACTCAGTTACAACTACCTTTAGATCAGCAATTTCCTGAGCCTTAGATTTAACCAGGTTCTTGCTTTTCTTAAGGGACTGCAACAAGTCCCAATACTTATCTATCAATTGATAGACATCTCCTTCAGATTCAGATGCATCTACATCACTTGATGCAGATGTAGCTGATTCTGCACTTGTACTACAAACAGATTTTATTGAAGGACATAGTACCTTACTAGGACCAGACTGATTCTGGCACATGTCTTCTTCTAATCCTGCCATTAGTCCCATGCACTGATGATCTTCTTGTTCATAGATGGAGTCTAGCAATTGCATGAACTCCTCCTCTTCAGTAGCAGCATACAGTCCAATATATGCTTCAGCTTCAGATTCTGATTCTGAAGTTGATTGATCTGTTAGGCTCTTTTCCTTCTTTACAACAAAGGATTTTTCCTTCTTGCCCTTTTGATAAGTCTTCTTCTTGTCTGATGACTCCTTTCTCTTATCAGGACAGTCAGCCACTACATGTCCAGGCCTACTGCAACAATAGCAGACAATCTTTGAAGTAGTGGCCTTGCTGGGCTTTGTTCTGCTCTTCTCTTTCCTTGATGACTTTTTCTTCTGATAATAGTCATCAACTTGCTGTGATGAGGAGGGCCTAGACTTCCACTGCTTCTTCATTAAGAATCTCTGGAATTTCCTTGTAAATGCTGCAAAATCTGCATCTGACTCACAGCTTTCTGAACCCTGATTATCTGAATTTTCAGAACTAACTTCTACAACTTCCTTAGGAGGAGATGATGATATCCTCCTATTCTTTCTAGTGGCTTCTGCCTTGAAGGCCACTGTCTTTTCTCTATGATCTCCTTTTGAATTCTTTTCCTCCTCCTTCCTCACTATAAGTTGTATTTCATAGGATAGCAACTTTCCAAACAAGGTTGGAGGAGAAATCTCTGCCAGTTTAGCCACTTCTCTTATGGCACAGATCTTTGTGTCCCAATCCTTTGTCAAGGATCTTAAGAATTTGTCATTCAGTTCATAGGTACTGAAGACTCTTCCATAGGACATTAACTCATTCACAATTCTATAGAATTTCTTATAGCATTCAGTTATGCTATCAGTTTTTCCTTGTCTAAAACTTTCATATTCCTGGTTGAGCATAGACTTCCTATCCTGTCTTACTTCTTCACATCCCTCCTTGTAGACAATCAAGGTGTCCCACATTTCTTTGGAGGTCTTGCAGTGAATCAGATTCTGAAATGTAGAATCATCTATGGCACTCACAATAATATTCTGAGCTCTCTTGTCCATGGTTTCCAAAATGATTTCATCCTTGGTCATTTCAGAATAACTCTTTGGAGTTTGAATATTAGCATCAAGAACAGATACCTTCATTGGAATGAAGGGTCCTTCCTGAACTATGATGTATATCCTTGGGTCAGATGCTTCCATGAACAATCTGACTCTTTCTTTCCAAATTCCAAAGATTTCCTTCCTGCAGATGGGTAACTTCATTGACCCAACTCCTTGTGATTTTCTCCAGAACCCATCTTCTTGAATCTTGATTCTGCCTTTCAGATCTACCTCAGACTGGTAAGTCCTTTTTGAGGAACCTCCCTCTGATACCACTTGATAGTTTTACTTTCAAGATAACCTAAACACCTAGAGGGGGGGGGGGTGAATAGGTTCTAATGCTTGTTAACACTTTTTGGCAAAATTCAATTACAGAATTAAAACACACAGGACAGCAGTCACAGAAATTTAACCATCATAGATTGCATACTGTTTTATAGTGGTTCCCCAAGGTCTGGGTACATCCACTTTCCCCCTTCACCTATCTAGCAGTATGCTAGATTCGGCCAAACTTCCTCTTTACTCAGATCCACAGATCCTATAGCTCAGAACTTGAAAAGGTTCCTACAACTCAGGCTCAACAGCTCTACCTCAGCCTTATCACAAAGCCTATAACTCAGAGAAGAACCTTCTCCTATACTCAGGCAAACAGCCCTACCACTCAGAGATCAACTCTCCTACACTCAGCCTTTATAACACAGGCTTACAACTCAGATCTGTATTGATAGATCCTACAGAAATTAGAAAAGAAGTTTTTAATGTCTTGCCTTTGTTGAGAGAGAAAAGAACAAGATAATTCTTGATCAGCTGATGAAATCAACTGAATCTTAGCTTTCTTCAAAGCTTCTTGAATCTGAACATAGCTGAGTTGATTTCCAAACAGCTTCTTGAGAAACCAATGACGGCTCCCTTCTTCTTCTTCAAGTGGCTGGATCCCTCTCTATCCAACACCTTTGATGATACTTCTGAATTCTTGAAAGAACTCTACTTAGACTGATCCTGAGATCGTCTTCTTAGATCTTCTGATGAAGATCTTTTTTAATGTCTTGCACTTTCTTGAAGAGAGGACTTGTCTCTTAACTGATGTGTTGATTAAGAATTAACTTCCTCTAGTATATTATATTTTTTTTCTTCTGAATCTGTCTATTTATAGATCTTCTTCATGGTAACCGACTGATCCGGTTTCTAACTGACTTCTGACAAGTCTGACAGCTTCAGTTAACCTGTCATAACCCACAGCTGTCAAGTCTTCAAACAGATCCTGTGCCTTAGTCTTGGACAACAAAGTGTTGAGACAGACTGTCAGAAAGTGTCGAGACCAACTGTCTATATGTGTCGACACAAGTGACTTTGGTGTCGACAAAGCCTTTGATGATGTCGACTAGTTTGCCTTTAAGTCGACACTGCTTCTTCAGAACTTCATCTTGAGAATGAGTCGACACAGAGAATTTGTGTCGACTCAACACTTCATCTTTCTTCAGAAAATAACTTGGTCTTGACTTTGCAGTGTGTCGACACAAGTCCTGTGTGTCGACACAGTTATTGTAGATTCAGAACTCAGTCTGTGTCACCTCTGCCTTCAGGTGTCGACATAGTTGAGGTCGACTATCTTTCTGTGAGTCGACACTGCTTCCCAGTGTCGACACAAATGTGCTCGACTATCTTTCTCTGTGTCGACACAGCTTCCTTCAAGTGTCGACACAATTATTCTGAAGTGTCGACCCAGTTTCTTCAGATGGCGACACATGGACTTAGAATAATTTCCTGTATTCTTTAATACTTCTTCACCTGCACATGTCAACTTAAAATAACATCAAATACACCTTGATGTATATCATTAAGCTAAGTTAGGCTTCTTCAAATCAGGTACACATTTTCCAATGTACCCAACAATAGCTCCCTTCAAAAGGTAGTTTGGTTGACAAGTCTCCCTCCAAAATACTTGAATTTGGTTTTTAGGCACTAGATCAAAAGCCTGAAGGGTTTCCTGATCTACTTGAACCAGATCTTGTGGTTGAAGTCAGCAGATTAAAACCTGCTAGTGGATTCCTACCAAGTGTTGTAGAAAAGTGGATGTACCCAAGTTTAGGGGAACCACTATAAACTTCTTGTGTCATCTGGTTGCTCCTTTTCATTTGTTTTTGTAGTTCTTGTGATTGCTGAATTGTTTAGCTTAGTTTTTTTATTCCTTAACTAATATATGGTATCACTATATTTACTCTGATATAATCTAAAAAAAGAGCCAAAGTTTTAATACTCCATTCACCCCCCCCCCCCTCTAGAGTAATCTGACCTAACACCCTCCTTTCAATTGGTATCACAGGTTGTGTTTGTTTGGTTGTACAAGTTAACACTTGAACCAAGATCCTGTTAGATCATATTTTCCTCTTCCTAACTATTATCTATCACAATGGAACAAAACAAGGATTATGCAAGCACCAAACCTCCAGTATGCAACCTGAATAAGTTTGTCATCTGGAAGGCAAGAATTAAGTTGTAAATGAATTTTATTGATGAGGATATATTTAACTCTATCTTGACAGGACCTCCTACTGCAGTAACTTCTTCAACCTCTACTTCAAGCACTCATGCTGTTCCACATCCTGAGTGGACAGATGCCTAGAAGAAAGCCAAGATTGTAAATGCAAGAGCCATGAAAATTTTTTATTAGACTATGTCTGATGATATTTTTCAGAAAGTGGCTGAGTGCACTTCAGCCAAAGACATCTGGGATTCCCTAAACCAGATGGTGGCTAGATCTACTGATGAGAGAAAGGATAGAAGATCCAATCTCATCTCCTAGTATGAGAACTTCAAGAAGGAAGAAGTTGAGTCAGTTAGTGACATGTATAATAGGCTAAGCTCAATCATTAGTGAGCTAAGGACCTTAGACAAGAAAATTACCCTGACTGAAGCGAATGACAAGATCCTTATGTACTTCCCCAGCAAATGGGATTCAAGGATCAAGCCTATCAAAGAAGCCAGAAGCATGACTGAGATATAAACTGAGTCTCTCCTTGGAAAGCTCAAATCATATGAGCAACCGATGCAGACCAGAGAAGCAACAGTTGAAATAAAGACTCCAACACCTACCAGGAAGGAGTATAATATTGCTTTCAAGGCTGCTGAGGACTCTGAAGAGGATACAGTCAATTAAGAACTGATGAGTCTATTTGCCAAAATATTTTTCAAAATGGCAAAGGACTTCAGAAGGAAGTCAACTAGACAAGATTACAAACCAAGGTATGACAAAACTCCTTATAAAGAAGTTATAGGTTTTGGTTACAGGAAGCAAGGACACTACATCTCTGAGTGTCCATAAACTCAGAAGAAAGATAGGAGAAGAGAAAAAGAGTCAAGAAGAACTCATCACATCAAACCCTCCTCGAGAGAGCACAAGAGGAAGGAAAAGGGTTTTGTTACTGAGACCTGGAGTGATACAGAAGAAGAGTCATCCACTTCCAGCTCCCGTGATGATGAAGAAGAGCAAAAGGCAAAAGGAAGTTTGCCTAATGGCAATTGATGCCTGCAGCAGCAAATCGTTGCTGAAGATTCAGATAATGAAGAATCCATGTCTGCTGAAGATCAAGTAATTGCTTCCTATGATTTTGAATCAGAAGAATTTAAATCTGAATTTAAAAATCTTTGCTTAGACTTAATAAGCTCTGAGAAGGAAATCAAACTTATTAGAGAGAAATTCACTGATCAAGATAAATATATTACTGAAAATACAAAATTGTCACTTGAACTAGATTCAACTAATGAACAAATAGTTTTTCAAAAAATTGAACTAAGTAAGGCCAAGAAACTAGAGGAATTTCTAAATGGTAGGAGCATTAAATTACTATATATAACAAGTACCTTAAATGCTAGGACTAATAACTGTAAACTAGGACTAGGTGCCTCATCTAGTGAACCACCACTAATCCAGAAGAACAATCTATCAAAACCTGTAAATTTCATTTCTTATAAAGGCAAGAAGAACACTGAACAGGTTAACAAGGTTAATGAAGTTCTACAATAAATGGAATTAAAACAAAAATCTATGAACAAGAAAAACAATAGATATAACAATGTTCAATGATTTTCATCGAACTCAGATCGACAAAACGTGAATAGTTCGTCGACCTCAGAACGACGAACTCTAAAAACAAACCATAATAATAAAAATTCTTCGATCTACGATCGACGAAACCAATATGGTTCGTCGACCAGAGATCACCGATATTAGTACCCTGAGAATGAATACTTTCCTTCTTCGAGCAGAAATCGTAGATCTCATTCTAATTCATCGAGCTCAGCTCGACGAACGCACCAAAATTCGCCGATCCCAGATCATAATTATAGAAACTTAAATTCCAACAGAAACTGTAACATTAAAACTAACCAACATAAGGAGAACATCAACCTATTCACCCAACGGATAATTCCTCCTAGAAGATTTCACCCCTTAGGTTATAAGAGCCAACCTGAATGTTCATTTATATCAAGTTTTTCATTTGAGAAGAAAAAAGGACCCAAGGTTACCTGGGTCAAGAACTTTTAATTTGTTTCATTGTAGGTAAATACCTATCCTATCACTCAAAATAAGTGGTATCTGGATAGTGGTTGCTCTAAGCACATGACTGGATGAAAGGACAGCCTCATCAACTTCAAGGCTAAACTTTGTCTAAGAGTCAACTTTGGAGATTCATGTTTTGGACAGACTGAAGGATATGGAGACTTCAAAAGTGGAGATGTCACTTTCAAAAAGGTGCCATATGTTAATGGTCTCAAGCATAGCTTCATATACATAAGTCAGTTATGTGATTCAGGTTATCAGGTTTGCTTTTCTGAATCTCAATGTATTATTTCTACAAACAATCAAACTGTTTTAATTGGAATTAGACAAGGTAACATATACTTAGTAAACTTTAAATCTGCCAGTTCAGAAATCTATTTATTTAATCTTGTTAGCAATCAAAATGATTTGTGGAATAAAAGATTACGTCATGTAAATTTGAGAAACATAGCTAGGCTTCCTAAAAACAACCTTGTTAGAGGATTGCCTTCTTACCCCTATAAGAAGGAAAGTCTCTGCAAGGCTTGTCAGTTAGGCAAGCAAACTAAATCTAGTTTTAAATCATTAAAAAAGTGACTCACCTAGGATATTGTACTTAATACATATGGACCTTTTTGGCCCTATTGCTTTACAAAGCCTAGGAGGGAATCTTATACTTTAGTGATTGTAGATGACTTTTCTAGATTTACTTGGGTTCTCTTTCTGAGATCTAAATCAGATACTTTCAAGGTTCTTACAGCTTTTCTCAAGAACATCAAAATTGAGAACTCTACTCCAGTTGCATTGATTAGAAGTGATCATGATACTGAGTTTGAGTCTCTTCTTAGGTAAGAGTTCTATAAGAAAGAAGGTATCAAACATTGCTTCTCAGCTCCTAGAATACCTCAACAAAATGGGGTTGTTGAAAGGAAGAATAGAACACTAATTGAATCTGCAGGCACAATACTTGCAGATTCTTATTTGCCTCTATCCTTTTGGGCAGAGGCTATAAGCACAGCAAATTATGTGCTGAATAGAAGTCTTATACACAAGCTTAAGAATTAGACTCCTTATGAGTTACTGAAAGGGAAAAAACCTAAAGTCACCTATTTTAATGTATTTGGTTTTATATACTATATTCATAACAATGGCAAGAAATATATTAGAAAATTTGAAGCAAAGGCTGCAATGAGAATTTTTCTAGGATATTCCAAATCAGCAAAGCTTATAGGGTGTTCAATAAATCATCTTTAAAAATTGAGGAATCTGTGCATGTAACTTTTGATGAAGCTAATATGTATTGTAAGGAGAAAGAAATTTCTAACAATGAGTTATTGCAGGTACCTCACTTGTGTGAGAAAATGGATGAACTAAACCTTACATCAAAGGTTATATCACATCCTCCTCCACAAGGTGATGAAGAAAGTGAAGAAGAAACTGTGGAAGCAGCTTAACTTCCTCCAACAACACATATAATTCCACAAGAGGAATTCATTCCAAATATTGTTGCTAAACCAACTCCACCATCTGATCTTGTCACATAAAGGGATCACCCTAGATCTCAAGTGACTGGAGACATGTCAGTAGGTGTACACACAAGGAATCAACTCAACCATGATGTGATGCATACCTATTTTCTCTCTCAAGTTGAGCCTCAATCCATAACTGATGCAGAGCAAGATCCCAACTGGATTATTGTAATGCAAGAGGAGCTCAATCTGTTTGAGAGATGTAGAGTTTGAGACTTGCTTCCAAGGCCTAAAGGCTATCCAGTAATTGGGACAAAGTGGGTTTTAAGGAACAAGCTTGATGCTCAAGGTGTGATTATTAGGTACAAGACAGGGCTTGTTGCTCAAGGCTATAGGCAAGAGGAAGGGATTGATTATGATCAAACTTTTGTACCTGTTGTCAGGCTAGAGGCAATAAGGATTTTCCTTTCCTATGCTGCATTCAAGAAATTCAAAGTCTACCAGATGGATGTAAAAAGTGCATTTTTGAATGGAGAATTAAAAGAAGAGGTTTATGTTGAACAACCTCTAGGTTTTATCTCTTCATCTCATCTCTCTTATGTTTTTAGATTACATAAAGCTCTCTATGGTCTAAAGCAAGCTCCAAGATCTTGGTATGAAACCTTAGCTAGCTTTCTTTTAGAGCATAAGTTTTCTAGAGTCATGGTAGATAGGATTTTTTTTTCAAGCATCATAATGATAAAATACTTTTGGTACAAATATATGTGCATGACAAAATATTTGGCTTTACAGATCCCAAACTATGTACAAGGTTTTCTAACCTTATGCATTCCAAGTTTGAGATGAGTAGCATGGGTGAGCTCTCCTACTTCCTTGGCCTGTAAGTGAAGCAGACTCCTGATGGAATTTTCTAATCTCAATCCAAATATCCTAAAGAGCTGATTAAAAGGTTTGGGATGGCTGATGCCTCTACTAAAAAAAACACCTATGGCTATAAATGTAGTTGTTGATTCTGATGAACAAGGAAAATCTGTTGATAAGAAATTATATAGGGCCATTGTTGGGTCCCTTCTATGTCTCACAGCAAGTAGGCCTGATATAATGTTTGCTATATATCTTTGCGCTTGGTTCCAGGTGAACCCTAAAGAATCCAACCTAATTTTATTAAAAAGGATTTTAAGATATATAAAGAGTTGCCCAGATCTAGGACTCTGGTATCCAACTGAATCAAAATTTGAGTTAACTGGATACTCAGATGCATACTTTGCTGGATGCAGAGTGGACAAGAAAAGCACTTCAGGCACATGCCAGTTTCTTGGTGCTAGACTTGTCTCCCAGTTTTGTAAAAAGCAGACATCAGTGTCTACATCAACAGTAGAAGCTGAATATATAGCAGCTGGCAGGTTCTGCTCAAAGATGCGATGGATATAAAATCAACTCTTGGATTATGGTTATAAATTAAATAATTCAACTCTATTTTGTGACAGTACTAGTGCTATATTTATAACACATAATCCAGTGCATCATTCTAGAACCAAGCATATATATGTTAGAAATCATTTCATTAGAGAATTTGTGGATAAGATGAAAATTAATATTACTTTCATTCCCACTGATTTGCAAAGGGCAGACATCTTCACCAAATCCTTAGAAAGAAGAAACATCTATCCTTTATGAATTAGCTAGGCATGATGAATGGTGATACTATAATATAATTATGTGTCTTTGGTCGAAGAACTTGCCAAAATTTGTCGACTCGAGGATGGCGAACTAAGGGAAGTTCTTGAGATATTTCGTCGACCTGAGATCGACGAACTCTCTGTGGAAGTCATTTGTCATCGACTTGAGATCGACGATCTTGCTTCAGAAAAGTTTTCATTGACCTGAGTACGACGAAAAGTTTTCCCCTCTTCTGACTGAGATCGACGAATTCTTTTGACTATAAAACATTTCGTCGACCGAAGATCGAAGATTTCTCTTTTTTCGCATGACGGAGTTTGTCGGTTCAAATTCTGAAAAACCTTATAACTAGGTTTTCTTCGACCTCCATCCCATGCTTTCTTTTCCCCAGCACTTGATCTTTTTACTTTCGTGTTGTAGGACGTTAATGGCAATTCCAGCAGGAGCTTTATCCGTCGTGAAGTTCGATTTGGGTTTCGACATCGATTTTGATTCTTTTCAACAATCAGACCAGATCTTTTAAGATTTTATGCAGTTATTCGAGGAACTCAGTTTGAAGACCCTAATGTCTATCAGAATGAAGATTGCTGGTTCTAAAATAAGAGAGTGGGTTTATACCTCATCTACCCTAGATGCTGACACGATGTTTGGATCTATATCGGGTAACGTTGTTTCCTTAACCCCAGATACTCTTTCAAAAATCTTTGGACTAGTTAACGGTGAAGAAGATATTGAACTTGAATCTTCTTAATATGAGGAAATGAAGACTTTGATGGGTTACTGTGGAGACACCCCAAATAAATTGCTGAAGAAGCATTTATCTGCTGAATATAAATTTCTTGTAGATGTAGTCAGTAAAGTGTTTCTATGCAAGCGTACAACCCATAATCACATTACCAGGCAGCAGTTCTTAGTGATGAGTGTTGTGGTAAATAAGAAGGCTGCTAATTGGGCAAAAATTTTGTTCAATCTGATTAAGAAGAAGAACAATAAGAAAGAAGTTTGTTTTGGAAGGATTCTTGGAATCTTCCTTAATGCTATGGCTGCTGAATCCCTGGTCGCCCCGACCATATTCATCAATGCCTCCAAGAGGCTGACCTGCGCCTTATTTAGCAGGTGGGAGAGGACTATCTAAAAGCCATCCAAGGCTTCCTCCTCTAAAACCTCTGAGATTACTAGGGCAGTACCAGCCACTCCCCACCCTGTAGAAGAAAAATCTATTCCCCCTCTAAACCAAACCCTTTCATCATCCCTCTAACAAACTTCCTCAGCTCGAGCATGTCTATCTATGCCTCTTGCTTCCCCCATCCACCCTGCTTCTCCAGTTCATCAACCTACACCTCCTCAGTCACCTATCATTTTATCCCCATTGCATCAACAACAACAACTTCTAGATCAATCTCAATCTCAAGATTCTACAACTCCACATCTATCCCCCCTTCCATCTCATCTTCAAAATCTCACTTCTCTACCCTCTTTAAACCTTCTTTCATCTCCAAGAAATTCTTTAGATGAACCAATATTAGATTGTCATCCCTCATAATCTTCCAACATCAATCCATCTATCTCTACTCAAACCCCTCCAGAATTCTTAGATTCATCTTCTCCCTCCATCTCTCTCATCTTAGCAACCCTCACACCACTTCTCAAATAGCTGATAGCAGAGGCTTTTTCACCTCTTGCTATGTCTATTTCTACCCTTGCTGCTCAGCTTTCTACCTCCTTTATCCTATCCTCTTCTGTCAGGAGCCTGGCTCCATTAGCCACTGAAACCAGGCAGGGGGAGATACTAAGTGAAGAGGTGCATAAGTAGCAGTAGAAGATATAGCAGCAGTAGCAGTAGTAGTAGCAGACACAGAATCAAATAAAGAATTTGTAGCAGAAGCTGACTTTATTGATACTTAATTTACTGATGCAGATCTTATTGAGTTTTATGATACTGAATTCGAGAGCAATTCTTTGGAAATTCTTTATGGAGATTGCCTCATTGCTCTAGATTTTGACCTAAATTCAGTTCTAAGATCCTTTGATCTTTTGTACAGCAATTGTCTTCTTTTTGTATCCTTTCATGGGTGTGTAGATATTGTTTTCTACTCAGCTCCCATCAGTTCAGAGAATTTGCAGCAGATACAGAAAAGTTTTTAAGCTCCTGAGCCTGAACTCATCTTAGTCTAAGATGCTGAGCTTATTCAGGTGGCTGAGGATGAATCTTCTAAGCCCAAGGCCTTTTCTCCTCCCACCTTTGTCTTCTCGGCCTCTCCATTGCATGACATGGATGTGATTTATGCTAAGGACATGGATCTTGAAATTGTAGAAGTCCCTGCTAAAATCATTCCACCTCCAGCAGTTCCTCCTCCAGTTGTCCCTCCTCTAGATGGAAAGCTAATCCCAAATCATATTATTGCTGAGATTGATACTTTGTATGATAATCCTGAAGGATCTTCTGATGATTATCAATCTGATGACTCAGATTCTGATGAAAGTAGAAAGAAAATGTCTAAGAAAAGGAAAGCCCCTTCCAAGGCTATTCTAAGGCCAAATCCAAGTAATAATACTCCATACTATATTTTGCAAAAGATTACTCCCTACCCCGGTATGCCCTAGTGGATGTGGTTGTCTATGAATTTGCAAAAGGCTAGGAAGAAGATAAGAAGGTACTCTCCTCCTCCTCAAAAGTTTAGGAGAGGTCGTCCTCTTCCTCCTCCCTCATCAGGTTCCTCAGGCAATTTATCTAGGAAGCCTGCTTCCATGACAAAGACTTATCAGAGACAACCAAGACAAAACTATCAATAGTACTCTTCAAGCAATCGACTTTCAAATTCTTCAAAGAAAGTTCCAACTGAATAACCAATGCAGGATTCTAGTCCAAAAAGGCCAGAGTCTCCTCCAAATTTTTTTTGTTGATCCAGAACAGGAGACTTCTGCAAGGATGGCCAGATTCCATGAGCTTATACGACTTTCTCAGATTAACAAAGCAAAAGCAGAAGGCAAAGATATCTCTCAATTCTCAACTATGTCTTCCTACAGAAAAGATGAATTGTTCAGGTATGCTAAGGCTAATAAATTTTTCAATGTTGATGATTATATGAAGCTGCACCCAGAGGCTGTTGTTCCCAGCACCTCTTCTCAAACTATAATTGGAGAACTTGACATGTATATGTCAAAGAAAGAAGCTTCCAACCCTAAAGGAGTAATCAAATTCAGAAAACCTTCTGAAGATTCAGACAAAGACAAAGCCCAGAAGAAGAAATGAGTTTCCTTTCTTTTATTTTTCTAGTTGTTTTTTGAACTCTATTGTCTTAGTTTATCATGAAGCACAACACTGTAAATATCTGCTGAATATTTTTTTTCTGTCAGATATATTTTCTTATGCTTTATGATGGTGTTATTTTTGTATTAGTAACCTCACCCAAATAAGGGGAGATTATTGGATCCCTAGTTGGAAATGGTCTAGGTTCACTAACTTAGGCTGAGTATGACCCAACATTGTATAGCTAGGGTCATGAGTAGTAGTCCTAGAGTTTAGGCTAAGTCTTGATTTGTGCTACCTCCTTGGACAAGCCAGAAGTGGACTTCAGAGAATCAATTTTAGCAGCTTTCAGAAGACAGTGATAAGTTTGAAATTCTTCGAACTCAGCTCGACGATCGTCGATCTTCGATCGACAAACTAAGAGTTAATTCTCTGAGCTGAGCTCGATGTTCTCAGAGCTATGGTCGACGCTTAGTTTTCTTCTGTCATTTTCTCGGCTCAATGAACTCAGAGTGTAGATTTGGTAAGTAATTCACAGTTAACATATCGCAGAGCACAAGTCAACAAACTTGAATTCCCTAGTTGACGATCTTTGATCTCTGGTCGACGAATTCTGTTTTGCGTTTGAAGTTTTCTATGTTGTTCCAAAATGAGTCCTTCCCTCCTTTGTTCCTTATTAGCAGTATTATTCTGAGCATTTAATGCAAATATTCTTCTAAATATAGACGTTATTTGGTTGCATTAAATTTGGTATTATTCAGAATAAATATGTGCTTATTCTATCAAGAACAGTTTGGAAACTCATCAATGTTATTATTCCATCCATTTTCTATTCCTAATAGCAGCCAGCATTTATGGAAAAGAATTCAATAATTAGAAGAGAATTTCTCAGCAGTGGAATAAAAGTAATTCTCTCTTCTTTGAGAAACACAACAGACAAGAAAGACAGTTACAAACACAGGAAGAGAAATCGCGAAGCAACTGAATAGGAAATTCTTAACAAGCACTCGACGCTCTCAACACTTTCTCATTCTCTGTCATCACTATAGATTGAAGAAGAAAAAATCATCAAAATCAAGAGTCTTCTTGAACCTCTGTTCTAGAAATCCTCAGATATATTCCTTTCAACATCTGTTATTGGATTTCTTGTATCTTGGCAGATCAAGCTGAAGACCTACAAACCCTTTAGCAAATCTCTATTCTTTCAGAAACATTCTACCTCTCAGAAGGAGCTTTGACATCATAAGAATCCACACTGTCTTCTCAGTTGTATTTGAGAAAAGAGAAGACTTCCATCAACATTTTTCCATCCCATTGTATAGGGTTATAGCTCTCTTGAAAAGTTAGTTTGGTTAATAAGTCTCTCTCAAAAACACTTGAAGTTAATTTTGGGGAACCTGATCAAAAGCTTGAAGGGTTTCTTGATCTACCTGAACCAGATCTTGTGGTTGCAGTCACCTGATCAAAACCTGCTAGTGGATTCCTACCAAGGGTGGTAGGAGAGTGGATGTACCAAAGTTTAGGGGAACCACTATAAACTTCTTTTGTCATCTGGTTGCTCCTTTTAATTTGTTTTTGTTGTGCTTGTGATTGTTGAAATATTTAGCTTAGTTTTTCTGATTCCTTAACTAATATATGGTATCACTATATTTACTCTGATATAATCTAGAAAAAAAGCCAAAGTTTTAATACTCTATTTACCCCCGCCCCCTCTAGAGTAATATGACCTAACACCTTCCATTCAGTCTTCTCGCATTCCTGGGACCACTCAAACTTCTAGCCCCCTCTCAGCACCTTGAAGAAGGGAGGTCACTTCTCTCCTACCCAAGAGAGGAACATGCTAAGTCTTGCCAACATTTCTATTATCCAATGAACCTTCTTGGCATTCTGGGCGATCCCAAATCCATGATCTTCTTGGCTTTATCATGATTAGGCTCCATGCAACACTCCAAATCCTGATTGGGAGTTTAGGATGGATGACACGGCCTGAGACACGAGCGTGTCCCAGGGCATGTCAAGCTTTCGGTACTCGAGTGGGTCTCGAGTAGGACTCAAGTGGGAGTTGAATGTGTCTTGAGTGAGGCACAAGGCGTGGGACACGGGCATGTACCAGGGCATGTCCTTCACTGTGCGTATCGAATTATCGACACAGTTTCAGTCTACGTTCGATGAGTGAGGCGACACGGCTTGGAACACGGGCGTGTCCTGCTCGGGTTGGAAACTGGGTGACGTTGAGTGGCATTAAGTATAAAACATGGCCTGTGACACAGGCGTGTCACAGGGGCATGTTTGTAACACGGCTAAGGACATGGGCGTGTGCCTTTTCCGTGTTCTTCTCAGGGGAGTTGGTTCTGTGTCGATTGAGGAACACACCCCTCAACACAGGCGTGTACCTTTTTACACGGGCATGTCAGGGCTTGACACGAGCGAGACTTAGCCACTGTTTTGGCCTAGATTGAGTCGGTTCCTTAGCCGCTTAGGGAAAATAGCCTGGGACACAGGCATGTCACAGGCCGGTCAGCCCAAAAATAGATATTTGGTGGCAGATCAAGTCCGTTCAATTCCTTCTACTTAGATCCTGTGGTCCAAGCCTATTCCTGCAGAGATAAGGCCGTGGAATGAGATAAAGTTCTCATTCTACTAAGGATCACTCTCTTTCTAAGCTAGAGAGAAGGGAGAGCTTGGAGGAAGAGAAGGAGAAGAGATTGGCTGCTGGAGGAGCGTCAACGGTCCGACTCGAGATCCGAGGCCAGCATTGTGAAGGTAAGGCCGTCGCGGTGATTACCATCCTGCTAGTTTCTCCATGGCTCCAGAGAGATCGTCAAGGGAAACGATCTCATTCTTGGACAAGTGAAGTCCTACTTTATGCATGTGCATGGGATCCTCCACCAAGAGGCGGAAAGCGTAAGCGATTCCAGTGGTCGAGTCTGCATTTAGATCCGGATGTGTGTAGTACAGAATAAGCATGTTGTGTGAAGACTATCTGTATGGATAGTCTAGATTTGTGATGCTGCGAACCGTAGAAGACTACGTGTATAAACTGAATAGCTTGTGGAGAGTTTGAGGACGCTTGTGAATTGTGGTAAGGAAGCTTTGTAAAGCTCCTTTGGTTGTACGCTCGATACGAGCTGTGTGATGGATTGGAATGTGGCACTAGGTGCATGTGTTGAGAGATGGAAACGAGAACATCTGAGTGGGTAGGCCACCCAATAAGTTCAGTGGTTGGATTGTTGTGAGCGAACACCTCTGAGTGGGATGGGTGCGAGAGGTCTCCAATAAGGGTTTGGCGGCTGATGCCCATGGCCAACAAGTTAAGAAACATTAAGTGGGTGGGCTACCCAACAAGTTCAGTGGGAGGATCGTTGTGAGCGGTCGATAGGTAACAATGCATGTTACACTACTGTGGTAGGTCGATCTATAGTGCTCATTATTGTCATGAGGTGAATGCCTCTGAGTGGATCAGGTGCGTGAGGTCTTCAATATGTGTTTGGAGGCTTATGCCCGACCAACAAGCTAAACACCTCGAATTGGTGGTGGAACATAGAGGTTTTCAATACACCATAAGTGTGCCCTGAGTGTACGGAGCGTCTGACACGAAGGCCAGCGTTTGTGATGTGATTGTGGCAGATATATATATGTTCTGATTATATTGCATGTAGGGAAGGAACCACTGCCCCGGGTAAGGGGTAGGGTCGTTTTAATTAGCCAGCAGAATTCTTACTGTTGCTTTGTTTATCACCCATGGGGTGGACGTTCTTATGCAGGTGTTGCGGGCTGATTGGTTTGAGTGGGGTGAAGCCCTTGCTACTGCTTCTTGTAGGCCCTTGAAGGCTATGCAAAGCATTGGATTTCATGTGTGGCCTTCCTGCGTGTCGTTGTATGAAATCATATTTGTAAAGAGAAACTTGTAAGGCCTTAAGGCCGTGAGCGGGGTGTGATTTTATACATTCCTGGTTATTTATATAAATGTTATATTTATATAGTAGTGGACATTCAATGGTTGAGTTCTTGCAAGTAAAAAGCTTCCGTTAGAATGCTCTGGGTTAGGTGTGATGGTATTTTGGTATTAACCAGTGACCTCGCCGTCTATTTATGGCATATAGTGTGGGGCCCTGGCCGGACCTTCTATTATATGTTATTTAACAGGTGGAGTAATTATATTTTTGTATCAGCTTATTTTGGTCTTCCACTTTCGAATTCGTTTTTTAATTCTTTTGTGTGGGTGGCGAGCACGTGTACGTGCGCACCGTGTTAACATAAATTAACTCAAGAATGTCCACTAGGAATGTGATTGATTTGGCATGTTTTCCATTTTGGATTGGAGGTTAATGATGTCTTGTTCACGTATAGGTGATAAGGAGTGGCGCTGGGCAGTCTGAACCCCAGCATTCGGAAGAGAGTGTATCACCTGCTAGAGTGCCCATACCTCCTCCTTCTGCAAAAACCGTACGCCTAGTTGCAGAGGTGGTATTTGCCATGATTCAAGCACAACCTATTGGGCAGGAAAGGCCTATAGTGGAGCCAGTACATGTTGGTGTGAGGCAAGAGCGTGTTAAAGTTCAGATTGTTGAGAAAGCAGCGGACGAGCAACTAAAGCGGTTTATGGATTTTCATCCACCTACGTTTGTCGGAGCGAATTCCCTAATGCGGGCGGAGGACTGGCTCTCCAGAGTGATGCAGATCCTGACAGCGCTCAGGATTGATGAGGGGCAGAATGTCACTTTAACAACTTTCCTAATAGAAGGAGAGGCAAGACTTTTGTTGGATGAGGTGGAGTTGCACCAATTGGCAGGCAGAGGCTTGGGAGAGATCTCGATGAAGGAATTCTCCAGATTATTTTGGGCAAAGTATTTGCTAGTCTCGCGGCAAATTGTAATGGAGAACGAGTTCCAACATTTGGAGCAAGGTGAGCGTACCGTTGATGATTACCTTCATGAGTTTTCCAGACTGGAGCACTATACGGGGTCGACATTTGCGAAAGAGGCGAGGAAGATGAATAGGTTTTATGAGGGACTTTGTGATGAGCTGCGGTTGGCTCTCCCTAGTTCAGTGAACCAAGGCTTCCAAGCCTTAGTCGATACAGCCTGCGCGTTGTAGTAGGATTTGAAACGAGTATATGAAAAGAAGAACTTGGCGGTGATAAAGTCGGAGTTCAAAGTTCCTCAGTCGGAATAGTCGGAGTTTAGGAAATGGGATAAAAAGAGGTTCAGACCTGCTGAACAAGCTCAGTCGAATGTTACTTTAGGAGAGCCGTACGGGCAAGGACGTGTAGAGACACGTACGTGTTTTTTCTGTTGGAAGCAGGGGCATCTAGCCTGTGATTGTTGGAGTGGCCCTCCGAAGGGTGAGGAAAAGACAAGTGCATCCTATAAAGAGAAGGGCAAGGCCGTGGCAGAGTCATCTGCATCTCAGGCATAGCCTCGAATGTATAATCTCTAGTTGAAGGAGCCGCAAATCATGAATCCTGAAGAGCAGCCTAATTGCATGCATAATTTGGAGTTAACAGAGGCCGCCAAGCAGATTCTGAGAGTCGCGGATGTGCGAAAATAAAGTGGAGTGTGCACTTTATTCCCTTTTATGATGTACTATGTACATATTGTTTGTATGTGTGTTTGTTGAAAATATGTGTGTTTGTGCGATGCCGTGGTGCGAGACAATTTAAGACCTCTGAGCTCTAAACCCGGATTGTTTTGGTTTTTATTGCAACGGAGTGGTTGAGTTGATATAATTGTTGCGCTAAATTTCGGGACGAAATTTTTGTAAGTATGGGAGAGTTATAATACCCCAAATCCCGATTTGGTGTTTAGGTTGGATAACACGGCCTGGGACACTTGCGTGTCCCAGGGCGTGTCATGCTCTCGGTACTCGAGTGGGTCTCGAGTAGGACTCATGTGGGTGTCGAATGTGTCTCGAGTGAGGCACACGGCGTGGGACACGGGTGTGTCCTAGGGCGTCTCCTTCACTATGCATGTCGAATTATCAACACAGTTTCAGTCGACGATCTTTGAGTGAGGCGATACGTCATGGGACACGAGCGTGTCCCAGGGCATGTCCTACTTTGGTTGGGTGCAGGGTGGCATTTAGTGGCATTGAGTGTAGAATACGGCCTGTGACACAGGCATGTTAAAGGGGCGTGTTTTGCTCACAGCTAAGGACATGGGCATGTGCCTTAGCCGTGTTCTTCTCGGGGGAGTTGGTTCTGTATCGATTGAGGAACACGCCCCTGATACGGGCGTGTAACTTATGATACGGGCATGTCAGGGCTTGATACGGGAGTGTCTTAGCCCGTGTTCTTGCCTGGGTTTAGTCGGTTCCTTAGCCGCTTAGGGAACACGGCCTGGGACACGGGCATGTCACAGGCCGTGTCAACCCAATAATAGATCTTTGGGGGTAGATCAAGGCTGTTCAATTCCTTCTACTTAGATCCTGTGGTCTAAGCCTATTCCTGCGGGGATAAGGCTGTATAATGAGATGAAGTTCTCATTCTACTAAGGATCACTCTCTTTCTAAGCTAGAGAGAAGGTAGAGCTTGGAGGAAGAGAAGGAGAAGATGTTCGGCTGCCGGAGGAGAGTCAACGGTCTGACTCGAGATCCGAGGCCAGCGTTGTGGAGGCAAGGCCGTCGTGGTGATTACCATCCGGCTATTTTCTCTATGGCTCCGAAGCGATCGTCAAGGGTAACGATTTCCTTCTTGGATAAGTGAAGTCCTACTTTATGCATGTGCATGGGATCCTCCACCAAGAGGTGGAAAGCAAAAGCGATTCCAGTGGTCTAGTCTGCATTTAGATCCGGAAGTGTGTAGTACGGAATAAGCATGTTGTGTGAAGCCCATCTGGATGGATAGTCTAGATTGGTGATGCTGCGAACCGAAGAAGACTCTGTGTATAAACTGAATAGCTTTCGGAGAGCGTGAGGATGCTTGTGAATTGTGGTAAGGAAGCTTTGTATAGCTCCTTTTGTTGTACGCTCGATACGAGCTGTGTGATGGATTGGAAAGTGGCACTAGGTGCCTGTGTTGAGAGATGGATATGAGAATCTCTTAGTGGGTAGGCCACCCAACAATTTCAGTGGTCGGATTGTTGTGAGCAAACACCTCTGAGTGGGATGGGTGCAAGAGGTCTCCAATAGGGGTTTGGCGGAAGATACCCATGGACAACAAGTTAATAACCTCTAAGTGGGTAGGCCACCCAACAATTTCAGTGGGAGGATTGTTGTGAGCGGTCGATTGGTAACAATGCATGTTACACTACTGTGGTAGGTCGATCTATAATAATCATTGTTGTCGTGAGGTGAACGCCCCTGAGTGGATCGGGTGCGTGTGGTCTTCAATGGTGGTTTGGAGGCATAGGCCCGGCCAATAAGCTAAACACCTCGAATCGGTGGTCTAACCTAGAGGTTTTCGGTACACTATAAGCATGCCCTGAATGCACTGAGCGTCTAGCACGAAGGCCATCGTTTGTGATGTTATTGTTGCAGATATATATATGTTGTGATTGTATTGCATGCAGGGAAGGAACCACTGCCCCTTGTAAGGGGTAGGGTCATTATAATTGGTCAACTGAATGCTGACCGTTGCTTTTTTTATCACCCATAGGGTGGACGTTCTTATGCAGGTGTTACGGGCTGATGGGATTGAGCAGGCTGAAGCCCTTACTACTGCTGCTAGTAGGCCCTTGAAGGCCGTGCGAAGCTTTGGATTTCATGTGTGGCCGGCCTGCGTATCGTTGTATGAAATCATATTTGTAAAGAGAAACTTGTAAGGCCTTAAAGCCGTGAGCGGGGTGTGATTGTATACATTCCTGGTTTTTATATAAATGTGATATTTATATAGTAGTGGACATTCAATGTTTGAGTTCTTGCAGGTAAAAAGCTTCTGCTAGAATGCTCTGGGTTAGGTGCAATGGTATTTTGGTATTAACCAGTGACCTCGTCGTCTGTTTGTGACATTTTGTGTGGGGCCCCGGCCGAACCTTCTATTATATGTTATTTAACGGGTGGATTCGTTAAACTCCACCCCTGCGGGAGTAAGAAGATGACCCAAAAACTTACCCCTACTTGCCCCGAAGACACACTTCAAGGGGTTTAACCTCATCTTATACTTTTGCTGGCTGCCGAAAGTCTTCTCCAGATCCCAGAGATGAGAATTAACCTCCCAGATCTTGATCATAAGATCATCCACGTACACCTCCAGATTCCTCCCTTTTTGCTCTCAAAAGATTCGATCCAACATTTTCTGATACGTCGCCCTTGCGTTCTTTAGCCCAAAGGACATCATCTTGTAGCAATAGTACCCATCTCCGGTGATGAAGGAGATATCATTTATATCAGGTGGGTGCATCCTAATTTGATGATTACCAGAAAATGCATCCATAAAACACATCACAGAAAAACCGATGGCTGAGTCAACCAGCGCGTTGATCTTATTCAAGGGGTAACAATTCTTAGGACAAGATTAATATAACAAAGAAAAATCAACACACATCCACCACCGACTGTCTCCTATTTTTACCATTACAACATTGGAGACCCAGCCAGGGTATTGGATTTCGGATACGAATCCGGCCTTGAGGACCTTAGCTACCTCCTCTCTAATGAACTCGACAAGCTTGTCCGCGATGGACATCTTCTTTTGCTGAATGGGGCAGGCCTCTAGGTCCAGGTTGAGACGGGGGACGGAAAACATCTGCATCGATCCCTAGCATGTCAGTTGCGCTCCATGCAAAGATGTCAATGTTCTTCCGGATGCACTCTAGCATCCTCCCATGGTCCTTCGGGCTCAACCCCCCGCTGATGCACACATTCTTCACCTATCCCTCATGGGTGAGAATCTCCATCTCTACCACCTCTTCCACAGCCTCCAATCGGGACTGCTCTTCCCACTCACTGGCACCCACCTCACCTGGGACCTATACCTCCTCCTCAGCTTCCTCTACGGCCATCACCTCGGCCGGCTCTTCCAGAACTCCTTCGGCCACCTCCACTTAGGTTTGGATCTCCTCCTCCACTTCCATCCCCTCTGCCTCTACTCCGACCCTTTGCCTGGATAGCTCCTTCATCCTCCTCTCCATCTCTTCGCCTCTACCCTTCCAATAGATGGAGTTCACCGTAGTGATACAACACTCCCTTGCCTCTTTAAGATCTCCTTGATCCCTGACTTGGATTCCCTCGGTGCTGAACTTCAAGCACTGATTGAAATAGGAGGGTACGCAGTAGAAGATGCTAATGTGGGGATGTCCGAAAATCGCATTGTAGCTATTGGGGTCATCCACAATGACAAATATGCAGTTCCTAGACTGCCCCTAGAGGACGACATGGAGTCACACTCCTTCTCCCACCTCCTTCCTCTCTCCCGAGAACCTGAACAGAGGTCCATCCGAGGCTAACACCCTCCGAGCCTCCACCTTCATCATGTCAAATGCCTTTTTGAAGATGACGTTTACCGAGCTCCTGTTATCGATGTGGATCTGAGAGACGGTGAAATTCTCGACCGAGGTCTGGATGACCAATGTATCACAGGAAGGATCCGACATAGATTTCCTTGAGAAGATGATCTTCTTATCTTGGGGTGGGGTTTGGTACGTGGAGCCAATGCTCCGATGGTACATGGAGTGAAGGCTCGCCTTTTGAGCGGCCTCGACCTCCACCGCCTCGTGAATTACCCCAATCCCTCCTTCGGCTCCGACAATAGCCCGGTCCTCGCACCTTTCCTCCTCTTCGCTGGGCGGGAACTCCTCAACATGCACCTCCTGGCGAGGTTGTTGATGTTACTTACTATTCCCCCTCTTCTCGAGGAACTCCGATCACGTGGCTGTGTTGTAGCCCTCTACCTGGTAGAAGTTTCAATAGGGCAACTCCACACAGACTTCCCGCCTTCTCCTTTGCTGGCCTCTCCTCCTCCCAAGGGCTATCACCATAGCCTGACATTGATAGGGGAGAGGAGGCCGCTTGCCCTGTCTCCAACCTAGAGGGTTCAACTGACCCTAGCCTCCCTAGCAGTTTTCTCCTCCATGGAAACCTCTCCGCTGGCCTTAGTCTTGCCACACCTGATTCCTCGAGCTGAGCCGATTGTTCATCCCCTGATACCCCCACCTCATCTTCTACTATAATTACGGATGTTCCTCTCTCTGCCTAGGCTTGGGCCACCGCACCTCTTGTCCCTTGCCATCTCTCGGCTCCTCTTCTGTGGCCCACCTGGACAACTTCCTCGCAAACTCTAGATTCGACGCCTCTCCGTCGACTTCCCTTATTGCCCAGTCCATTAGCTCCACGTAGGAGAGACGAAGCACCCTCTTCCGCTTCATCCTGAAAAAGCCCTACTGCAATCCCAAGGTGAAGGCCATCGGTATGCCCTGACATCTCCTGGACTTGGAGGACCTCCTCTTGGAACCGGTCCACATAACTCCCTAGAGTCTCATTCACCCCCTACTTGATGTCGAATAAGGACTTGGACTCCCTCTTCCTCTTCTTGGAAGTAGTGAACCTCAGCATGAATCCCCGACATAGGTCCTTGAAATAGTAGATAGAACTTGCTGGAAGCTGGTGGAACCAATCTCTCGCCTTTTCCTTAAGGGTGATGGCGAAGAGCCTACACTTGAATGCATCTGACATCTGTAGATCGAGACAACATCCTTCAACCACTAGATGTCTTGAACTGGATCATCCTTCCCAGTGTAGTAGGATATCTCTGTCTCACAAAAATCCTCTAGAACAAGGGAATATGAGACCAACTGGCTTAAGGGGCTTCCTCCCCTTAATGGGCAAGCCGAGGGATCTCGCACACCAATCTCGTTGATCCAGCCTCCACTTGTTGAGCCGGAGAACAACACTCGCCCCAGCAGATCACGCTCCCTCTCCTCCTCTACTACCTCCTTTCCAGGTCGCCTATCGAGAGCATTCTCGACCAGGGTTGGGGTCGCGATAATTGGGACTGCTTGCGTCGAGCACTCGGCGTGTGTGCTGAGTGCGAAATTGATGAGGCTAAGCACCTCCTAACGGAAATCCTCGAACATCCAAAGGGAGGCGAGAGGGGGAGGGGTTGCGATTCGGCCATGCCCGAATCTTGCCCTTCTCCTCCAGTCATCGAGATCACTAAATATTTTTGGTACAGATCACTCTCTACGTTCACCACACCAAAATGTTGAAACCAAAATATCAGCTATTGTGGAGTTCCAACCCTTGGGGAAGGGGTTATCTCGCACATACTTCTCTCTCACAAGCTCAAATAGCTAGAGACTTAGAACAAGAAACAGACCCAAGGCTCAAGCACGGAGGTCCCACCATAAACCCGGAAGATCTAAGAGCGCTTCCCCTCCTTAGACAAGTGTTAAGCTAAGGATGCTGATAGTACGTTTTGTAGTCTAAACTATTAGGGTATTTTATGGCTTTTAATGTGTAAATCTTTTCTTGTAAGCTTATATATTGACTTCCTTATGTATATATTATTGCCGCTAATGTTTTCTTCACTTTTTGCAGGTTCAAGAGATTTCAGCCAAAAATGACCTTCCACGCCCCCCTGACACACCCTCTCTTGGCATGTTAGAGGGCGTGTGACTCGATCCCAAGGAAGTCTGCTACCAGAGCCAATATCATGAGAAAAACCACAATCACGTCCCCTTTACACGCCCTCCCTGGGCGTGTCATAGGGCGTGTCACCCCCATCCCGAAGCTTGCTGCCTCATTTAAAGATTTCCATTACTGCACATCAACAGTACGGACACGCCCCCCCCCCCTATATGAGCATTGCCCAATGGCGTGTTCCACCTTTTTCGACGACTGACGTATTTCTGACCAATGATTGACACTTGACGTGCCTTACATGCCCCTCCTACACGGGCGTGTCCTAGGGCGTGTCCACCGACGTACCGAAGCAAACATCATTCTCGCCAGAATCCAGAGCCTGAGGTCAACTCCATGCATGTGATGCCCCCCTGACATGCCCTCACTTGGCGTGACAGAGGGCGTGACCAACTCAAGAATTTTGCCTATAAATACAGTGGTACCCCCTTGTGTCCAGAATATTTTTGGTTGGAGAGGGGAGGTGTTGCCCTTTTATTTCTTAGTATTTTTCATGCTTTCTCTTCTCTCTATCTTTCTTATTTTGTGTTTTTATTATCCCTAGCTTAGTGTAAGATTTTGTTATAGCTTTTGTACTTGCTTTAGTTGCTAAATGTAATGCTAGTTTAGGTTTTTATTCCATACAAGTGTACTAATTTCCTTTCAAGTTGTAGCTCTCTTTCAATATTAATATAAAGTGCCCTTTGTTTACTTTGTGTTCTTAATGTTCTTCTACTCATCCCTCCTCCTCCACTTCTCCATGACTAACTAATCCACCTTGTACTTGATCTTGATGATGCGAGGTTCGAGTTAATTAAGTTATGATGCTTTGAATTTACTTTTTCTTTTTAGGGTTTAGGCCTTCAAATTACTCTTGATTTTTTGTGTTTGGATTTATATAATCGATATATAATTTCCATTTCTTTTTTCACTCTTAGCTAGCCGAGAGGCTCATAGTTTGAAGTGAACACTCAAGAGTAAAGAGAGTTGCACGCACCCCTCGAGAGAGGCAGACGTCCAAATCTCTTGGATTGGAGTGAAATCCAATAGTGGGGTTCACCGCATAAAGAGAGCTTTAGGCCTCCGATTTTGACGAGAGTTCGGTCGGACCTTCCTAAACTCAGTTGGGAATGACTTCGAGAGAATCGTGTTCAAGCTTTAGTAACCTCCACTGTCAAGGACCTTTACCTAATTAAGTTATGTTTTTATCGCATTTTTAGTCAACTCTTGTCGAGGTGATTCTCGATCGAATGCTTTTCATTTCATTGTTCCAACCCTATGTTGTAATCGTTTTTATTAGCTCTATATTGAACTGCAATTAGTTCTCTTTTTAGTGTAATATTTACTTTATTTAGTGCATTTAGTGTTCTCTTAGGAACCCCCCCCCCCCCCCTAAAACCATCCTTCGATAAAATAATAGTTTTCGTGTGAGTAGGTTTACTCAACAGTTCCCGGATTTCAATACAACACTTATGTCCCCTAGCTACAGTTCGATAGGTATACTTTCCTAGTTGGATTGCTAGTTCGGCTCTCTTTTCTATAGCGGAAAGCGATCTCCGAGTTTTTGGCACTGTTGTCAGGGACCAACTTTTGTTGATAATTTTAAAACATGAACCTATTACTTTTATCATTTTTCTTACTACTCCTCTTTCTAAAAAATAAAAAAACAAAAAAATATTAACGCTCTTAATAGAAACCCACATCAAAATTTTTCTACATCACCTAACTCTCTCGAAATGGAAAAGTGGCTTAAATACCACTATCTTGTTTAGTACCTTGCGAACCCTTTATTGGGTAGCCCTTGTGAAGTTCGGGATTTAAAACAAAAAAAAATCTATTTCAAATTTTTTTTCTTAGCTTCTCTTTTTTCTACTTTATTTATTTCTCTTTCTTCTTCTTATCTTCTTATAGTGAATGACTCGTGGGAGTCCGTCGATTATTTTGGACTTGTACCATGAAATTGAGCGTACACTTTAGAGAAGATCGCGATTTCAAGGCCCTAATTTCCAATTACCGGTTGAGGATTCCGAGTCATTTTCTACTTTAAGAATGGAAGAACCCCACGTGGAGAAAGTCGTGCATAGGCCTATGTCATATTATGCACGAACGAATCTAGATGGAATAGATTCAAGCATCGTTCTCCCTACTATAGCTTATAATAATTTCGAACTAAAGCCAAACATAATTTAAATGTTGTAGCAGTATATACAATATGATTGACTTCAAGATGAAAATCCGAACGCACATATAGCAAGCTTTATTTAGATTTGTGACACCTTCAAGATAAATGGTGTTACAAATGATGCTATTAGGCTAATATTATTTCCTTTCTCCCAAAGAACCAAAGCTAAAAAAATGGTTGATGACTCTGCTAAGAGGGAGCATCACCACTTGGGATCAATTAACTGAAAAATTACTGACGAAGTATATTCCGCCAGCTAAAACTGCAAAACTTAGGAATGATATTTCTTCCTTTGGACAAATAGACTCTGAAACCTTATATGAAACCTGGGAAAGATTTAAAGAAATGTTAAGACGATACCCCCATCACGCGCTGCCTATATGGTTACAAGGGCAGACATTTTATACCGGGCTAAATCAAAATACAAAGCAAATTATAGACGCAGCTTCTGGTGGTACTTTAAACCAAAAACCCCGGAAGCAGTTCTTGAGCTTTTCGAGTACATGGCCATGAACACATATCAGTGGAATGTTCCTAGGTCTCGCCTAAACAAACCTGCAGGTATATTTGAAGTGGACAACGTCTCTCAGCTAGCTCTGCAAGTAGAAATTTTAGGTAAAAAAATTATGGGGATGACTGCTACCTCCGCCCCTCAAGTTTTGGAATCTGCTACTCCTGCTCCCAAAAAATTAGATTATGTTAATAATATGCCTAGAAATGCAATTAATAATTTTTCTGCTCCGAATTTTCATGCTCTTGATTTTACTTTTCCGAATACTTATAATCCTGCTCTACGGAACCACCTGAATTTTTCGTGGAGTAATCCTTCAAATGCAATGCGCCCGCCACAACAAAATGACTTTTCTGCACCACCTCCACCTTTTCAAAAATATAAAAAACCTCCAAGCTTGGAGGAGTTACTTTCTAAACATATAACCACAAATGACGCTACTATAAGAACGTTAACCGGAAGCGGTAAAAATCTAGAAAAATCAAGTAGGACAACTCGAAAAATTTATTTCTGAGCGACCAGCATGGTATCTTCCTTCCAATAATGAGCCCAACCTGAGAGAGAAAGTGGAAGCTATAACTCTTCGAAGTGGGAAGCAAGTTTTTGGTATTGTTAGCGAAGATCCCGAGGCAAGCTCCACTCCCGTTTTGAAAATTCCACAACACGCTGAAAAAGAAGTTATCACTTCCTCTCTGTTTTAGAAAAAGATCTCGCTCCACCACCCTTATTTAAAAATAATCCAACTCCACCATACCCTTCCAAACTTAGCAAACCACGTCAGGATGATGAATACTCTCTCTTCCTCGAAATATTTAAGCAAATCCACATAAACCTACCCTTCCATGAAGCGATTTCCCAGATGCCGAAGTACGCTAAGTACCTTATGGACCTCCTAACTAACAAAAAGAAGTTAGAGAACTTGTCGCACGTGATGTTGAATACAGAGTGCTCTGCAGTCTTGACAAATAGTTTACAAAAGAAGATCAGTCATCTGGGTAGTTTTTCTATACAGTGTGTCTTTGGTGATCTTTTTGTTAAGCTTGCATTAGCCGACTTAGGAACGAGTATCAACCTGATGGCCTTCTTATTGTTCAAGAAGTTAGGAATTGGTAGCCTCAACCCCACATGCATGAGTATCCAGCTCACCGATAGATATGTTAAGTACTAATTAGGAATAGTGGAGGATGTCTTATTCAAAGTGGACAAATTCATCTTCCTTGTGGATTTCGTCAGATTGGACATCGAAGAAGACGTCGAGGTTCCATTGATCCTTAGCCGACCCTTCTGTGCCACCTCCTAAGCTATCATTGACATAAGCAATGACAAACTCTTCCTTTGAGTAGGCGACGATGAAGTAACCTTCTCTATCACCCCTTTGATGAAAAATACATTGGAGAATGACAACTCCAGTTTCTTCTTAGATGCCTTAAGTGATGAATCTTCCTACTGCCCTTTTGATAGTGAAAATGAATTTTCTGATTTTTGTCCTCCCTCTACTCTTCCAATGGAATCTCTACAAGAAGCCGTCATGGACACTAGCCCCATCCCTTTTAATTTTCCATTTAAAATAGTCTACGAAAACATAGTATTTGAAAAACAAATAATTTCCAAAACATCTTATGAAGAACCCCTACCCTAGAACTAAAGGAACTAACAAAATATCTTAGGTATGCCTTCTTAGAAAAGCACTCCAATATACCGGTAATAGTTTCGGCCCACCTGACTGAAGTACAAATTGATAAAATCGTGCTAGTATTACGTAAGTATAGCCGAGTTATTGCTTGGCAGATTTTCGATATCAAGTGCATAAGCCCATCCTTCTGCACTCACAAAATCTTAATGGAAGATAATTCACGCAATTCAATCCAACCTCAGTGTTTTATAAACCCAAATATGAAAGAAGTTGTAAAGGGCGAGGTTATGAAACTCTTAGATGCAAGAATTATCTATCCTATATCTGATAGTAAGTGGGTTAGCCCTATTCCGGTAGTGTCGAAAAAGGGAGGGATAATTGTAGTTGTAAATGAAAATAATGATTTAATCCCGACACGGACGGTGACGGGGTGGAGAATGTGTATTGACTATCGTAAGTTAAATGACGCCACCCGCAAGGACCACATTCCCTTATCGTTCATCGATCAAATCTTAGAGCGATTATCCGGCCATAGCTTTTACTATTTTCTCGATGGTCTCTCGGGGTATTTTCAAATCCCCATCTCTCTCGAGGACCAAGATAAAACTACGTTTACTTGTCCCTTCGGCACATTCGCCTACCAAAGAATGTCATTTGGATTATGCAATGTGCCAGCTACCTTCCAGCGTTGTATGCTCGCTATATTTGATAAGTACGTAGAAAGTATTATGGAGGTATTTATGGATGATTTCTCCATGTTCAGCGATGCCTTTGATAGTTGTTTTGAAAATCTATAAAAAGTCTTAGAAAGATGCAAAGAAACTACCCTTGCCATAAATTTGGGAAAATGCCATTTTATTTTGAGGGAAGGGTTTGTTTTGGGTCATAAAATTTCTGCGAAAGGAATTGAAGTAGACATAGCAAATATTGAAGTTATCGAAAAATTGCCACCGCCTACGAATGTGAATGCTATAAGAAGTTTCTTAGGACACACTTGTTTCTACCGTCGCTTCATAAAAGACTTCTCCAAAATCACCAAACCTCTTACCCAGCTCTTAGAAAAAGACGCACCATTTATTTTTGATGACGTTTGTCTGTCTGCCTTTGAATTAATTAAAGAAAAGTTAGTTAACGACCCCATTATGATAACTCCGGTGTGGGACCTTCCTTTTGATAATATGTGTGATGCGAGTAGTTTCGCGGTAGGGGACATATTAGGTCAATGAGTATCTAAAAACTTCCACCCCATCTATTATGCTAGTAAAACAATCACATCTGCACAGGAAAATTATACCACAACTGAGAATGAGCTCCTAGCAGTAGTGTTCTCTTTTGATAAATTCCGCCCTTATATTACACTTTCAAAAATTATCATTTTTACAGACAACTCCGCCATCAAATATCTTCTTTCTAAGACGAATACCAAGCCGCGCCTGATTCGCTCTGTCTTACTCCTCTAGGAGTTTGACTTAGAAATCTGTGATAAGCAAGGAGCCAAGAATTTGGCCGCCGATCATCTCTCCTGATTAGATATTCCCTTTATAAAAAAAAATAGATGAAATATCTTTTAATTATTTCTTCCCCGATGAGAAGCTGCTTTTAATTAAGACATCCCCTTCTCCTTGATTTGCACACATAGCCAACTATTTAGTGGCTCGTGCCCTTCCGAAAGAGTTCTCCTCTCAAAAAAAGAAGAAATTCTTTTTTGAGTTGAAGAACTATTTTTGGGTGGACCTGCATCGTTTCAGAGTCTGTGAGGACCAAGTGTTAAGGAGATGTGTTTCTTTTGAAGAAGGATTAGATAATCTAAAGCATTTCCATAAAGGACTGACTGGTGGTCACTATCAAGCTCTTCACACCGCCCACAAAGTGTTTTGCGCGTGTTTTTACTTGCCTTGCCTGTTTAAAGATGCGCAAGACTTTGTAAGTAGGTGTGATAGTAGCCAACGGTCGGGAAATATTCCCAACAAAAATGAAATGCCGCAAAATTATTTCCTCGAGTGCAAAGTTTTCGACCTCTAGGGAATTGATTGTGTTGGCCCTTTTCCTTCTAGCTTTGGGAACAAATACTTGTTAGCTGCCGTCGATTATGTTTCACATTGTACTGAAGCCCAAGCTCTTCCTACTAACGACGCCCGAGTCGTAATTACTTTCTTAAAAAAACCATTTTCTTGATTCGGTACGCCAGGAGCCATCGTTAATAATAGGGGTTCACATTTTTTTAACGTGCAGTTTTCTAAAATTCATAATAAATACGGCATTATGCATAAGCTTTATGGGCCTACCGAACGAGGTACAAAACCTCCCTCGGATGTACGCTGTATCGGTTGGTTTATGGAAAATCGTGCCATTTTCCCATAGAATTAGAACATCACGCTTTTTGGGCCTTGCAATTTTTTAATTTTGATCCCCATACTGTCGGCGACCTTAGAAAATTTTAGCCTAACGAACTCGACGATTGGTGCTATTACGCTTACGAAAATAACAAATTTTATAAAGAGCGGACGAAACATTTTCACGACAAGCACTTAAGGCACCCAAAAACCTTTAAGCCAGGTGACCAAGTTCTTCTTTATAATTCTCATTTACATTTATTTCCGGGCAAGTTAAAGTCACGTTGGTCTGGACTATTTTCAGTTAAAGAAGTTTTTTTGTATGGTACTGATATAATTTTGTACCCTGATAAGGGTGATTTCAAAGTTAATGGGCAGCGTCTTAAACTCTATTTTTCTGGTGATGATGATGTCAGTCCAAACAATATTAATTTTCTCTTGCACTTACTTTAACTAACTTAGAACTATATTATTTTGTTAAAAACTTTAAACACTATTTTGGACAATAATCTTTTGGACAATATTATTTTGTTGCGTAGAGCTCAAACGACATTTTAAACAAAGGGCGCTCTTGGGAGGCAACCCAAGTTCTTTTTTTGTTTCTTTGTTTTACAATTTTTTCCTCGGACGGCACCGACAAGCTGAAGCTTCTGCGATCGCCTGCTCCAACGCTGCTGAATCCATAACGAAGTCCAAAGAAGACTTTTAATGAAGATCCAAAGCGCAAGCATAGGGGAGCTATACAACCCATATTCGCTGGGTAGGACCCGGAGGCATCAACGGTCGGGGTTGGACAAGCCCCGGGTTAGCTTGGGCCTGAAGCCCAGAAGAGCTCTCGCGCCGGAGGAGCTCCCGCCTAGGAGCAGGCGAGATCCCACCCATGACCAAAAGTGGGCGAGAAGGCGCCGCACTGAGAGAGCTACACTCTCTCAGTGCCATGGTCAGCAGCAAGGGCACTGAGTGAGCTTCACTCACTCAACGCCATGGTCAGCAGCAAGGGCGCTGAGTGAGCTTCACTCACTCAGCGCCATGGTCAGCAGCAAGGGCGCTGAGTGAGCTTCACTCACTCAGTTCCATGGTCAGCAGATTGGGTCCTGAGTAAGCTCCACTCACACAACGCCGTGGTCAGCATCAAGGGCGTTGGGTGTGCTCCACTCCCCCAACGTTGCGTCCAGCAGCGACAACCTCAATGTTAAAGGAGCTCTCGCCTGGAGAGGGGCGAGAGCGTTCACCCTCGGTCAGCCAGGACCCGCTCTCGGCAGAGTCGGCGAGAATGATTAAACTGGCGAGAAGGCGGGGGCTGGCTCAGCTTGAGACTTTTGACACTTCTTTTTAGCTCCCGCCAAAGGAAGGCGAGAGGGTTCCTGACATAGAGCTCTCGCCGAGTGGGGCCTAGGTTAAGGGTAAAATGTCTTAATTGCCCTCGGGTAAAATTACCTTAATACACTCAGGGGCTGCTTTTAGTACTTTATAAATAGCGGGATTTGACTATTAGAAGGCCTGCCAGGGGTATTTCAGTAATTTCAGGTCAGCAAAAGGCTATAAATAGACCCATAAGGGCTCCTTAGAAAGCAGGCTCTCAATTTTCTCGGAATCTCTAGTGCTTTCTGAGGAGCTCCTAGCCCAGCTTTTGGCTTTGGAGGGGAAGCTCTCCCAGATCTTCCTTGTGTGAGGTGGGACCTCCCTGCTGAGGCTTTGTGTCAGTCTTAGGTTATTGTCTACAAGTCAGGGGGCGGGGATTGAGAGAAGTAGGTGTTGGATGCACCCATGTTTTGAACATTGGTTGAGGTCAATTTTGGCTCCAAAAGATCTAGTGCGGTGAGCGTAGAAGGCAGCTGGTACAAGAAAGCCTTGAGTTTGGTCCCATGACTGGTGGTGATGGTGAAGCGTTTGGCTAAGGGGGTATCCCCACCCCAGGGGAGGAAGCGACAAGGAAGATGTTGGAAGACTTTAAGCGAGATGTCTCAAAGACCATCAGCCTGGCCTTCTCGGCAAGGAGTGAGTGGGAGATGCCTCAGGTTCCGGTGGAGGCAGTCCCGCTTATTACCGAGAACGCCCCTGGGCAACGCCCCTGGGCAACGCCTCTGGACAACGCCCCTGGGCAGCGCCCCGGAAAGGAGGTTTCGGCAGAAGTTGGCGAGAGAGATGTGGCCGCGCGGGAACTCTTCCCAAGCTAGCGCCCCGGAAGGGAGGTTCCTGCAGAAGTTGGCGAGAGGGAGGCGGCGATGCGAGATCTCTTCCCTGGGAACGATACCGCGGATCGGGCAAGCCAGCCGAGGCCGCGAGACGTGCCCTCTCGCCAAGAAGGAGGCGAGAGCCCCTTCTGCGAGCTTATCATCTCGGCTCTAGTGCCGGAAGGGTTCCGCGAGCCTGATATTTCTTACTACTCAGGGAAGGATGATCCAGTGCAGCATGTTCAGTGGTTCGACGATGTAGTCTCGATCCGGCAGATGACGGATGCATTCAAGTGTCGGCTGTTTTCCATCACGTTGAAAGATCAGGCCCGGGACTGGTTCCACCAGTTGCCAGCGAGTTCCATATACAGCTTTGAAGATCTGCGCAGGGCGTTTCTATTGAGTTTCTCAACGTCGAAGAAGCGGAAGAAGGAGCTGGAGTGCCTGTTTGCGGTAAGGCAGAAGCAGGACAAGATGCTGGGTCATTACGTCGACCGGTTTCAGGAAGAGATCCTCCTAGTCGAGGAAGTCTCGGGGTATGTGTTGATGCTCGCCTTTACCATAGGGCTAAGACCGGGTTTCTTTAGCATGGAGCTGAAGAGAGTTCCCCCTCTCGTTCGAAGAGCTAATGGAGAGGGAGGCAAAAGAGATCGATTTCGAAAGAGCCAACCCGGCTTTCGCTAGGAAGTTGGCCCGGTTAGCGGAGGACGATGTGAATGAACCAGCATCAGGGAAGTAGAGGGAGCAGAGGGAGCAGAGGGAGCCAAGAGATCAGAGGGAGCAAAGGGAAGAAAGAAGGAGAGAAGAACCCCGAGGGCAGGGGAAGAAACAGGGATAGGGGGCCTGGGAGCCGAACAACCGATTGGGTTGGAGGCCTCAAGAGGGTCGCCCCTAGGGCTAAGGAGGAGGTTTTCAGGGAAGAGATAATCTTCGAGAACCGAGAAGGTTTGACCAGCAGGCATGGAGGCAGGGGTCGAGGGGTCACTTCCCACCACTGCAAGAAGCGATGGAGGTCAGTAGAGGTAGAGGAGGAGGAGGAGGAAGAAGAGTCCGGGGAGCTGGGAGAAGAGGAGGAGCAGAAGGAAGGGTGCATGGTGGCGTTACCCTTTTGTGACTTCTATCAGGAGGAAGGACACGCGACGACCATCTGCCCGGAGTTCTTGGAGAAGCGGGAAGCCAGAGGAATGGGGAGACAGGATACACCGATAAGGATCATGGAAGTACAGCAGGGAGGGGAGGAAGATAGATGCGAGGACCGGGTAGACGTGGGGACCCGAGGAGGGATCAGAGTGATCCACCGAGGGGTGGGGATTGAGGCAACCTACAAGGGGAGCCTTAAAACCATGTTACGTAGATGGGTCGCCTCGACCTCCTTAGCTCCCCCTCCGGAAGAAAAAAATAATCTTTTCATCCGCGGATATGCCGAACTACGAAGATCCGTTCTACGACGCCCTAATGATTTAGACAGCGGTAGAGAACTTCACGGTCTCTAGGATACTGGTGGACAATGGGAGCTCAGTGAACGTCATCTTCAAGAGAGCCTTCGATGAGATGAAGGCTTAAGGGAAGAAGATCCTAGCCTCAGATGGATCGCTGTTCGGGTTTTCTGTAGAAAGGAAAGAAGTAGAGGGAGGAGTAGGACAGCATGTAAAGCTGGGCGGTGTGTCACGGAACTATAGGTTCGTGATAGTGGATGCCCCAAGTAGTTACAACGCCATCTTCGGACGTCCCCTCATCAGCACCTTTCGCTGCGTCCCCTCCTCGTTTCATCAATGTCTCAAGTTCAATAACTGAGGGGTGCAGGTCAGGATCAGGGGGGATCCAAAGGTGCTAAGACAATGCTACGTGATGGCAGTTAACGCTGTGTCTTGGATGACGGTGGCAGAAGAGCTGGAGAGAGAGAGCTAGCAGATCAAGAGGAGGTGAGTTCGGAGGTAGTGGAGCAAGTGGTGGGAGAAGCTGAGAAGGAGGCCCGGAGGGGGGAGGAATTCGAGCAGCAGCAGGAGGACAGCCTGGAGGAGGCGATGGAGGTAGAGGAGAAGCTAGCCGTGGGAATCGAGCACGAGGATCTGGAGGAAGTGATGGATGAAGAGGAGGGCAAAGTGGCAAGAGTTGAGCAGGAGTCCCCGAGGGATGTGGAGATTCATCAGCTCCAGGAGGAGAAGTCGGGGGAGGCAATGGAGGCTGAAGGAGGGGAGGAGTTGGAGTTTGGGGAAGAAGCAAGGGTAGGCTGGGAGCAATCGTGGTTGGAGCCGGCCGAAAAAGTGGTGGAGATGGAGGTTTCCACTAGAGCAGGGTAGGTGCAGAGGGTGCAGATTAGTAGGGTCCTAAGCCCCGAGGACCAAGAGTAGATGAGAGTTTGCATCCAGAGCAATGTCGACATCTTCGCCTGGAGTGCGGCGGACATGCCGGGAATTGACGCAGATGTGGCTTGTCATCGCCTGAACCTGGACCCCCGGACTCGCCCCATATGCCAAAAGATGAGGACCATCGCCACCAAGCTGGAGGAGCCCATCCACGAGGAAGTCAGAAAGCTCTTGGAAGCAGGCTTCATCTTGGAGGTCCAGTACCCAGGCTAGATCTCCAATGCGGTAATGGTTAAGAAAGGGGGAGGGAAGTGGCGCATGTGTATTGACTTCTCTTTATTAAATAAATCATGCCCCAAGGATTGCTACCCTCTTCCTCGAATCGACGCGCTGGTTGACTCAGCCTTCGGTTCTTCTGTTATGAGTTTTCTTGATGCTTTTTCAGGTTATCACCAGATTCGCATGCACCCCCCCCCCCCCCGACATCAAAGACGTCTCCTTTATCACCAAGGAAGGGTGCTTCAGCTATACTATGATGCCCTTTGGGCTGAAAAATGCAGGAGCCACATACCAACGCATGATGGATCGAGTCTTCCAGGGGAAGAGAGGGAGAAACTTTGAAGTCTATGTCGATGACCTGATGGTGCAAAGCAAGTGTGTGAGCTCTCACCTGCGGGACCTAGGAGAGACCTTTGCCACCCTGAGAAGTTTAAAGATGAGGCAGAAACCCTTAAAGTGTGTCTTCAGGGCCAGCCGCGGGAAGTTCCTCGGACATCTCTTGACTCCGGCAGGGGTGGATCCTAACCCGGATAAGGTAAAGGTCATCCTAGACCTGGAATCACCTCGCAATGCCAAGGAGGTCCAATGCTTGGCAAGCAAGCTGGCTAGACAAAGAAGGTTCCTTTCACAGTCTGGAGACAAATGTTCATCATTCTTCAAAGTGTTGAGGGGTAACCAAAGGTTTGAATGGACAGTCGAGTGTGAGGAAGCCTTCTAAGGACTAAAGAGACAACTCTCCCAGGCTCTCCTACTTCAAAGCCCAAAAGAAGGGGAGGACCTAGCCCTGTATCTCGGGGTGGGAGCGGAAGCCGTGAGCTCTATTCTTGTTAGGGAATAGGGGAAGAAGCAGCCACCCATCTACTACGTAAGCCAGATCTTGAGGAAGAAGGAGCTCTGTTACCCCATCCTCGAAAAGCTAGCGTATGCTCTGATCGTTTCGGCAAGAAAGCTTTGGCCATATTTCCAAGCACACACGATTAGGGTGGTAACCGACCATCCTATTCGAAAGATCTTTGAAGGGGTGGAGCACTCGGGGAGGATGGCCAAGTGGTCCATTGAGAAGAGCGAATTAAACATCTCTTTTGTCTCAAGGCTCTCCATTAAGGCACAAGTAGTGGCAGACTTCCTGGCAGACTATGTTGTTGAAGTCGGGGAAGAGGAGCCGCGGTAGGAGGGGGCGTGGAAGGTTATGGTTGATGGGGCCTCGGGAAAGCATTCAATTTGGGGAGGAGTGGTGTTGGTAAGCCCCCAGGGGGTGGCTATAGAACAGGCGGTGGCCAATCACTTTTCGGTGACCAAAAATCATGCAGAGTACGAAGCCGTGATAGCCGGTCTTCATTTGGCAAGGGATCTAGAGATCCAGGATGTAGAGGCCTTCACAGATTCAATGGTGGTGTCATCACAGATCCGCGGGGATTTTTAGGCTCGGGAGCCTAGCCTCATGAAATATCTATCCAAGGTAAGGGCAATCATCGGAGGATTCCGGTCCTTCTCCATCCAGCATGTTCCCAGGGAAGAAAGTGCAGCGGCTGATCGATTGGCGAAGTTTGGGCCTTGGGGAGGAGGAACCATTGCTGAACTGTTCTGACCAAAAATTGAAGAAGGGGAGTTGATGGAGGTAGGACGATTATCCTCCTGGGTAGACCCATTGGTGACCTTCCTGACCACTGACGAGCTGTCGGAGGAGGTTAAGGACGCAAAGAGCTTCAGGAGAAAGTCATCTTACTATCTGATGCTGGAAGGGGGTCTGCATCGCAAGATGTTGTCAGGGCTCCTTGCGAGATGTGTGACAGAGGAAGAAATCCCGATGATCTTGGAAGAGGTACATTCGGGAGAGTGCAGCAGCCACTCAGGAGGAAGGACGTTGGAGGCAAGGGTGGTAAGGGAAGGATATTTCTAGCAGTCCCTGAGGAAGGATGCGGTTGAGTTTGTGAAGAGATGCATAAAATGTCAAGTATACGCACCCCTCCAGCTCCTACCCGCTCAAAGGCTTCGTAGCATCACGACGTCGTTGCCTTTTGCCATCTGGGGGATGTATCTAGTTTGACCTTTTCCCCCAGCTAGCGGTCAGAGGAGGTTCCTCCTAGTCATGATCGATTACTTCTGCAAGTGGCTGGAGATCAAGGATCTAGCCAAGGTCACTTCCCAGGTCATCAGGAACTTTGTTTGGGGAGAAATCGTACGGAGGAACGGGCTACCCCGAGCAATAGTAACAGACAACGGTCCTCAGTTTGCTAGTGAGGAGTTCATCAGCTTCGGTAACCAGCTGGGGATAGACCTCAGGTTTGCCTCTGTCCATCACCCCCAGAGCAATGGCCAGGTGGAAGAGGCAAATAAGATTATTGAGAACTTGCTCAAGAAGAAGGTGGAGAACCAGAGGGGGAACTGGGTAGAGCAGCTCCCCTCCGTCCTGTGGGCCTTACGAATAACCCCAAACACGGACAGCGGTGAGACCCCCTTCAAGCTCTCTCATGGGTGCGAGGCTATCCTCCCAGTAGAGTTCGAGGTTTGGTCCCCGCGGGTCACGACCGCGGGCGAAGGAGAGGAGGCTTGGAGTTTGGGAAATGAAGAAGTGTTGCGCCTCTCGCTAGACATGGTAGAGGAGCTGCGGGATGTTGCAGCCATCAAGCAGGAAGAGATCAAGCGGCGAATGACAAAGTACTTCGATAAACATGTTAGAATCAAGCAATTCGCCGAAGGGGACCTAGTGCTGAAAAAGGTCGACGCGGTAGGGAGGTCGGCCCCTGTTGGCAAGCTCAACCCCAGCTGGGAAGGACCATACATAGTAAAGGAGGTTCTGGCAAACGGAGGTTACTACCTCCAGGATGTGGAGGGAAGGACCTTGAACCACACCTGGACCGGTGATGATCTAAAGCGCTTTTACCCATAAGGGAAAAAGGGGATTGTACTATTGTAGTAAAATATTATCATTTCGAAACATTGTCATACCAAAATGCTATAAGGGAATTCTTCTTGCTTTGATATGATATCTTCTTTCTCATCTTAATGATAGAATAGCTCTAGTTTGAGAAATCTTCATCGACACCCCGAGCTCGGCTCGGCCCAACGTAGACCCGCTGCGCAGGCTCTCATCTAGCTGGAAGGTCTGAAGGCTCGCCTGTGGGGGAGAGGTTTGGTTTGAGAAATCTTCATCAACACCCCGAGCTCGGCTCGGCCCTGGGTAGACCCGCTGCACAGGCTCTCATCTAGCTGGCAGGTCCGAAGGCTCGCCTGTGGGGGAGAGGTTTGGTTTGAGAAATCTTCATAAACACCCCTAGCTCGGCTCGGCCCCAAGTAGACCCGCTACGCATGATCTCATCTAGCTAGTAGGTCCGAAGGATTGCCTGTGGGGGAGATGTTTGGTTTGATAAATCTTCGTCAACACCCTGAGCTCGGCTCGGCCCCAGGTAGACCCGCTGCGCAAGCTCTCATCTAGCTGGCAGGTCCGAAGGCTCGCCTGTGGGGGAGAGGTTTGGTTTGAGAAATCTTCATCAACACCCTGAGCTTGGCTCGGCCCCAGGTAGACCCGCTGCGCAGGCTCTTATATAGCTGGCAGGTCCGAAGACTCGCCTGTGGGGGAGAGGTTTGGTTTGAGAAATCTTCATCAACACCCCGAGCTCGGCTCGGCCCCAGGTAGACCCACTACGCAGGCTCTAATCTAGCTGGCAGGTCTGAAGGCTCGCCTGTGGGGGAGAGGTCTGGTTTGAGAAATCTTCATCAATACCCCGAGCTCGGCTCGGCACCAGGTAGACCCACTGCGAAGGCTCTCATCTATCTGGCAAGTCCGAAGGATCACCTGTGGGGGAGAGGTTTGGTTTGATAAATCTTCATCAATACCCCGAGCTCGGCTCGGCCCTAGGTAGACCCGCTGTGTAGGCTCTCATCTAGCTGGCAGGTCCGAATCCTCGCCTATGGGGGAGAGGTTAGTTTTGAGATATCTTCATCAATACCCCGAGCTCGGCTCGGCCCTAGGTAGACCCGCTGCGCAGTCTCTCATATAGCTAGCATGTCCGAAGGCTCGCCTATGGGGGAGAGGTTTGGTTTGAGAAATCTTCATCAATACCCGGAGCTCGGCTCAGCCCCAGGTAGACTCGCTGCGCAGGCTCTCATCTAGGTAGCAGGTCCGAAGGCTCTCCTATTGGGGAGAGGTTTGGTTTGAGAAATCTTCATCAACACCCCGAGCTCGGCACGGCCCTGGTAGATCTACTGCACATGCTCTCATTTAGCTGGCAGGTCCGAAGGCTCACCTGTGGGGGAGAGGTTTGGTTTGAGAAATCTTCATCAACACCCTAGCTCAGCTCGGCCCCAAATAGACCTGCTGCGTAGGCTCTCATCTAGCTGGCAGGTCCGAAGGCTCGCCTGTGGGGGAGAGGTTTGGTTTGAGAAATCTTCATCAGCACCCCGAGCTCGGCTCGGCCCCAGGTAGACCCACTGCGCAGGCTCTCATCTAGAAGGTTGGTCTGAAGGCTCGCTTGTGGGTGAGTGGTTTCATTTGAGAAATCTTCATCAACACCCCGAGATCGGCTCGGCCCCAGGTAGACCCGCTGCGTAGGCTCTAATCCAGATGGCAGGTCTGAAGGATCACCTGGTGGGGAGAGGTTTGGTTTGAGAAATCTTCATCAACACCCTGAGCTCGGCTCAACCCCAGGTAGACCCGCTGCGTAGGCTCTCATATAGCTGGCAGATCTGAAGGCTCGCCTATATAGGAGAGGTTTGGTTTGAGAAATCTTCATCAACACCCCGAGCTCGGCTCGGCCCAAGGTAGACCCGCTGGGCAGGCTCTCATTTTGCTAGCAAGTCCGAAAGCTCGCCTGTGGGGGAGAAGTTTGGTTTGAGAAATCTTCATCAACACCGCGAGCTCGGCTCTACCCCAGGTAGACCCGATGCGCAGGCTTTTATCTAGATGGCAAGTTCGAAGGCTCGCCTGTGGGGGAGAGGTTTGGTTTGAGAAATCTATATCAATAACCCGAGCTCGGCTCGGCCCCAGGTAGACCCGCTACACCGGCTCTCATCTAGCTGGCAGGCTTGAAGGCTCACCTTTGGGGGGGATGTTTGGTTTGAGAAATCTTCATCAACACCCCGAGCTCGGCTCAGCCCCCGTTAGACCCGCTGCGCAGGCTCTCATCTAGATGGAAGGTCTGAAGGATTGCCTGTGGGGGAGAGGTTTTGTTTGAGAAATCTTCATCAACACCCCGAGCTCGGCTCGGCCCCAAGTAAAACCGCTGTGTCGGCTCTCATCTAGCTGGCAGGTCTGAAGGCTCGCCTGTGGGGGAGAGCTTTGGTTTGAGAAATCTTCATCACCAACCCGAGCTCGGCTCGGCCCCTGGTAGACCCGCTGCGCAGGCTCTCATCTACCTGGCAGGACCGAAGGCTCGCCTGTGGGGGAGAGGTTTGGTTTGAGAAATCTTCATCAACACCCCGAGCTCGGCTCGACCGCAAGTACACCCGTTGCGCAAGCTATCATCAAACTGGCAGGTCTGAAGGCTCGCCTATTGGGGAGAGGTTTGGTTTGAGAAATCTTCATCAACACCCCGATCTCGGCTCGGCCCCAGGTAGACCCGCTGTGCAGGCTCTCATCTAGATGGTAGGTCCGATGGCTTGCCTGTGGGGGAGAAGTTTGGTTTGAGAAATCTTCATCAACACTCCGAGCTCGACTCGGCCCCAGGTAGACCCGCTGCGCAGGCTCTCATCTAGCAGGCAGGTTCGAAGGCTCGCCTGTGGGGGAGAGGTTTGGTTTGAGAAATCTTCATCAACACCCCGAGCTCGGCTCGGCCCCAGGTAGACCCGCTGCGCAGGCTCTCACCTAGCTGGCGGGTCCGAAGGCTCTCCTGAGGACGATAGGTTCGGTATTTTCAAATATTGTGACACAAATGTTCTAGGCTTGAACCAAAGACACACCCAGAAGGCAGAACAAGAGGATTGAGGATCTCTTTGATTAGGAGGGGTCTCGGCTTGGAGAAATCTCGGCCGAGAGGTATAGGGTAAGGGGATCTCGGCAAAAGAAGTTCCTGGTAGGGAGACTTTTGTAGTGGATCCTTAGTCAGACAAGGAGAGGGTCTAGGCGCGAAGTCCCGACCGACCGCGCAAGATAAGAAAGGGGGTCTTACCTTAAAAAGGGGGGACGGGGGCAACGCTCTCGACAAATGGTTCTCGACAGAGCGCAGGAACGATGCATTCGAGCCCCGAGCTCTCGGAAGATTCTCACCTATCAGCCGCTAAGAGAGACTATCCTAGAGGGGGACAGGGGCCCCGGCCGGAAACACTCTTGAACATCATTCGTTTTTTAACAGTTAGAAAAAAGAGAGGGGAGCAAAGTTACATTTACATTATAAACTGCTCAAAATATTACAAAAATCGGAGCGTCTCTCTCATTACAGAGGTAGAAGAAAAAGAAACCCCTCAAGGGGAAGCGCTATATCCGCTCGAGCTCTCGCTCGGGTTCCCACTTGGGCTTCCGCGGGAGCTTTCGCCCTAGCTCTTCCCAGAGGTCTCGCTAACAGCCGCGGGAGATCTCGGGACATCTGGGGGAGGAGAGTTGGGCGGGCCTGTGGGCTTCGGGATAGGCTCGAAGAGGCAGGGGACGAGCTGGGGAGCGGTCAGGGTCTCGCTACCCTCGTCCACGCATCCATCGTCCCGCAACATATCGATCATCAATCTGGCCGTCGCCTTGGCATTGAACTGCAATAGCTTGTCGATGTTGTACTCAGAATAATTTCGGCTCTTCAGCCTTTCAACATGCGTGGGAGGGGGCGGGACCGCAGCTATCGCCATCTCCAGGCGCTTGACTTGGCCCTTCCGCATGGCGTTCTGGCACTCCACCCCGGCAAGCTGCGCGCGAAGCACCATTACCTGCGAAGATTCCTGCGTAAAAGCATTTTATCAGCAGCGAGAATGGAGGTGTGGATCTCATAGGCGAGAACGAAGGTCTAAAAGGGTCTCGCTTACCTCCTCCACCGGGCACACGGATAGCAGGCATCGGGCGTCCTCTAGCTCGGTCTTTGAGGCCACCGCCTGAGCAACCGCTTCCTCTATCGCCTTGTACATATCGAGGAAGTTCCGGTCGATGGTGATGCTTCGGCGAGCACACATGTGCGCAAGCTCGAACCATGCATCAATTCCTGGATGGATTCGAAAGCGAGGAGGTGAGTGGGCAGTTGGTCGTATAGGCCCGCAAACTCCCGGCTATAGAGGTCGTAGCCCAGCGCGAAGGCCTCGTGGGTGACCTTGTCACCCACTGTCAAGCTCGGGAGCAGCGTTGAAAGGGATACTCGGTTGGCCTCCGGGTCCCATTGCATCAAGGGTTTCCCTTCCTCATCAAGGCTCTTCACGCCTAAGCCAAAGTTCATGTGCCCCTTCGACACAGGCTTGGGCGGGAGCTTGGCAAACCTCTCGGCAGCCTCTGGCTCAGCACCTATCTCACCACCCGCCTCGATCGTGGCCGGAGGGTTCTCAGCAGAAGCCCCAGTATGGCTCCTGGAGACGTCCCTTATTTCGCTGACCGCCACTAAAACCTCGGCGAAGGACCGGCCCGGCGGGAGAGATCGGGCGGGCGAGGGTACCTTGGACTTCCCCTTCTCGGCAGCGAACATCTTCGGCCTCTTCATCCGCTGAGACGAAAATTCGCTGGCTTTCCGCTTCCCGGCACCAGACGGTAGAGGCGGAGCAGGCTCGTCCCGGCAAGCGTGGGTCGTAGACCTCGCGAGAGCCAACGGATCTCCCGTAGTCTGGCCTTCAGCAGCTTGCGTCTCGGGGAATGGCTGGCATAAGGGAATCTCTCACTCTCCTATAAGGACAACACAGTAACATTCAGCATGGAGGAGAGACGTGATTACCGGGCAAGAGGAAGAAAAGGTGAGATCTCACCTTCCCAGGAAGAACGGGGGGAAGAGAGTCGACGTCCCGCGTAATAAAGGGGACGTCGAACTCCTTGGTCCCGAAGAATTCGAGGAGCGCGCTCTCGCGGGATCCCAGTGATGGATGCTTGTAGGCGTCATCCTTATACTGGATCAGCGCAAGTGGAACGTTCCCAAAGTCACCGGAGACGAAGACAAACTTCTCGCCCTAGTGATGGTGCTTGTTCGCGAGACCAGTTGTCTTGAGCAGTTTCCCGAAGAAGAAGAAGACTCCTCCCTTTGCGCGGAAGATAAACAGCTTCTAGAAGATCGAGAGGTTGAACTCTATCCTCTCGGATCGCATGTAGCAAATAAACGCTTCAAGGATGGTGACCGAATTCGGATTCAGCTCCGCTGGAATGACTCTGTAGTATTGAAGGGCGAGGTGCATCTCCAACCAAAGAGGGAGGCGAAAGCCCACCTCGAAGTGTTCGAGGGGGATCACGAGCTCCCCCTCTCGCGCAGTGTTCACTCTGTAGTTATTTTCTGGGTTTCTCACGACGAAGCCGGCAGGAACATACCGGGAGGTAATTAGCCGATACTCCTCAAGGGTAAGGCGGCACGAAGGAAATCGATGCTTCCGGAAAGCTTTCGAGCAGTTAGAACCTCCCTCATTCTCGCCCGACATTATGTCTAACAAACTCGAGGGTGAAATCACAAGAGAGGAGGCGAGAGGTAGAGACCAACCGAGAAGCAATGGAAGGGAGGAGAAAGCAGGATGTTCTTGACAGAACGCGAAAGCGAAAAAAAGAAAGGTGAAGGTTCCGGACCGGGGAAATAAATGTGATGGGTGAATCCACCTATTTAAAAGAAGCCGTGATAAATGATGATTTTCCCAGAAAGGGCGACGGAGGTACATCTGTCACGCCCTAGTTCAACGGCGCCTCGATCCCCCACCCGAATTAACAGTGACTGATCGACAACCTTAGATCGCGCAAGAACTGTATGGCATGACAGACGCGAAAACAAAGAACATTCTCGCTAGGCGAGACCTAAGATAATAGCAGTAACAACAACAGTTAACTAATAAAATAAGTTCGCAGGATTACAAGCAGTCCAGAGTTCAAAGTAAAATTGAAAGAGGGTACATGAGAAGGGAATTCGAGGGGTAAGAAGGGGCGAGATATCAGGAATCAATAAGGCTCCCAACGCCAGAGTCCTCGCTCTCATTGTCGGGTCCTTGGGGGTGCCAAGGGTTGAAGTAGGAGGAGAGCACAGTGCACCCTACATTTATCCAGCGAGCTTAGTCGCGTATCCGCGCAAGGTATCTCCTGGGAGAAGATCCCGCAGTAGGGCCACCCGGCCGCTCTGTCTCGCTTAGGAAGTAATCTTGCTCCAGGGCCTCCAACCTTTGCTCCACCGACCTTCGAAACTCTCTCACCGTGTGGGTCTGGGCCCTCTCCCGCCGCACAAACTTGGAGAGGATGGTCGCGACCCTTTTACCCCGCCTTCACGCGCTTCCCACACCAATCAAGATCCCTTCCATTTCATCAGAAGAGGGGAAGGGGGAGCTATTGCCGTCCTCCTCCTCCTGATCCCGGTCATCGTCCTCATCCTCGTCAGCTCCCGATCGTCGTTCCGGAACTCCTTAAAAGACAACCTTGCGGTTAGTGCGTGAAAAGGGTGAGAACAGCAGTAGTATGTGGCATACCAGCAGCATGGAAAGAGCCGTCGGACGGAGGAAGGCGAGAAGGCTCGGTCTCTCCCTCGGCATCCCTCCCGAACAAGATATGGACTGGCTTCCCTCGACCCGGACGGAAGATCTCGCGCGCCGTAACCTCCGTCGGGCCCAATGTCTGAGGAGGGTCACACTCCCTTACGAAATGGTCGGGCTCCGGCGTCAAGGATTGGTCGGCAGTCGTCTCGCCTGAGGAGGTATGGGGATTGGCTGCTGGATCGTCACGAGGGGCAACCCCTACATAAGTTCCCGACAAGATGAGACTCGGGAGGGCGGAAGTAGACGATGCGAGAGTCCCACCTAGGGGTTAGAGTGACCAAAAGAAAAATGGGCAAAAGAGAGAAGGGTATACCTGGGGGACCCAAACCATCAGTAGGAGCCCCTTCCGGATCATGTGGCCGATCCTCAGGTGGGCGAGACGTCGATGGGTCCGGGGGCACCGGCGGAAGCCCAGCACCACCTTCCGGGACCACCTGCCAAAAAAGGTTCAGTGACCAATTCTCAAGAACAGCAGTCCGATAGTCGGCGAAATATACCCTCTGCAGCAGAAGAGGGTCGGTTGCACGGCTTGGGTTTTAAGTTGGAGAGGCTCGGTGCTCAAGAGAGGGGCCCTGATGGACCTTCTTTGCCTTCTTCTTCTTCTCTTTTGGTGGCGGTGGAGGCGCCACAGTGGGTGCCTCTCTCGCCAGCCAAGGAGCCATTAGCGCGCTATTGGAAAGGGCTCGCGCTGACGCCGCCTTTATGCGGTCCTGAAGGTTCTGTGAGAGTGGCTTACCAGCTTGTTTGGGGCGCATCGCGAGGTAGCTCGAGATCTCAAGGGGGGAAACAACGGTCAGGGGCAGATTTACAGCTGTCTATAATCACGTATATATAATTGCGGCAGGGCCCACCGATAAATTCTCTTTGTAGGGAGTGACACGTGCCTAACGAATATTTATGGGTTGGACGTGTCTTTTCAAGCGCAGAGCTAGCTCAAAAAGAGCGGGGATTGTGTAAGACCCATATTAGCTAGGTAGGACCTGGAGGCCTCAATGATCGGGGTCTGACCAGCCCCAGGTTAGCTTGGACTTGAAGACCATAAGAGCTCTCGCGCCGGAGCAGCTCCCTTTTGGGTACATTTGAAAATATGTACCTGATTTGAAGAAGCCTCACTTAGTTCAATGATATACATCAAGCTGTATTTGATGTTATTTTGAGTTTATATGTGCAGGTTAAGTATTTTCTAAAATAAAGAAAAAGTTTCTAAGTCCATGTGTCGACACTTAAGGAAGTCTGTGTTGACACTTGTAAAAGATGTGTCAGTGCCTGAAGCGACTGTGTCGATACATAGAATTTATTAGTCGAGATCAACTATGTCGACACCGGGAGGCAGTGTCGACACACAGAGGTATTAGTCGGTATCAACTATGTCGACATCCGGAGACATTGTCGACACACAGAAGTATTAGTCGACATCAACTGTGTCGACACCTGGAGGCAGTGTCGACACATAAATTCTGAGACTATATCAACTGTGTTCACACACAGGACTTGTGTCGACATACAACAGAGTTTCAACAATGCTGATTGCTGTGAAGTAAAGAAGTGTCTGTGTTGACACAAAGAGGAAGTGTCAACACACTCTACAGATGCAGTGTCAAGAAGCATTGTCGACACTTAAGGAGCTACGTCGACATCACCAAAGCCTGTGTCGACACTTAATCTACTTGTGTCGACACATAATGACAATCAGTCTCGACGCTTTGCTGACAAAGACAAAGGTTCAAGAACTGACTGGAGACTTGACAGCTATGTATTCTAATAAGTGTACTGAAGCTGTCAGACTTGTCAGAAGTTGGTTAGAACCCGGATCAGCCGGTTACTATGGATGAAGTCTATATATAGATGGATTCTGTCAAATCAAAAGAAGAGTGTGAACATCAATAACAACAACAGGAACTATTGAAGTATTGATCATTGATCAAGAAAGTGCACGTCACACAGAAGAAGATTTTCGTGAGATGATCTAAGGAGAATTCAAGCAAGAATTCTGAAGAAACTTCAGAAGTTCTTGAGAGAGAGAGAGAGATCTCCAACTTTTGAAGTAAAGTATGAGACATTTACAAGTCACTTAAGAAGCAGATCTTGAACTAATCTTCTAAGAAGGATTCAAATCTATTTCTAGATTCTAAGAAGGAAGCTGGCAGTCAGTCAACTTAAAAGGAGATCAACCCTACTGAGTTTAGATTCAAGAAGCTTTGAAGAAATCTATGAACAGGTTGATTTCAGCCATCAGTTTTATCAAGAAGCTGATCAAGAAACCTCTTATCCCTTCTCTCTCAACAAGGGTAAGAGTCCATCTAAATACTTATCAAATTTTGTAGGATCTTTTCATAGTTCTGAGTTGTAAGCCTATATTATAAAGGCTGAGTGTAGGAGATATAGATCTGTGAGTGGTAGGGCTTTTGAGCCTGATTGTACGAGAAATTTTTCTCTGAGTTGCAGGCCTTGTGGGAAGTCTGAGGTAGGGCTATTAGCCTGAGCTGTAGGAGTGTTGTTTCACTCTGAGTTGTAGGAACCTTATAGGGTTCTAAGTTGTAGGAACCTTTCAGGGTTCTTAGCTGTAAGATTTGTGGATCTGAGAAGAAGGAAGAAGTTAGGCCGAATCTAGCACACTGCTATATAGGTGAAGGGGGAAAGTGGATGTACCCAGACCTTGGGGAACCACTATAAACCTGTGTACAATCTGTGATGTGTGTGTGATTGTGATTTCTGTGATGTGATTGCTGTAGAATAGTTAGGTTCTATTTTAAGATCTTAAAAAATATTCTGTCTTAAGTAAAAAAGAAAATAACCTATTCACACCCCCCCCCCCTCTTGGTGTTTGGGTTATCTTTAAATTAATTCTATCAAGTGGTATCAGAGGGAGGTTACTCAAAGAAGGACTTAACAGTCTGAGTAAGATCCTTAAAGCAGATTCAAGATCAAGAAAATGGGTTTAGGAGAAAATCATAAGGAACTAGGTTCTATGAAATTACCCATATGCAGGAAAGAGATATTTGGAATATGGAAAGAAAGGGTCAGGATTTTCATGGAGGCTTCTGATCCAAGGATCTACATTACAGTAATGGAAGGTCCTTATATTCCAATGAAGGTGTCAGTTCTAGATGCATATCAAAAAACTCCCAAAGATTTTTCTGAGATGACTAAGGAAGAGATCATCCTAGCAACTATGGATAAAAGAGCCAAGAATATCATAGTAAGTGCCATAGAAGATTCAACCTTTCAAAATTTGATTCACTGCAAGACCTCCAAGAAAATGTGGGACACTTTGATAGTCTACATGGAGGGTTCTGAATAAGTCAGACAAGATAGAAAATCTATGCTGAACCAGGAATATGAGAGTTTCAGACAAGGAATGTCAGATTGTATAACTGAGTGTTATAAGAAGATTTATAGAATAGTAAATGAGCAGATGTCCTATGGAAGGATCTTCTGTACATATGAACTGAATATTAAATTTCTAAGATCCTTGACAAAGGATTGGGACACTAAGATTTGTGTGCCATTAGGGAAGTGGCCAAACTTGCAAATATCTCTCCTCCAACTTTGTTTGGAAAATTGCTGCCATATGAGATGCTGTTGATGGCTAGGAAAGAGGAAGAGAAAAGTGCAAATAGGGAGCATAGAGAAAAGTCTTTGGCACTCAAGGTGGAAGCCACTAGGAAGAATAGGAGGATGTATCCATCACCTCCTAAGATAGTTGCCTAAATTACTTCAAATAATTCAGACAACCAAAGTTCAGACAGCAGTGACTCAGATAAAGACTTTGCTGCCTTCACAAGGCAGTTTCACAGATTCTTGAAGAAGAAGCAGTGGAAGTCAAGGCCCTCCACATCTCAGCCTGTGGATGACTATTATAAAAAGAGGAAGTCATCAAGGAAGGACAGGAGCAGGTCTAAGCCTAGCAAATCTACAACATCAAAGATAGTTTGCTACTGCTGTAATAGGCTTGGACATGTTGTGGCTGAGTGTCCAGACAAAAGAAAGGACTCTGCTGATAAAAGGAAGACTCAACAAAAGAGAAAGAAGGAGAAATCATTTGTTGCTAAGAAGGAGAAGAGCTTGACAGACCAATCATCTTCAGAGTCTGAATCTGAAGCTGAGGCATACATTGGTCTATATGCAGCAGATGAAGAAGATGAGTTTATGAATTTGCTGAACTCTATCTATGAACAAGAAGACCATCAGTGAATGAGACTGAAGGTTGTATCAAAAGAAGACAAGTGTCAGGATCAGCCTTGTCCTAGTAAGGTACAATGTTTTTCTAGTAATTCAGATTATAGTACTAGCACAGAGTCAGCTACATCTGCATTAAGTGATGTGGATAGGTCTGAGTCTGAAGGTGATATTCATCAGCTGATAGATGAATATGGGGACTTGTTGCAGGCACTAAAGAAAAGAAATAAGCTGGCCAAAACACAGTCTAAGGAAATTGCAGATCTTAAGATGGCTGCATCTGACTTTGAGAAAGAGCTGGATCAAAAATTGAATGAGATTGCCAAATCGAAAACTATAACTGTTATTCATATGGGCACAAGCACATACAAAAATGATCTGATTAAAAGTCTGGAAGCGAGACTTAAAAAGGAAAAAGATTTGGTGGCTAGTTATTCCATGCAAAAATCAGTTTTACCCTTAATAGATGAATTTGTGACTCAAAAGGGTAAGGCTGGAATAGACTTTAAAGGTAACGCCAGGGTTGTCCAATTCAAGAGAAAGGCCAAAGCTTTAGTCTAGCCACTGAATTTTAAAGTCCCTGTAGTTTTTAGAAAGGTACAAGTGCCTTCTAACAAGTATGACCTTGAGAATACTTATGGTCATAGTAAGACTAAAGTTCTGAATGACAAGGGTGTTTATGTCAATAAGTCAGCCCATGTTCATAAACCCCATGTTCTTAAGAAAATAGTGGGTATAGCTGCAGCAGTACCAGCACAATACAAAAGGTTTTCTATCAACCAGACTGTCAAGAATTTATCTAAAAAAAGATACATCAAGTATGAATGCTGGTGCTGTGGCAAGATAGGTCATTATGCCATAGATTGCTGGAAAAACACTAATGTCAGGAAGAACAACAGTCTACCTGTTAGAAGAGCTGCAGGTAGATTTATTAAGTTTGAAGCTAACTTGAACTAAGGACCCAAGACTTACTTGGGTTCTAAGGGAAGGTAATTCTTTATTGCAGGTGAGTCCAATTTACCATGCCCCTATATGGTACTTGGACAGTGGATGTTCCAGGAACATGACTGGAACAAATGGATTGCTGAAGGAGTATTTACCTATCATCAATGGGCCTAAAGTAATCTTTGGTGGTTCTGAAAAAGGAATCATCAAAGGATTTGGTAACATTTCTAGTAACAAGATTACTATCACTCAAGTGGCCTATGTGAAGGGTTTGAAACACAACCTTATAAGCATAAGTCAGCTGAGTGATTTAGGATATGACATTTCATTTATTAAGAATGGATGTCATATCAAAATATCAAGTGATAAAAAGGTCATTTTGAGAGGATATAGAAAAAGGAATGTACATTATCTTAATTTTGAGTGTGAGAACAAAGGTTCTCCTATTTGTCTTATAGCTGATGAGAGAGCATCACATTGTGTCAAATGGCACAAGAGGCTGGCTCATCTTAACTACAAAATAATTGTCCAACTCTTTAGCAAAGAGTTAGTAAGGAATGGTCCAAAAGTTAAGTGTATAAAGGATGGGATATGCTCAGCTTATCAAAAAGGCAAGCAGACAAAATCCTCCTTTCATAGCCTTGAAAACAAGAATTCTGTGAGGTGTCTAACCTCTTACATATGGATTTATTTGGTCCTATGCCAGTTCATAGTCTAGGTAGGAAGGTCTACACTTTTGTGGTGGTAGATGACTATTCTAGGTATTCCTGGGTGTTCTTTTTGAGACAAAAATCAGAAACCCCAAGTGTTTTATACAGCTTTGTCGAGCAAATTCAGAATGAACTTAACAATACAGTGGTCAAAATCAGAAGTGACCATGTCACTAAATTTCAATCTGAGATTATGACAAAACTGTGTGAAGAATTTGGGATTTTTCAAGAATTCTCCTCACCTAAAATACCACAGCAAAATGGTATTGCTGAAAGGAAGAATAGAACATTGATTGAGGCTGGTAGAACTCTATTGAGTGACATTTCTCTCCCAGAATATTTCTGGGCTGAGGCAGTAAATACTGCATGTCATGTTATCAATAGGGCATCTATCACTAAAAGCCACAAAAAGACTCCCTATGAGATCATGAAGGGTAGAAAACCAAACTTATCCTATTTTAGGATCTTTGGTTGCATGTGATATGTACTTAACAATGGAAAATCTTATCTAACTAAGTTTGCTGCCAAATACCAAGATGATATATTTGTTGGGTACAACAACAATAGTAAGGCTTATAGAGTCTACAACTTGATTACTCAAGTTGTAGAAGATTCTGTACATGTTGTCTTTGATGAAACAAGACTGATTAACAGTGAGTTGCCTTGTAACTCATGCAGTTCAACAGGTATTAATGAGAAAATGGACAAGCTTACCATTATAAAAGAAAGTACTGAAGAGCAGGAAGTGGAAAATGGTGGCTACTGTCCAGGGGGAGTACAGGACTCTCTAGATGCAGATGTACACCAAGAGGTGCAGCATATTGAAGAGACTGGAGGTGTTCAACCAGAAGATAGTCATCCTCCAGCTGTTAGACACATAAAGGATCATCAAGCAAATCAGATAATTTGTGATCTAAGATATGGAGTGCAAACCAGAAGCAAGAACTTGAACACAGTGCTTTACTCAAGCTTCCTATCTTAACTAGAGCAAAATAAATTTGAAGAAGCTATTCTAGAACCACATTGGATTGATGACATGCAAGAGGAGCTGAATCAGTTCAAAAGGTGGGTCTGGGATTTAGTTCCTAAACCAAAAGACCACAACATCATTGGAACAAAGTGGATCTTTAGGAACAAACTGGATGAGAATGGGATCATTGTGAAGAACAAAGCAAGACTTATTGCAAAAGGATACATGCAGGAAGAGGGTATTGACTTTGATCAAACCTTTGCCTAGTAGCAAGACTGGAAGCAATTAGGATGTTCCTTGACTATGCAGCATATCAAGGCTTCAAGGTATTCCAAATGGATGAAAAATCAGCATTCTTAAATGGAAATCTAAAAGAAGAAGTCTATGTAGAGCAGCCCTCAGGTTTTGTTGATTCTCTAAAACCTGATTATGTTTATAGACTTTGGAAAGCTTTATATGGTTTAAAGCAAGACCCAAGGGCTTGGTATGAAACCCTGTCTACTTTCCTTATTGAGAACAAATTCTCAAGGGGGAAAATAGACAAAACTCTATTCCTAAGGGAATCCAATGGAAATATAATCTTAGTCCAGATTTATGTAGATGACATAATATTTGGGTCTACAGAAAGCAACCTTTGCAAGAAGTTTGCAAAACTTATGCAAGGGAAGTTTGAGATGAGCAGCATGGGAGAACTTAAGTTCTTCTTGGGTCTTCAAGTAAGACAGACTGATGATGGCTTGTCCATATCCCAGTCTAAGTTCACCAAGGAGTAAATTAAGAAGTATTGTATGGAATCATCCTCCACCATGAGAACTCCTATGGGAACAAGTATGCCTATATGCAAAGATGATGTAGCTAAACCTTTAGTTGAGTCTTTGTATAGAGGATTAATTGGCTCTCTTCTATATCTAACTGCTAGTAGACCAGACATTATGTATGTAACATGTGTCTGTGCTAGGTACCAATCATGCCCTAATGAATCTCATTATACTGCAATAAAAGTATTTTGAGATACCTAAAGGGCACACCTAATTTTGGCCTTTGGTACCCTAGGAATGGAGATTTTCTACTAACAGGCTATTCAGATGCAGACTTTGAAGGTTTCAAAGAAGATAGAAAAAGCACAACATACACCTGTCAATTTCTAGGAGGAAGATTGGTGTCTTGGAGCAGTAAGAAATAGACTAGTGTGGCAATTTCCACAGCTGAGTCTGAATATGTAGCAGCAGGAAGTTGCTATGCACAACTGTTATGGATTAAGCACAGTCTAGAAGACTATGGTATAAAGGTAAGTAGAACACCTTTGTTTTGTGATTCTACTAGTGTTATTTCTATTGCTAATAATCTTGTTTCATATAGTAGGACTAAGCATATAGAAATTAGATACCATTTTCTTAGAGAACATATAGAGAAAGAGGACATCTCACTAGTATTTGTCAAAACAGATTATCAATTGTCAGATGTGTTTACTAAGCCTCTAGATGAAACTAAATTCAAAAAATTTAAAATTGAATTAGGTATGTTGAACAGAGTTTAGTTTATCAAATTTGGCTAAGTAAATCTGTGTCGACACATCCAGAGAAGTGGTGTTGACACTTTAGTAAATCTGTATCGACACATCCAGAGAAGTGGTGTCGACACTTCAGTTAGCGTTGTCGACACAACCAGAGTAGTGGGGTCGACACATCCATAAATTGTGTCGACACTTACAAATAGAGTCGACAAAGAATTTTTGATGAACTTCTATGTATGTCTAGTGTCGACATATCATCAGTAGGTGTCGACACATAGTAGTCAACGCCGTTATCGAGACATTAGAAGTTTGTGTCGACACATTTCAACAATGTCAACACATTTAGACAGTTTTTGCCCGCATTTTGACCTTCTTTGTCTAAAAGGGTATAAATAGGTCAAGAACATATTCTGTCGACACGCTATCTAGGTTTTCGAGACTAAAACCTTGTGTCGACAATCTCTCTTCTCTCAATCCAAGTTTTCTCACCATCCCAATGGCGCCCAAGATTGAAGATAATATTAACGAAGGATATGAGGTTGTTCGCCATGCCTTTGATGATGCTGACTCAGAGATTAAAGGTGTAATTACCCTAATTACTTACAGTGGTTTGGAGTTTCTGGTATTCGAACAAACCAAGATATGGAAGAAGGAGATTCTTGAGTTTTATGGCGCGGCTGCGATAGAATCAATAGGACTTAAGATTAAATCAACTTTTCATGGAGCAAGAGTCAAACTGACCATGAAAGGTTTGAGAAAAATTCTTCATCTTCCAAAAACTCAGGATGAACAAGAAGTACTAGTATCAAAAATAAGGGAGGCACTACAATGGTGTGGATTGGATCCCACCATGAAGATTGGAACAGCTATAACCAGGAAAGGGATGAATCAGCAAGGTAAATTTCTATCTGAAGTGGTTGAAAAGTTGATTCTGTATAAGCCAGGGGGACATGATAAGATTTCAGCCTATATGTTCAGCCTCATGACAAGGATAATTTTTAAACTCAACACAGATTGGTCTGTAGTACTATTTGAAAAGATTAAGGAATGCATCAAGAAGCCTAATTTGGCTAAAATAATGAGTCTATATTTGGCTGGAGCCATTCCAGAAGTCATGCACCAGATCCCTGGATCTAAATTTTATCATATGAGAAGAATTAACATCAGGATCATCTCTAGATGGGATAGGGTCCTCACCAAGGACATACCTGATATAGCATGCCAAGAAGCTACCGAGAAATCTGTTGCATAGAACATTACAGATACTATACAGGTGTAGGGGGAGCAAGATAGTTTACAAGTACAGGACCTGACTGAAAATGCACAAGTGTAGAGGGAGATAAATACTTCACAGGTACAAGGGGAAGAAAGAATTCACTTGCCAAGTGAAATGGATGCACAAGTGATCATGCAGGATACATCTGTAGTTGCTGATGCTCCTGAGAAAGTTGTATCATCAGTTAACACTCAACAAGAGTTCACTCTGGAAGAATTGTTTCCTGACATTGAGGGAGCAGCAGATAAGGAGGAGCAAGTAAGGATTGAGGGGGAGCAGGCTGACATTGAGGGGGAGCAGCATAGGACTGAAAAGAGGCTGCCTCATAGTCCTAGAGAAAGAGTAGACATTCTCAGTTCATCTGCTTCAGAAGATGAAGAGATCAGAAATGCCAAGAAAAGAAAACTGATGGTCTTTAAGAGAAGAAGCCAGAGATATAAGAAGGCATTGCAAACTCCTACTTCACAACCTGCCCCAGAGGCTGATTACAGCTCATTAATGGTGTCTTTGCAAGTTAAATTGGATGAGCAGAGAATGGCTCTACAAAAATATGTGGATGAAAGCCATAAGTCACTTCAATTTTATTTGGCTCAAGATATCAAATCCATAAGGTTTGAAGTCAATCTCCATAAGAAAGAGATGACAGATTGCTTCCACAAGGGGGGCAATGCGGTAGTATTTCTAGCAAAGCAGCAAGCAGAAGTCAAGGCTCAAGTGGATGACATTGCTGTTCAACAAGGCTATGTCCTTGAAAATTAGATTAGAATGAATGACAATCTGACTGAATCTCACAATGAGATAGTCACTTAAGTAAAGAAAACAGTTATTGCAATGACTGAAGCAAGGGCTAAGGAGAAAGACGAATTTGATCAGAAGCTACAGGAAGCCTTAGATTCATTTATGACAGCCATTACTACTTCTTAGAAAACAATCTCTGATCAGCTTCTTTAGATAAAATCATTTTATAAAGATGGTGTTAATTTTCTTGATGGACAAATAAGATTTCAAAAAGATGACTTAAGAGATCACATTATAAGAGAAGCCATAAAGGGGGAGAGAGTGTTAGTCAATACAGGCTCAGATCATGCCAAATGGATATCTAAGAGCATTAGAGCCACTCTGGGATATCCAACCCTTTGTGATGATTGAAATGTTGTTGAATCTGGTGTGCAACCTGCTTATACTGGAGGTGATCAACCTGAAGTTGCTCAGATCATCTACCCTCCAGCAGATTTTGATATGATTCAACAACAGGTTCAGACAATGTACAGTCCTCTATAGGATGTTGAAAATGTCATTATAGAGAAATTTGAAATGCCAGAAGCTGTCTTGAAAGCTCAGCAGGATACTCAACTTTCAAAGAAAAGATTCAGAGAACAGGCTGAGTTAAAGCCTGATTTTGAGCAGTGGAACCCCACTTCAAGAAATAAAATTTTGACTGCCTGGAATGCTATGAAAGATCAATTTCATGAAAGGGGCAAGTGGTATAATGAACAAGAATGGAAGAAGTATGAGGCAAGGCAGGAAGCCATTGTGCAACATAGAAGAAAGGCTAAGATTGGGAAGCTACGCCCTAATGCTCCGGAGCCTAACAAGTACTTCCCTAAGCCTTTTCATTATTTTGGAAGGCAAAGGATTAAGGCTGAAGTTCAGAAGAAGGTAGATTTGAAAGGAAAGAAGCCTATTGATGATGTAGAACCTCCTGTGTAAACTCAAATTAAGCCAGGAAAAGGCATAGTCATAAGCGAGCCTGATCATCCTTAAGATAGATTTACTAGATTTTGCAAGAACAATGTAATTTTTAGTTTTAAAAGAAATATATATAAATAGTTGTTAAGAAACTTTTGGATAATTTAAAAAAAATAATGTTTCATGTTCATTCAAGATGCATTCTTATTCTGTGATTTGATTTGGATATATGTTTTGTTTATAAGTTGCCCTGCCATATAATGATTATATACATCATAATGTTTGTTTATTATAAGTTGTGTATATCATTGACTAAAGGGTTATGACTTCTCCAAATAGGGGGAGATTGTTGGGTATATTGGAAGATGTGTCCCTGATTTGAAGAAGCCTCACTTAGTTCAATGATATACAACAAGGTGTATTTGATGTTATTTTGAGTTTATATGTGCAGGTTAAGTATTTTGCTAAAATGCAGAAAAAGTTTCTAAGTCCATGTGTCGACACTTAAGGAAGTCTGTATCGACACTTGGAAAAGCTGTGTCGATGCCTAAAGCGACTATGTCGACACAGAGAATTTATTAGTCGACATCAACTATGTTTACACCGGGAGGCACCGTCGACGCACAGAAGTATTAGTCGATATCAACTGTCTCGACACCGGGAGGCAGTGTCGACACATAGAAGTATTAGTCGACATCAACTATGTCAACACCTGGAGGGAGTGTCGACACACAAATTCTGAAACTATATCAACTGTGTCGACACACAAGACTTATGTCTACACACAGAAGAGTTTCAACAATGATGATTGCTATGAAGTAAAGAAGTGTCTTTGTCGACACAAAGAGGCAGTGTCAACACACTCTACAAATGCAGTGTCAAGAAGCAGTGTCGACAGCAAAGGAGCTATATCGACTTCACCAAAGCCTATGTGGACACTCAATCTACTTGTGTCGACACATAATAACAATCAGTCTCGATGCTTTGCTGACAAAGACAAAGGTTCAAGAACTGACTGGAGACATGATAGCTGTGTATTCCAACAAGTGTACTGAAGTTGTCAGACTTATCAGAAGTTGGTTAGAAACCGAATCAGCCGGTTACCATGGATGAAGTCTATATATAGATGGATTCTGTCAAATCAAAAAAAGAGTGTGAATAACAATAACAACAACAGGAACAACTATTGAAGTATTGATCATTGATCAAGAAAGTGCACGTCACACAGAAGAAGATTTTCGTGAAAAGATCTAAGGAGAATTCAAGCAAGAATTCTGAAGAAACTTTAGAAGTTCTAGAGAGAGAGATCTCCAACTATTGAAGTAAAGTAGGAGACATTTGCAAGTCTCTTAAGAAGGAGATCTTTAACTAATCTGCTAAGAAAGATTCAGATCTATTTCTTGATTCTAAGAAGGGAGCTGACAGTCAGTCAACTTCAAAGGAGATCAACCCTACTAAGTTCAGATTCAAGAAGCTTTGAAGAAAGCTAAGAACAGGTTGATTTCGGCCATCAGTTTTATCAAGAAGCTGATCAAGAAACCTCTTATCCCTTCTCTCTCAACAAGGGTAAGAGTCCATCTAAACACTTATCAAATTTTGTAGGATATTTTCATAGATCTGAGTTGTAAGCCTGTATTATAAAGGCTGAGTGTAGGAGATATAGATCTCTGAGTGGTAGGGCTTTTGAGCCTGAGTGTAGGAGAAATTTTTCTCTGAGTTGTAGGCCTTGTGTGAAGGATGGGGTAGGGCTGTTAGCCTAAGCTATAAGAGTGTGGTTTCACTCTGAGTTGTAGGAACCTTATAGGGTTCTGAGTTGTAGGAACTTTATAGGGTTTTGAGTTGTAGGAACCTTTCAGGGTTCTGAGCTGTAACATCTGTGGATCTGAGAAGAAGGAAGAAGTTAGGTCTAATCTAGCACACTACTAGAAAGGTGAAGGGGGAAAGTTAATGTACCCAGACCTTTGGGAACCACTATAAAACTGTGTGCAATCTATGATGTGTGTGTGATGGTGATTTCTGTGCTGTGATTACTGTAGAATAGTTAGGTTCTATTTTAAAATCAGAAAAAAATATTCTGCCTTAAGTAAAAAAGAAAAGAACCTATTCACCCCCCCCCCTCTAGGTGTTTGGGTTATCTTGAAATTAATTCTATCACTCCCGCATAGGAGCAGGCGAGATCCCGTCCATCACTAGAAGCGGGCGAGAAGGAATCGTGCTGAGAGAGCTCCACTCTCTCAGCGCCATGGTCAGCAGCAAGGGCGCTGAGTGCGCTTCACTCACTCAGTGCCATGGTCAGCAGCAAGGGCGCTTAGTGAGCTTCACTCACTCAGCGCCATGGTCAGCAGCAAGGGCGCTGAGTGCGCTTCACTTACTCAGCTCCATGGTCAGCAGCAAGGGCGCTGAGTGAGCTTCACTCACTCAGTGCCATGGTAAGCAGTAAGGTAGTTGAGTGAGATCCACTCACACAATGTCGTGGTCAGCAGCAGGGGCGTTGGGTGAGCTACACTCACTCAATATCGCGTCCAGAAGCGACAGCGTCAAGGTTAGAGGAGCTCCCGCCTGGAGAGGGGCGAGAGCTTTCACCCTCGGTCATTCAGGACCCGCTCTCGGCAGAGTCGGCGAGTAGGATTAAACTGGCGAGAAGGCGGGGGCTGGCTCAGCTTGAGACTTTTGACACTTCTTTTTAGCTCTCGCCAAAGGAAGGCGAGAGGGTTCCTGGCATAGAGCTCTCGCCGAGTGGGGACCAGGTTCAGGGTAAAATGTCTTTATTTCCCTCGGGTAAAAATACCCTTATACCCTCATGGGATGCTTTTAGTACTTTACAAATAACGGGATTTGGCTATTGGCAGACCCGCTGGGGGTATTTCAGTAATTTCAGGTCAGCAAAAGGCTATAAATAGACCCATAAGGGCTCCTTAGAAAGCAAACTCTTAATTTTCTCTGAATCTCTAGTGCTTTCTGAGGAGCTCCTAGCCCAGCTTTTGGCTTGGGAGGGGAAACTCTCAGAGATCTTCTGCATGTGAGGTGGGACCTCCCTACTAAGGCTTTGGGTCAGTGTTGCGCGCTAGGGTTCGAAGAAAATAAACGCAACTGAACTAGCAACCCGATGAGGCAAGTATACATATCGAATTGTAGCAAGGGGACACAAGTGTCGTATTGAAATCCGGGAACGTTGGCTAAGCTTACTCACACGAGCGCTATTATCTTATCGACGGAAAAACTAGGGTTTTAGAAAATCTAAGTGCAAGGGAGGAATTAAAGCTAACTAGAAAGAGAACTACCGCAATTAAGTTAAGCTATTAAGCAAAGAACTATGCTATAAAGGAAACTACTGCAGTTAATTAAAGAGTACAAGATAGGTGATTACTATGAAAGGTAGAAAATTTGAAATGGAAATGCACTCAATCAAAATTCACCTCGGCTAAACACGATTAAGAAAATGCAATAAAAATCTGAACTTAATAGGATAAAGGTCCTTGACCGTGGAGGTTCCTAAAGCTTGAACACGCTTCTCTCGAAGTCGTGCCCAACTGAGTTTAGGAAGGTCCGACCGACTCTCGTCTAAATCGGAGGCCTAAAACTCGCTTTACGCGGTGAACCCAACTATTGGATTTTACTCCAATCCGGGAGATTTGGACGTCTGCCTCTCTCGAGGGGTGTGTACAACTCCCTTTACTCTTGAATGCTCACTTCATTCTTTCGGCCTCTCGACTAGCCCAGAATAAAAGCAAAGGCGGAGAGTATATATCGAAAATATACCTCCAACCCGTGATTAATCAAGAGTAATTCAAGGCCCTAACCTAAAAAGAAAAGATTAATTAAAACATCATAACATAATCGCTCTAACCTCGGATCATCAAGATCGAGTACAAGGAGGATTAGTTAATCATAATGGAGTGGAGGAGGGGAGATGAGTAGAAAAGCATATAAAGGAACACAAGTAAAGGAAGAACACTTTTATTAATGAAAAAAGGCAAGTTACACTATTGAAATTGAAATTACAAGTGCATGAAAATTAAATCCTATTCTAGCCCTACAATTAGCACTAAGCAAGAGCAAAGATTACAATAAAAGCTAGAACAAACTAAGATTAAATTAGGGTTAAACAAAAATTACAAAGAGAGGGAGAGAGAGAGAGAGAGAGAATGCATAAAAAAAACTCAAGAACCAAAGGGGCAGCACCTCCCCCACTCAACCAAAGCTTGCTGAAATGGAGAGGGGGGTCTCAATTTATAGAAATTTTTCTCGGGTTGGTCACGCCCTCCGACACGCCCTAGGGGGGGGGCGTATCAAGGGGCGTGATAGTACTATGTTGACCTCGGGCTCTAGATTCTGGCGGGAGGGATGATTGCTTCGGTACGTCGGTGGTCACGCCCTAGGTCACGCCCATGACAGGGGGGCGTGACAGGCACGTCATGTCCAAATCATTGGTCGGAAATCCGTCAATCGTCGAAAAGTTGATGTCACGCCCCAGGTCACGCCCGTGACAGGGGGCGTGACGGTACTGTTTGCGTGCTGCGGCGGAACGGCATTTAATGCGGCGGCATGCTTTGCGGCAGAGGGCGACACGCCCATGGTCACGCCTGGTGACACGCCCAGGGAGGGCGTGTCAGGGGGCGTGACAGCGGTTTTGACCGTTTTTTGTCCCTTCCAGCAGGAGTCCTCGGGATCAGGTGACACGCCCTAGGTCACGCCCAGGGAGGGCGTGACAGGGGGGCGTGACAGGTCATTTTTGCCAATTTTCTGGAAACCTGCAAAAAGACAAGAAAAATTCAGTGGCAATAATATTTACATTAAAATGATACAAATAAACTAATAATAGACATACTTTGTACAATATAAAATAGAAAATACGATAATAGTTTAGGCTACAAAACGTATTATCAAATTCCCCCAAGCTTAAGCTTTGCTTGTCCCCAAGCAAAAATATAAAAACTAGAAATTTATAAAAAGGACTAATCAAAAAGTTCTAATTATGCCTACACAAGTACTATGCGAAATTCTAAGTAGGGAAAAGGTGAAATGTAAGTCTAAAACAATTATTTAGGTATGGTAAAACTTTTATAAACTTTACTTAATAAAAACAAATCATCCAAAATTTTAACGAGATTTTTTAAATGGACTTAAGCAAAACAACAAAAATGAAAAACACGCATTGAGTTGTTACTGGATCCAAGCAACGCATTATAATTATATCAATTTAATTATCAAAAATCTAGGTTTAAATCTAAAACTAAAACTGATTTACTGTTTTTCTTTTCTTAGTTATTAAATAAAAAACAAAAAGCGTGAATCAAATGGACTTAAATAGGACAGAAATGTTTGGTTTAGGAAAATGATTAGGAGTGGAATTCAAAGATAAACGTGAAGGTTTTAAAATCACACTAAACCAAAGCAAAGAGTTTCAAAAACTTTCATAAAAATATATACACATTTTTTCTTTTTCTTCTTTTTTTCATCTTTTTTTTTTTCAAAACGAAGGCCATAAATATTTTTATTTTCCTTTTGAATTGGCCAAACAGAAATGAACATAACTTTTGAGCATACTTTTTTTTCCAAAAATCTTTCTCCCACAAAAATCACAAAATATCCTATCAAAATCGTCAAACTAATTTATGAAACTCAAAAAGGCTAGTGTGATTCGATAGGTTGGAAATTTTGGCTTTGGTGAAACTAAAATGAAGGGAGGAGCTATCAAATGAAATCGGAAAAAGGCTCAAAAACGGCTAACTAGTAGTAAAAGTTTTTTAGGTTGGCAAGAAAGCTCAAACGAAAACAAAAACGGCCTAAATCATTTTCACGCTTTTGAATTTATTTAAAACAAAGGTTTGAAAATTTTCAAAAAGCGAGTCCTAGATAATAAAAAAAGATTGATGAAATTAACTTGAAAATAGAAATAATAGGTGACTTGGATCGTTCACATCTACTACGTTATTCAAAAGTTGACTTTACAAAAATTATTCAAAAACGAAAAAGAAAATAGTGGATGATGAATTTTCGAGAAAGTAAAGGAAATAAACAACAAAAAACCATAATAGAAATGCGAGTTTTAGAAAAAATATTTCACCTTAACATGCTACCGTGAATTAGAAACACAGCATGGCCAACATTTTACTTGTGAAACATAATTAAAAAGGACGATTAGAAATATTATAATTAACTAAGTTGTTTATAGGAGATTTTGAGTAAAACAAAAACAAATACTTGGGGTACTATTGAAATATCAAAATGTCTAAACCATTCAAACACACATATATATATTTTTTAATTTTGAGAAATATTCTCTTTTTTTGGAATTTTAGAAATTTTTCTCTCTATTTTTTTTGGAATTTTAGAAATTCAATTTTTTTTTTGGAAATATTTATAATATATATACAAAAAGAAAAATATTTACACTAAGCAAAAATGAAGGAGGAAGTCCTCCCCCAAGCTTAAAACAGACATTGTCCTCAATGGCTAAAGAAGGGGATTGGAGAAGGAGAGAAAAATAAAGTACAGAATTGAAAGACATAATTGAAATACAGGTACTTCCCCGGATTTATTTGCTGCGAAAGCTGAGTGATGCCGCTCCCTGAATGTCTTCTTTGGACTTCGTGATAGATTCAGCAATGTTGGAGCAAGCGATCGCAGAAGCTTCAGCTTGTCGGAGCCGTCCGAGGCAAAAATTGTAAAATAAAGAAAACAGAAAAAGATAACTTGGGTTGCCTCCCAAGAGCGCCCTTTGGTTAAAGCGTCGTTGAGCTCGACGCATCAAAAAATAATTTTGTCCAAAAATATTGTTGTCCCGAAATAAAATTGTCTTTAGCAAAAAATTAAAAGCTCAAGATTAGAGTTCGTGAAGCAGAAACTTAATAATATTTGGACTGACATCATCATCACTAGAGAAATACAGTTTAAGACACTGACCATTCACTTTGAAATTACCCTTATCAGGGTGAGAAATTAAAACAGTTCCATAAGGAAATACTTCTAAAACAGAAAACGGGCCAGACCAGCGAGATTTTAATTTGCCCGGAAATAAACGTAAACGAGAATTATATAAAAGGACTTGGTCGCCCGGCTTAAAGTTTTTAGGGTGCCTTAAGTGTTTATCGTGTAAACGCTTCGTCCGCTCTTTATAAAGTTTGTTATTTTCATAAGCATAAGAGCGCCACTCGTCGAGTTCATTTAGTTGAAATTTTCGAAGGTCACTGACTGAGTGGGGATCGAAGTTTAAAAATTTTAAGGCCCAAAAGGCTCGGTGTTCTAACTCTACGGGCAGATGACACGATTTTCCATAGACCAGCCGATACGACGTACATCCGAGGGTGGTTTTGTACGTTGTTCGGTAGGCCCATAGAGCATCGTCAAGTTTGGTTGACCAGTCTTTTCTAGAAGTTGAAACAGTCTTTTCTAATATTCTTTTTATTTCTCTATTAACTACTTCGACTTGACCGTTAGTTTGGGGGTGGTAGGCAGTGGAAAGCTTATGTGTAACGCCGTATTTGGTAAGGATTTTTGAAAATTGTGCGTTATAGAAATGGGAACCCCTATCGCTAACGATTGCACGTGGTGTACCAAATCTAGAAAATAATCTTTTTAGAAACGTGACTACAACTCGGGAGTCATTCGTAGGAAGAGCTTGGGCCTCAGCCCATCGTGAAACATAATCAGCAGCAACTAAAATATATTTGTTTCCGAAGCTAGAAGGAAGGGGGCCAACAAAATCAATTCCCCAGAGGTCGAAAATTTCGCACTCTAAGAAATAATTTTGCGGCATTTCATTTTTATTAGAGATGTTGCCCGACCGTTGGCAACTATCACACCTGCTCACAAAGGCTTGCGCGTCCTTAAACAGGCTAGGCCAGTAAAAACCCGCGCAAAGCACCTTATGAGTGGTGCGAGCTGCTTGATAGTGCCCACCTGTCGGACCTTCATGCAAATGTTTTAGAATATCAATTCCTTCATAAAAAAAACACATCTTCTTATCACTTGATCTGCACAAATTTTGAAAAGTTGTGGGTCTTCCCAAAAGTAGTTCTTCAGCTCAGAAAAGAATTTCTTCTTTTCCTGAGAGGAGAACTCCTTTGGGAGCACCCGGGCCACTAGATAGTTGGCGATGTGCGCAAACCAAGGATAAGTAGATGTATTAACTAAAAGCAGCTTCTCGTCAGGAAAATAGACATTAAAAGATTTTTCATTTAATTTTTCTATAAAGGGGTTATCTAATCTGGATAGATGGTCGGCGGCCAAGTTCTCGGCTCCTCGCTTATCACGGATCTCTAAGTCAAACTCCTGGAGGAGTAAGACCCAGCGAATCAAGCGAGGCTTGGCATCCGTTTTGGCAAGAAGGTACTTGAGGGCCGAGTGGTCCGTAAAAACAATGATTTTTGAAAGAGTAATGTAGGGGCGGAATTTATCAAACGCAAATACTACAGCTAAGAGCTCCTTCTCGGTTGTGGTGTAATTTTCTTGTGCAGATGTGAGGGTTTTACTAGCGTAATAAATGGGGTGGAAGTTTTTAGATATGCGTTGACCTAACACGGCTCCCACCGCAAAACTACTCGCATCGCACATAATCTCAAAAGGAAGGTCCCACACCGGAGCTATCATAATCGGTGCGTTAATTAACTTTTCTTTAATTGATTCAAAGGCAGAAATACAAGAGTCATCAAAAATGAATGGAGCGTCTTTTTCTAAGAGATGGGTGAGGGGCTTTGTGATCTTGGAGAAGTCCTTTATAAAATGACGATAAAAACCAGCGTGGCCTAGGAAACTTCTTATAGCTTTTATGTTTGTAGGCGGCGACAACTTCTCAATAACTTCTATCTTGGCAACGTCTACCTTAATACCTTTAGCAGAAATTTTATGACCCAAAACTAACCCTTCGCTCACCATAAAATGGCATTTTTCCCAATTTAGGGCAAGGTTAGTTTCTTTGCATCGTTCTAAGACTTTTTTGAGGTTTTCTAAACATCTATCGAAGGAATCGCCGAACACGGAGAAATTGTCCATGAATACCTCCATAATGCTTTCTACGTACTTGTAAAATATTGCGAGCATACATCGCTGGAATGTAGCTGGCGCATTGCATAATCCAAACGGCATTCTTCGGTACGCGAATGTGCGGAAGGGACAAGTAAACGTAGTTTTCTCTTGGTCCTCGGGAGAGATGGGTATTTGAAAGTACCCCGAGAGGCCATAGAGAAAACAATAAAAGCTATGGCCGGAGAGACGTTCTAAAATCTGGTCGATAAACGGTAAAGGAAAGTGGTCCTTGCGGGTGGCGTCATTGATGACTACTTTTTAGTCATCCTTTTTTGGGAAATTTAGAAGCTTAAATTTCTAAGTATTATTATAATTTTATGTTGTTGTATGCTGATAGTCCGTTTCGTAATGGTATTTTCTAGCTTTCAATTTATGAAGCATGTCTTGTATGCTTATATTTTGACTTTTTTTTGTATATATTATTGTCACTAACATCTTCCCTTATTTTTGCAGGATTTTACAAGTTTTGCTATTACACGCCCCATGGTCACGCCCTCCTAGGGCGTGTACCAAGGGCGTGTAACCTAGTGGAATGAAGCCGCCGGTCCGAAGTCAATCTCCACCAGAAACTAGCTGTCACGCCCACTGACACGCCCACTGACACGCCCTCCAGGGGCGTGCCTGACAGGCGTGACCCGCCAAGTCCCGAGAAGTCAGTACCGAGCTCAATTTCAACGCACCGAATCCGACACGCCCCATGGTCACGCCCTCCAGGGGCGTGTTCGATGGGCGTGTAACTCAACAACCACGCCAGAATTAAATGCCAACGCTCCAGATGTCGCACCGAATCAGACACGCCCTATGGTCACGCCCTCCATGGGCGTGTCATAGGGCGTGACCCAGCCCGAAAAAATTCTATAAATAGGGATCATCTTCTAGTGTTTTGGGGGGGGGAGAGAGATTAGAGAAGAAGAAGTGCTGCTATTTTAGTGTTTATGTCTTAAGCTTGTCTCTTCCTTTTTTACTTCAAGTAATTGAGTTTCTTTTCATGCAAGCCTTTTTCGCATTTCTGTACTTCCTTTTTACAACATTTGTAATCATTGTAGAATGTGTTCTTATAGTATCTGTGTGCCCTACTTGTGATTCCTCCACATTACGAAATAAAATAGTTCGCTATTCTCTTTCCCTTCTACTCGGTGTTATTTTCCATACTATTAATATGATCTTCATTTTCTATACCATGAATAACTAAATCCTCCTTGTACTCGATCTTGATGATCTGAGGTTTGAGTGATTAAGTTATGATGCTTTAATTTTACCTTTCCTTTTTAGGGGTTTAATCTTGAATTGCTCTTGAATTCTTTTGGGATGGAGATATATCATCGATGTATACTCTCCGCCTTAGCTTTCATACTTGGCAAGCCGAAAGGCCGATAGTTTGAAGTGAGCACTCAAGAGGAAAGGGATTTGTATGCACCCCTCGAGTGAGGCAGACATTCAAATCCCCCGGATTGGAGTAAAATCTAATAGTGGGGTTCACCGCGTAAAGCGAGCTTTAGGTCTCTGATTCAGACGAAAGTCGGTCGGACCTTCCTAAACTCAGTCGGACACGACTTCGAGAGAAGCGTGTTTAAGCTTAAGGAACCTCCACGGTCAAGAAACTCTTCCCTATTAAGTTTAGGCTTTTATCGCATTTCTTTATTACTCTGGCCGAGGTGATTCTTGATCGAGTACATTTCCATCCCTTTGTCGTAGTTCTTTAACACTTTATCGTAATCGCCTCTAATAGTTCTTTAACTTAATGTTGTGGTTCTCTTTCTAGCGATTAACTATATTTCCTTTCTTAATTGCAAGTTCCTTTTTAGCCCTCAAGATTTTCCTTTGATAAAATAATAGTCTTCGTGTGAGTAAGTGTATTCAGCAGTACCCGGATTTCAATACGACACTTGTGTCCCCTAGCTACAATTCGATAGGTATACTTGCCTAGATGGATTGCTAGTTCGGTTGCTTTTATTTTCTTCACGATTAGTAGACACCAAGTTTTTGGCGCCGTTGCCGGGGAATCAGCTCTTGTTGATATATTGAAAACACAAATCTATTACTTTTATCTTCCTTATTGCAAACCAAAAAGAAAAAAAAATCGCTTTAAAAAAAATAGTAATAATAATAATAAATATAATCATTTTCAATAGATACCCACATCACAAGTTTCCTACACCAACAAAATCCTCTCAAAAAGGGCAATGCGGTTTTAAGTGCCGCTATCTTGTCTAGTACCTTGCGAACCCTTCATCGGGTAGTCCTTGGGAAGTTTGGGAGCTAAAACAAAAAAATATATATATACTTAAAAAAAAACAACAAAATATTAATAATAATAAACAATACTTCTCTCTTTCTTCTTCCAGTGCATGACCCGGGGAAGTCCGTCAGTTATTTTGGACTTGGACCACGAAATCGAGCGTACTCTTCGGAGAAGATTGCGATTTCAAGGCCCGACTCTTCAAATACCGGTCGAACATTCCGATTCATATTCTACCTTAAGAATGGACAATCCCAACCAAGAGGAAGTCTTGCAAAGACCCAACCAAGAGGAAGTCGTGCAAAGGACTATGTCCCATTATGCAAGACCAAACCTGGAGGGTACAGAATCTAGCATAGTTCGTCCCGCTATTGCGAATAATAACTTCGAGCTTAAGCCTAGCATCATTCAAATGGTGCAGCAATATGTACAGTTCGACGGATCGCAAGATGAAGATCCGAACTTGCATATTGCTAATTTTCTTGAAATCTGTGACACCTTCAAGATTAATGGTGTCTCAGACGATGCGATAAGGCTAAGACTCTTCCCATTCTCCTTAAGGACTAAAGCCAAACAGTGGTTGAGTTCTCTTCCAAGAGGATCAATCACTACTTGGAATATTTTAACTGAAAAATTTCTTTCTCGTTATTTTCCCCCCGCCAAAACTGCTAAGTTTCGAAATGATATAACTTCATATTCTCAAATTGATTCTGAAACCCTCTATGACACTTGGGAGAGGTTCAAAGAACTTTTGAGAAGATGCCCACATCATGCTCTGCCTGTATGGTTGCAGGTTCAGACATTCTATAATGGGCTAAACCAAGTGACTAAGCAAATGATAGATGCCGCTTCCGCTGGTTCTTTAGACCGCAAAACTCCGGAAGCCGCTCTTGAGCTTATCGATGACATGGCGATGAACACTTATCAGTGGAATTCGTCCAGGTCTCGCCCATCTAAACCTGCAGGTATCTATGAAGTGGATTCGGTGACGCAACTGGCGATGCAAGTGGAAATGCTCAACAAGAAGATCTCGGAGATGACTGCTCCCTCCACCGCTAAGGTATATGAAAATGCTGCTGCTGCCGAGCAGGTGGATTATCTGGGGAACATACCCAGGCCTGCTCAAAATATCTCTGCGAATAATTTTTCTGCTTTTTCGAATTTTTCTTCTCCCCCTGGTTTTTCTGCTTCGTCGAACACTTATCATCCCGGATGGCGTAACCATCCTAATTTTTCTTGGAGTAATAATGCTAACGTAATACGCCCACCGCACGATTTCACACCGCCACCACCACCGCAACAAAATTTTCAAAAACCTTCCCCTTTGGAAGAGATCCTCGCTAAATATATAAGCTCGAACGATGCCACTATTAGAAATTTAACAGGATCCATGAAAAACTTAGAAAATCAAGTTGGCCAACTCGCCAAGGCCTTTTCCGAGAGACCACCTGGAACTCTTCCCTCGAACACTGAGCCTAACCCAAGGGAGCACGCAAATGCGATTTCCCTTCGGAGCGGTAAAGTTGTTAACGAGCCCACCACAAGGGAAGAGCCAAGGGTGAGTATCCCTCCTGTTCTTACCCCCACGGAAATTGATAACTTAAATCTTGAAAAAGACAAATCTATTTTTGAAAAAGAAAAGGATAGCTCTATTATTTCTAATTCTGAAAAAGACAAAAATGATTTTCAAAATGATGCTCCGATTATTATAAATGAATTCCCGCCACCTCCTTATCCGGCTAGACTTAGGCAAGAAAAACTAGATAATCAATATCAACGCTTTCTTGAAATATTTAAACAAATTCATATTAATTTGCCATTTCATGAAGCGATTAGCCAAATGCCTAAGTACGCTAAATATCTTAAAGATTTATTAACGAACAAAAAGAAATTGGAAAATCTTTCTTATGTAACATTGAATGAAGAATGCTCGGCAGTCATTAAAAATTCAAATCTTCCGAAAAAGATAAATGACCCGGGTAGCTTTTCAATTCCTTGCGTCTTCGGTGATTTATTCGTTAAACATGCGCTAACGGATCTAGGAGCGAGCATCAATTTGATGCCTTTTTCCTTATTTAAAAAGCTAGGTTTAGGCACTCTCAGCCCGACGCGCATGAGTATTCAGTTAGCTGATAGGTCAATATAGTATCCACTAGGTATCGTTGAGGACGTGTTAGTAAAGGTCGACAAATTCATCTTCCCGGTGGATTTTGTCATTCTTGATATTGAAGAGGACGTCGAGGTTCCTCTTATCCTTGGACGACCTTTTCTCGCCACCTCTCGAGCAGTTATTGACGTTAGTAATGGAAAGTTGTTTTTGCGAGTGGGGGATGATGAGGTCACATTTTCTATTAATAACTCGATGAAAAATTCTTTACAAAATGATGACTCGTGCTTCTTTATCGATGTTTTAAATGAAGATTCTTCCCTTCCCCTTTCTAACATCTCCTCTAATGAATTTTCCTCTTCCTTTTCTGAAATTTCTTCAAATGTTTTTGAAAGTACGGTGATGTCAATACAAGAAAATTTTGAAAATGAGTCTATTTTTGGTAGGAAAAACTATGAAAAACTTATTTTTGAAAATGAAAAAGTCTTAAAAAATTCTTATGAGGAACCACCCAACTTAGAACTCAAACCCCTTCCCGAACATCTTAAATATGCCTTTCTTGCAAAAGATTCAAAATTGCCCGTTATAATCTCAGCTTTTCTTTCCCAATCCGAAAACGATCAGTTGATCGACCTACTACAAAAGCATCGCCGAGCCATAGCATGGCAAATTTGTGATATTCCTGGCATAAGCCCCTCTTTCTGCACGCACAAAATATTTTTTGACAATAATCCTAAGGGTGTAGTCCAACCACAACGTCGTCTTAATCCAAAAATGAAAGAGGTTGTGAAGGGAGAGGTGCTTAAGTTATTAGATGCCGGGATAATCTATCCTATTTCCGATAGTCAGTGGGTAAGTCCAGTTCAGGTTGTCCCTAAGAAGGGTGGGATCACGGTAGTGCCAAACGAAAACAACGATCTAGTTCCAACTAGGACGATAACAGGATGGAGGATGTGCATCGATTACTGTAAACTAAACGATGCCACTCGAAAAGATCACTTCCCCCTCCCCTTTATCGATCAAATTCTAGAACGTTTGTCCGGGCACAATTTTTATTGCTTCCTCGACGGTCTCTCGGGATACTTTCAAATCCCTATCGCACCCGAGGACCAAGAGAAGACGACATTCACTTGCCCCTTCGGAACCTTTGCTTATCGTAGAATGCCTTTCGGATTGTGCAACGCACCCGCCACCTTTCAGCGGTATATGCTTGCCATTTTTGATAAATATGTAGAAAATATTATGGAAGTTTTTATGGACGACTTTTCCGTTTTTGGCAACTCTTTCGAATTATGTTTAGAAAATTTAGGAAAAGTTTTAAAACGCTGCGAGGAGACAAATTTAGTCTTAAATTGGGAGAAGTGCCACTTTATGGTACGTGAGGGTTTAGTCCTTGGCCACAACATTTCCGCTAGGGGGATTGAAGTGGACAAGACAAAAATTGAAATAATTGAAAAGCTGCCGCCACCCACAACCGTTAAAGCGATTAGAAGTTTTTTAGGTCATGCGGGTTTTTATCGTAGATTTATTAAAGACTTTTCAAAAATCACTAAACCTCTCACCCACTTGCTCGAAAAAGACACTCCTTTTATTGTTGATAAATCTTGTCTCGAGGCCTTTGAATTAATAAAATCAAAACTTATAAACGCCCCTATTATGATCGCCCCAGTTTGGGATTTACCATTCGAAATTATGTGTGATGCGAGTAATCATGCGGTAGGTGCAGTTTTAGGTCAACGAATTGATAAGAACTTTCATCCGATTTTCTGCGCTAGTAAAACTCTCACTTCTGCGCAAGAAAACTACACTACGACGGAGAAAGAGCTCTTAGCAGTTATTTTCGCTTTTGGTAAATTCCGACCGTATGTCACTCTTTCTAAAGTTATTGTTTTCACGGATCACTCCGCTTTGAAATACCTCCTTTCTAAACCGGATGCCAAGCCGCGTCTTATCCGTTGGATCCTCTTACTTCAAGAATTCGACTTGGAGATTCGGGATAAGAAAGGAGCGGAAAACTTAGCAGCTGATCATCTCTCGCGTCTTGAAAATCCCAAACTTGATTTTTTAAATGAAACTTCTATAAATGACTCTTTTCCGGATGAACGCCTTTTTAATATTTCCTCATCTCCTACCCCCTGGTTTGCCGATCTGGCCAATTATCTTGTGGCCCGGGTCCTTCCAAAAGAATACTCCACTCACCAAAAGAAGAAATTCTTTTCGGAGTTAAAGTATTATTTTTGGGAAGACCCATTTCTATTTCGCATTTGTGCGGACCAGGTGGTAAGGAGATGTGTTTCGCAGGAAGAGGGTCACCAAATTTTAAAACATGTTCATGAAGGTCCGACTGGCGGGCATTATCAAGCAAACCGCACCGCCCACAAAGTTCTTAGTGCTGGCTTCTATTGGCCAAGCATATTTAAAGTTGCACAAACCTTTGTGGGTGGATGTGATCGATGCCAGCGGACTGGAAATCTCTCACATAAAAATGAAATGGAACAAAACTATTTTCTCGAGTGCGAGGTTTTTGATTTGTGGGGCATCGACTTTGTTGGCCCGTTTCCTTCAAGTTTAGGTAATAAATATATTTTAGTAGCGGTAGATTACGTTTCTAGATGGGCAGAGGCCCAAGCTCTGCCAACTAATGATGCTCGTGTTGTTATCAATTTTCTAAAAAAAATTGTTTTCTCGCTTTGGATTCCCTCGAGCGATCGTTAGTGATAGGGGAAGCCATTTTTGCAACACCCAACTCACTAAAGCATTAACAAAATATGGTGTCACGCATAAATTGTCAACTGCTTATCACCCCCAAACTAACGGTCAGGTCGAGGTAGTCAATCGCGAACTAAAAAGAATTTTGGAAAAAACTGTTTCTACTTCTCGTAAGGATTGGTCCCTAAAATTAGACGATGCTCTTTGGGCTTATCGGACAGCGTACAAGACTGCCATCAGTTGTACTCCTTTCCGATTGGTCTATGGAAAGTCGTGTCACCTTCGGGTAGAAGTAGAGCACCGAGCGTATTGGGCATTAAAGTTTTTCAATTTCGATCCGCATTCGGTAGGCGAGCATAGAAAACATCAATTAAATGAACTCGATGAGTGGAGAGCGTATGCATATGAAAATAATCGAATTTATAAAGAACGCACAAAATTATATCACGATAAGAACCTGCGCCACCCTAAAACGTTTACACCCGGTGATCAGGTTCTTCTTTTTAATTCACGTTTACATCTCTTCCCGGGAAAGCTTAAATCTCGATGGTCCGGACCATTCACGGTCAAGGATGTTTTTCCTTACGGCACTGTGCTACTTTCACACCCCGATAAGGGGGACTTCAAAGTTAATGGCCATAGACTCAAACGCTACTTCTCTAATGATTCTGTGACTCCTGCAAAGGAGAATCTTCTCTTTGATTCTTAGTTATTATTATTTCTGATGGACATTTTTTTTCTTCTGTGATGGACATGTTTACTTTTATTTTTGGACTTCTTATTATTATACTCTTTTATTTGAATGGTTGTAATAATAAAAACATTATCGGGCAATCTACCCATGGACTCTATTTCTTTTTGCTTTTATTTTTGCTCTTCCTACCGGAGGCACATCAAGTCCATGATCGTGGTCCCCGCTCCACCATTGCTGATATCAGATGGATCAGGTCATACCTGCTGACGATCAAGTACTCCAAAAAGCAAGCATGGGGGAGCGACATCCGCCTTCATCTCACGAACCCGGGGAAGTCCTGTTCCTTTTCCTTATTTATTTTTCTGCATTTTTCTTTTTCTCTTCTTCTCAGTCCCCTTCTTTTTCTTTATGTTTTCTTCATTGAGGGCAATGAAGAATTTAAGTATGGGGGGGTCTAGTTTCTTTTTGCCTTTCTTTCTATTTCTTATTTAAAAAAAAATAAAAAATTTTTTATGTCGTCTAAATCTAAAAATCCAAAAAAAAACTATAAAATATAAAACCCAAAAAAATTAGAAAAAACAAAAAGATCAAAAAATTTTTGTGCTTAAAATCGATTTGAAAAACAAAACCTAAAATTATTTTCTATCTTTATTTTCATGTTGCTTCTAGTGAAGTGTAGGCCCATGCGGTTTTTGTAGTTCTATATAGATTACTTTGAAAATGGTTTTCTAAACCTATCATTTTAACATAGTTTAGTTCTACTAGTTTCTTTTTTTTAAAATATAGGCATCCGGTTTTTAAGTTATAAGCTAGCAATATGTAGTTATGTCTTTTTATTCGGTTAGTTACTTACGAATGGTTGCTAGGTATCATTAGTTCTTTTTCATTTGCGGGGTAGTCTTTCTTGGTGTCTAGAACTTGTACCAAGCTACTCTCGAAGCATTTGCGCCGTTTTTATGTTCTTTAGAAATGATTTAGGCCACCATTTGAATAGTTTGAGCTTTTTTTGCCCACCGAAAACATAACCCTTGCAAAACAATTTTGGGCCTTTTCCTTATTTTCATTGTTTTTAGCTCCACCTTTCATTTCATCTTGTTCACCAAAGCCAAATGCCCGTCCTAATTTTTGCACTATAACCTTGAGCTTAAAAATTATTTTTGTGGGAGGGGTATTATATTATTTTGGAAATGAAAAGGACAATTATAAAGCTTATTTTTGGAGTTCCCTTATCGATTGTTATTCAAAAAGTGAGAAAAAAATATATCATTACCAAATCAAAAAGAAAAAATGAATGCAAAAAGTTTATGGTTGGCCAAGTTTAGAAAAGAAAAATTTTCATGGTCTTGTTTTTGTAGTTTCATATTGGAGAAATGACATACTTGTTATTTCTCAATTTTTATGTTTTTGGTTATTTTTGAGCTCATCTTGGTTTAGTGCCTAAAACCTTCATGTTTACCTTTGAATCCACTTCCTAATTATTTACCTAAGCCAAGTTTAATGCCTAGTAGAAGTCCTAATGATCTTAGAACTTAATTTCGCGTAGTGGAGAAAGTGTGAACGTACAAGCCTATGGCCACCATCATTGATGGATTTCTTTGGAGGTTATCTTGGAGTGTTTTAGGGTTAATGTTTATCTAGCAACCTAGTAGTTTGTTAATGCGCCGTTTATTTAGAACTTCTACTTTTGTTTTCCTTATTTTCATTTATTTTGGATGCCTTGTTTTTAAGATTTAGAAATTAGTAGACTTCTCTTATGTTTTAATGAGATTTTTAGGCTTTCCCTTTCAAATCTTCTATTGTGCACTTCTCACCCCACTAGTTGATAATATGAATACTAGGATAGTTTAATTTTCCATGTTTTGTTTTTCTTAATTATGAAACCTAAATTAGCTTTGTTTAATTTCTATTTCCTTCCCTAGTTTTCATTTTTTATTTGCTTGAGGGCAAGCAAATGTCTAAGCATGGGGGTGTTTGATGACTACTTTTTAGTCATCCTTTTTTGGGTAATTTAGTAGCTTAAATTTCTAAGTATTATTATAATTTTATGTTGTTGTATGCTGATAGTCCGTTTCGTAATGGTATTTTCTAGCTTTCAATTTACGAAGCATGTCTTGTATGCTTATATTTTGACTTTTTTTTGTATATATTATTGTCACTAACATCTTCCCTTATTTTTGCAGGATTTTACAAGTTTTGCTGTTACACGCCCCATGGTCACGCCCTCCTAGGGCGTGTACCAAGGGCGTGTAACCTAGTGGAATGAAGCCGCCGGTCCGAAGTCAATCTCCACCAGAAACTAGCTGTCACGCCCACTGACACGCCCACTGACACGCCCTCCAGGGGCGTGTCTGACAGGCGTGACCCGCCAAGTCCCGAGAAGTCAGTACCGAGATCAATTTCAACGCACCGAATCCGACACGCCCCATGGTCACGCCCTCCAGGGGCGTGTTCGATGGGCGTGTAACTCAACAACCACGCCAGAATTAAATGCCAACGCTCCAGATGTTGCACCGAATCAGACACGCCCTATGGTCACGCCCTCCATGGGCGTGTCATAGGGCGTGACCCAGCCCGAAAAAATTCTATAAATAGGGATCATCTTCTAGTGTTTTGGGGGGGGGGGTGGAGAGAGATTAGAGAAGAAGAAGTGCTGCTATTTTAGTGTTTATGTCTTAAGCTTGTCTCTTCCTTTTTTACTTCAAGTAATTGAGTTTCTTTTCATGCAAGCCTTTTTCGCATTTCTGTACTTCCTTTTTACAACATTTGTAATCATTGTAGAATGTGTTCTTATAGTATCTGTGTGCCCTACTTGTGATTCCTCCACATTACGAAATAAAATAGTTCGCTATTCTCTTTCCCTTCTACTCGGTGTTATTTTCCATACTATTAATATGATCTTCATTTTCTATACCATGAATAACTAAATCCTCCTTGTACTCGATCTTGATGATCTGAGGTTTGAGTTATTAAGTTATGATGCTTTAATTTTACCTTTCCTTTTTAGGGGTTTAATCTTGAATTGCTCTTGAATTCTTTTGGGATGGAGATATATCATCGATGTATACTCTCCGCCTTAGCTTTCATACTTGGCAAGCCGAAAGGCCGATAGTTTGAAGTGAGCACTCAAGAGGAAAGGGATTTGTATGCACCCCTCGAGAGAGGCAGACATTCAAATCCCCCAGATTGGAGTAAAATCTAATAGTGGGGTTCACCGCGTAAAGCAAGCTTTAGGCCTCTAATTCAGACGAAAGTCGGTCGGACCTTCCTAAACTCAGTCGGACACGACTTCGAGAGAAGCGTGTTTAAGCTTAAGGAACCTCCACGGTCAAGAAACTCTTCCCTATTAAGTTTAGGCTTTTATCGCATTTCTTTATTACTCTGGCCGAGGTGATTCTTGATCGAGTACATTTCCATCCCTTTGTCGTAGTTCTTTAACACTTTATCGTAATCGCCTCTAATAGTTCTTTAACTTAATGCAGTGGTTCTCTTTCTAGCGATTAACTATATTTCCTTTCTTAATTGCAAGTTCCTTTTTAGCCCTCAAGATTTTCCTTTGATAAAATAATAGTCTTCGTGTGAGTAAGTGTATTCAGCAGTACCCGGATTTCAATACGACACTTGTGTCCCCTAGCTACAATTCGATAGGTATACTTGCCTAGATGGATTGCTAGTTCGGTTGCTTTTATTTTCTTCACGATTAGTAGACACCAGTCATTTAACTTACGGTAATCTATGCACATACGCCAACCCGTCACCGTCCGTGTCGGGATTAATTCATGTTGGGTCCGGCGTTTCTTCACTTGACCCGTGGCGCTCTGCTACTTATATAAAAAATTAAGTAGCGCCCTCTCCAACAGTCCGGGCTTTTGGTGCAGTTGGGTATGCGCTTGATCCTTCAATTGGTATCAGAGGAGTTCACGGGTTCAAGACCGAGGGGGCGCTATTAAATCCTGATTTTTCCCTTCTACCTGTGTGGGTCCGGTGGGTCAGGCAACCGTGGACATGTGATAACCCCACCTCTGAGCCGTGTGGGCCATGTGGTAACCCCACCTCTGAGCCGACGGGTTGTGCTGGACGCCGGGGGGGGGATTGTTGGGTCCGGCGTTCCTTCACTTGACCCGTGGCGCTCTGCTACTTATATAAAAAATTAAGTAGCGCCCTCTCCAACAGTCCGGGCTTTTGGTGCAGTTGGGTATGCGCTTGATCCTTCAAATTCATTATTCTCATTACTAACTACGGTTATCCCTCCCTTCTTTGAAACTACCTGAACGGGGCTAACCCACTTACTATCCGAAATAGGGTAGATAATTCCTGCGTCTAATAGTTTCATAACCTCGCCCTTAATTACTTCTTTCATGTTTGGGTTTATACGGCGCTGAGGTTGGATAGAGTTACGCAAATTATCTTCCATTAAAATTTTATGGGTACAGAAAGATGGGCTTATGCCCTTGATATCAGAAATTTGCCAAGCAATAGCCCGACGATGCTTACGTAGAACTAGAAGAAGTTTATCGTTTTGCGTATCCGTGAGGTAGGCCGAAACAATAACTGGTAACTTGGAATCTTTTTCTAAGAAAACATACTTAAGGTGTTCGGGAAGTTCTTTAAGTTCTAGGGTAGGGGGTTCTGCATAAGAGGATTTTGAGATTCTTTCTTTTTCAAAAATAATATCTTCATAAACTTTGTTATAAGGAACGTAATAAGGGGTGGGGCTAGCAGCCAAGACGGCTTCTTTTAGCGATTCAGTTGGAAGAAAAGAGGAAGAACAAAAATCAGAAAATTCTTTTTCAAACTCAGAAAGACAATAAGAAGATTCATCACTTCCTTGCAGTGATTCCATTGTAAGAGAAGAGGAGCAAAAAGTAGAAAATTCTTTTTCAAAGTCGGAGAGGCAGTAGGAAGAATCATCACTCACGGCGTCTACGAAAAAACATGAGTCATCGTTCGCTAAGGTGTTCTTCATCGAAGGGGTGATAGAAAATGTGACTTCGTCGTTGCCTACTAGAAGAAAGAGCTTACCATTGCTTACGTCAATGATGGCTCGGGAGGTGGCAAGGAAGGGTAGGCCAAGGATCAGGGGAACCTCGACGTCTTCTTCGATGTCCAAAATGACAAAGTCCACCAGGAAGATGAACTTGTCGACTTTCACTAGAACGTCCTCCACTATTCCTAACGGGTACTTGACAGATCTATCGGCTAGCTGGATACTCATACGCGTGGGGTTAAGGCTACCAATCCCTAACTTTTTGAACAACGAAAAGGGCATCAGGTTTATACTCGCGCCTAAGTCGGCTAACGCGTGTTTAACAAAAAGATCACCGAAGACACACGGGATAGAGAAACTACCCGGGTCACTGATTTTCTTCGGCAAACCGTTTGTTAAAACGGCGGAGCACTCGACGTTTAGCGTGACGTGCGAAAGATTCTCTAACTTCTTTTTGTTTGTGAGGAGGTCTTTAAGATATTTGGCGTATTTCGGCATCTGCGAAATAGCCTCGTGAAAGGGAAGATTAATATGGATTTGTTTGAAGATTTCTATGAAGCGGGAGTACTGATCATCTTGACGTTGTCTATTAAGTTCAGAGGGGTATGGAGGAGTTGAATTATTTTTGAAGATGGGTGGTGGAGTGAGATTATTTTCTAAAGCAGGGGTGATTACTTCTTCAGCAGATGGCGGAATTTTTAAAACGGGAGCGGAGCTTTGATTTTTAAAGGCGGGAGCGGAGCTTGCCTCGGGCTCTTCACTTACCATACCGGAGACTTGCTTCCCACTCCGAAGAGTTATAGCTTTCGCTTGCTCTCTCGGGTTGGGTTCGGTATTGGAAGGAAGAGACCCTGCGGGTCGCTTAGAAATTATTTTCGCGAGCTGTCCTACCTGATTTTCTAAACTTTTTACGCTTCCGGTTAAAGTTCTTATGGTAGCGTCATTTGTGGTGATATATTTAGAAAGTAATTCCTCCAAGCTTGGAGGTTTTGGGTAATTTTGAAGAGGTGGTGGTGGTGGTGGTGCAGAAAAATCGTTTTGCGGAGGTGGGCGCATCGCATTCGATGGATTACTCAATGAAAAGTTCGGGTGATTTCTTAAAGCGGGGTTATAATTATTCGGAAAATCAAAACCAGGCGGATGAAAATTCACAGAAGAAAAATTATTAAAAGCAGTTCTAGGCATATTATTAACATAATCTAAATGTTCTGGAGTAGGGGTTGCAGATTCCCATACCTGAGGGGCGGAGGCAGCAGTCATCTCCGTTATCTTTTTGCTTAGGATTTCTACTTGCAGAGCGAGCTGGGAGACGTTGTCCACTTCATAGATACCTGCAGGCTTGTTCGGGCGGGACCTAGGCACATTCCACTGATAAGTGTTCATAGCCATGTCCTCAAAAAGCTCAAGAGCGGCTTCCGGGGTCTTATGATTTAAAGTACCGCCAGAAGCTGCGTCTATCATTTGCTTCATGCTTTGATTTAGCCCATTATAAAACGTCTGCACTTGTAACCATACAGGCAGCGCGTGATTTGGGCATCGTCTTAATAATTCTTTAAATCTCTCCCAGGTTTTGTATAGGGTTTCAGAGTCTATTTGTCCGAAGGCAGAGATGTCGTTCCTAAGTTTTGCAGTTTTAGCTCGCGGAAAATACTTCGCCAAAAATTTTTCAGTTAATTCATTCCTAGTGGTTATGCTATTTTTTGGAAGTGTGTTCAGCCACTGCTTAGCTTTAGTTCTTAGAGAGAAGGGGAAGAGTCTCAGCCTGATCGCATCATTTATGACACCATTTATCTTGAAGGTGTCACAAATTTCAAGAAAGCTAGCTATATGTGCGTTCGGATCTTCATCTTAAAGTCCGTCAAATTGCACATATTGCTGCACCATTTGAATTATGCTAGGCTTTAGTTTGAAGTTATTATTTGCTATAGCAGGGCGGACTATACTTGATTCTGTTCCCTCGAGGTTCGGTCGTGCATAATAGGACATAGTCCTTTGCACGACCTCATCTACGTTGGGTTCTTCCATTCTTAAAGTAGCAAATGACTCGGAGTCCTCAACCGGCACTTGGATAGTAGGACCTTGAAATCGCGATCTTCTCCGAAGAGTACGCTCAATTTCGTGGTCCAAGTCCAAAATAACCGACGGACTCCCGCGGGTCATGCACTAAAAGAACAGAAAAGAAGAAGAGGAAGAGAAAAAGGATAAACTAGAAAAAAGATTAGAAATTTTTTTTTCTTTTTGAAATAGATTTTTTTCTTTTATATAGATTAACTCCCGAACTTCCCAAGGACTACCCCGTGAAGGGTTCGCAAGGTACTAGACAAGACAGTGGCGCTTAAAGGCCTTTTCCCTTTTCGAGAGAATTAGGTGGCGTAGAAAAATTGTGAGGTTGGTTTCTATTAAGAGCGGTGATAAAATTTTTTGGATTTTTAAAATTTTAAAGAAAGAGGATGAGAAAGAGAAGAGGTAAAATTAATAGGTTCGTGTTTTCAAAATATCAACGGAAGTTGGCTCCCCGGCAACGGCGCCAAAAACTTATTGCGCGCTAGGGTTCGAAGAAAATAAACGCAACCGAACTAGCAACCCGATGAGGCAAGTATACCTATCGAATTGTATCAAGGGGACACAAGTGTCGTATTGAAATCCGGGAACTGTTGGCTAAGCTTACTCACACGAACGCTATTATCTTATCGACGGAAAAACTAGGATTTTAGAAAATCTAGGTGCAAGGGAGGAATTAAAGCTAACTAGAAAGAGAACTACCGCAATTAAGTTAAGCTATTAAGCAAAGAACTATGCTAGAAAGGAAACTACTGCAGTTAATTAAAGAGCACAAGATAGGTGATTACTACGAAAGGTAGAAAATTTGAAATGGAAATGCACTCAATCAAGATTCACCTCGGCTAAAGACGATTAAGAAAATGCGATAAAAATCTGAACTTAATAGGATAAAGGTCCTTGACCGTGGAGGTTCGTAAAGCTTGAACACGCTTCTCTCGAAGTCGTGCCCAACTGAGTTTAGGAAGGTCCGACCGAATCTCGTCTAAATCGGAGGCCTAAAACTCGCTTTACGCGGTGAACCCCACTATTGGATTTTACTCCAATCCGGGAGATTTGGACGTCTGCCTCTCTCGAGGGGTGCGTACAACTCCCTTTACTCTTCAATGCTCACTTCATTCTTTCGGCCTCTCGGCTAGCCCAGAATGAAAGCAAAGGCAGAGAGTATATATCGAAAATATACCTCCAACCCGTGATTAATCAAGAGTAATTCAAGGCCCTAAACTAAAAAGAAAAGATTAATTAAAACATCATAACATAATCGCTCTAACCTCGGATCATCAAGATCGAGTACAAGGAGGATTAGTTAATCATAATGGAGTGGAGGAGGGGAGATGAGTAGAAAAGCATATAATGGAACACAAGTAAAGGAAGAACACTTTTATTAATGAAAAAAGGCAAGTTACACTATTGAAATTGAAATTACAAGTGCATGAAAATTAAATCCTATTCTAGCCCTACAATTAGCACTAAGCAAGAGCAAAGATTACAATAAAAGCTAGAACAAACTAAGATTAAACTAGGGTTAAACAAAAATTACAAAGAGAGGGAGAGAGAGAGAGAGAGAGAAAGCATAAAAAGACTCAAGAACCAAAGGGGCAGCACCTCCCCCACTCAACCAAAGCTTGCTGAAATGGAGAGGGGGGGTCTCAATTTATAGAAATTTTTCTCGGGTTGGTCACACCCTCCGACACGCCCTAGGGGGGGCGTGTCAGGGGGCGTGACAGTACTATGTTGACCTCGGGCTCTGGATTCTAGCGGGAGGGATGATTGCTTCGGTACGTCGGTGGTCACGCCCTAGGTCACGTCCGTGACAGGGGGGCGTGATAGGCACGTCATGTCCAATTCATTGGTCGGAAATCCGTCAGTCGTCGAAAAGTTGATGTCACGCCCCAGGTCTTGCCCGTTACGGGGGGCGTGACGGTACTGTTTGCGTGCTGTGGCGGAACGGCATTTAATGCGGCGGCAGGCTTTGAGGCAGAGGGCGACACGCCCATGGTCACGCCTGGTGACACGCCCAGTGAGGGCGTGTCAGGGGGCGTGACAGCGGTTTTGACCATTTTCTGTCCCTTCCAGCAGGAGTCCTCGGGATCTGGTGACACGCCCTAGGTCACGCCCAGGGAGGGCGTGACAGGGGGGCGTGACAGGTCATTTTGGCCAATTTTCTGGAAACCTGCAAAAAGACAAGAAAAAGTCAGTGGCAATAATATTTACATTAAAATGATACAAATAAACTAATAATAGACATACTTTGTACAATATAAAATAGAAAATACGATAATAGTTTAGGCTACAAAACGTATTATCAGTCAGTCCTAGGTCGTTGGCTACCAGTCAGGGGGCGGGGCTTGAGAGAAGCACGTGTTGGCTGCACCCCTGTTTTGAACATTGGTTGAGGTTAATTTTGGCTCCAACAGAAGCGACATCACTCAGCTTTCGCGACGCTAAATCCGGGGAAGTACCTATTTTTCAATTATGTACTTTCATTTCTGTTTTAATTTCTCTCTCTCATTCCCCTCCTTTCTCCATTGGGAACAATGTCCATTTTAAGCTTGTGGGAGGATTTCCTCCTTTTTGCTAGTTGTGTATATTTTAAAAAAATCCAAAAAAAGTGAATATCTTAAAAATCCTAAAAAATAGAAAATATTTCAAAATTAGAAAATGTGCTATTTATTTTTACATTAATAATTTAAAATGATTTTTGTATTTCAATAGTATGCCTTGCATTTTGTTTTGTTTTTCCCAAAATAACAAATAAACAACTTAGCTAACTAAAATTTCTCTAATCGATCTTTTTAATTATCTTTCACAAGTAAAATATTAGCCATACTGTGTTTCAAATTCACAGTAGCACGTTAATGTGAAACGTTTTTTCTGAAAATCGCATTTTTATTATGGTTTTCGTTCTTTATCTTCTTTACTTCTAAAAAATATTTCATCCAGTATTTTCCGTTTCATTTTTGGATAATTTTTGTAATGTCATCTTTTGATTAGCGTAGTAGAAGTGAACGATCCAAGTCTCCTATTAGTTCTATTTTCAAGATAATTTCATCAATCTTCTTTTATTATCTAGGACTTGCTTTTTGAAAATTTTCAAAACTATTCTTTTGATAAATTTAAAAGCTTGAAAATGATTTAGGTCATTTTTGTTTTTGTTAGAGCCTTCTTGCCAACCTAAAATTTTTACCTCTAGTTAGCCGCTTTTGATCCTTTTTTCAAATTTTAATTGATAGCTCCACTTATCATTTCATCTTCACCAAACCCAAATTTCCCAACCTATCTAATCACACTAACCTTTTTATGTTTCATATAAAAATTTTCATGATTATGATATGTTATTTTGTGATATTTTTGGAGAAATTTTTGAAGAACTATGCTCAAAACTAGTGTTTACTTTTGTTTGGCCAATTTAAAAATGAAAAGGAAAAAATTTAATTATGGCCTTTGTTTTGAAAAGAAAAAAATTGGAAAAGAAAAAGAAAGAAAAATATTTTATTTTTTAAATTATTGAAACTCGTTTTTGTTAGTGTGACTTTTAAGCCTACTTGTTTATCTTTGAATTCCACTATTAATCATAATCCTAAACCAAACATTTCGGTCCTAATAAGTTCTTTTGATTTATGCTTTTGAATTTTATTTAATTGCTATGTAAAGAAGAAAAGTAAATCAGTATTAGTTTTGGATTTAAATTTAGATTTTTAATATCTAAATGATATAGTTATAATGTGTTACTAGGATCTAGTAACAACTCAATGCATTTTTCATTGTTTTGTTTTGTTTAAATATATTTAAAAAACCTTGTTAAAATTTTGGATGATTTATTTTCGTTAGTAATGTTTATAAATTGTAAACTATGTTTAAATAATTATTTTAGGTTTACATTTCACCTTCTCTCTAATAAGAATTTCTCAAAGTACTTGTGTAGGCATAATTAGAACGTTTTTATTAGTCACTTTTTTTGGTTATCTAATTTTTATATCTTTTCTTTGGAACAAGCAAAGCTTAAGCTTACGGGAATTTGATAGTACGTTTTGTAGTCTAAACTATTAGGGTATTTTATGGCTTTTAATTTGCAAATCTTGTCTTGTAAGCTTATATATTGACTTCCTTATGTATATATTATTTCCGCTAATGTTTTCTTCTCTTTTGCAAGTTTTCAGAAATTTCGGCCAAAAATGATCCGCCACGCCACCCCCCCAGACACCCCCTCCCTGGGCGTGTTAGAGGGCGTGTGACTCGATCTCGAGGAAGTCTCCTGCCAGAGCCAACATAACGAGAAAAACCGTTATCACGCCCCCCTGACACGCCTTCCTTTGGAGTGTTACAGGGCGTATCACCCCCATCTTGAAGCCTGCTGCATTTAATGATTTTTAATTGATGTACGCCAATAGTACGGATATGCCCCCCTATATGGGCGTGGCCCTGGGGCATGTTCAACCTTTTTCGACGACAAACAGATTTTCGAACAATGATTGAGACTTGATGTTCCTTACACGCCCCTCCTACATGGGCGTGTCCTAGGCGTGTCCACCGATGTATAGAAGTAATTATCATTCTCGCTAGATTCTAGATCCCGAGGTCAACTATGTGCATGTCACGCCCCCCTAACATGCCCTCCCTGGGCATGACAAAGGGCGTGACCAACCCGAGAATTTTGACTATAAATACAGTGGTAGCCCCCTTTTGTCCAGAATAGTTTTGGTTGGAGAGGGGAGGTGCTGCCCTTTTATTTCTTAGTATTTTTCATTCTTTCTCTCCCTCTTTCTCATTTTGTGTTTTTCTTATCCCTAGCTTAATTAGGGTAAGCTTTTGTTATAGAATTTATATTTGCTTTAGTTGCTAAATGTAATGCAATTTTAGGTTTTTATTCCATGCATGTGTAATCTTTCCTTTCAAGTTGTAGCTATCTTTCAATATTAATATAAAGTGACGTTTGTTTACTTTGTGTTCTTAATGTTCTTCTACTCATCCCTCCTCCTCCACTTCTCCATGACTAACTAATCCTCCTTGTAATCGATCTTGATGATTTGAGGTTCGAGTTGATTAAGTTATGATGCTTTGAATTTTCTTTTTCTTTTTAGGGTTTAGGCCTTCGAATTACTCTTTATTTTTTGTGTTTAGAGTTATATCATCGATATATAATTGTCATTTCTGTTTTCACTCTTAGCTAGCCGAGAGGCTCGTAGTTTGAAGTGAACACTCAAGAGTAAAGAGAGTTGCACGCATCCCTCGAGAGAGGCAGACGTCCAAATCTCCCCGATTGCAGTGAAATCCAATAGTGGGGTTCACCGCGTAATGAGGGCTTTAGGCCTCCGATTTGGAAGAGAATTCGGTCGAACCTTCCTAAACTTAGTTTGGCATGCCTTCGAGAGAAGCGTGTTCAAGATTTAGGAACCTTTATGGTCAAGGACATTTACCCTATTGAGTTAGGTTTTTTATTGCATTTTTAGTCAACTCTTGCCGATGTGATTCTCGATCGAGTTCTTTCCATTTCATTGTTCCAACCCTTCATTGTTATCGTTTTATTATCTCTTTATTTAAATGCAATTAGTTCTCTTTTTTGTGTAATATTACCTTTCTTTAGTTCTTTTTGTTTTCTCTTAGGACCCCCCCCCCCTAAAACCATCCTTCGATAAAATAATAGTTTTCGTGTGAGTAGGTTTACTCAACAGTTCCCGGATTTCAATACGACACTTGTGTCCCCTAGCTACAGTTTGATAGGTATACTTGCCTAGGTTGATTGCAAGTTTGACTCTCTTTTCTCAAGCGAAAAGCGATCACCAGATACCTCAGAAAGCGCAAGAAGACCAAGGAATAAGTAAGCATGCCTTCTGAGGTAACCCCTTGGGTCTATTTATAATTTTTTGAAAATGGTTTGCCAACAGCCAACCTATGCTATTCTAAACAGCTATATGCAATCTAGATTGTCCTGCCAATAGTGTAACTCCTCTGTTTTAAAATGCTATGGGCAGGCTAACGGTGGTAGAATGCTAAAAATACATCATACAACACTATGCCAGTGGCCCTTGAAAACCTCCACTCGCATGGGGTGGCGAGTGATCGATGGTGCTAGCACTTGCCGCCTTCCTATATCCCTGGGAGACTGTTGGCCAAAAATTCCCCACTTACCAACTACCTACCGAGATCCATGGGCGAGTGCGAGTATGCTTCTCCACTCGCCAACTATTCTGCCCCCACCCTACCTCGGCGAGCCGACGGGGCTGCCGAGATCTCATTCAATGCCAATAAAGAGGCATTGAGTGTCTGGGCTTCACTCAATTCCAAGGAAAGAGGCGTCGGGTGAACAAGCCTCACTCAAAGTTGAGATCAAAAGTAATTAGTGAGTTCGCCTCACCCGATGTCGGGGTAGAAGGGGTCGAGTGGACTCGACGCCAACAGAAGGCATCGAGCGGACTCGACGCCAGTGGAAGGCATCGAGTGGACACGATGCCAGGTGCTCGGCTTGCCTTGGACTTTAACATGATGACTTGGCTGGTCTGGCTCCTGTCGATCGCCACTCACCGGATATGGGGTTGTACAATTTTGATTCATCGAATATTGACCTGTATACTCGACAAATTCTGTTTCCTCTGGTTTAATTCCTTTAAGTCCAGTTCGGCGTGGTCTGCAGGTATTGGCTGGTTCAGTACTGTGTATATATATGATATGTATAGTAAACCGAAGATTACGTGATTACGTTTTGACCTAATTGAGAGTGGGATTTATTCTTCCTCCCGACGAAATAGTTACTCCTAAGTTGCGAAAGCCGATCTTGCTGCCAACCTTTCATCAATCTTCTACATCACTAGAAAGTGTTTCCTAAACGTCATCATCGTCATAGGCGCCTCTCCCTTAACGGTTCTAGCAAACAGTAGAGACGTTAAGGGCATGCCTTCTTCCAACCAAGATCATATGGGACAAGAGTCTAAGGGTTCTCTATGCTCGTGTGGATATCCGTCGAGGCGTGGACACTATTTTATGCTCAGAACTCCGGTAGTTTAGATTTGTTGGACTTCTTCGGAGCACCTTGGTTGAGTATTGACTCAATCCCTCAAAGATATAATTTTATTTATAGAAATGTTACTACTTGAAAAATTTTCACCGCTAGATCCGAATCTCTTTTGGGTTTTCTTGTTAGATTATTCCGATGCGCACAAGTGTTGTGATGTATAGCAAAACCCTATATCTTTATGTATACTCTTCGAATTTGTCAAGTGTATCTATCGATAGTCAACGAATTCGTCGAATATATGTCAATACACGGTGAATTCGTCGAGACTTCTCGAATTTAATTCTCGGGATTTATCTTAGTGATATTCGTCAAATATCACTTGGCCTAGACATCGAATGTGTTGAGTTAGCGAGCCGATACTCGTTTAATTAGTCGAATGAACTAGCTGATACTCATCGAATTCGTCGAGTGAACTAGCCGATACTCGTCGAACTCGTCGAGTATCTCTTCAAGAAGGTGTTGAGTTGTTTGTTCAATCTTGCTGGAATTGTCTAAGCATTTTTCATCGAGTTTCGATGTAGTTCAACGAGTATAACGTTATATACTCGACGATACTCGACGAATTATACTTAGGGTTTATTTCTTTTGCTATAAAATTCCGTCACGGCTTAATCCAGACCGCCATATTTAGTCTTCTGCGATTTCTTTATTTAGAAGGGATTTCTTGTTGTTGAAGAAGAAGGATTCCTATAAATACATGGGGTAATTTTTTCTCAACCCTAATCATGCACATACGCTAAAATCAAAACTTTCCAAGAAATAACCCTCAGCTATCGTTCACAAAATAGGAAGTTTCAGTCGACATCTTCAACGTGATGCTCGATTCATTTTTCTTCAAAAAGTATTGACTAGATCTCTATTCGTAAAATATTCAAGTTCCATTAAGATCTACTGGATTCTTTATTCAGATCAAGCCTTCAATGATTTCAGATTTCCTTTCTCCTCTAGATTTTCAAGTTTCAGTTTTCCGAGGAAAGGAAGACCAAAGATTTCATATCTGAAGAAGATTAGTTTTAATCTATTATTGTAAATAATTTATGATATTGTATGAGGTTTTCCCTCCGAGTTGTAGATCCTTATTATAGGATCGAGTTGTATATCCTTATTTTGGGATCGATTTATCGATCCTTATTTATGCATCGAGTTGTAGGAGAGGTTGTTCTCCGAGTGGTAGGAGTGTTGTTCCTGAGGTGTAGGAGTTGAGGCTCTGAGGTGTAAGATTTAAAGAATCTAAGATAAAGGTAAAGGAGCTGAATCTAGCCCTTCGTGGTAGATAGGAGAGGCGGGATAGTGCACGTACCCAACTCAAGGAACCACTATAAATCTCTGTGTTTCTATGTGTTTACTTTTTAGTAATGTTTATTGCACAAAAAGACGCAGAACTCACCTATTCACCCCCTCTAGGTGATTTAGGTTGACACTAGATACTTTCAGGTCGGACAGAATGGCTTTGACTATTCCTCCAGTAGCAAAGTCAGGAAACAAAGAGAGATGTCATATTAGAATGAGAACAACACAAAGTTTGTACAAACGTATTATATTGAATTTGAAATATTGTTTGTTACCACTGATGCGCGTAAAATACGACAAGCGTACCGGTCGCACAAGTAATAAAGTTGGGAATAAATCCCCAGATGTCGGTCTCTTGAGGAATGCAATTAGCGTCGAACGATTTAGACTCTAAAACTATTGTTATGAGAGTTAATTGAAATAAACAGAAAAAGAAGGGGCTTTGGTTGGTGGTGTTACGACCAATTACACTAATGTAAACTATGCGGGTCGCAATCACCGCTTCTCAAGGCGAGATGGATGTAGCGGCCGCGATGCCGTACTTTGGTTGGTGAGTGAACGGAAGTCTAGCGAGTGAGGTGATTAGTGCGGAGTGAAATTGAGTGAAACGAACGTGTGGAGTGGAGCGAGATGGAGCGAGGCGCATCAAAGAATAATTCTCCCAAGCAAGAAGAAACACCAATGATCAATTTAACACTAGAAATTGATGTTCATTACATGCATAAACTTTCCATGCAACAAGAAAAGAGAGAAAATGCAAAACCACGAGATTGAAGATCCACCGCGGTTGTTGGCCGGAGGTGCGGGTTGTCAATCCGCTTCCAAGCGTAGTCTTAGGAGGGCTTACGGTACTACCGAGCTGTCACCTCGAGGGCCTGTAATTCCGTTCTCTAGGTATGCTTCGTCTTCTTCCTTGGTGGAAAGCTCGGAGAAGAATGCATCAATGGCCGGGAGGATCACCGGAGGATGCGGAATGCTTTGGAATCGCCGGAGAAGGTCTTCCCGATGGTAGGGATGAAGGTGGAGGTGAATGGAATTACTGGAGGGCGAAACGGCAGACTGGCGGAGGTTTCGTAACAACGTCCGTAACCTAATTCGCGAAACAGGGCTTTTTATAGCTTGCAGAATAAATAGGGCGCACGACCACTGGCGCACGACCAGTGGTCGTGCGCGAACAAGGTCAGCGCCCGTGCGCGAGCAATCTGCAGACCTGCATCAGAAAATCAATGATCGCGCACGATCAGCAGCGCACGATCAGTGATCGTGCGAGGCAATGCTGATGATCGTGCGGAAATATCCAGGCAGAACATTGTAAAATGGGTATGACTGCGCACGATCGGCGGCGCACGAGCAGTGGTCGTGCGCGGTATGGCAAGTGATCGTGCGGAAGGTTCAAGACAGGGATTTCACAAATGAGTCCGGGCTGCGCACGATCAGTGATCGTGCGTGGGTAAAAACGCACGACCACTGACTCCTTTGCCAAAAATAGTGAAACGCCTATCCCGAATACCCTCACGATCCCCAAACCTGCAGGAAAACTGCACGGGACATCGATCACAGAAGCCACAGCAAACAATAATAATCATAACACGAATGTAAATGCACACAAGCACAGAAATGGGCTAAAAAGGTGCACAGGGCGTGGAATGCCGTAGCTAACCAAAAGGAGTACTAATGGCGCTAAAAGATAGTGCAAAGCTGAGGGAAAAGGCCTAGATGAGTCCAAAATAAGGTATAAAATAGGGACTCATCACACCCCCAGACTTAACCATTTGCACGTCCCGGGCAAATAATCACCTTGTGGACTCAAAAATGGCTAGCTGACGTAGTAATTTCAAAATACAGTAGGACGAGAAATCGAGAAACACAAGTGCGTAGAAAATATAATAGAAGGAGTTTTTAATCATGCTATGCAATTTATAATTTTCGATAAACGTAAATAAATACTGTCACTACTCAAAGATTGAATTTCCGGAGAATCACGCGGTCATGTGTAGGAAGAAAATAGGCAAGTCGGATGGTGGAGCATTGTCAAAGAGCGGGGCTCGTGATCACCTCCAAAGGAATCCACCAATGTCGGGGACCATATGCTTGCCCGTTCACACTTTCTCCACGATGCTAGTTCGACTCGAGTGTAAATCCGTAGGACTTTAGGTGAAGAGCTAGGGCTTGGGTGTAGACGTAGGTATGGATGAAAAAGATAAAAACGAAGGCTACGCACAACCCAACGGAGCTCGCACAAATACAGATTTCCCACTATTAAAATGAATGTGAGTGCACCACACCCCCAGACCTGGTTTTTACAACATGGGTGTGTGCACTGCCTACCCCAAAACAGATTTCTAAAACAAACAGATTTTCATTTATACTTTTTATTTTCTCTTTTTCGTTTCTTTTTCACAATTTTTTGCTTTTATAAATTTTTTTCCTTTTCAAATTCTTGAATTTCAGCAAATATAACAAGATGGCAAATCCACATTATTCACAAAACCACCTCCCACATCAACAACCAAACGAGAAAATGCTTGGAACTAGAGCTCGACGCGGGTGTGCGACTAGGATTGGCTTGAGGCATTGGTGAATTGAGTGTGGAGCTGAAATAAAAGGAAGGTAGGGTCAATGGGGCTAGCGAGGGCTATGTTAGGACGGGTGCAAGGCTCAACCGGGCCAAAGTGATGGCCTACGTAATGCTCACGCTCGACTAACCGTGCACCAATGCTTCGAAAGTAGCCTGGGGCAAGTTCTTAGTCACCGAGAAAAGTGATCCGTCCTCCCGACTCGAGCAATACAAAGCTAGCGACGCCTACACACATTCCTACACTACCGAGTGATTACTCCGGATTCATAGATTTGAGTAGGACAGATAGTATTTACGAGTGCAGAAAAAAATATAAATTGCAAGCATAAAGAAAAACTAAATCTATACAATTTCTACACAACGTGAGCACTCGATTAGGAGCACTGCACGAGTTTCGAACTACTCTAAATCAAAATCCTACGTCAGCACCACCATCTTAAAGTTTACACGAAATAATACATCAACTTGAGCCGCACGCGTGGTCAAGTGCGCGCTCATGTGGGTGCCAAAGTGTGTGCAGCAGGAGTCAAAAACAATGAAGCAAAAAGGAAAACTACTGGCATGCGAAATTAAATGTGCTCGTGGAGTGCACAGGCGGCTCTTCCCCCCAGACTTGAATAAAAACATAAGCAAGTAAAATAGACATTCAACCAAGGAATGAAATCTGAAGCGAGAGAGAGTACCTATGCTCCAAAGAGGTGAGCATACCAGAAGATTGCGTGATGATTCACAGGAGTTGCAGCATCGCACAAAAGATAAGCTGAACCTGCGAATTAGGCCGAACAACAGAAAATACAAAAAAAATAGAAAACATAAAATAAAAAGCATAAACGAGGGGACCAAAAGGTCCAAGCTTGGGTTGTCTCCCGAATAGCCCTTTTGTTTACCGTCCTTAAGGTGGACCAATTACCTGTATTAGCAGTTGTATATAATGTTTTTGCAGCAAAATAAAAGCTACAGAATAGAGAGCGAAATAAGGTCCCAAAACAACTAGGAGAATAAGCTGGAAAAGCGAGGCAGTGCGGCAAAGAAGCAATCAGCTATATGCCGATTTGTGGTAAGTCTTTTCGGTGGAGAGCGAAGGTGAAGCAGAATTTTTCATAGCATCTTGAGAAGGGGATTTCCCCTTGCTCAGATGGTGCGTGTCTTCATGCCGGAAGGAAGAATAACGCTTATCGCGCAAGCGCTTGGCCTCCTTCAGCTTCTCAACAAATGGAGACTTCCAAGGAGTGGATTCCACAGTTTTCCCAGATTTTATGATCGATGGCGTCATTTCCGGTACCGCGACGGCGATCGGATCAGCCCAAGCGACAGAACGCTTCGCACAGTCATGAATATTATTACAAGAATAAATGTCTAGGGATTTCTCCCGCATGGAACTAGGAATGTCATGCTCAACAACAGCATCGGTGGGAAATGGCACGGTCGCCGTGTCTTTGGTGCACTCGAACATCTTCATGGTCAATAAGTCATTCTTCTCAGCAGTCGCCTCGGTCAATCCTCCCTTTGTTTTCTCATCCGTGAGGGTTGCCTTCAAAGCTTGGATTCCAGAATCTTCCTTGAAATTTGCACTACTCAGAAAAACATCGTTTTGAACAAGAGAGGGGTGTATGGAAGTATCATCGAGGGAGAAATCATCGGCCGGCCAGGTGACGCGTCCTTTGGAAAAATCCAGGGATGCGCCACTGGCCGTCAGGAATGGGACACCGAGTATCGGAATGGAGTCATTTTCTTTTGGTCCCATGACCTGAAAATCAGTGGTAAAATGTTTGCCGTTAACCTCGATCTCAACTTCCCTGACACCACCATCAGTATCAACCATATTTCCATTAGCTAAAATAAGTGATTTCCGGTCTTCGGTGTTTATTTGCAATTGCATCTTCGTGACATCCTGCAGAGTGAGGATGTTGCTAGATGCTCCGGAATCACATAAAGCAGTGGTTTCAACATTGTTGATCATACAGCTAATCACGAGCTCGTTGTTATTCCCCAGCCTTTCCTCCCCAAGGCTTTTCCCTTGTTCGTGGGGATTTTTTTCGGTGTTGCTTGGGAGAGTACCATGAGTGCGCTCGGAGACCATATGAGCCAATTGGCCCAACTGTGCCTCAAGCTTGCGCATTGAAGCAGCTTGGTTTGTCAAGTTCGTCTAGGAAACTTCAACAAATCTTTCAAACATTTCAGCCAATGAATTGGTTTTTACGGCGGGGGGCCCTTGGGGGTAATTCGGGTAAGGCGGCCGCGGTTGACTTCCGGAGGCGGAGGCATCATTTTGATACTGCCCCGATTGCCATCGTTGGCCCGGTGCGTTTTGATTCCACGAGAAGTTCGGGTGATTTCTCGCACCCGGATTATACATATTTCCATAAGGCGCGCCCCTGTTTTGATTTGCGATAAAATTAACAGTTTCATTTGAAAAGGTGGGGTCATACGTTACCTCCGCTCCAGGGCACTCAAAGCTATGATGATCGGTTCCTCCGCATCCTTGACACGAAATGGCCAACACCGGAGCGGCAGCAGCGGGCCTTGATGCTTCCACAACAAAGACTCCACTTGTCCCATGGGGGGTATTCCTTCCTGCGGTCCAAAAGGTGCTGTGCGTGGCGGTGTCCTGCAAAACTCTCAATGCATCCTCAGGATCAAGGTTCATAATTGTTCCACCAGAGGCGGCATCAATCATGGCGCGGTGTTGAGGTTCGATGGAGAAGTAGAAGCTTTCCACGAGATTCCACGTTTGGAATCCGTGGTTGGGGCACTTCCACAGCAACTCATTGAAGCGCTCCCAAACTTCCGCTAAGCTCTCTTCGTCGTTTTGCCTGAAATTAGCGATGGCCCGTCTCAAGTTCACGATACGGTCGACCGAATTGAATATGGCTAGAAACTTTGTGGTAAGGGCCTCCCAGGTTGTGGCAGTTACAGGAGGAAGGGTATGAAGCCATGACTTGGCTTTGTCACGTAGAGAGAAGGGGAAGAGACGGAGCTTGACCATATCATTAGAAATCCCAGCATAGCGGAAAGTAGCGCAGATTTCTGAAAAGTCTGCCAAGTGAAGATGGGCATCCTCCGTGGCCATTCCGGAGAACTGTGCATTGTTCCGAATGATGTTAAGAATTGCTGGTTTGATCTCGAACTGCTGGTTTGCGATCGTCGGCCCGAACCCGGGGTAAATGCTCCCTACAGAGGGGGTGGTGTAGTCTCTCATGGTTCGGACATGCGGCGGATTCACCTCATTCTCATCCCCGTTCCGGTTATCATGGAGGTTCCCTCCAACACGAACTCCGTTGTCATTGTTCAACTGATCTCCCATTGTGATTGGATTGATAGCAGCGCCACGCCTTTGTGCATGAAGAGTTCGCTCGATCTCAGGATCGTAAGTAACGAGATCTCTTGAAGCACGTCTCTGCATCCACTGAAGCAACAAAACAAAGAAACAAAAATCAAAAAGCACTAACTCTTATACCAATACTTCCAGATATCATGATCGTTCAACAGTTGCATTCCCCGTCAACGGCGCCAAAAACTTGATGCGCGTAAAATATGGCAAGCGTACCGGTCGCACAAGTAATAAAGTTGGGAATAAATCCCCGTATGTCGGTCTCTTGAGGAATGCAATTAGCGTCGAACGATTTAGACTCTAAAACTATTGTTATGAGAGTTAATTGAAATAAACAGAAAAAGAAGGGGCTTTGGTTGGTGGTCTTACGACCAATTACACTAATGTAAACTATGCAGGTCGCAATCACCGCTTCTCAAGGCGAGATGGATGTAGCGGCCGCGATGCCGTACTTCGATTAGTGAGTGGACGGAAGTCTAGCGAGTGAGGTGATTAGTGCGGAGTGAAATTGAGTGAAACGAACGTGTGGAGTGCAGCGAGATGGAGCGAGGCGCATCAAAGAATAATTCTCCCAAGCAAGAAGAAACACCAATGATCAATTTAACACTAGAAATTGATGTTCATTACATTCATAAACATTCCATGCAACAAGAAAAGAGAGAAAATGCAAAACCACGAGATTGAAGATCCACCGCGGTTGTTAGCCGGAGGTGCGGGTTGTCAATCCGCTTCCAAGCGCAGTCCGAGGAGGGCTTCCGGTACCATCGAGCTGTCACCTCGAGGGCCTGTAATTCCGTTCTCCAGGTATGCTTCGTCTTCTTCCTTGGTGGAAAGCTCGGAGAAGAATGCATCAATGGCCGAGAGGATAACCGGAGGATGCGGAATGCTTTGGAATCGCCGGAGAAGGTCTTCCTGATGGTAGGGATAAAGGTGGAGGCGAATGGAACTGCTGGAGGGCGAAACGGCGGACTGGCGGAGGTTTCGTAACAACGTCCGTAACCTAATTCGCGAAACAGGGCTTTTTATAGCTTGCAGAATAAATAGGGCGCATGACCACTGGCGCACGACCAGTGGTCGTGCGCGAACAAGGTCAGCGCCCGTGCGCGATCAACCTGCAGACCTGCATCAGAAAATCAATGATCGCGCACGATAAGCAGCGCACGATTAGTGATCGTGCGAGGCAATGCTGATGATCGTGCGGAAATAGCCAGGCAGAACTTTATAAAATGGGTATGACTGCGCACGATCGGCGGCGCACGAGCAGTGGTCGTGCGCGGTATGGCAAGTGATCGTGCGGAAGGTTCAAGACAGGGATTTCACAAATGAGTCCGGGCTGCGCACGATTAGTGATCGTGCGCCAGGAGGTAGATGGTCGTGCGTGGGTAAAAACGCACGACCACTGACTCCTTTGCCAAAAATAGTGAAACGCCTATCCCGAATGCCCTTATGATCCCCAAACCTGCAGGAAAACTGCACGGGACTTCGATCACGGCAGCCACAGCAAATAATAATAATCATAACACGAATGTAAATGCACACAAGCACAGAAATGGGCTAAAAAGGTGCACAGGGCGTGAAATGTCGTAGCTAACCAAAAGGAGTACTAATAGCGCTAAAAGATAGTTCAAAGCTGAGGAAAAAGGCCTAGATGAGTCCAAAATAAGGTATAAAATAGGGACTCATCACACCCCCAGACTTAACCATCTGCACGTCCCGGGCAAATATTCACCATGTGGACTCAAAAATGGCTAGCTGACGTAGTAATTTCAAAATACAGTAGGACGAGAAATCGAGAAACACAAGTGCGTAGAAAATATAATAGAAGGAGTTTTTAATCATGCTATGCAATTTATAATTTTCGATAAACGTAAATAAATACTGTCACTACTCAAAGATTGAATTTCCGGAGAATCGCGCGGTCATGTGTAGGAAGAAAATAGGCAAGTCGGATGGTGGAGCATTGCCAAAGAGTAGGGCTCGTGATCACCTCCAAAGGAATCCACCAATGTCGGGGACCATATGCTTGCCCGTTCACACTTTCTCCACGATGCTTGTTCGACTCGAGCGTAAATCCGTAGGACTTTAGGTGAAGAGTTGGGGCTTGGGTGTAGACGCAGGTATGGATGAAAAAGATGAAAACGAAGGCTACGCACAACCCAACGGAGCTCGCACAAATACAGATTTCCCACTAGCAAAATGAATGCGAGTGCACCACACCCGCAGACCTGGTTTTTACAACATGGGTGTGTGCACCGCCTACCCCAAAACAGATTTCTAAAAAAAACAGATTTTCATTTATACTTTTTATTTTCTCTTTTTCGTTTCTTTGTCACAATTTTTTGCTTTTATAAATTTTTTTCTTTTTCAAATTCTTGAATTTCAGCAAATATAACAAGATTGCAAATCCACATTATTCACAAAACCACCTCCCACATCAACAACCCAACGAGAAAATGCTTGGAACTAGAGCTCGACGCGGGTGTGCGACTAGGATTGGCTTGAGGCATTGGTGAATTGAGTGTGGAGCTGAAACAAAAGGAAGGTAGGCTCAACGGGGCTAGCGAGGGCTATGTTAGGACGGGTGCAAGGCTCAACCGGGCCAAAGTGATGGCCTACGTAACACTCACGCTCGACTAACCGTGCACCAATGCTTCGAAAGTAGCCTGGGTCAAGTTCTTAGTCACCGAGAAAAGTGATCCGTCCTCCCGACTCGAGCAATACAAAGCTAGCGACGCCTACACACATTCCTACACTACCGAGTGATTACTCTGGATTCATAGATTTGAGTAGGACAGACAGTATTTACGAGTGCAGAAAAAATATAAATTGCAAGCATAAAGAAAAACTAAATCTATATAATTTATACACAACGTGAGCACTCGATTAGGAGCACTACACGAGTTTCGAACTACTCTAAATCAAAATCCTACGTCAGTACCACCATCTTAAAGTTTACACGAAATAATACATCAACTCGTGCCGCACGCTTGGTCAAGTGCGCGCTCATGTGGGTGCCAAAGTGTGTGCAGCAGGAGTCAAAAACAATGAAGCAAAAAGGAAAACTACTGGCATGCAAAATTAAATGTGCTCGTGGAGTGCACAGGCGGCTCTTCCCCCCAGACTTGAATGAAAACATAAGCAACTAAAATAGACATTCAACCAAGGAATGAAATCTGAAGCGAGAGAGAGTACCTATGCTTCAAAGAGGGGAGCATACCAGAAGATTGCGTGATGATTTGCGGGAGTTGCTGCAACGCACAAAAGATAAGCTGAACCTGCGAATTAGGCCGAACAACAGAAAATACAACAAAAATAGAAAACATAAAATAAAAAGCATAAACGAGGGGACCAAAAGGTCCAAGCTTGGGTTGTCTCCCGAATAGCCCTTTTGTTTACCGTCCTTAAGGTGGACCAAATACCTGTATTAGCAGTTGTATATAATGTTTTTGCAGCAAAATAAAAGCTACGGAATAGAGAGCGAAATAAGATACCAAAACAACTAGGAGAATAAGTAGGAAAAGCGAGGCAGAGCGGCAAAGAAGCAATCAGCTATATGCCGATTTGTGGTAAGTCTTTTCGGTGAAGAGCGAAGGTGAAGCAGAATTTTTCATAGCATCTTGAGATGGGGATTTCCCCTTGCTCAGATGGTGCGTGTCTTCACGCCGGAAGGAAGAATAATGCTTATCGCGCAAGCGCTTGGCCTCCTTCAGCTTCTCAACCGATGGAGACTTCCAAGGAGTGGATTCCACAGTTTTCCCAGATTTTATGATCGATGGCGTCATTTTCGGCACCGCGTCGGTGATCGGATCAGCCCAAGCGACAGAATGCTTAGCACAGTCATGAATATTATTACAAGAATAAATGTCTAGGGATTTCTCCCGCATGGAACTAGGAATGTCATGCTCAACAACAGCATCGGTGGGAAATGGCACGGTCGCCGTGTCTTTGGTGCACTCGAAATCTTCATGGTCAATAAGTCATTCTTCTCATCAGTCGTCTCGGTCAATCCTCCCTTTGTTTTCTCATCCGTGAGGGTTGCCTTCAAAGCTTGGATTCCAGAATCTTCCTTGAAATCTGCACTACTCAGAAAAACGTCGTTTTGAACAAGAGAGGGGTGTACCGAAGTATCATCTAGGGCGAAATCATCGGCCGGCCAGGTGACGCGTCCTTTGGAAAAATCCAGGGATGCGGCACTGGCCGTCAGGAATGGGACACCGAGTATTGGAATGGAGTCATTTTCTTTTGGTCCCATGACCTGAAAATCAGTGGTAAAATGTTTGCCGTTAACCTTGATCTCAACTTCCCTCACACCACCATCAGTATCAACCACATTTCCATTAGCTAAAATAAGTGATTTCCGGTCTTCGGTGTTTATTTACAATTGCATCTTCGTGACATCCTGCAGAGTGAGGATGTTGCTAGATGCTCCGGAATCACATAAAGCAGTGGTTTCAACATTGTTGATCATACAGCTAATCACGAGCTCGTTGTTATTCCCCAGCCTTTCCTCCCCAAGGCTTTTCCCTTGTTCGTGGGGATTTTTTTCGGTGTTGCTTGGGAGAGTACCATGAGTGTGCTCGGAGACCATATGAACCAATTGGCCCAACTGTGCCTCAAGCTTGTGCATTGAAGCGGCTTGGTTTGTCATGTTCGTCTGGGAAACTTCAACAAATCTTTCAAACATTTCAGCCAATGAATTGGTTTTTATGGCGGGGGGGCCCTTGGGGGTAATTCGGGTAAGGCGGCCGCGGTTGACTTCCGGAGGCGGAGGCATCATTTTGATGCTGCCCCGGTTGCCATCATTGGCCCGGTGCATTTGATTCCACGAGAAGTTCGGGTGATTTCTCGCACCCGGATTATACATATTTCCATAAGGCGCGCCCCTGTTTTGATTCGCGATAAAATTAACCGTTTTATTGGAAAAGGCGGGGTCATACGTTACCTCTGCTCCAGGGCACTCAAAGCTATGATGATCGGTTCCTCCGCATCCTTGACACGATATGGCCAACACCGGAGCAGCAGCAGTGGGCCTTGATGCTTCCACAACAAAGACTCCACTTGTCCCACGGGGGGTATTCCTTCCTGCGGTCCAAAAGGTGCTGTGCGTGGCGGTGTCCTGCAAAACTCTCAAAGCATCCTCAGTAGCAAGGTTCATAATTGTTCCACCAGAGGCGATATCAATCATGGCGCGGTGTTGAGGTTCGATGGAGAAGTAGAAGCTTTCCACGAGATTCCACATTTGGAATCCGTGGTTGGGGCACTTCCGCAACAACTCGTTGAACCGCTCCCAAACTTCCGCTAAGCTCTCTTGGTCGTTTTGCCTGAAATTAGCGATGGCCCATCTCAAGTTCACGATACGGTCGACCGGATGGAATTTGGCTAGAAACTTTGTGGTAAGGGCCTCCCAGGTTGTGGCAGTTCCAGGAGGAAGGGTATGAAGCCATGACTTGGATTTGTCACGTAGAGAGAAGGGGAAGAGACGGAGCTTGACCGTATCATCAGAAATCCCAGCATAGCGGAAAGTAGCGCAGATTTCTGAAAAGTCTGCCAAGTGAAGATGGGCATCCTCCGTGGCCATTCTGGAGAACTGTGCGTTGTTCCGGATGATGTTAAGAATTGCTGGTTTGATCTCGAACTGCTGGTTTGTGATCGCCGGTCCGAACCCGGGGTAAATGCTCCCTACAGTGGGGGTGGTGTAGTCTCTCATGGTTCGGACATGCAGCGGATTCACCTCATTCTCATCCCCATTCCAGTTATCATGGAGGTTCCCTCCAACACGAACTCCGTTGTCATTGTTCAACTAATCTCCCATTGTGATTGGATTGATAGCAGAGGCACGCCTTTGTGCATGAAGAGTTCGCTCGATCTCAGGATCGTAAGTAACGAGATCTCTTGAAGCACGTCTCTGCATCCACTGAAGCAACAAAACAAAGAAACAAAAATCAAAAAGCACTAACTCTTATACCAATACTTCCAGATATCATGATCGTTCAACAGTTGCATTTCCCGGCAACGGCGCCAAAAACTTGATGCGCGTAAAATACGGCAAGTGTACCGGTCGCACAAGTAATAAAGTTAGGAATAAATCCCCGGATGTCGGTCTCCTTAGAATGCAATTAGCGTCGAACGATTTAGACTCTAAAACTATTGTTATGAGGGTTAATTGATATAAACAGAAAAAGAAGGGGCTTTGGTTGGTGGTCTTACGACCAATTACACTTATGTAAACTATGCGGGTCGCAATCACCGCTTCTCAAGGTGAGATGGATGTAGCGGCCGTGATGCTGTACTTCGGTTGGTGAGTGGACGGAAGTCTAGCGAGTGAGGTGATTAGTGCGGAGTGAAATTGAGTGAAACGAACGTGTGGAGTGGAGCGAGATGGAGCGAGGCGCATCAAAGAATAATTCTCCCAAGCAAGAAGAAACACCAATGATCAATTTAACACTAGAAATTGATGTTCATTACATGCATAAACATTCCATGCAACAAGAAAAGAGAGAAAATGCAAAACCACGAGATTGAAGATCCACCGCGGTTGTTGGCCGGAGGTGTGGGTTGTCAATCTGCTTCCAAGCACAGTCCGAGGAGGGCTTCCGGTACCACCGAGCTGTCACCTCGAGGGCCTGTAATTCCGTTCTCTAGGTATGCTTTGTCTTCTTCCTTGGTGGAAAGCTCGGAGAAGAATGCATCAATGGCCGGGAGGATCACTGGAGGATGCGGAATGCTTTGGAATCGCCGGAGAAGGTCTTCCCGATGGTAGGGATGAAGGTGGAGGCGAGTGGAACTGCTGGAGGGCGAAACGGCGGACTGGCGGAGGTTTCGTAACAACGTCTGTAACCTAATTCGCGAAACAGGGCTTTTTATAGCTTGTAGAATAAATAGGGCGCATGACCACTAGCGCACGACCAGTGGTCGTGCACGAACAAGGTCAGCGCCTGTGCGCGAGCAACCTGCAGACCTGCATCAGAAAATCAATGATCGTGCACGATCAGCAGCGCACGATCAGTGATCGTGCGAGGCAATGCTGATGATCGTGCGGAAATAGCCAGGCAGAACTTTGTAAAATGGGTATGACTGCGCACGATCGGCGGAGCACGAGCAATGGTCGTGCACGGTATGGCAAGTGATCGTGCGGAAGGTTCAAGACAGCGATTTCACAAATGAGTCCGGGCTGCGCACGATCAGTGATCGTGCGCCAGGAGGTCGATGGTCGTGCGTGGGTAAAAACGCACGACCACTGACTCCTTTGCCAAAAATAGTGAAATGCCTATCCCGAATGCCCTCACGATCCCCAAACCTGCAGGAAAACTGCACAGGACATCGATCACGGCAGCCACAACAAACAATAATAATCATAACACGAATGTAAATGCACACAAGCACAGAAATGGGCTAAAAAGGTGCACAGGGCGTGGAATGCCGTAGCTAACCAAAAGGAGTACTAATGGCGCTAAAAGATAGTGCAAAGCTGAGGAAAAAGGCCTAGATGAGTCCAAAATAAGGTATAAAATAGGGACTCTTCAACCATTATGTTCTATATTTAACTTCGAGTTTTCCTTTTGAATGCCTTGGTTAGGGAAATGTCGGCATATGCAAGTTTAATAAACATCCAGAAGTGATTACTTAAGTATTTCGATATAATCAGAATATGCTTGAATGATGACGAACAGTTCATCATAGGTTGCCTGCAGAGGTACTTCGCCTAGAGTAATTGGAAGAGTGATGGTGCCGATGACTATCACGAGAGTGCTTCCGTGATCCCTTTGTCTACTATGATTTGGCTTATTTTGGTTGAAGGTTCTCCATTAAATATAGTGACGTTGCTTAGACTTTGATAGGGAGCTTGCTCTTTTTGCTTAGCAGAAATTGATCTATTGCTCCTAGGTGAGAAAATCGCTGAATCTCCTTTCTTAGGAGATTATACTCCTTAGTTTCATGTCTAGGTCCTTGGTGATATTCGTAATATTTTGAGAGATCTCCTCATTTTGGAGCGAGTGGCCTAGATCTCCACAAGGCAGTATGTTCATGAAAGGCATGGAAGATTTCATCTTGGGTGGCATTGAGTGGTGAAAACCCTTGGCGTCGACGATGTTCTCTTGGTTGACAAGCAACTTCATGACCCTTACAATTCAATAAAGGTGATCTTCTTGTTGTTGTTTGAAGTGAATTGATTTGCAAAAAGATGTGCTAGTTCTATTAAATTGTCAATTCTTCCTTCTTATACAGAGCAAAACCAAGCCAGGTCTTGCCCTTTTGGCAATACTTGACAAAGTAGCTCATCTGAGGCTTGGCAGGCGTGCATTGCGGCCACATAATGTCTTATATGTGTAAAAGGATTTCCCACCCCGTCAAACTTCTTAATATTTGTGTACTTAAAGCACTTTGGAATGAGATTGGCCAAGATGTCTAGTTTGAATGGTGAGCGTTCATGTTTTTTCTCTCTGAGAGGTGGGCTATAAATATCCCCACATTTGAGCTCATTTGGTTTGATACTCTTGTCGTTTGGTCGATAACAGCTTTCCATCTCCTAGATTGATTCTTTGGCAGTTGACAAACTACTTGAATTAGAGATTTTTTTTATATCTTAGGTTTTTTATGAGGAGTGTTTGGCTGGAGCGTGATTTAGAGCTGGCAAAGGAAGACTGCCTTTTTTGAGGGCACGATTATAGTCTTGTGGTGTTCCTATGCTTTTTAGGAGTGTGAGGATCTCTGATGGATGATCTTCAACCTGAGGCATGCATTCTTCCAAAGTCATATTAGGTGCATTCATGGCTTCTATCACGAGAGGTGTGCGAACGAGAGACGGGGGAGAGCTAGATGGACGTGCCCCCTAGGAATTGATCTTTTGGTAGTGCGGGTGGCTCTTCCTGCAATATTCACTATCACGAGTACTATTGTGCAAATATTACGGTCTTAAGAATCTCTTTTAATTTTTCAAGAATGGGTTCGTAGAGACGACGCCAAACTATATGGACAACTTAACCCTCCTGGTATAACAAACTAAACTAGGTTGTATTAGCCCGTAGAGAGGTCAAGCGTACATACAGTCATAGAATAAATAAAATCGAATACAATGCAATTTTAACGTGAAAACCCCCTCAAATGGGTAAACAACTACGCGACTGGACGGGGTGGGTCAAACTTCACTATTTGCGGTAGTTTACAGATTATCAAAAGAATTGAGGGCGATAGGCCTCTCCTCATTACAACTTGGATGTAAAAGAGAATGCAGGTGCGTTCGGAGGGCGATAGGCTGCCTCACACGAAGCTAGTTTCATATCACTTTCTGGAGGTAAGGAATGCTCTAGGACATCGGTCATATGTTGAGCACAACAATATGGCTATAAGGTGTGCAAAGATGTGTTTGCAGATACTTGTGGAATGTTGCACACATAGAAGATTTCTTATAGTGGTTAGCTAGCGATCGTCTTCTTTCGCGAAGCATTGGGTACTTAGATGAATTATCGGGTTGCTCGACGGGAGGAGGATGCTCGTAGGAGGATTTCAGCAGAGCTCTGACCTGAGGAAGAAGAAAGTTGGGAAGAGTAAAAGTTAGAAATGAGTGGGGGTCTGGGGTCTTATATATATGTCATAGGGGTGCTTACGGTGGTTACGCGGCTATCCACACACTATGTAAGAACCCAATATTTTTGTTATGCTACTAGGGTCTTATGACAAAAATTGCTGTTTAGCGGTGACACCGACACTCAGGAAGGTCGCCACGACAAAACGTTGATCCTTTCGGCCTTAAGGATCACCAAAGAATAGAGGTACAAATAAGATTAAGTCAACAATCACCACATATATAAATTAGAGTATAAATTACAGTAGTTCCACTAGGATAAAGTACTGACACAGAATAATAATGCAGAAATATAAACGGCCGATGCCTGGTACAACATATCCTCACTGCATCACTCTCACGGAAGCTAAGTAAAACTAATACCCATGGAGCCAGAGACTAGTGCTCTTGTATTAGACTGGCCAACCTCCAAGTGCACCGTAATCCGCTGGTGTCGCATCTCCTGCTGCAGATCCCTATCCCCCATCCGGAGCCCCTTAAATGTTTAGTCCACCGAACATTAGTCAAAAGACTAAGCCTAATTTCCCCCACCCCTCCCCTTGTGGCTCCTAGGTACTGTGCGGTAGGAATGATAGGAAAGCTATGGTGGTGGAGAGTAGGAACTAGGCAGGTGACGGTGGAGCTATCTAGTTGGTATACTGTACATCCATAGAGCTATAAAAGGAAAAGCAAGCTAGCAGTTCTATAGTAAGGAAGAAATAATGTAGTCAAGTAAAGTAGAGCAGTAATTATATGTAAAGTAAATAATGAAATAACTAACCTTAACTTATATGTATGCCCATACAAACTTATAAGTTAAGGGGTCCATTGAAAGGCTTAAATCGCACAAAAAGTCTCATACCAATTTATATGATGGGGTGTCAGGTTATATGCAAGTATTAGTGTAGTGATATGTTATGCCATGATTCTTGCAAGTGTAACGCACACACACTACTCTATGAGCACAAACCTTTAGTTCCCTAATTTTGGAAGATAGCTTCACTCCAAGGATCCTCCATCGTAGACAACGGAGACAGTGGTTCGGGCCACCACACTCTTAGACGGGTATTCACACTACTAGGCCTAGCCCTTACGTACGCCTCTAAAGGACACACCAGAGTCACCATGTACTATGCTGACCAACCACCAGTCTTTTACTTGGCTAAGTGTTAACTATACCTACCGATTCATCGTATCGACGTCGGTGTTAACGACCATAAAATACCGAAGACGCACAATCTTATGCATTTGCACACATGAATCCCCAAGCAATCAGCTCCCTGGACTAACCCGCCTGTTACAACTACCTTCCGAGCCTTCGGCTCGCCGGGTTAACCTGCCCCTTTTCACAACCACCGAGCCAACAACTCAGATAACCTAGCCAAGCTTACCTCCCGAGACATCGGGATGAGTGAAGGTGAAGTCCTAATATATTGCTAATTACTCTTGTATTATTTTTAGTCTTACGGTTTAAGTTTAATCTCGGACTTCCCAGTGCATTCCTTATGAAGGGCTCTCAGGGGCACTAGGAACTACGATGGGTGATGAGTCCTATTTATACACATATTTTCGGACTCATCTTGGCTAGTTTTCTTTCACATGCACCTCACTTTTAGTTTGTTATCATATAAATTTCATCTTATCTTTATTTTCGTAGGACATTCACTTATAAGCTCGCAAATGTGTATTTTGTTGCTTTTATTTACTGTACTCCTTCTTGTGATTGCCTGGAATGTCTGCACATATAAGTGATTTGTTTCCCCTATTGGTACAGAGGTCGTGTGCGTGTTTCGAGATTGTTAGAAAACTGGAATACTGCGCACGATCATCGGATCTATTGCGCACGACCACTGGTCGTGCGCCACTGATCGTGCACACTAGTCTTCATTTTTCCAAGTTATTCCTAGGGCAAACGCACAACCACTAGACACAGTGTGCACGACAACTGGTCGTGTGCCACTGATCGTGTGCATTGATTCCATTTTTCCTTGAGTTCTGTCTGGGGTAATCGCACGACCATTAGACATAGTGCACACGACCATAGGTCGTGCGCCACTGCTTGTGCGTGTTATCCCAATTTTTCCTGAGTTCTACCATGCCAATACACACGATCAGTAGACATAGTGCGCATGACCACTGGTCGTTCCCAAGTGATCATGCGCATTGTTATTTCTGCTATCTATAAATTCGCAGGTTCCGCCCTAATTCGGGACCCCACACATTTTCTCCGCCATTTTCGTCTCCATGGAGGGATTCCGCCGTCCTCCTTCATCTTCCACTGTAGGGAGGTGCTCCGGGCAAGAGTTCACCGTCAAATCCAAGTCGTAGCTTCCTCTCGGCCTCCTCCTTCATCCTTGAGCTTCAAGAAGAGTTTGACTTAGCTTTCTCCATCAAGCTAGGAGAAGTTTGTGCCATCCTCCATAGGATCATGACACATAGAAGACGGGTCCATTGGGAGTTAATGACAACCTCCTCTACACCGAACGCTGTTGAGGACCGAGCTTGGATGAGGACTGACAACCTGGTGTTTCCTTCCGTGAATCCTCAGCAAGACTTCGGATTCGGTCGATTCGCACTCTCTTCTTCTCTTATTATTGATAGTATAGTTAGATCTCTTTTTGTATGATGAATTATATAACGCCTCCATCCGTCACATAGAATATAACATAGGGTCCATCCGGGGACCCACGCCATATTTCCCAGACAAACGGCGGAATAAGCTATGAATATCAAAATTACTTTATACTCACATCTTAACTTAGAGCATTCTAACAGAAGTTTATAACTTGCAAGGACTCATCAAATAAATGTCCAATAAATATATAAATAACACATTTATATATAACACCAGGAATGTATACAAGTACACAAACGCTCACGGCCTTAAGGCCTTACATGTTTCTCTTTACAAGATGTGGTTTCATACATCGGCACACAGGCCGACCACACATGAAATCCAATTCTTCGCACGGCCTTCAAGGTCCTACAAGCAGCAGCAGCAAGGGCTTCAGCCTGCTCAATCCAATTTAGCACCAGCAAGGGCAGCACCTGCATATGGATGTCCACCCCAAGGGTGATAAACAAAGCAACGGTCAGCATTCAGATGACCAATTATAACGACCCCACCCATTACACGGGGCAGTGGTTCCTTCCCTGCATGCATTGCAATCACAATATATATATCACAATAAGTGCACACACGCACAATAACATCACAAATGTCTGCCTTTGTGCCAGACGCTACGTGCAATCAGGGCACGCTTACGGTGTACTGAATCATCCTTGGTCCCACCACCGATTAGAGGTTATTAGATTTTTGGCCGGGCACTAGTCTACTACAACACGCATGTTGGATACATCCTCCCCGATCCCACTAAGAGGTGTTCACCTCACGGTAACTAGTGAGAACTCTAGATCGACCTATCCCCGTAGTGTAAAAAGCAGAGAAGGCTCGCATCACCCCTTTTGCATTGCCACAAATTGACTGCTCAAAACATAGGTACACAGTACCCTTAGATCAACCTACCATCATAGTGTAATCAGCCGGGAAGGCTCGCAGCCCCCCATTTGCAGTGCTACCAATCAATCTCTCACAACACAGGTACACAGCTCACCTAGAGCATATAATTCCAATGCCATAAAGGCTCCACCGCCACATATAATGGATCTCATGGCCACATCGCATACAACTCATTCAGAGCATACAACACAAGGAACTCACAAGCATCCTCACAAACACTGTAACCTATATGTTTCATATACGGAGTCTTATCCGGCTCGCAATATAAACATCACCAATCCAGACTAACCATCTGGATTGGCTTCACACAGCATGCCTATTCTGTACTACTCATTTTCGGATCTAGATGCAAACTCAACTGGGGATATCAACTATCAACCCACTGGAATCGCATACGCTTTCCACCTCTTGGTGGAGGATTCCATGCACATGCATAAGGGAGGACTTCACTTATCAAAGAAGGAGATCTTTACCCTTGACGATCGCTTTGGAGCCATGGAAATCTAGCTGGATGAAAAGCACCGCAACGACCTTGTCTTCACGGAACTGAACTCGGCTCGCAACTCAAAACTCCAAAGCTCCACCGGCGGCCAAATTCCTTCTCCTTCTTCCTTCCTTGCTCTCCCATCTCTCTATCTCTTTAGAAAGAGAATGGCCAAAGATAAATGAGAGTTTATCTTCAACTCTCGGCTTTATAACATTAGGGAATAGGACCATAGGATCCAATTAGAAGGAAATGAATGGCCACGATCCGCCCTGAAATAACTTTTCCTGGGCTGACACGGCTTATGACACGCCCGTATCACAGGCCGTCTACCTTAACCGGCAAAGGAACCGACTCAAACCAGACAAGGAAACGGGCTTAGACACGCCCATGTCAAGCTCCTAATACGCCCGTGTAAATAAGAACACGCCCGTGTTGAGGGGCGTGTCCCTCAATCTACACAGGACCAACAAATACCAAAAGGGACACGGGTTCCCAACAAGCTTGGGTCAACTTTGACATGGCCGTGTCACCCAGAACACACCTGGGATCCAGGCCGTGTTCCTCACCCGACACAGCCCGGCTACCAACCTGAGCAGGACACGACAAGGGCACATGCTCGTGTCACAGGCTGTGTGCCCGATCGATACACCTCTCAAAGATCGTTGACTGTATTTTGTCTAGTACTCGAGACAACGCAGGGAAGGACAAGGCTTGGGACACGCCTGTATACCAGGTCATGTGCCTCACTCGAGACACACTCAAGGACCTCTCGAGTCCCACTCGAGACCCATTCGAGTATATAGTGCAGGACACGCCTTAGGACACGCCCGTGTCCCAGGCCGTGTTTCCCAGTCTACGGTTCAAAGATGTTTGGGGTGTTACAACCCTCCCCCCTTATAGAAATTTCGTCCCGAAATTTAGCAAAACTGTAGACACCAACACAACCACTTCTTTTGTTGAACCTTTAATAAAGAAAATGATCTGGGTTTAGAGCTCAGAGGCCGCAGCTTGTCTCTCCAAACGACAGCGCACAAACAAAGTCTTTACAAACAGACATACAATAGGTACTTTATTACATCACTATAATAGTAAAGTACACTCTTTCCTTTATTTCCACTCGTCCGCGTCCCTCATAATCCACTTTAAGGCCTCCTGTAAGTCCAAATTATACACGAGAGGCTTTTGTACTTCACAATTTGAGCTTTGCAGCTCCTACAAGTCGAGAGTGTACATTCGAGGTTGTGCTCGGGATACAGATGACTCTGCTAATGCCTTGCCCTTTTCCTCATAGGGCACACCTTTCTTTTTATCACCCTTTGACGGGCCACTCCAAAAATTGCGGGCGATATGTCCCTCCTTCCCACAATTAAAATATGTACGTGTCTCCACATGTCCTTGCCCATATGTTGCTCCCGAAGCAACATCCGAAGAAGTTTGTTCAGCAGGCCTGAACATCTTCTTATCTTGTTTCCTAAACTTTGATTATTCCGACTGCGGAACTTTGAACTCTGGCTTTTCCACCACCAAGTTCTTCTTGTCCTTCACCCATTTCAAATCCTTCTCTAGTGCACAGGTTGTATCTACTAACGCTTGGAAGCCCTTGTTCACGGAACTCGGGAGCGCCAACCACAACTCATCACGAAGTCCCTCATAGAACTTATTCATATTCCATGCTTCTTCTGCAAAAGTAGACCCCGCATAGCGCCCCAGCCTGGTAAACTCATGCAGGTAATTATCAACAACACTCTCATCCTGCACCAGACATTGGAACTCATTCTCCATTTCAATTTGCCGCGATACTGTCAAATATTTTGCCCAAAATAATCGTGAGAATTCCTCTATTGATATCTCTCCTAGGCCTCTGCCTACCAATTGGTGAAATTCGACTTCATCACACCAATTCCTCGCCTCTCCTTCCAGCATGAAAGTGGCTAAAGTAACTTTCTGCCCCTCATCAGTCCTGATTACTGTCAGGATCCTCTTCAATCTAGCGAGCCAATCCTCAGCTTGCATTGGGGAACCCGCCCCATCAAACATCGGTGGAAGAAACTCCATAAACCGTTTCAATTGCTCATCAGCTGCTTTCTCGTCAATTAGAGCCTAAACACGCTCTTACCCCGCACCAACCCGTTCTGGCTCCACTGAAGGCCTTGCCTGCCCAATAGGCTGTGCATGAAACTAGGAAAATAGCGCCTCTGCAACTAAGTGTTTGGTTTCTGCAGAAGGAGGAGGTGCGGGCACCTCAGCTGGTGTCGCACTCTCATCAGAATGTTGGGGTTCAGACTGCCCAGCTCCACTGCTCGTCACCTAGACGTGAAAAAGACATCATAAACGTCCATTCCAATACGAAAAACATGTCTAGTATACATTCTCACACTCCTCAAACACATGAATTGCATTCCTAATGGACATTCATGAGTTCAATTATGTTATCCCTACAACCCTATCCTAAAATACCACTTTGTAACACCTCAATCCATCACATGGAATATAACAGAGGGTCCGGTCGGGGTCCCACGCCATATTTCACAGACAAACGGCGGAATCATGTATGAATATCAAAATTACTTTCTACTCGCATCTTAACTCAGAGCATTCTAGCGGAAGTTAATAACTTGCAAGAACTCATCCAATGAATGTCCACTAAATATATAAATAACACATTTATATATAACAATGTATACATGTACACAAATGCTCACGGCCTTAAGGCCTTACATGATTCTCCTTGCAAGATGTGGTTTCATATATCGGCACGCAGGATGGCCACATATGAAATCCAATTCTTCGCACGACCTTCAAGGGCCTACAAGCGGCAGCAGCAAGGGCTTCAGCCCGCTCAATCCAATTCAGCACCAGTAAGGGAAGCACCTACATATGGACGTCCACCCCAAGTGTGATAAATAAAGCAATGGTCAGCATTCAGCTGACCAATTTTAACGACCCTACCCCTTACCCGGGGAAGTGGTTCCTTCCATGCATGCATTACAATCACAATATATATATATCACAACAAGTGCACTCACGCACAACAACATCATAAATGCCGGCCTTCGTGCCAGATGCTAAATGCACTAAGGGCACTCTTAGGGTGTACTGAATCATCCTTGGTCCCACTACTGATTAGAGGTTATTAGCTTGTTGGTCGGGCACTAGTCTACTACAACACGCATGCTGGAGACATCATCGCCCATCCCACTCAGAGGTGTTCACCTCACGATAACTAGTGAGCACTCTAAATCGACCTATCCATGTAGTGTAATAAGCTAGGAAGGCTCGCTGCCCCCCATTTGCATTGCCACCAATTGACCACTCACAACGCAGGTATACAATACCTCTAAATAGACCTCCCACCGTAGTGTAATCAGCTGGGAAGGATCACAACCCCCCATTTATAGTGCTACCAATCAATCTCTTACAATACAGGTTCACAGCTCATGTAGAGCGTACAATTCCAATGCCACAAAGGCTTCACCGCCACAAATAATGGCTCTCATGGCCACATCGCATACAACTCATGCAGAGCATACAATACAAGGAACTCACAAGCATCCTCACAAACTCTAAAACCTACACGTTTCATAAACGGAGTCTTCTCCGGTTCGTAATATAAACATCACCAATCCAGACTAACTGTCTGGATGGGCTTCACACAACATGCCTATTTTGTACTACTCATTTTCGAATCTAGATGCAGACTAAACCGGGGATATAAACTATCAACCTGCTGGAATCGCTTACGCTTTCCACCTCTTGGTGGAGGATTACATGCACATGCATAAATGAGGACTTCACTTGTCCAAGAAGGAGATCATTACCCTTGACGATCGCTTTAGAGCCATGGAAATCTAGCCGGATGAAAAGCACCGCAATGGCCTTGCCTTCACGAAACTGAACTCGGCATGCAAATCGGAACTCCGAAGCTCCACCGGCAGCCAGAATGATTCTCCTTCTTCCTTCCTTTCTCTCCCCTCTCTCTATCTCTTTAGAAAAAGAATGAACAAAGATAAATGAGAGTTTATCTTCAACTCTCGGCCTTATAACAGCTGGGAATAGCCTTGGACCATAGGATCCAATTAGAAGGAAATGAACGGTCACGATCCGCCCTGATATAACTTTTCCTGGGCTAACATGGCTTATGACACGCCCGTATCACAGGGCGTGGACCTTAATCGGCAAAGGAACCGACTCAAACCATACCAGGACACAGGCTTAGATACGCCTGTGTCAAGCTCCTGACACACCCGTGTCAATCAGTATACATCCGTGTTGAGGGGTGTGTCCCTCAATTGACACAAGACCAACAAATCCCGAAAGGGACACCGGTTCCCAACATGCCCGTGTCAACCTTGACACATTCGTTTCACCCAGAACATGCCTGGGATCCAGGATGTATTCCTCCCTCGATACAGCTAGGCTACCAACCCGAGCAGGACACGACCAAGGCACACGCCCGTGTGCCCGACCGACACGCCTCTCGATGATCGTTGACTGTATTTCGTCGAGTACTCGAGACAATACAGTAAAGGACACTTCATGGGACACGCCCGTGTTCCAGGATGTGTGCCTCACTCGAGGCCCTCTCGAGTCCCACTCGAGTATACAGAGCAGGAAATGTATTGGAACACGCCTGTGTCCCAGGCCGTCTTGCCTAGTCTATAGTTCAAAAATGTTTGGGGTGTTACAAATTATGTTTAATTTGATATACATTTGTATACAATCATGTCTTTGTGATTTTATATTTTTGTTATTTTTTTGAGATGCGCCATTTTCCATCCTCCTCCATATTGTCGCACTAGCAATTGCTAGTGGAGAACGTAGCGTAGAGGTGCTCACGAACCTCATTACGCCGTTCTAACCACCTCATCCGCAACCTTACTCGTCCATCCGCCAAGCGATTAGGTGCATAGCGGCCTGTGTAGTCTTCCATCCCGCCTAGCGAAGCATTGTATAGCGGCATTGCATAGGAGTTGTTGTTAGTGTTTTACTTTATATTTTTTATGCAACAATCAAAACCCCCCTTCGTTAACTCTTACCTAAGTACTTCAAACTCAAGTCCTCCTCAAAATTAACTCCACCTTACTGTGTTCCTTAAGAGATCGATACTTAGAAAAATTCGCCCAATTTATATTACTTGTGTGATCAGTACACTTGCCATTCAACGAATCATGTTTTTGGTGCCGTTGTCGGGCAAAACAGTCATGTGAGTTTTTGGAGAGGGAGATAGGAGATAGAAGCCCTTTTCCATTTGTTCATATCATGTTTATTCTTTGCTTAAGTTTTTAAATTTTTTTGCTTATTTTTCTTTGTTCCTTTTCTAGTTTTAACTTTTCAGCACCAGGCATTTTTTCTTCTATCTGCTAATGTGTAATTAATTTTTGCTTAGAATATTTATGTTGGTGAATTCTTTCTTGTTGCACCATGTTTTATTATATAAATTTTTGTTATATATGGTGCGGGTATTATAGGCATGGTAGTGATGAGTGCCCCAATGAAGATAGTGAGCATAATTCCCGTGGTTCAGTATATAGAGTATCGTCCTCTTATGGTACTTCATATACCATACCCTAGTCTTATGTTCACTTCTCTTCTACACCTTTACCTATTTCTTATTCCTCTCCGGTCCCATCGAGAATGAGTAGTAATGGAAAATGGTGTTTGTGTTGTCGTAGGACCGAGCACATGTTGAAAGATTGCACAGAATTTCAGCGCCAGTTGGAGGAGGAGGATGAACCTGGTATCTGATTCATTACATCCACCTCTCAATTGGCTTCCCCTTCTGATTCTGATGATATATTCGCAGTACCACCTTGTCTATGGGGGACTGCTATGGATATACCCATCATACTTTCTACTGATCAGTGTGACGACATTGTGGTGCCGTCTCTCCCCATGCATTCTTCCCCTCTTTTGGATTCACCGCTGGAGGAACCCGCTCATATTTTCTTCTATGTTGTTGTTCCTCCATTTCTTTGCAAGCATTATCTACTACTTGTTTTAGTGAGTCGGTTGATGATACTGATGATGATCTCTTCTTGGATCCTACTGGGAGTGAGATCGGGACCACTCCCCCTATTTATGATTATTTTAGTTCTTCATCTCCATTATTTATTGATCCTCTTTCTCTATCTGATCATGTAAAGGTTGAGACTCCACGGGTACGTTGGGATGACGATGAGACTTGTGCTCATTCCGTCGCCATCACCTCCTGCGGACCTGTGGTGGACGATCCCTTACTGGGCAAGGATTTATTTTATGGTAAGATGAGTGAGGACCAGTGCTCCTCCTCTTCTTACTTCCTATTTCCTCTACCTGTGTTGGGTAGGTATTATTATTTAGGTAGTGGGGTAACTCTTTTATTGCCGTATCGGTACCCGTTACCGAAACAGAGAATGGAACAGTTACCTGTGCACTTTTCTTTTTATAGGCCCATTTGCTAGAAATGTATTGAATTTAATAAGTCGTGCTGGGAGGACAATAACCCCAATATTTATCTTACATTTCCTGCATTTTTAATTTTATTTCTATCTTTGTTTTAGTATTTCTTTGTATTTTGTCTATTTTTCTTTTGTTATTGCGGAGCTCACCCCTACAGGTATTAATGATAACTTCGTAATGGAGGGGTTGTGATTCTTCGTTTGGTGGACCTGCTTCTGTTTTTCAAGCGTCTTCTAGTATGCTCACTGGCTGAGCATTGGGTAACCTCTTCCCTTATCTCTATCTAATTTTAATTTCAATATCATATGTTGTGTAGCTTAGTTTAAGTATGGGGAGAGCCGTTATTTGTTACCTTTTGCACGCACACATTTCTTTTGCATACTAGAAGCTTTTATTATTTTATTTTGATTAGTTCATTACATCGCACACCACTGCACCCACATGAGCGCGTGCTTAGTTGTTAGTATGCTGCAAGTTAAACTCGTTTCTTTTGTATGATTTGGGAAAATTATTGTGCTGGCATAGGATTGTGAGATGGAGTAAAATGTTGACTCCTACAGTGCTCCTAGTCGAGTGCTCTCGTCTTGTATAGAAATTGGAGTAGATTTAAATTTTTTGTATGTTTATAGTTTTATATTTTTCTATTTGCGTAATGTCTTTTTATTCAACTCAAAAATTGGCGAATCCGGTGTGAATCGAACGGTAGTTTAGGGATGTGTGCAGCCATCACTAGACTCATTTTGCTCGAGTCGGGAGGAAGGATCATCTTTCTCCGGGGCTAAGAACTTGCCCCAAGCTACTCTCGAAGTATTGGTGCATGGTTAGTCAAGCGTGAGTGTGATGTAGGCCATCATTTTGGCCTGATTGAGCTTGGTACTATTCCTAACGTCTTATTCTCGCTAAGCCCGGTTGTGTCTACCCTTCTTTTTATTCAGCTCCACTAATATTTGACCAAAGCCGCATAGTCGATCCTTGTCGCACACCTAAATCGAGCTTTTGTGTTTTACATTATCATTTTGAGGTGTTGATATGGTGATATCACATGTGAATATGTGGATGTGCTCCCAAGTTTATATTTGCTAAAATTCTTAAAATAAAAAGATGAAAAAAAATATCTGTAAAAAAGAGTGAAAAGAAAAAGTATAATTGAAAATCATATTAGAGATGTGGTTATATTTAGAGTATGTGGTGTACACACCCATATGTTAAAAGTTAAGTATGGGGGTGTGGTGTACCTGCATGTATTTTTGATTAGCGGATGGATTCTCTTTTCTATGGTAGCTCTTTTGGGTTAGGTGTATAGCCTTCCTGTTTATCTTTGTTTACCTCACTATAACCCAAGCCCCGTCTCTTTTCCTAAATTCCTACGGATTCTGTTTGAGTCGAACGAGTACCGTGGAGAGAGTGTGAATGGGCAAGCGTATGGTCCCTGAAATTGGTGGATTCCTTTGGAGGTGATCCTGAGCCCCGGTCTTTGGCAAAGTTCACCTTAGTTTCCTGTTTACTTTCTTCCTACGCATGACCGGAAGATTCACCGTGATTCCATTTTTGAGTAGTAATAAAATTTTGATACGCATTGTGAAAAGTATAAACTTTTTTGAATACTTAGAAATTTTCTCTATTATAATTTTATGCGCGCGAGCATGCGACTTCACACGGTACTCCATATCTTAATTTCTATGATTAGCTAGTTTATTTTCCCTATCTGCATAGATTTTGTTTTCTCGGGACGCGCAAATAGGTAAGTGTGGGGGTGTGATGAGTCCTATTTATACACATATTTTCGGACTCATCTGGGCTAGTTTTCTTTCATATGCCCCTCACTTTTAGTTCGTTATTGTATATATTTCATATTATCTTTATTTTCATATGAAGTGCACTTATAGGACCGTGGTTGTGTATTTTTGTTGCTTTTATAGATTGTACTCCTTCTTGTGATTGCCTGGAATGTCTGCACAAATCAGTGATTTGTTTTTCCTATTGGTACAGGGGTCGTGAGCGTGTTCCGGGATTGTTTGGAAATTGGAATACTGCGCACGATCATCAGATCTATTTCACACGACTACTAATCGTGTGCCACTGATTGTGCACACTAGTCTTCATTTTTCCAAGTTTTGCCTGGGGAAAATGCATGACCACATGACACAGTGCGCACGACCACTGGTCATGCGCCACTGATCGTGTGCATTGATTCCATTTTTCATGGAGTTCTGTCTAGGGTAATCACATGACCATTAGATATAATGCGCACGACTAGCGGTCGTGCGCCACTTCTCGTGCACGTTATCCCAGTTTTTCCCGTCTTCTGCTATGCCAATACGCAAGATCACTGGACATTGTTTACATGACCACTGGTCGTGTGCTAGTGATTGTGGGCATTGTTATTTCTGCTATCTATAAATTTGCAGGTTCCGCCCTAATTCGGGACCCCGCATATTTTCTTTGTCGTTTTCATCTCTGATATGGGGTTTTGTCGTCCTCCTTCATATTCCACAGTAGGGAGGTGCTCTGGTAAAGCTTTCACCGCCAAATCTAAGCTGGAGCGTCCTCTCGGCCTCCTCCTTCATCCTTGAGCTTCAAGAAGAGTTTGACCTAGCTTTCTCAATGAAGCTAGGAGAAGTTTGTGCCATCCTACAAAGGATCATGACATGAAGAAGATAGGTCCATTGGGAGTTAGTGACAGCCTCCTCTACCCCATATATAGTTGAGGACCGAGCTTGGATGCGGACTGACAACCCGGTGATTCCTTTCGTGAATCCTCAGCAAGACTTCGGATTCGGTCGATTCGGGTTCTTTTCTTCTCTTGTTGTTGATAGTATTGTTAGATCTCTTTGTGTATGGTGAAGTATGTTCAATTTGATATACATTTGTATACAATTATGTCTATTTTATTTTATATTTATGTTATTTGTTTGAGGTGCGCCATTTTCCATCCTGCTCCACATTGACGCACTAGCAATTTCTAGTGTCGTGCGTAGCGAAGAGGTGCTCATGACCCTTATTCCATCGTTCTCACCACCTCATCCGCAAGCCTACTCGTCCATCCGCCTAGCAATTCGGTGCATAGAGGCCCGTGTAGTCTTCCATCCCGCCTGGCGAAGAATTGCATTACGGCATTGTATAGGAGTAGTTGTTGGAGTTTTACTTTTTTTTCGCAATAATCAAAACCGCCCTTCGTTAACTCCGGCCAAATGACTTCAATCTCAAGTCCTCCTTGAAATTAACTCCACCTTACTGTGTTCCTTAAGAGATCGATACTTGGGTAAATTCGCCTAATTTATATTTCTTGTGTGACCGGTACACTTGTCATCAACGCATCAGGTTTTTGGCATCATTGTCGGGGAACGCAGTCGTGTGAATTTTCTGAGAGGGAGATAGAAGATAGAAGACATGTTCCATTTGTTCATATCATGTTTATTCTTTGCTTTAGTTTTTAAATTTTGTTGCATAATTTTATTTGTTCCTTTTCTAGTTTTAACTTTTGAAAAGCAGGCATTCCTTTCATTTTATCTGCTAGTGTGTAGTTAATTTTTGCTTAGAATATTTTTGTTAGTGAATTCTTTCTTGTTGCACCATGTTTTCTTATATAAATATCTATTATAGATGGTGCGAGGATTATAGGCATGGTAGTTATGAGTGCCCCAATGAAGATAGTGAGCATAATTCCCGTGGTTAAGTATATGGAGTATCGTCCTCTTATGGTACTTCATATACCATACCCTAGTCTTATGTTCATTTCTCTTCAACACCTTCACCTATTTCATATTCCTCTCTGGTCCCACCGGGACTAAGGAGTAAAGGAAAACGGTGTTTGTGTTGTCGTAGCACAGAGCACATGTTAAAAGATTGTGCATAATTTCAGCGACAATTGGAGGAGGATGATGAACTGGGTATCCGATTCATTCCATCCACCTCTCAATTGGCTTCCCCTTCTGATTCTGATGATACATTCACAGTACTACCTTGTCTATGGGGGACTGCGGCGGATATACCCATCATACTTTCTGCTGATCGGTGTGAAGACATTGTGGTGTCATCTCTCCCCATGTATTCTTCCCCTCTTTTGGATTCACCCCCGGAGGAACCCGCTCATATTTTCTCTGAGGTTATTTTTCCTCCACTTTCTTTGCAAGCATTATCTACTCCTTGTTTTATTGAGTCAGTTGATTATATCGAAAATTATCTCTAAATGGATCCTTCTGGGAGTGAGACTGGGACCACTCCCCCTATTTATGATTACTTTAGTGCTTCATCTCAATAATTTCTTGATCCCCATTCTCTATCTGAGACTATGGAAGTTGAGTCTCCACGGGTACGTTGGGATGACGATGAGCCTTGTGCTCATGCCGTCGCCATCGCCTCTTGCGTACCTGTAGTGGATGATGCCTTGCTGGGCAAGGATTTATTTTGTAGTAAGATGAGTGAGGCTTAGCTCTCCTCCTCTTATTACTTCCTATTTCCTCTACCTGTGTTGGGAAGGTATTTTTATTTAGGTAGAGGGGTAACTGTTTTATCACCGTATCGGTACCCGTTACCGAAATGGAGAATGGAACATTTACATGTGCACTTTTCTTTTCATAGGCCCATTAGCTAGAAATGTATAAAATTTAATATGTCAAGCTGGGAGGACAATAAACCCAGTAGTTATCTTACATTTCCTGCATTTTTATTTTCATGTCTATCTTAGTTTTAGTATTTATTTATATTTTGTCTATTTTTCTTTGGTTTTTGTGGAGTTCGCCCATGCAGGTATTCATGACAACTTCGTATTAGCGGGGTTGTGATTCTTCGTTTTGCGGACCTGCTTCTATTTTTCAAGCTTCTTCTATTAAGCTCACTGGCTGAGCATTGGGTAACCTCTTCCCTTATCTCTATCTGATTTTAATTGCAATATCATATTTTGTGTAGCTTAGTTTAAGTCTGGGGGGAGCCATTATTTGGAACCTTTTGCACGCGCACATTTCTTGTGCATACTAGATTCTTTTATTATTTTAATTTTTTTAGTTCATTGCATCACACACCACTGCACCCACATGAGTACATGTTTAGCTGTTAGCATGCTGCGAGTTAAACTCATTCCTTTTGTGTGATTTGGGAAAATTATTGTGCTGGCATAGGATTGTGAGATGGAGTAAAATGTTGACTCATGTAGTGCTCCTAGTCGAGTGCTCTCAGCTTGTGTAGAAATTAGAGTAGATTTAATTATTTTTGTATGCTTATAGTTTTATATATTTCTATTTGCGTAAAGGCTTTTTATTCTACCCAGAAATTGGTGAATCCGGTGTTAATCGAACGGTATTGTAGGGATGTGTGTAGCCACCATTATACTCATTTTTCTCGAGTCAGGAGGAAGGACCATGTTTCTCGGTGGCTAAGAACTTGCCCCAAGCTACTCTCAAAGCATTGGTGCATGGTTAGTCAAGTGTTAATGTGATGTAGGCCATCATTTTGGCCCGGTTGAGCTTTGTACCATTCCTAACGTCTTATCCTCACTAAGCCTTGTTGTGCCTACCCTTCATTTTATTCAGCTCCACTAATATTTCACCAAAGACTCATTATCGATCCTAGTCGCACACCCAAATCGAGCTTTAGTGTTTTTCATTTTCATTTTGAGGTGTTGATGTGGTAATATTACATGTGAAAATGTGGATGTGCTCCCAAGTTTATATTTGCTGAAATTGTTAAAATAAAAAGATGATAAAAAAAATATTTGTAAAAAAAAGTGAAAAGAAAAAGAATAATTGAAAATCCTATTGGAGATGTGGTTGTATTTGGAGTTTGCGGTGCACACACCCATATGTTAAAAGTTATGTCTTGTGGTGTACCCGCATGCATTTTGGATTAGCGGATGGATTCTCTTTTCTATGCTAGCTCATTTGGGTTAGGTGCATAGTCTTCCTGTTATCTTTTTTTAACTCACCATAACCCAAGCCCCATCTATTATCCTAAAGTCCTACGGATTCACGCTTGAGTCGATTTAGTACCGTGGAGAGAGTGTGAACGGGCAAGTGTATGGTCCCCGACATTTGTGGATTCCTTTGGATGTGATCCTGAGCCCCGGTCTTTGGCAAAGCTCAACTTAGTGGTCTGCAAACATTCTTCCTACGCGTGACCGAAAGATTCACCCTGATTCCATTTTTGAGTAGTAATAAAATTTTGATACACATTGTGAAAAGTATAAACTATTTTGAATACTTAGAAATTTCCTCTATTATATTTTTATGCACGCAAGCATGCGACTTCACATGGTACTCTGTATCTTAATTTCTATGATTAGCTTGTTTATTTTCCCTATCTGCATAGATTTTGTTTGCTTGGGACGCGCAAACAGGTAAGTCTTGGGGTATTATGAGTCCTATTTATACAAATATTTTCGGACTCATCTGGTCTTGTTTTCTATCACATGTCCCTCACTTTTAGTTCGTTGTTTTATATATTTCATCTTATCTTTATTTCCATAGGAAGTACAATTATAGGCCCGTGGTTGTGTATTTTTGTTGCTTTTATAAAATGTACTCCTTGTGATCGCCTGGAATGTCTGCACATATTAGTGATTTGTTTTTCCTATTAGTACAGGGGTCGTGTGCGTGTTCCAGGATTGTTTGGAAACAGGAATACTGCGCATGATCATCAGATCTATTGCGCACGACCACTAGTCGTGCGCCACTAATCGTGCGCACTAGTCTTCATTTTTCCAAGTTCTTCCTGGCGCAAACGGATGACCACTGGACACAGTGCGCATGACCACTGGTCGTGCGCCATTGATTGTGTGTATTGATTCCTTTTTTTCCTGGAGTTCTGTCTGGGGTAATCACACAACCATTAGACATAGTGCGCACGACCACCGGTCGTGGACCACCTCTCGTTTGCATTATCCCAGTTTTTCCTGAGTTCTTACATGCCAATGCGCATGATCACTGGACATAGTGTGCAAGACCACTGGTTGTGCACCAGTGATCGTGCATATTGTTATTTTTGTTATCTATAAATTCGCAAGTTCTGCCCTAATTTAGGACCCCACACATTTTCTCTGCCGTTTTCTTCTCCGAGAAGGGATTATGTCGTCCTCCTTCATCTTCCACAGTAGGGAGGTGCTCCGGGAAAGCTTTCACCGCCAAATCTAAGTCGGAGCTTCCTCTTGGCCTCCTCTTTCATCCTTGAGCTTGAAGAAGAGTTTGACCTAGCTTTCTCCATCAAGCTAAGAGAAGTTTGTGCCACCCTCCACCGGATCATGACACGAAGAAGACGGGTCAATTGGGAGTTAGTGACAGCCTCCTCTACCCCGGACGTAGTTGAGGACCGAGCATGGATGCGGACTGACAATCTGGTGATTCCTTCTGTGAATCTTCAGCAAGACTTCGGATTCGGTCAATTCACGCTCTCTTCTTCCTTTGTTGTTAATAGTATAGTGAGATCTCTTTGAGTATGATGAAGTATGTTTAATTTAATATACATTTGTATACAATCATGTCTATGTGATTTTATATTTATGTTATTTGTTTGAGGTGCGCCATTTTCCATCCTCCTCCACATTGGCGCACTAGCAATTGCTAGTGGCGTGCGTAGCGAAGAGGTGCTCACGACGCTCATTCCTCCATTTTCACCACCTAATTCGCAATCCTACTCGTCCATCTGCCCATCGATTTGGTGTATAGAGGCCCATGTAGTCTTCCATCCCGTCTTGTGAAGCATTGCATAACGACATTGCATAGGAGTAGTAGTTAGTGTTTTACTTTATTTTGTTTTCGCAACAATCAAAAACCCCCTTCATTAACTCCAACCTAAGGACTTCAATCTCAAGTTCTCCTCGAAATTAACTCCACCTTACTGTGTTCCATGAGAGATCGATACTTGGAGAAATTTGCCGAATTTATATTACTTGTGCGACCGGTACACTTGTCGTTCAACGCATCAATGGGATGAAGCCCAAACCTCACTTTTACAAGGTACATATAATTATTTGTATCTACCCATATCCAATCCCATATAATTTTATACTTAATCTAACGCTACTGTTCTTTGACCCTCTCTCTCCACAGGAAAGACGATCTTTCGTCGATCCCGAGTACCACTTATCACTAGTCAAACCAACACCCTCCCCATCATGACTCCTAATGATGAACTCAATTTCACCTTACCAAATCAGTATATAATTAAACCAACTCCCTATGTCCTTCTCATATGCTAACACAATTCTGCATTTTTACTATGTGCCGACCAACCTAAGCTATATGATGAGTATGAATGGTGACCCCTTCAAATGTTCATCCAAAATACCTAAGATTATTATTGGGGGTCTATCATGACATGTTTAGACTAATTTCAGAAACTAATAATTTTCCTAATCAATTTAGCATTTATTAGATTTTCCCCAAAAATAGGCCATTGGTGGTTTTGAACATGAAGTACTAGATTTCCATTGGTTATGGCCACCCAAAATTTATGAACACTATATGATGTTAAAATATCATAGAACACCAAGTTTCATAAATTTTAATAAATGTATTTGCCCTTAATTAATTAATTCCATATAATTGCAAATAATAAACGAAAAGAAGGAGGTACCACCAAACATTATCCAAAAATTACACAAAACTTACCAGAGCATTAATATGATCATAAAATATTACTGACTAAGTTTCATATAGTTCCAAGGTAAGAAAGTTATATCAAAAAATGTTTCAAATAAATCCCTAAGAGGGAACTTTGTGAAGAAACATACTTGAAATCTCTTCCAAACAACATATAATAATTTCCCAAGCTTTACTATGCCCTAAAAAAATCTCTGGCCGAGGAAACTTAATTCTCCAGCAAGATATAATATTTATTATCTATTCATCAAGACAAGTTGCACTGGTTCACTTAACACATGAAGTACTATAAGGTAATGTCGAATCATTCCAAATTACTGGCTAGTGCTTATAAATGATCTTTATTCAACATTATAAGAGTTTCATAACATTTTAAGTTACTTTAACCATGATTACTTCATAATCATCGAAAGGGGCAACTTGAAGTTTATAACTAAAAGTATGAGCTACTGTCTTCTAAACATCCTATAATAGATTCTAGGGGTTCATATTGCTATAAAAACTCATCTGACAAAATTTCATGAAGATCCAAGGTCATATGACCTTTCAACTTTTTCATAAAGGAGTATAGGCCTAAATATTTTCCAATTGATTAAAGTTGTGTGCTTGTGCCTAAATGTCACCAAATTTCTTACTAGGGCTATCCCCCACCCTAAGACTACATGGACCAAACTCCAAGTCCATACAAGGACATATCACCCTATGTCCTTCACAAACCCCCAAAGTTCAACCTTATGTTTTGAACTACGGTCCTAGGGCAAATCCGCCCTAATCCACCCCAAACTCCATGTGAGGTTGTTTAGACTGACCTTGAGGCTCTGGCCAAAGTCTCAACCCCTTTGGGTGAGAATTTGGCAAACTATGCCATAAGCACTCTTTTTCCCTAATTTACCCCTAAGGGACCAAATTTTTGTCATACCAATACCTATTCAAACCAACCCCAAATTGGCTGAAATATTTACTAAGGACATATCATGACTCTATTGGATAACCACCAAATTTTTGTTGATTTTGAGGACATAGGCCCCTTAAATAATTCATACCTATTTTATTAAAATTTTACAAAAACTTTAGGAAAATATTTTCCAAAAATTCCCATTTTGTATATGACTAGTGTGACTGCATAACTAGCCTATGGTCCAAAATTCAGGACATTTGCCTGGATGATTTCGTGGGGGCACTCAGATTAGTCTCTTGTCTAGCCCATGTATATGTTGCACCATAAGGAGTGTTGTGGTCAAACAACGTTCCCAAATGATTTAAAATAAATTTTAAAATAATCTAGACATCAAGGGCTAAAACTTTCATATTAAACATATTTCCATAAAAGGCTTCTAAGTATTTTTAATAAATCAAAACATTCAAAGTATTTTATGTAATAGAATTGAATTAAAATGAAATATAATTAATTGATCCTGAATTAATCTTGACGCAAGATTGATGGAATCGGCTTATGTTCTACCTTGAGCAACCGGCCAGGATTTGCCCGTCCTGGGACTTCTTTGCCCATGATTTCCCGGCCACCCGCACGTCTTCCCGGCCGGCCACCACCACCACCACCTTCATTGAGGTGGTGGCTTGCGATTCAAGGTTGTTGGCCGGTCGGAGGTTGCTGGAGCAGCGCTTTGTGTTAGGAATAAAAAGATTGAAAATCTTGCTCACGGCTTACTCGATTAAGGGCCAATTGGCCCTAAACCTTGCGGCCAATGGATAGAGATCTATCCACTGAGAAAGAGGAGAGGGATAGGACCATTTGTGAGGGCTAGAGTCGGGCCGATCGCCGGGTTGCCATGGAAGGTGGTGGCGTCGCTCAGTATTCTACAACAGCACTAGCAAAGGGCTCGGCTGCTTCAGGGAAAAGGTGGAAACGGCTGTTGGGAGTTTAGGGATGCTTTTAAGATTGCGAAATGGGGAGTGGAAGGGCCAAGAGCTTTAATTTCCATTAATTGCCACTATGAAATTTTTAGGCCAAGTGTGGTTCCATACATCTAGCCACTGAAAGGGCCTAGAAAACCTCTTGATCTTCTCAGCACTGATGGGGGAGAAGAATCAAATCATTGGAATGAAGAGAGAAGGCCCTTGGCCTTACAATCCATGAATGGTTTGTTTCTCTTCACTTTCTCTCTCCTCCATTAAAGGGAAAATGGAGCTTTCTCTCTCCTAGTAATCACTTCCAGAACATGAGTTGCATTTTGGATAATTCTAAACCTCATTAGGCTAATGGACTGTCACAACCCGCATTTTCTCCGAATTAAGAATTATCAGAGTAAGAGAAAACACGCGTCATGATGCCACGTCAAGCAGGGGATAACTGCTGACGCTCAGGCAAAACCAACTACCAACTTAATGAAAGAAAATCATGTGATTAATGATTAGAAAATCAGTTATAATTAGAGTCCGTATCCCTCGGCTCAGTGGATCACCTAGTCCACGAAAGAAAAACTATATTTATACGCTGCGGAAAAATACTTTATTTAGTTTTGACATCCTAAGGAGCACATAAGGGTCCCAAGAGAACCGCTCATGCTATGCACGACCCTAAATTAAATTTATGTAATATATAAGAAAATGGTCGTTATACGTGATTTGGAAAATTGTGATTACGCTTATAAAACATGCTGATCATGAGCTATATTTATAATAACAATTATAGTTTAAAAATAACTAGCAACCTAGCATAAAACCTTCTCAGAGCAAGTAGACTATCTCCAGAAAATGGTAGCAACAATAGTATATATCTAGTACAAGGTAAAAACTACCAGTGGGCGCCAACAACCTGACATGAACCAATTAGCACAAATATATGTCTGTAAGAAAGTACTAAAAACAACCTCACTAACAAGGTAAACAGAACTCCAAGGTCCGGGAGTCCACCAACAACACCACCTCCAACTAGCCACCAGACTGGCTATAGCTCAGAACCTGGGGTATTCCAAAAGAAAACACAATACCTCAGCAAGCTAAACAAAGAAAAACTGCATGAAAGAGTCAACCAAAGGACAAAGTAATAGAAAAACATGCAGTAGAAAGAGTCACAACTGTCCAAAACAGGACCATAAGAAATGCACAACGTGCAAAACAACAACAACGACCCAGCCCAGGAACCACATCCTGCAGGGCCTACTAGGCTACCAAGAGCCAAAATGTTGCAAACTACCAAAGATGAAACTTCTAACACCCTAAACTGTGGGAAGTGATAGTAGCAAAACAACAACGAGGAACCGGATCGAAGGCAAACGCAGTCCCCCAATCCACCATGTCCAAGTCAAAAGCTCGAGGGTCAACACGTGAAAACACAAGGGACCTTCCACCCGACATGCCCAGCCCGTACCTGGAGCAAGAAAACATGGGTGGCCTTGGCTATATCACACAACTCCACCCCCATAAAGAGCTACAACCACCCCTACTAACCACGACCCACGATTCGGCCTTTAGGAAAATAAAGAAAACGACCGACAAGGAAAACCCAGAAAATACAACTGGAAATCCACTCGAAAACGAAATACAAGGTAAAGGAAGAGTGTTGAAATAAACCAACACGACTAGGCGTTGAGTGAAACCCACTCAGTGCCTACCTAAACTTTGGCGTTGAGTGAGCTAGCCTCACTCGCCGCCAAAATAATACCACTACCCACAAGCCCACTAAAGAATACGGAGCTCGACGACAGTCGAACGACCAAGGCAGAAGATCCAGAACTCGAGTAGTTGCCTGCCACTTGAGTATCTAAACTCCCGCACTCGAAACCAGCTAAATTCACTTAGCAAAAGAAAATATACAAAGCGCACGATCAGTAGTCGTGAGCACTCATCGGCTGATGATCGTGCGAAGCGAACCTGGAAAACCTGACAGAAAACCTAGCAACTGCGCACGATCAGTGTCGCACGACCACTGGTCGTGCGCACTGTTGCCAGCGCTCGTGCGATTTTCCGAGACAGAACTTTGGAAACTGAAAGACAGCCGCGCACGAGCAGAGGCACACGACCAGTGGTCGTGCGCCCTAACGGTTGATGACCGTGCGCGGCTAACCTGTACCGTTTGGAATTTCCCGAACGACACCAGAATGCGCACACGACTCACGCCACTGCAGTAGCAGCAGACAACTATCAACGTCGCGCACCACTACCATACGAGCTATGCCAAATCATTCGAGTGATACCTTAACGAAAAATCGGCAACCACACCCCCCCTCCTAACTCTCCCTCTCGGCTACACCCGAACCAGAGCAACAATCAAAATAAAGGAAAACAACGGCTCCACGCCGACAATTTGGATTCCAATCATCACAAAATAGGGGGGTTTCAGTAGGAAGAACTAAGCCCTATAGTTAGCAAGAAAATGAGAACAACAAGGCCTCTAACCTGGGCTAACCGGGATTTCAATTTCAGCAAGAAAATCGAAAAGAAAACTTGGCAAGGGCAAGAATACCACTTGCCTCAATCACAGCGAAGCTTTGGACTGCTTTCCTCCTCTTCACACGGATCAAAACGGCCGCAACACCTAGAACAAAAACTCGGCTATTAATGGCAGAAAACTTCCAAAACCGGAAATTCCAATCCTCCCAAAACTCCACGAAAATCGAATTTCTTATCGTAGGAATGAAGGTCTTGACGAGAGCAATCCGAATCCACTCTCGGAATCGAATTCCGTCCACAAACGCTCCGGGAATCGGCGCCCGAAGGGAAGGGTAGTCCGGCGGCTTTTCTTTCTCTCGTACAGGCGGAGGTTTCCAAACGGGGAAGAAGATGAGCGGCTCTTTCATACTATATATATATATATAATTAAATAATTATATAATTAATTACAAAATTACATAAAGCACCAAATCGACGCGAAAACCGAACTACCTCGGAATTCGACGAAATTCGCACCGTAGCTAAATTCCCACGCTACGAACACAACGGCGAAGTCGAAATTAATTTTCGACGAACAGAACTCGAGTTATACCCAAATAAAGCCAAACACCAACATCCCCCCGAGAGGCCACACCGGGTCACCCAAAACGACTCGGCTTGCTAGGGAGATCTTGCCAACAGGCTACAGAATAGGGCACTCAGTTCTAAGGAGCTAAACCACACTCCACAAATGGCACAAGCCACGGAAACGCGTCATCGTAACGCCAAACGAGAATAAAAATAATCGCTGTAAAAACGGGGCGTTACAGTCACTCCCCCTAAAAGAAAGTTTCGTCCCGAAACTTTACGCACAACCCTCCTACAAAAGAAGGAAAAGGTAACAAATAGAAGTTACAAAGGGAAACATACCGATCAAATCAGTGAAACAGGTGAGGGTACGCCCTCCTCATGGCCGACTCTAGCTCCCAAGTCGCGCTCTCCAATTCCTGATTTTTCCATAGAACTTTCACCATCGGTATGGACTTCTTTCGCAGCACACGCTCCTGAGTATCCAAAATACGAACAGGCACCTCAACAAAAGAGAAGTTGGGCTCCAACTAGGGCACAACATCCAAGAGTTGCCCACTGCTGCGCACACACTTCCGCAATTGGCTAACATGAAAAACATTATGAACACCAGGGAAGTTCGCTGGCAAATCCAATCTATAAGCAGACACACCAATCCGCTCCAAAATCTCGAACGGGCCCACATACCTTGGGTCCAATTTCCGATTTTTACCAAATCTCTTCACACCAACCATTGGAGAAACCTTGAGGTATACATGATCCCCTACCAAAAACTCCAAAGCAGACCTACGCCGATTGGCGTTCTTTTCATACCTCTCCTGAGCTAAATGAAGCTTTTCACGAATAAGCTTCACGGCGACTTCCATCTCTTCCAGAGCATCTGGACCCAACAAAGGCTTTTCGCCAGCCTCAGCCCAAAACAACGGAGTCCTACAGTGCCTCCCATACAAAGCTTCGAACGGAGCCATCTGCAAGCTTTCCTGATAACTGTTATTATAAGCAAATTCCATGAGTTGCAGACGCTCATCCCACGCTCCACCGTGGTCTAAAATATAGCACCTGATCCGTCTGCCCATTGGTCTGAGGGTGGTACGCAGTAGAATACCTCAGATCCGTACCCAAACCCTCCTGCAGACTCTGCCAAAAATGAGAAGTAAACCGGGAGTCTCGATCAGAAATGATGCTAACCGGCACACCGTGGAGTCGGATGACTTCATTCAAGTACAACTCCGCTATCCTCCTCATCGGGTAATCAATCTTATAAGGCACGAAGTGAGCACACTTTGTCAATCTATCCACTATAACCCAAACAGAATCAAATCCTCTCAGGGATTTTGGCAAACCCGTAATGAAGTCCATAGATATACTCTCCCACTTCCAAGTTGAAATCTCTAGCGGAGTCAACTTACCACCAGGCCTTCCATGATCGGCCTTCACACGCTTGCAAGTGTGACACTCAGCAACATATCGGGCTATATCACCTTTCATACCATACCACCAGGCAATTTGCCTTAAGTCACGGTACATCTTCGTAGATCCTGGATGGTAGGCAACGCTGGAACCATGAGCCTCACTGCAAATCATACCTCTAATGTCCCCAACAGCGGGAACGCAAAACCTGCCGCGGTACTTCAAAGTACCCGCATCATCAATAGCAAAATCTGGCAACTCTCCCTTCTCTGTCCTGGTAAAAAGGTGCAACAGATCCGGATCGTCCTTTTGATGCAGTCTAGTCAAAGAAATCCAGGACGCCTCTGCAACTGACAAACTACTCTGCAAACCACAGCATCCCACTGAAATATCCATAAGGAGGAGGAACTCCTCAACTAACCGATCGGCGGAGAGGTTAATGATCTTTCCCGTCTTTCGGCTCAGGGCGTCGGCCACCACATTGGCCTTGCCCGGATGATACTGGATTTCTACGTCATAATCCGCCACATACTCAAGCCACCGCCGCTGACGCAGATTCAACTCCTTCTGCGTGAACACGTACTTCAGGCTCTTATGGTCAGTAAAAATCTTGCACTAAGCCCCATAAAGTAAGTGCCTCCACAACTTCAATGCATAGATAACCGCTGCAAACTCAAGGTCATGCGTAGGATAATTCTTCTCATGAGTCTTCAGCTGCCTTGACCCATAAGCAATTACTTTTCCATCCTGCATTAATACGCATCCCAGTCCTATATGCGAAGCATCCACATACACATCATAATCCACGCCCTCAGTAGGAAGGGTCAGAACGGGAGCAGTACACAATCTCCTCTTTAACTCCTGAAAAGCTTCTTCGCACTTCTCGCTCCAAACAAAAGCCATATTCTTCTGAGTCAGCTTGGTCAAAGGTGCGGCTAGAGAAGAGAAACCCTCCACGAATCTCCTGTAATAGCCAGCCAACCCTAAGAAACTTCTGATCTCCTTAGGAGTGTTCGGCCTACTCCAATCCATCACTGCTGCAATCTTTTCTGGGTCAACCGAGATCCCGTCCTTGTTCACCACGTGGCATAGAAAAGAAACCTGAGGCAACCAAAATTCGCACTTGCTCAACTTGGCGAATAACTTGTGGTTCCTTAATTCTGATAGTACCAAGCGCAGATGCTGCTCATGCTCCTCAGCACTGCGAGAATAAACCAACACGTCATCAATGAAGACCACCACGAACTTGTCTAGGAAATCCTTGAATACCCGATTCATCATGTCCATGAAAGCTGATGGTGCGTTGGTCAAACCAAATGACATCACCAAAAACTCAAAGTGTCCATGCCTCGACCTAAACGCAGTTCGTGGAATATCTGCCTCACGGATCCTGAGCTGATGATAGCCCGAACGAAGATCGATCTTGGAGAACACCGTGCTACCACGCAACTGGTCAAATAAATCATCGATCCTCGGCAGAGGGTACCTGTTCTTGATAGTGACCTTGTTCAACTCTCTATAGTCGATGCAAAGCCGCATCGACCCATCTTTCTTCTTTACGAACAAAATAGGAGCACCCCAAGGCGACGAACTCTGCCTGATAAAACCTTTAGCCAACAACTCATCTAACTGAATTCGCAACTCCTCTAGCTCACGAGGGGCCATCCGGTACGGCGCCTTAGCAATAGGATGCGTACCCGGCTCCAAATCAATAACATACTCCACATCCCGCTCAGGAGGGATACCAAGAAGATCATCCGGAAAAACATCGGCGAAACCACGAACAATAGGAATCTCCTCCAAGCGTGGAACGCTAACAATGGTTCCAACCGCCGAGACTAAACAAACACAACAATCAGAAAGAAACAATCTCTGAACACATACCGCCGAGAGAACAGGAGAATCCTGACACGGATCAGCATACACGCTGCCGGGCTGACCATCGTCCTTGATGAAGTCCAAGCGCTTTCCTTTGTACTGAATGACCGCATCATACCGAGAGAGTCAGTCCATGCCCAAAATGACATCGAAGTCCTCTAGATCAATCACCTTCAGGTCCGCCTTCGCAAGAAAATCCCCCAACAAAACCGGGCAATCCAAAATACCCAAATCTGACAACACAGATTCACCAGAGGGAAACTTGACACGGAAGGAATCCCGGACACGATCTAGAGACAACCGATGACGCTCCACAAAGGCTCTAGCCACGAACGAGTGGGTAGCGCCGGAGTCAAACAGAACACGCGCCCAGCGGTTATTCACCTTAAATTTCCCTATAGGAACACACAAAGCTAAGGAACTAGCACAACAGTACCGCAAATAATCTAGCAACAAACTACCAGGCTAGACAGAAAAAAAACAGACAACTAACCTGAGATCACCTGGGTCGAAGTCTGAGCCTCCTCGGAAGAAATCACGTTCAGCTTCCCTTTTTCCTTGTCCACATGCTGAGGTGGAGGTAAAGCCTGTAACGGAACTGCAGGAAGAGCTGACTGGACCTGAGGACACCTCGACTTAATGTGACCCTTCTGCCCACACTGAAAACAGACTCTATCCTTGGTCCAACACTAGGCCGCATCATGGCCGGATCGCTTACAAACAGAACAGGAGGCATCTCTCCTAGGAGCACCCTGAATCGCATGAACCTGCTCCTTCTTCTGAGCTGCCGCCTTCTTGAAATACCTCTCGACAGGATGGCCTGACCGGCCACAAAAACTGCACACCACCCTGCTCCTCTTTCCCGGAACAGCATCGGGTACCAGGGGTTTCTTCTCCTCTACCAACTTCCTCTTATCCTTCTTCAACTGCTGGCCTCTACTCTTCGCCGTCTCAATGGCCTCAACCTTAAGAGCAGCCTCTACAACTCCAGCATAAGTCACTGACCCATAAGCACTAGCCAACTGCTGCACCTCACTCCTCAAACCACCAAGAAATCGCTTAACTCGATCACCCTCAACGCTGACCAATCCAGGGGCAAAACGGCTCAACTTACTAAACTCTACCTCATACTCACCCACCGTGAGCTACCTTTGCTTCAGATAGAGGAAATCATTCATGAGGCGGTCACGCTCAACCGAAGGTAAGAAGTTCCTCAACAGCATCTCCTTGAACACTTCCCAAGAGCATCCGGCTACCAAGCTCTCCTTCTCTCTCAGCCACCAACTCTTAGCCAACCCTTTGAGCTGATAGGTGGCTATCATCACCCTCTGATCATCTGCAATCCCTGCGTACGAGAACATCTCCTCCATGGAGATCAGCCAGTCGTCTATCACCATGAAATCTGCCTTCCCATCATAAGTGGGAGGGCTCAGCCTCTGAAACTGCGAGATGAAGGCCATCTCTGCTGGCACCACCACTGGAGGCCTCAAGGGTGCAGGAGGAGGAGGAACAGCTAACCCCCCAGCAGGAACTTGCGCACCCTGAGCCTGCCCTGCCACAACTGCCACCAAAGACTGAATCTGGGCTTGTACCTCCTCCAACTGCCTGCCCATAGCTTCGCTACTCTGACGCAGACTCTCGATCACCGCATCGTTCTGAGCTCCAGAAGATTCACCCTCAGACAGGGGAGTCGATCGAGTCGCAGGACGCCTAGCCATCCTAAAAATCATTACAACGCAAATCAGATCCAAATCCCACGACTAGAACCGATTACCAGTACAGACAATACATATGTAGATATAGACTTAAAGCTGCTAAACTTGCTCTGAGAGTTTATCTTCTTCACAATAATTAGATGATATGCCCTAACCTAGGATGGTTAACCACCACCTTACTAACTCTTGTGTCTAGATCGGATGCATGAACTTATGTTAATTTGAAAACTCATGTGTGTACATATGTCATCCTGCAAATCTTTAGCTCGGCGCGTTGTACTTATGCAATGATATGATATGCATGATTGTGCTATGCATTCTAAAAAAAAGGCCCTAATGCATGTTATGAGCGGCGTACGCATGAAAATGTTATGCATCCCATACTACATAACATTTCCATGCAACGAAAAAGAAACGTGCTAGTCGCAGTCATGTGGTGAGGTTATGCATCCCATACTACATAACCCTCACATGTAGCCCCTATAGTGGATCCATATACGAACACATATTATGCATCCCATACTACATAATATGCCCCGTATACTTCATGTTATGCTATGAGTGTAGTGTTCGTGCTTTTGCCAAGACGTGCTGATGACATATCGGTGTGTGAATGACATGATGCTGAACTACTAAAAGCATCCAAGGAAGGTTGCTCAACTAACTTGTCAAGCAACCTCCCTCTGATACCAACTGTCACAACCCGCATTTTCTCCGAATTAAGAATTATCAGAGTAAGAGAAAACACGCGTCATGATGCCACGTCAAGCAGGGGATAACTGCTGACGCTCAGGCAAAACCAACTACCAACTTAATGAAAGAAAATCATGTGATTAATGATTAGAAAATCAGTTATAATTAGAGTCCGTATCCCTCGGCTCAGTGGATCACCTAGTCCACGAAAGAAAAACTATATTTATACGCTGCGGAAAAATACTTTATTTAGTTTTGACATCCTAAGGAGCACATAAGGGTCCCAAGAGAACCGCTCATGCTATGCAAGACCATAAATTAAATTTATGTAATATATAAGAAAATGGTCGTTATACGTGATTTGGAAAATTGTGATTACGCTTATAAAACATGCTGATCATGAGTTATATTTATAATAACAATTATAGTTTAAAAATAACTAGCAACCTAGCATAAAACCTTCTCAGAGCAAGTAGACTATCTCCAGAAAATGGTAGCAGCAATAGTATATATCTAGTACAAGGTAAAAACTACCAGTGGGCGCCAACAACCTGACACGAACCAACTAGCACAAATATATGTCTGTAAGAAAGTACTAAAAACAACCTCACTAACAAGGTAAACAGAACTCCAAGGTCCGGGAGTCCACCAACAACACCACCTCCAACTAGCCACCAGACTGGCTATAGCTCAGAACCTGGGGTATTCCAAAAGAAAACAGAATACCTCAGCAAGCTAAACAAAGAAAAACTGCATGAAAGAGTCAACCAAAGGACAAAGTAATAGAAAAACATGCAGTAGAAAGAGTCACAACTGTCCAAAACAGGACCACAAGAAATGCACAACGCGCAAAGCAACAGCAACGACTCAGCCCAAGAACCACATCCTGCAGGGCCTACTAGGCTACCAAGAGCCAGAATGTTGCAAACTACCAAAGAATAAACTTCTAACACCCTAAACTGTGGGAAGTGATAGTAGCAAAACAACAACGAGGAACCGGATCGAAGGCAAACGCAGTCCCCCAATCCACCATGTCCAAGTCAAAAGCTCGAGGGTCAACACGTGAAAACACAAGGGACCTTCCACCCGACATGCCCAGCCCGTACCTGGAGCAAGAAAACATGGGTGGCCTTGGCTATATCACACAACTCCACCCCCATAAAGAGCTACAACCACCACTACTAACCACGACCCACGATTCGGCCTTTAGGAAAATAAAGAAAACGGCCGACAAGGAAAACCCAGAAAATACAACTGGAAATCCACTCGGAAACGAAATACAAGGTAAAGGAAGAGTGTTGAAATAAACCAACACGACTAGGCGTTGAGTGAAACCCACTCAGTGCCTACCTAAACTTTGGCGTTGAGTGAGCTAGCCTCACTCGCCGCCAAAATAATACCACTACCCACAAGCCCACTAAAGAATATGGAGCTCGACGACAGTCGAACGACCAAGGCAGAAGATCCAGAACTCGAGTAGTTGCCTGCCACTTGAGTATCTAAACTCCCGCACTCGAAACCAGCTAAATTCACCTAGCAAAAGAAAATATACAAAGCGCACGATCAGTGACGCACGATCAGTGGTCGTGTGCACTCATCGGCTGATGATCGTGCGAAGCGAACCTGGAAAACCTGACAGAAAACCTAGCAACTGCGCACGATCAGTGTCGCACGACCACTGGTCGTGCGCACTGTTGCCAGCGCTCGTGCGATTTTCCGAGACAGAACTTTGGAAACTGAAAGACAGCCGCGCACGAGCAGAGGCACACGACCAGTGGTCGTGCGCCCTAAAGGTTGATGACCGTGCGCGGCTAACCTGTACCATTTGGAATTTCCCGAACGACACCGGAACGCGCACACGACTCACGCCACTGCAGTAGCAATAGACAACTATCAACGTCACGCACCACTACCATACGAGCTATGCCAAATCATTCGAGTGATACCTTAACGAAAAATCGGCAACCACACCCCCCCTCCTAACTCTCCCTCTCGGCTACACCCGAACCAGAGCAACAATCAAAATAAAGGAAAACAACGGCTCCACGCCGACAATTTGGATTCCAATCATCACAAAATAGGGGGGGTTTCAGTAGGAAGAACTAAGCCCTATAGTTAGCAAGAAAATGAGAACAACAAGGCCTCTAACCTGGGCTAACCGGGATTTCAATTTCAGCAAGAAAATCGAAAAGAAAACTTGGCAAGGGCAAGAATACCACTTGCCTCAATCACAGCGAAGCTTTGGACTGCTTTCCTCCTTTTCGCACGGATCAAAACGGCCGCAACACCTAGAACAAAAACTCGGCCATTAATGGCGGAAAACTTCCAAAACCGAAAATTCCAATCCTCCCAAAACTCCACGAAAATCAAATTTCTTATCGTAGGAATGAAGGTCTTGACGAGAGCAATCCGAATCCACTCTCGGAATCGAATTCCGTCCACAAACGCTCCGGGAATCGGCGCCCGAAGGGAAGGGTAGTCCGGCGGTTTTTCTTTCTCTCGTACAGGCGGCGGTTTCCAAACGGGGAAGAAGATGAGCGGCTCTTTCATACTATATATATATATATAATTAAATAATTATATAATTAATTACAAAATTACATAAAGCACCAAATCGATGCGAAAATCGAACTACCTCGGAATTCGACGAAATTCGCACCGTAGCTTAATACCCACGCTACGAACACAACGGCGAAGTCGAAATTAATTTTCGATGAACAGAAATCGAGTTATACCCAAATAAAGCCAAACACCAACATCCCCCCGAGAGGCCACACCGGGTCACCCAAAACGACTCGGCTTGCTAGGGAGATCTTGCCAACAGGCTACAGAATAGGGCACTCAGTTCTAAGGAGCTAAACCACACTCCACAAATGGCACAAGCCACGGAAACGCGTCATCGTAACGCCAAACGAGAATAAAAATAATCGCTGAAAAAATGGGGCGTTACATGGACCGCCTTAATTGGGCTTAGCCCAAATGGATTGGGCTAGGTTAGGTCAACTTGAGCTAGTTTTACCTAAACCTAGGTTTAGTTGACTTTGGTCAAATTGGCCTTTTGGGTTGACCCCTTTAGGTTCTTTGTGACTCATTGGCCTCCCCTAAAGTCTAGGAAGGGTTGGGTAGGGTTGGTTGGGCACCATCGAGGCCACTTGACCCTTAGTTAGGGCACTTTGACCATTTTAGGGCTAGGGTTGACTTTGGTCAACATAGCCTCTTTGGTTGACACCAATGGGTCCTTGGTGACCCATTGGCCTCCCTTAGGGCTTAGGAAGGTGTAGGTGGGTCCTTTTGGCAAGGGGAGGTCAATTGACCATGTGTGATTTTAGTTTGACCTAATTAGGGTTTTCGTTGACTTTGGTCAACTTGACCCTTTTGGTTGCCCAATGCATCCTTTGTGTTTCATTGGCCTCCCATGGGGTTAGGGGTGCCATGGTAGGGTCATGGAGTCAAGTTGAGGCCCTAAATTCAAGCCCTATGGCGGGTAATTGAAAATTACTATTTGCAGCCCAAGATTGTTTTAACCTTCATGCGTAAGTTCATTTGGTCTTCTTGGGTTTCCTTGGGTTTTGTCATGACTTACTCATGACAAAACCACTCTTAGGGTCTAGTTGTTTGAGGGATGTTATAAATCCCAATATATAAAAATAAAAATTTCGTCCCTGAAATTAAGGTTAGGCCTACGAGGTTTCTACTGAAGTGAAAGTATGTAACATCCCCAGAAAATTAAAAATTTTACCTAACTCAGAGAGGCCTGGATACCTCTGTCGCATCAAGTTCCATGGCTCCCAGCTATTCTCCTCCTGCCCATGGTTACTCCACAGGACCTTGACTAACAGATCCTTCCAACGTCGCAAGATCTGCTCTCATGTATCATCGATCCTTACCGGCTTCATGTTGACAGATGGATCTGAAGCCACTGGGCCATCATGTTGGAGTTACCATGGTGATCTAGAAGTGGTCAAACATGTTATCTCTCTGCCAACGTGATATGAGCCTGCAGGGTCGCACATAAGAGCCTGTGGTGAAATTGGAAGATTGATTGTGTTGGTAAAGGTTACCAATCACCATACAGATTGGGGTCAGGCATATGTTGTCAGGGAGATTCGTCGAGAATGGTTCGACGAGAATCGTCGAGTATGACTCGGCGACTAAGGCACATTCGTCGAGAGTCGATGAGAGTCGTCGAGTATGACTCGGCGACTAAGGCAAAATCGTCGAGAGTCAGCGAGTATGACTCGCCGACTAAGGCATAATAATCGAGAATCGAACTGTTCGATTCTCGTCGATTCTGCGACTGATTCTCGACGATTCTGCGATTGATTCTCGCCGATTCTGCGACTGATTCTCGCCGATTCTGCGATTGATTCTCACTGATTCTGCGACTGATTCTCGCTGAACCTGGAGGTGATTCTCGCCGAATGGTCCAGAAGCCCTATCCTGTGTGGTCTGCGGATAGCGATACCTTTGGACTGTTTATGCCTTTAGTATAAATAGGGGACTTAGGGTTTTGGGAAAAAATTATAGATCGGTATTTCTCATGTAGCCGAATCGAATCCGACAGAAACGTTCCGCCGCTCGTTCGCTCCGCCGATTCCCGAACCCGACGGACGGAAGTGTTCCGCCGCCTCTTCGCTCCGTCGACCTCCTCCTCTCCGGCGACTGTTGCCGGTGTTGCTCCTCCTGGAACGGACCTAGCAGTCCGTGGAAGTGCATGGTGCGGTTGATCTCCTTCCCGACCCTTCGTGCGACGAAGCTCGGTGTTTTCCCGCTCGTGTGGATTTCTGCAGAGATGTGGACATTATTCCATGTAGAACTCGCCACCAACAAGGACTCAAAGCTTGGAGCATCTCCATTGAGTTGTGACTCAACGCCGCTAAGGTAATTTTTGCCTAGTTGTTTGTTAACTTCTTGATTCAACTTTCATGGCCCGATCCCATCTCTTTTGGGTGGTTCTTGATGTTTTATTCCTTCCGCTGCGTGCACAAGCGTTATGCCATCCTCATAGAGAAACCCAACAGTGGTATCAGAGGGAGGTTACAGCCCTCATTGTTGTATTGGAAGTTAGGTTATTCCAGTGCGTGAAAACTAGGGATTTAGAAGCGTTCTAAATATCAAGATTTAATCCTGGTACATCAATTGTTAATGGTTTTTCAAAGGGAGATCGGTGGGCCCATAACCCACAGGTTAGGGGCTCTTCTTCTTGGAACCCCGCCAGGAACGTCTGGGATTTCATAGTAATTTCTAATTGTTAGAAATTGTTGTCTCCTTAGCAGTAACCGTCCCTCGAGTGGTTAATGAACCAGTGTATTGTTTTGGATTTTGAATCAAACAATGAGAGACGAGCTTGTCTACTGCTTTAAGTCGAGTTGCCTTTGCCTTTGTAAAATGCATGTAAATCTGATGATTTAGAAGAGTCTAGATGTTCAGATTTAGCCCTTCCTTCTATTAAGTGTTGATAGTGCCAGGTTGTGCACATAAGGGATGCATGTGGCTTTTAGAAATTATTTTTCTGTGGATGTGCACAATGATCAAATGTTGATCATGGTTAATTGTTAACCTATTATTAAAAATCCCTTAATCTAATATTAAGTGTTTGGATGCCTTCCGATTGATGACACTCTTCCTGCCTCGATCGATGAAGTGTGGGCTTGCCAAAGCAAGGTGCATTAATCTATCTTGGTAAGGGTGCGAGCGGATAATTATGATATCCCACTGTCGACATCGGTTATAACTTAACTAGGTTACCTCAAAGGTTGAGTGCCTATAGGCATAGAGTTGACATGCATCATATAATGGATGAGAATAAGGAGTTATTCACCAACCATACAAAAATTGCATGAGGATGCAATTGGCAAGCGTTGCCTACCTAAATAACCGCATCGTGAGAGAAAAGCCAAAGCTGACTCATTGTGTTGGTGAAATACAGATCTTATCCACTAAGAGAATAGCTCGCATGAACTCTCCGAATTGATAGTGAGGCCTATTATTTCGAATAAAATAGTGGGAGTTTTAATTGAAGTCTATATTAAAAAAAATTGTATTTTGAAATTTTGGTACTGATATTATTCTTCATGAATTCTTGTAGAATTCCATGGCAAGTGGTTCACACTCCACTCTGTCTCTAAGAGCCATGCTTGAGAAGGATAAGCTAAGTGGGACTAACTACATGGACTGGTACAGGAACCTTAGAATTGTTCTCAGGCAAGAGCGAAAGCTCTATGTGTTGGAAGAAGAAGCCCCCGAGGTGCCGACCGGGAATTATTCCCGTGCTGATAAAGATACTTATAAGAAGTATACTGATGACACCTTAGACGTCGAATGCCTTATGCTTGTCACCATGAACTCTGAGCTTTAAAAGTAACATGAGAACATGGGGTGCAAGGAGATTGACGAGCATCTCAAGAAAATGTTTCAAGGGGAAGCTCGTCAAGAGAGGTTTGACGTCACAAAAGCATTGTTTCAGTGCAAGATGGGAGTTCGAGACTCAGTAGGGACTCACGTTCTCAAGATGATTGGGTATATAGAGAATCTTGAAAGGCTGGGTTTTCCTCTGGGTCAAGAGTTGGCTACAGATCTGATCCTGCAATCGTTGCCGGACATTTATGAGCAGTTTGTCTTGAACTACAACATGAATGAAATAGACAAGACACTGGCCGAGCTCCTAGGCATATTGAGAACTGCCAAGATCAATATGAAGAAGGCCAAGCCTGCCAGCCCCATATTGATGGTGCATAAGGGCAAGGCCAAGGTCAAGGGCTCTAAGAAGACAAAGGTGGGACCTAAGTCATATCTAGAGTCAAGTCTTCTACACTGATGAAAAAGAAGACCACGGTGAAGGAGGGGAAATTCCACCATTATGGCAAGGCTGGTCATTGGAGGAGGAACTGTCCTTCTTAAATTGAGGGTCTGCAGAAAATGAAGGGAGGTATGACTTCCGCTTCGAATATTTACGTTATAGAAATAAACCTCTCTGCTCCTTCATCTTGGGTATTGGATACCGGATGTGTTTCTCACATTTGTACAAATGTGAAGGAACTTGGAAGGAAAAGATTGCTGAGTAAAGGGGAGGTGGACCTGCGTGTCGGCAATGGAGCAAGAGTTGCTACTGTGGCCGTAGGGGTTTACCGTCTTTCTTTGCCCAGTGGGCTTGTAATAGAACTAGATAACTGTTATTTTGTTCCGGCCATAACTAGAAACATTATATACATTTCATGCTTGGACATGATTGGATTTTCTTTTATAATTAAGAACAACTGTTGTTCAATATTTAAGAATGATGTTTATTATGCTGTAGCCCAATTATTTAATGGTCTTTATGTTTTGAACTTGGACCATCAGATCTATAATATAGAAAATAATAAAAGACTAAGAATAAATGACTCAAACCCTACATATCTCTGGCATTATCGTTTGGGCCATATAAACGAGAAGCGCATATCCAATCTCCATAAAGATGGACTTTTGGACTCATTTGATTATGAATCATTTGAGCGATGTGAATATTGTTTGTTAAGCAAGATGACTAAAGCCCCTTTCACTAGTTATACTAAGAGGGCTGAGGATCTATTGTGTATTGTACATAGTGATGTATGCGGACCCATGGATTCCATGGCTAGAGGTGGGTATTTCTACTTCGTTACATTTACTGATGATTTCAGTAGATACGGATATGTGTATCTTATGAAGTGCAAATCCGAGACCTTTGAAAAGTTCAAAGAGTTCAAGAATGAAGTAGAAAACCAGTTGGGTAAAAGGGTTAAAGCACTCCGATCTGATCAAGGTGGCGAATACCTGAGTCATGAGTTCCGTGATCATCTGAAGGAGTGTGGTATTGTATCACAGCTCACACCACCTAGAACACCATAGCATAATGGTGTGTCTGAGAGGAGAAATCATACTTTATTAGACATGGTACATTCGATGATGAGTCATGCAGACTTGCCTGTTTCCTTTTGGGGTTTTGCTTTAGAGACTGCTACAATGACACTGAATCGCGCTCCAACGAAAATGGTTCTGAAGACACCATATGAGATATGGAGTGGGAAACGTCCTAGTTTGTCGTTCATTAAAATTTGGGGCTGTGAGGCATACGTGCGACGTCAAATGCCTGACAAGCTGGAACCCAAATCGGATAAATGTTATCTGGTGGGATATCCTAAGGAAACGAAAGGGTATTACTTTTACCTATCGTCCAAGGGCAAAGTGTTTGTCGTAAGGACTGGCGTCTTCTTGGAGAAGGAGTTCTTATCAAGAAAGACTGAAAAGGAAGAACTTGAAGAAGTTCAAGAACCACAAGTAGTGAATGAACAGGAATTGGATTTTGAGACAGGACTACAAGATGTTGTAGCTAGAGAACCTGCTCAAGAAACACAGGTCCTACGTAGATCTGGTAGACCTAGATTTGAGCCTGAGAGATATGGATTTCTCATGTCTCAAAATAGGTAATGTGTTGCTTATGGATCATTATGATGAACCAGCAACCTACCAAGAGGCTATGAATGGACCAGACTCCGACAAATAGCTTCAGGCTATGAAATCCGAAATGGACTCCATGTATGCAAACCAAGTTTGGAACTTGGTGGAACCACCTGAAGGGGTACGACCCATAGGGTGCAAGTGGGTCTTCAAGAAGAAGACCGACTTGGATGGGAATGTACAGACATTCAAAGGGCGACTGGTGGCTAAGGGTTTCAAGCAAATTCATGGTATTAACTATGATGAGACCTTTTCCCCTGTTTCCATGGTAAAGTCCATAAGGATACTGCTTGCTATTGCTGCGTATTATGACTACGAGATCTGGCAGATGGATGTCAAAACGACTTTCCTTAATGGAAACCTCCTTGAGGAAGTGTACATGACACAACCCGAGGGTTTTGTATCCCCAAATGACGCCACTAAAGTATGCAAGCCGAATAGGTCCATCTATGGACTGAAGCAGGCCTCTCGAAGTTTGAATCTTCGTTTTGATGAGAAAATCAAAGAGTTTGGTTTCATCAAGAAAAAAGATGAGCCTTGTGTTTACAAGCGAATCAGTGGGAGTATTGTAGTCTTCCTGATATTGTATGTAGATGACATACTGTTGATTGGGAATGACATTCCTACACTGAAAGTTGTTAAGAACAACCTAGGGAACTGCTTTTCTACGAAGGACTTGGGTGAAGAGACTTACATACTAGGTATTAAGATCTATAGAGATATATTGAAGAAGTTGATGGGTTTGACCCAGAGTAAATACATCTAGAAGGTGTTAAAGCGGTTCAACATGCTTGAGTCCAAGAAAGGATATTTACCCATGTCTTATGGTGTGAATCTCTCTAAGGACCAGTGTCCAATATCTTGTGAAGATAAGGACCGCATTAAGTTGATTCCATACGCTTCGACAATTAGATCAATCATGTAAGCAATGTTATGTACTCGACCCGATATCTCCTTTTCTTTGAGCATGACCAGCAGGTATCAGTCAGACCCCGGTGAGTGTCACTGGATTGCAGTCAAGAATATCCTGAAGTACTTGAAAAGGACAAAGGATGTGTTCTTCGTGTATGGTGGAGAGGAACAGCTCGTTGTAAATCGTTACATGGATGCTAGCTTCCAAACTAATAGGGACGACTCAAAGTCTCAGTGAGGTTTTGTGTTTTCCCTTAATGCAGGAGCTGTGAGCTGGAAGAGTTCCAAGCAAGAGACAGTTGCTGATTCTACAACAGAGGACGAGTATATTGCTGCAGCTAACGCAGCGAAGGAGGCTTTATGGATTAGGAAATTCATCGGCGAGCTTGATGTAGTTCTTAGCATTGTTGGTCCCGTAGTTCTCTACTGTGATAACAATGGTGCAATTGCACAATATAAGGAACCTAGATCCCATCAGCTCTCCAAGCACATACTTTGGCGGTTCCATCTTATTCGTGAGATTGTCGAATGAGGAGATGTGAACATTTGCAGAGTGCCGACTGAGGAGAATATTGCAGATCCATTGACAAATCCTCTCGCGCAGAGAAAGCATGATGGTCATACTAGATCAATGGGTATACGATACCTAAATGATCAACTCTAGTGAGAGCCTTGTGGGTTGCATGTAAACATATATTTTGTTGGCTTTTTATTGTTTATTCATATGATGAATTGTGTACCAATGTTTTTCTTTTAGAATTAATGGCAAGTTCTTTTATTATGGTTTCTCTATGCGATAGTTAAATGTTAACATAATAAATATCCTTAGAATGTTTGCTTCCATAGGACATAAAGTACGAGACTTGAATATGAGAGCCTATGATTTATTTGAAGCTTCATTCTTAAAAGGTCCCTGGTCCTTGTATCATCATAGAAACTAAGGGTGATGACGATACATTAAGACAAGCACGTGTGTTGACTGATGACCAGTTCTCATAGGTCATGATATTGTGATATCAAGTCATCACGTGGGTACTTGTTAATGAACAAGTTGTACCGGATAGACCCAACCTGAGACTACTTTGTGGATTGTTATCTAATCGTGTAATGAGTAGGTCTCAATTGACAATGGTGTTGTGGTCCTTTGACCTGAAGTCACAGCATTCATCAAGTGAGGAAGAGCGTGCTTTGATGCCATCTAAAGTCTTCCTTGAGAAAGGTTGATGATAAGGGTGGTTGTTGGGCACGTTACGAATCATTTGGGTGTTTTTGTGTAAGGAGATATGGGATTTGTCCTCCTATATGATAGGAGTTGCATCCATGGGCCCCTTGGTGGAACTGGACTGAGAAATGCATGGCCATGCTTGGTTGAGTCAATATGTAATATTGGATCACCATTCTTTGGAAGTCCGTTCTAGATCAAGAAACTTGGATAGAGCTATTATGAGGGTGACACGGTCCATGCCTCTAGTTCTTTCCGGATGTAAGGGACAAAGAAAACACTGGTACATTGTTCATAAAGGCTTATGAGTTATGAACTCTTATTGCTTGGGGAGCAATGATGCATTGTTAGATGCCGCTCATTATTTGTGAGGATTTTGGTTTGATACTTTCAAGATCAAGTGGGAGACTGTTGGAGTTACCATGGTGATCTAGAAGTGGTCAAACATGTAATCTCACTACCAACGCGATATGAGCCTGCAGGGTCGCACATAAGAGCCTGTGGAGAAATTAGAACATTGATTGTGTTGGTAAAGGTTACCAATCACCATACAGAATGGGGTCAGGCAAATGTTGCCAGGGAGATTCGTCGAGAGTGGTTCGACGAGAGTCGTCGAGTATGACTCGGTGACTAAGGCCAGTTCGTCGAGAGTCGACGATAGTCGTCGAGTATGACTCGGCGACTAAGGCAAAATCGTCGAGAATCGAACTGTTTGATTCTCGCCGATTCTGCGACTGATTCTCGCCGATTCTGCGATTGATTCTCGCCAATTCTGCGACTGATTCTCGCCAAATCTGCGACTGATTCTCGCCGATTCTGCGATTGATTCTCGCCGAACCTGGAGGTGATTCTCGTCGAACGGTCCAAAAGCCCTATCATGTGTGGTGTGCGGATAGTGATACATTTGGACTGTTTATGCCTTTGGTATAAATAGGGGACTTTGGGTTTTGGGAAAAAAATATAGATCGGGATTTCTCCTGTTGCCGAATCAAATACGACGGAAACGTTCCGCCGCTCGTTCGCTCTGCCGATTCCCGAACCCCGACGGACGGAAGTGTTCCGCCGCCTCTTCACTCCGCCGACCTCCTCCTCTCCGGCGAATGTCGCCGGTGTTGCTCCTCCTGGAACGGACCTAGCAGTCCGTGGAAGTGCAAGGTGCGGTTGATCTCCTTCCTGACCCTTCGTGGGACGAAGCTCAGTGTTCTCCTGCTCGTGTGGATTTCTGCAGAGACAAGGACATTATTCCACGTAGAACTCGCCACCGACAAGGACTCAAAGCTTGGAGCATCTCCATTGAGTTGTGACTCAATGCCACTAAGGTAATTATTGCCTAGTTGTTTGTTAACTTCTTAATTCAACTTCCATGGCCCGATCCCATCTCTTTTGGGTTGTTCTTGATGTTTTATTCCTTCCGCTGCGTGCAAAAGCATTGTGCCATCCTCATATAGAAACCCAACACATCTATAGTGGAAATTACCTGCTTAGGTCATTGTAGAGCCCTCGAAAGTGAAGAGACGTGGAAGACGTCGTGCAATCCCGCTAACTCCGGCGGTAGCTCCAGTCTGTAAGCCAAGGGGCTGATCCACTCCAAGATCCTGTAAGGCCCCATGTATCTCGGACTGAGCTTCTTCTGCTCGTGCACCCGCTAGACTCCATGCATCGATCGTATCTTTAAGAAAACCCGGTCTCCCACCTGGAACTCCACACGACGATGTCGCGCATCGTAGTATTTGGCTTGTCTGCTCTGGGCCTCCAACATCCAATCTCGGATCAATCTCACCTAAGCATCTGTGTCCTCCACAAACTCCGAGCCGAGTGCCTTTGAATCCTCATCCTGGATCCAAGATAGTGGGGTCCTGCACCTTCGTCCGTACAATGCTTTGTAAGGGGCCATGCCTATGCTGGACTGATTGCTGTTATTGTAGGAGAACTCGATCAGTAGTAATAGTCTCTCCCTTGGCTCTCCGCAGTTCAAAATGCATAGGCATCCTGAAGTGCCAGTGGGGGTTCTTCCCTCATGGGGCAGTTCCTCCGCATGTGCCCTGACTACTTGCATCAAAAACATGTCGGTGTCTCCTCCAATGCCCTCGACATCTCCCGCATCTGCAAGTGCTGAGGAGCTAACACTAATAGGTTCCTCTACTCCTACCTATCCTTATGGCGGGGTTGATCCCCATTCCTCCTTTACCCAATGACACGACCTTTGGGCTGGTCTCTCCTGCCACCAATCACTGAGTCATTAGCCGGTCCTTTCCGACCTCGAACTGTAAGCTGGTCTTCCTCCAACTTCTTTTCCATCTCCAAACTACAGACCAAGCTTTCGATAGAAACGAAGAGGAGGGCCTGCCTAATGTTATAATGAAGGCCCTTGTATAACCTCTTCGTGTAGCCCATATCATCTAGCTAATATGAGACCGCAAAGCGGGCCAAGTGTGTGAACTCATGGTAGTACTCCAACACCGTCCTACTGCCCTGCCTCAATTGGAGGAACCTGTCCTCCAATTCATCCCTCGTCGATTGAGGCACAAAATGCTCAAATAGAACTGCTCTGAACTCCTCCCTGGAGATGTCTGCGCAATCAATTCCAGTAAAGGTGGTGTCTAACAGTGACTTCCATCATCTCTTTGCATGCGAATCCAAACAGGAAAATGCCAAGGCAACAACCTCCTCCGTAGGACATCTAATCCCAGCTAGCATCTCATAAATAATTTCCAACCACTCCTCTGTGTAGACTTCTGACTCCATCCTGAGGTAGGATGGAGGAGAGAGCCCCTGGAAGGCGCTCATCTAGTTAGCCCTGGGATTTTGCAGTGGGGCTGGAGCCTGTTGAGCCGTGATGGTCTCTAGAATAGCTGCAAGTGTCTGCCCCATCTACATCTGTTGGAACGGAGTCGGAGACGGTGGGGGTGGAACCATGTTCTATGCCTTTGGTTTACCCTACTGAGGAGTAGGGTTCGTCGCATGCTACATTGAAAATTCCAATTGTTAGTTGATGTACAAATGGAACTAATGAAAGGAAAAGGTGGACTTCTTGCATGTGATTCCCCTTATGGGCACAACATTTCTTCCGCTGCTAGTTTTTCCTCAAACTAAGCTCGTGTTGGGTGGCCCAGGGTTTTGTGTTCTTCTTTTTGGATCGATGTTTCCTATGATACCACTTTGTTAGACTGCATTTTTTTGCTACGCTACCGGGGTCTTATACCCAGTATCGCTGTTTTGCGGTGACACCGACACTCGGGAAGGTCGCAACAACAAAACGCTGATCCTGTCGGCCTTAAGGATCACCAAATAATATAGGTACAAATAAGATTAATTCCACAATCACCACATATATAAATAAGAGTATAAATCACAGTAGGTCCACAGGGATAAAGTACTGACACGGAATAATAATGCACAAATATAAACGGGCAATGCTCGGTACAATATATCCTCACTACATCACTCTCGTGGAAGCTAAGTAAAACTAACACTCATGTAGCCAGAGACTTGTGCTCCTGTACTAGAATGGCCCACCTCCAAGTGCACTGTACTCCGTTGGTGCTGCATCTCCTGCTACTGCTCCCTGTCCCCCATCCATAGCCACTGAAAATGTTTGTTCCATCGACTGTTAGTCAAAAGACTAAGCCTAATTTCCCCCACCCCTCCCCCAGTGGCTCTTTGGCACTGTGTGGGAGGAAAGATAGGAAAGTTATGATGGTGGAGAGAAGGAACAAGGTAAGTGATGGTGGAGATATCTAGCTAGTATATTATACATCCATAGAGCTATAAAAGGAAAAAGCAAAGTAGCTGTTCTATTGTAAGGAAGCAATAATGTAGTCAAGTAAAGTAGAGCAGTAAGTACATGTAAATTAAATAATGAAATAATTAACCTTAACTTATATGAATGCCCATACAAACTTATAAGTTAAGGGGTCTTTTGTAAGACTCCCATTGCATAAAATGTCTCAAACCAATTTATACTATAGGGTGTCAGATTATATGCAAGTATGAGTGTAGTGATATGTTATTCTATGATTCATGTAAGTGCAACGCACACACACGACTCTATGCGCACAGACATTAAGTTCCCCCATTTTGGAAGCTAGCTTCACTCCCAGGAGCCTCCGTCGTGGCCAACGGAGATAGTGGGTTGGACCACCCCACTCCTAGATGAGTATTCACACTACCAGGACTAGCCCTTACATACGCCTCCGAAGGAAACACTAGAGTCCCCACATACTTTGTTAACCAACCGCCCGTATTTTCCTTAGCTAAGTGTAAACCACACCCACTGAGTCATCGTATCGACGTTGGTATGAACGACCATCAAATAGCGAAGACCCATCACCTTATGCACATGAACACATGAATCCCCGAGCCATCGGCTCCCTGGACTAACCTGTCCATTACAACTACCTTATTAGCCTTCGGCTCGTCGTGCGGACCTGCCACTTTTCACAACAATTGAGACTATCGCTCGGATAACCTAGCCAAGCTAACCTCCCAAGTCTTCGGGGTTAGTGAAGGTGAAGTCCTAATATATTGCTAATTACTCTTGTATTCATTTTAGTCTTACAGTTTATGGTTAACCTCGGACTGCTCGGGGCATTCCCTGTGAAAAGCTCTCGGGGGCACTCGGAACTACGATGGGCTGAATCCCAAAGCTTCCTTTCTTAATGTACTTATTATTATTGGTATCTACCCATAGCCAATCCAATTTAATGTTATACTTAATCTAACCCTAGTGTTCTTTTACCCTCTCTCTCCACCGGAAATACGATCTTTCGTCAATCCAGAGCACCACTTAACACTAGTCAAACCAACACCCTCCCCATCATGACTCCTAATGATGAACTCAATTTAAGCTTACCAAATCAGTAAATTATTAACTCTACTCTGTATGTCCTTACCATATGATAACACAATTTTGCATTTTTTTTATGTGTCGACCAACCTAGGCTATATGATGAGTATGAATGGTGACCCCTTCAAATATTCATCCAAATGACCTAAGATTATTACTAAGGGTCTAACATAACATATTTAGACTAAATCCAGAAACTTGTAATTTTCCTATTAATTTAGCATTTATTATTATTTCCCCAAAATTAGGTCATTGGTGGTTTTTGATATGAAGTACTAGATTTCCATAAGTTATGCCCACTTAAAAATTATGAACTCTATATGATGCCAAACTATCAGAGAATACAAAGTTTCAGAAATTTTCATAAGTGTATTAGCCCCTAATTAATTAATTCCAGATAATTGTAAATAATAAAGATAAAGAAGGAGGTACCACAAAACATTCTCCAAAAAATACACAAAATTACTAGTGCTTTATTATGATCATAAAACATTACTGACTAAGATTCATATAGTTCCAAGGTCAGCAAGCTATATAGAAAAATGCTTCAAATAAATTCCTAATAGGGCACTTTGTGAAGAAACATACTTGAAATCTCTTTCAAACAACATGTAATAATTTCATAAGCTTTAATATGCCCTAAAAAGTTCTTTGGCCAAGGAAACTTAATTCTCCGGCAAGATATAGTATTTATTATCTATTCATCAAGACAAGGTGCACTAGTTCACTTAACACATGAAGTACTATGTGATAATGTCCAATCATTCCAAATTGCTGGCTAGTGCTTATAAATGATCTTTATTTAACATTGCAAGAGTTTCATAACATTTTAAGTTACTTTAACCATGATTACTTCCTAATAATCTAAAGGGGCGACTTAAAGGTTATAACTATAAGTTTGAGCTACTGTCTTCTAAACATCCTATAATAGATTCCAGAGGTTCATATTCCTATAAAAACTCATCTGCCAAAATTTCATAAAGATCCAACGCGTCATATGACCTTTCAACTATTCATAAAGTGGTATAGGCCTAAATAATTTCAAATTGATTAAATTTGTGTTCTTGTGCCTAAATGTCACCAAATTTCTTCCTAGGTCTATTCACCACCCTAATACTACATGGACCAAACTCCAAGTCCATACAAGGACATATCACCCTATGTCCTTCACAAACCCCCAAAGTTCAACCTTATGGTTTGAACTAGAGTCCTAGGGAAAATCCATCCTATTCCACCCCAAACTCCATGTCAGGGGTGTTAAACTGACCTTGAGGCTCTGGACAAAGTCTCAACCCCTTTAGGTGAGAATATGCCCTACCATTCCCCAAGCACCCTTTTGCCCTAATTTACCCTTAAGAGACCAAACTTTTGTCATACCAATACCTATTAAAACCAACCCCAAATTGGCTGAAATTTTTAACGGGGTAATATCATAACTCTATAGGATAACCACCAAACTTTTTGTTTGTTTTGAGGTAACTAGACCCCTTAAAAAATTAATACCTATTTTATTAAATTTTTACAAAAACTTTTGAAAAATATTTTCCAAAAATTCCCTTTTTTGGATATGATGAGTGCGAGTCTATAACTAGCTTATGTTCCAAAATTCAGGGCATTTGCCTGGCTGGTTTAGTGGGGGAACTTAGATTAACCTCTTGTCTATCCCATGTATAGTCTGCACCATATGGAGGGTTGTGGTCAGACCACTTGCCTAAATGAGTTGAAATAAATATTAAAATAATCTAGAAAGCAAGGGATACAACTTTAATATTAAACATTTTTCCAGAAAAGATCTCTAAGTATTTTTTTAATAAATCAAAACATTCACAGCATCTTTTGTAACCGAATTGAATTAAAATGAAAAATAATTAATTGATCATGTATGAATCTTGACGCAAGATCGACGAAATCGGCTCATCTTCTACCTTGAGCCAACGGCCAGGATTGGCCCATCCTGGGCCTTCTTTGTCATTGATTTCCTGGCCACCCGCGCGTCTTCCCGGCCGGCCACCGCCACCACCACCTTTGTTGAGGTGGTGGCTAGCGATTCACAGTGGTTGGTCGGCCGGAGGTTGCCGGAACAGTGCTTTGTGTAAAGAATAAAAAGCTTGAAAATCAAGCTCTCAGCCTACTCGGTTTAGTGTCAATTGACCCCAAACCTTTTAGCTAATGGATAGAGATCTATCCATTGAGAAAGGGACAGGACCTTTTAGGAGGGCTGGAGTCGGGTCGATCGTCGGGTTGTCATGTATGGTGGTGGCGCCGCTCGGTGTTCAGAAACAGCACTAGTATATGGCTTGGCTTCTTCAGGGAAAAGGTGGAAATTGCTACTGGGAGTCTAGGGATGCTTTTAAGGTTGCCAAATGGGGAGAGGAAGGGCGAAGAGCTAGGCAAGTGTGGTTCCATGCATCAAGCCAATAAAAGGGCCTAGAAAACCTCTTTATCTTCTAAGAATTGATGGGGGAGATGAATCAAATCATTGGAATGAAGTGAGAAGGCCCTTGACCTACCATGCCATGAATGGTCTCTTTCTCTTCACTTTCTCTCTCCTCCAATAAAGGGAAAATGGAGCTTTCTCTCTTCTTGTCATCACTTCTAGAAAATGAGTAGCATTTTGGATAATTCTAAACCTCAAGAGGCTTGCTGACTGTAACATCCCATTTTCAAATAGACCCCCCTTAGGAGTGACTTGAACATACCTACGTCATAATAAGGCCTAGGAAGAATCTAGGAGGTCAAGTGACCAAACTAGCTAGTTGAGACTCTCTTGGGCTGCAAATAGTAAAATCTTAAAACCCTTATTTTGGTGGTCTAGTGGGTTCAATCTGACTCCAAGGCATTCCTAGACCTAGTATGAGATCAATGGGTCACCAAGGACCCATTGGGTGCAAACCTAATGGCTAAGTTGACCCAAGTCAACTTAAGCCCTAGTTAGGCCAAAGTAACCCTGCCCTGGATCAACTCACCCTCTTTATCCCAAGTCTACCCTACCTAACCATACCTAGGCCTTAGGGGAGGTCAATGGGTCCCTAGGGGTCTATTGATGTTGACTCGGAAGGTCAAATTGACCAAGTCAACCCTAAACCCAAATCAAGTCAAACCTAGCTCAATTCGGTTAACTCAAGCTCAAGCCGCCTCATGTAGACTCATAGGGTTTTATTAGGAGTTATTATGGCTGCCTATAGCCTAAACCCTAGGATAGCCAACATGTTGACTAGGAGAGAGAAAGAAGAGAGAAATAGGCTAAATATAGGAGAGAGAAAGTGTGAATTAAGGGTATTTTCATGGTAGAATGGTGAGCCCCCCTCTCATATGGCATTTAAGGTTTTAATATTAATTTTATGGGCTGCCTTTAGGCTTATAGGGGAAGAAAATTCGTGAGGATGACTAGGAGAGAGAAAAAATAAGTATTTGGTTATATAGAGGAGAGAGAAAAGGTGGTGGAGAGGTGAAGAGGTGTTTTGAAGAGGGAGGAGGCATGAGTTCGGCCAAAGAGGGGCCAACAGCCACCTAGAGGTTGACACCTCCTCCCCCCACCCTTTTCCCGGCCATCAAGAGGTGTTTCCACCCTCTCTCTCCTCTAACCACCCCCCCCACATGAAGAGGTGTTTTGCCTCTTGGAGAAAACCGCCCCTCTCCCCCTCTCCTATTTATATACTCACTTAGGAGAGAGGGGAGACCATTTTCGAAATCAGAGAAGGAGGGGTGAACCCTTGCCAGAGCCACCAAGGAGAGAAACGCCACCACAGCCGCCACCACCGCCACCGCCGCCACCATTATATCCCGCCGTTCAACTCGCATCCAAGCCCGAAATCAGGTCCTCCCTCACCTCTTCTCTCATGTTTAGATCCTAGAATTGTTTAGGAGTTGAGTTCATGCTCAAACGAACCGGAGCAAAAGCTTAAAAATTTAGAAATCTCCATTTTTATGGAGTTTTTGGTGGGCTCGGGTAGGGCGGCGCCGCCACCTCCGGCCGCCCTAGCCGCCGGAAAGGTTAGCCCCCACCACCGGGAACATGTAGGAGTTGATTCCCGGTGGTGGCGCCGCCCATGGTGGCCGGGAAAAGGCCCGTGATAACCACTTCTCATGGTTCTGGTCCAGGCCATTTGGAGAAGATGAAGTACAGCTGCCGTCCGATCGCTTTAAGATTCGTGCAGGATCAAAATAAATACTTATAAACCCATATTTTTTCGAATTTTCTGTATTTAATAAAACAGTTTCACTGTAAATTAAATTTAGATCCCTTATGGGCACCACATGAAAAAGAGTACAACATGAAAGTTGTAGGTCTTTTGAATACCTACAATTTGATATGTAGTGGTGAAAAATTGGATGATGGGACTGCCCTGTAGAGCCTTTTTAGTAAGGGTATGTCCTACAACTAGGGTAGTTTTCTTCTAAAAATTATTTAGGCCCTTTAGGGGCATGTTCATCAAAAATGATCAACATAAATATTGTAGGAATTTTTATTATCTACAGTTTGATATGTAAAGAAAAATTTTGAGACAAGTATTCGGACCTATAGGGTCATTATTCTAGGGTAGGTCCTACAAATAGGGCAGATCTTTGAAAAATTCCCCACACCTAATCCTTGGTCCAAATGCTTTAAAATTTGGACAGGGACTCAATATCATCTAGACCTAACTCCTGTAAAAATTGGAGACCATTTGGGATAGCGTAACTTAGGGTTCTGCCCTAAAATTAGAAAAGCTAGGGTAAGGTAGTTGAAGGGTCAAATGACCTCCAAACCCTCCCAAATTTTGGTGAGGTGTCCCTGGTATAGGTATCTAGGTCTGGTTCAAATTTCAACTTATTTGGTTGAGTTTTGTTTAGGAATCCTCTAAACCCTAGTTTTGACCTAGTAGAAGGAAGTTTAGTGAGAAGGTTCCTTGCACTCTGCTATGATCATCTCACCTCAACAGAGGTTGAGATTTTGACCACTGGTTTATTTTGGTCATAAAATTATCCTTAGGGATGATGGGATGATTTAGGGTAAGTTTACCCTAGGGCCCAGGTTTAAACCCTAAAGGTGTACTTTGGGGGTTTGTGAAGGACATAGGGGCAAATGCCCTTGTATGGCCTTGAGATTTAGTGTAGAGGTTGTTAATGAGCTTGTAACTCTCTGGTTGTAATGTTAGAGAATTTTGATGTAGGTAGCAACCTCAAAACTTAAACCCTAGTTTTAGGGTAGAAGGGATTTTAGGTCAAAACAGTATCTTAAGCTCTTTTAAAAGCCATGAAATTTGGGCAGTGTATTTCTAGGGTAGTTAGGACCATTGTATAATTTTACTAGAATTTTTGGATAGGTATTTCTAGTACTTCATTCATGAATGTGGGTATAGCCTTTTTTTGATGTTTTATTTGTTAAAGATTTTTAATTCAAATAAGGCCCCCTTGAAACTCTGGAATTAGATGTTTTTGGTCAGTAGGAATTCCCATGAATTTTAGTTCAATTTTTATGTTGATTAAACAGAATAGTTCCTTCACAAGTATTATTAAAGGGCTCTATGTTTTAAAAATATTTTATGGCATAAATAGTCTCTGGAAAATTATGAAAGTTGGTAAATGGTGTTTTTTATTCATTATGAATCAGTGGGATTTTATTCAGAATTTTTGGAGTTATGAATATAGTACTTGATTCACAAGCATGCTAGATTAAGAATTTAGTAAATGATTTATTGAAAATTAATTCCCTGTAGGAAAATTATGAAACTTATCTAGTACTGTTTTCATTGTGTTATTGGTATCCTGTAATTGATTCAAAACATTTGAATGAAGATTTGATGTAGTTTATTCATTAGTCATGAAAGAAATGAATTATTGATAAAACCTGATTAGGCCCTTTAGACCTTAGAGAAAAATGTCAGACCTTGGATATATCCTTTTTAGATACAACAGAATTTATTGTGAATTTATTATGATTTTTACATAGCTAAAAAGTCTACTTCATGTTCAAATTGGTAGACCTTGGATTTGTAGGAAAATTAATTAATTATTAGATTAATTGAGAAAATAGTTATAACCTGTAATTGATTCATTTATGACATGATAGGACCCCAGTAAATAACTTAGGTCATTCGGATGAAGACACAAAGGACATCCTATCAAGGTCATCATATAGTGTAGGCTGGTCTGCATTTAGCGTTTTCGTAAAAGATCGCATTTGGAAACGACTTAGGGCAATGTTGGAGTTTCTCAATATGCTGATTGGGATGGATTTAGATAGGTTGTCATGGAAGGTTCTAAGGAGTGACGAGAAGTGAGTGGTTGTGGTAGAAGGAGCACGGACTTGACGAAAGATCGTCATCCCCGTAAGAGTGAAGAGTCAAATTCACCATAGGTTTAGTTTAATGTAATTTAATAAGGGAAAGGGTAAGAATAATTAGTTGAAATAAGTTTACACTTCACACACTAGTTAGATAGACATTTGGAAAAGGTTAAGTCGTCCTGAGGTGTTCAAAGGGGCGCCATCCCGCAGTGCTCAAGGGATGAGGTTTGGAATTGAGCCGGACGGTTTAGTCCGGGGAGCTTAGTCTCGGTTTGTGGTTGAGCCGGACGGTTTGGTCCGGGAGCTTTACTCTTGACTTCTTATATTAACTGCTGCATGTGCATAAAAATAGGAAAGATTAAGGTGGTGGGTTCTCGATATCGGGGAGTTCGATTGCACCGACACCGATATCGTTGACTCGGCAAGGTGACTAGCACTTATCCAAGGTTAAGTCTGGCGGTCCAGTCGGCAAGAGTACGCAGGAGTCCGCTTTGTGCACCAAGTGTTGAGGGCGTACGATAGGTCAGACCAGTGGTGCTTTTACTGGTTTTGAGGTGGGCGAGGCCCAACCCACCGCTTCCGTCTGCCCCTACGGAGGTATCCTGGGAGGTAACGGCTCTGAAAGGGGGAACTAAAGGTTTGTGTACACAAAGTTGGGTGTGTGAGTTGCACTGCTTGATCATCATACCCACCATATAGCTGCATGCCATAATCATTCATAACAACCTTGACACTTAAAGTATAAGTGGAATGGGACGTTTATACTTTAGGACTTGCAAAACGACCCCTTGGTCTATAAGCTTGTGCGGGCAAGTTTATAAATTAAGGTTAATTTGATATATGTATACCTACTGCGTGATAACCGACACCTCAACGTATAAGTGAAATGGGACATTTATACGATGGGAGCCTTGTAGAAGATCCCTTGGCTTATGTGTACTCACATAAGTGGAGGTTTAATTTCTTACTTACTTACCTTTCTATTTTACCTATTACAACAGTTATATTGCTCCTCTGTCATAACTTGCTAGTTAGTTCCACCGTCATCTGCTTTTGACTACTCTCCACCTTCATGTCCTTCCCTTTCTTCCTCTCCGCTCGGTGCCTTAGGGCATGGGGGGAAGGGGTGGGGGATGATAGGGCTTAGTCTTATAGACTAACGGTTTTCGAACCACATCATTTTAGGGAATCGTGGAGCCCAACCCGGAGGAGCAGCCCAGGAGGCAGGTGCGCTTGGAGACTGGGCAGTCTAGCTCAGGAGTTCAGACAGCCGGGACCGTGAGTTCCGTTCCTTAGTAGCAGTTTGTTTTTCAGCTTCCGTTTGAGTGACTATGTAGTGAGGTGTTGTTGTACCGAGCTTAAGCCCTCTTCCTTTCAGTACTCTATTTTTACTCTGATGTTATAATGCGGACACTCCCTTCGTGGAGTTCACATATATGTGATTTATTATTGTGGACTGCATTTCTCCTTCTTTACTACTTGCTACTTGATTGTGATCGAAAAGGCCGGCAGAATCGGCGTGTTGTAGTGACGACCTTCCCGGGTGCGAAGGTGTCACCGCAAAGCGGCGGTTCTAGGCATAAGACCCCGAGTTTTAAATCGAAAAAAAAGGGGTCTTACAAAGTGGTATCAGAGGGTAATCACGATCGAAAAAGTAGCAGTCCACAAACCCTGGGTCACCCCCGCACGAGTTTAGTTTGGGGACAAACTAAGCAGCGGAAGCAGTGGTGTGCCCATATGGTGATCACATATAAATTGTCCACTTCTTTAACAAATGGAATTCTTCTTTGTAGCTTGAGACAAACCCTTCCCCCAACAGAGAGTACCTCCGACTGCAAAGACCTCATCTTATAATTCCTTGGTCAATGAGTTAGACTCAACCGATTAGGACACATGACCAACCCTGACGACTTATAACATTTCCTAGTTCGAAATAGACCCTGGGTATGAACTTGTTTAAGGTAAGGATGTACCCAAACAGAATAAAAGGAAGAGTTTAACGTGAGAATGACAACCTAATAGATAAACTCAGGTGACCTTATGGTCTCTATCAAGGATTACTCAAATCAGTAGACTGCTTTAAGGAGAGTTGGGACCAATAAGCCATTAGCAGAATGGTAGAAGATAAGTGGTCTTAACCCTCGTACATGTAACAAGATTTCTCGGAGATAACCACAAAGACAAACACCAAGGGTGGTATATGAATTCAAATTCAGATGATATACATTTGGGATTGGGAACATTTTTACCCAGATAAGGTTGTCAAAAATGTGTCTTAAAGAGTTTTAAGTATGGGGTATATCGACGAGTTTCAGGGTGGAACCCCAAGTCGAGGATTGAAGCCCGGGGATTGTACACCCAGTTAGGACGGATATAACATGGTAATATCAAAGATACTTAGCCCAAGGAAGATAGGGGCTTATCTTTTGTTTATTGGGGGCTTGTCTTTTGTTTATTGGGCAAATAGGATTGACTTGGGTTGCCTTACACCTAATTTAGGGAATGTGGCGTAACAAACATAGTGAGATTGAATTTAATATAGTTCGACGTTATTCGGATGAAGATAAGACTAAATCTCTATGTTGCATCATCGGATGAAGATAATACTGAACGAGGTAGTTGGGGTCACCCCGACCCGAAAGAAAACTCTCGTGGGTGTTTCATAAGAATTGTGAGTAGCTGTTCGTTATCACGGGGTGCCCAAGACGATTGTGTCGGATCGGGATGGCCGGTTCACTTCCAGGGAGTGGAGATCATTGCAGGCTTACTTAGGCAGGCTCAGGTAAGGCTGATCAGAGACAGGATATTAGAGGCCCAGAGCAGACAAGCTAAGTACTATGACACCCGACATCGTCAGGTGGAGCCGATACGGATTAACGACCAGGGGATACGGGTCTTGCGCCGCAAGAAGATCCCGCTAGTCAAAGTCTTGTGGAGGAATCATGGGCAAGAGGAGCATACTTGGGAACCCGAGGACTTGATGCGAGAGAAGTACCCGGAGTTGTTTAGCCAGGTAATATCTCCTAACTTCTCAAGATGCTTGTAATTATTTTTCCCTACTTGTTTTACACCGGAGTATCACCTAAGATTAGAGGCTAATCCTTTGTTTATTAGGCCTAGCCCCTGTTTATTAGCCTTGGTAAAGCAATTCAACCCTCGTGGGATGTTACAAGCTTAAGATAACCGATAGGAAAGCTCCCATAGACTTAACCTTAATTTCGGGGAAGAAATTTTTGTTTTGTTTATTGGGATTTGTAACATCCCATTTTCAAATAGACCCCCCCTTAGGAGTGACTTGAACATACCTACGTCATAACAAGGCCTAGGTTGAATCTAGGAGGTCAAGTGACCAAACTAGCTAGTTGAGACTCACTTGGGCTGCAAATAGTAAAATCTTAAAACCCTGATTTTGGTGTCCTAGTGGGTTCAATCTGACTCCAAGGCATTCCTAGACCTAATATGAGATCAATGGGTCACCAAGGACCCATTGGGTGCAAACCTAATGGCTAAGTTGACCCAAGTCAACTTAAGCCCTAGTTAGGCCAAAGTAACCCTGCCCTGGATCAACTCACCCTCTTTATCCCAAGTCTACCCTACCTAACCATACCTAGGCCTTAGGGGAGGTCAATGGGTCCCTATGGGTCTATTGATGTTGACTCGGAAGGTCAAATTGACCAAGTCAACCCTAAACCCAAATCAAGTCAAACCTAGCTCAATTCGGTTAACTCAAGCTCAAGCCGCCTCATGTAGACTCATAGGGTTTTATTAGGAGTTATTATGGCTGCCTATAGCCTAAACCCTAGGCTAGCCAACATGTTGACTAGGAGAGAGAAAGAAGAGAGAAATAGGCTAAATATAGGAGAGAGAAAGTGTGAATTAAGGGTATTTTCATGGTAGAATGGTGAACCCCCCTCTCATATGGCATTTAAGGTTTTAATATTAATTTTATGGGCTGCCTTTAGGCTTCTAGGGGAAGAAAATTCGTGAGGATGACTAGGAGAGAGAAAAAATAAGTATTTGGTTATATAGAGGAGAGAGAAAAGGTGGTGGAGAGGTGAAGAGGTGTTTTGAAGAGGGAGGAGGAATGAGTTCGGCCAAAGAGGGGACAACAGCCACCTAGACGTTGACACCTCCTCCCCACACCCTTTTCCCGGCCATCAAGAGGTGTTTCCACCCTCTCTCTCCTCTAACCACCCCCCCCACATGAAGAGGTGTTTTGCCTCTTGGAGAAAACCGCCCCTCTCCCCCTCTCCTATTTATATACTCAGTTAGGAGAGAGGGGAGACCATTTTCGAAATCAGAGAAGGAGGGGTGAACCCTTGCCGGAGCCACTAATGAGAGAAACGCCGCCACCGCCGCCACCGCCGCCACCATGGAATCCCGCCGTTCAACTCGCATCCAAGCCCGAAATCAGGTCCTCCCTCACCTCTTCTCTCATGTTTAGATCCTAGAATTGTTTAGGAGTTGAGTTCATGCTCAAACGAACCAGAGCAAAAGCTTAAAAATTCAGAAATCTCCATTTTTATGGAGTTTTTGGTGGGCTCGGGTAGGGCGGCGCCGCCACCTCCGGCCGCCCTAGCCGCCGGAAAGGTTATCCCCCACCACCGGGAACATATAGGAGTTGATTCCCGGTGGTGGCGCCGCCCATGGTGGCCGGGAAAAGGCCCGTGATAACCACTTCTCACGGTTCTGGTTCAGGCCATTTGGAGAAGACGAAGTACAGCTGCCGTCCGATCGCTTTAAGATTCGTGCAGGATCAAAATAAATACTTATAAACCCATATTTTTTCGGATTTTCTGTATTTAATAAAACAGTTTCACTGTAAATTAAATTTAGGCCCCTTATGGGCACCACATGAAAAAGAGTACAACATAAAAGTTGTAGGTCTTTTGAATACCTACAATTTGATATGTAGTGGTGAAAAATTGGAGGAGGGGACTGCCCTGTAGAGCCTTTTTAGTAAGGGTATGTCCTACAACTAGGGTAGTTTTTCTTCTAAAAATTATTTAGGCCCTTTAGGGGCATGTTCATCAAAAATGATCAACATAAATATTGTAGGAATTTTAATTATCTACAGTTTGATATGTAATGGAAAATTTTAGGACAAGTATTCTGACCTATAGGGCCATTATTCTAGGGTAGGTCCTACAAATAGGGCAGATCTTTGAAAAATTCCCCACACCTAATCCTTGGTCCAAATGCTTTGAAATTTGTACAGGGCCTCAATATCATCTAGACCTAACTCCTTTAAAAATTGGAGACCATTTGGGATAGTGTAACTTAGGGTTCTGCCCTAAACCTAGAAAAGCTAGGGTAAGGTAGTTGAAGGGTCAAATGACCTCCAAACCCTCCCAAATTTTGGTGAGGTGTACCTGGTATTGGTATCTAAGTCTGGTTCAAATTTCAACTCATTTGGTTGAGTTTTTATTAGGAATCCTCTAAACCCTAGTTTTGACCAAGTAGAAGGAAGTTTAGTGAGAAGGTTCCTTGCACTCTGGTATGATCATCTCACCTCAACAGAGGTTGAGATTTTGACCACTGGTTTATTTTGGTCATAAGATTATCCTTAGGGAAGATGGGATGATTTAGGGTAAGTTTACCCTAGGGCCCAGGTTAAAACCCTAAAGGTGGACTTTGGGGGTTTGTGAAAGACATAGGGGCAAATGCCTTGTATGGCCTTGAGATTTAGTGTAGAGGTTGTTAATGAGCTTGTAACTCTCTGGTTGTAATGTTAGAGAATTTTGATGTAGGTAGCTACCTCAAAACTTAAACCCTAGTTTTAGGGTAGAAGGGATTTTAGGTCAAAACATTATCTTAAGCTCTTTTAAAAGCCATGAAATTTGGGTAGTGTGTTTCTATGGTAGTTAGGACCATTGGATAATTTTACTAGAATTTTTGGATAGGTATTTCTAGTACTTCATTCATGAATGTGGGTATAGCCTTTTTTTGATGTTTTATTTGTTAAAGATTTTTAATTCAAATAAGGCCCCCTTAAAACTCTGGAATTAGATGTTTTTGGTCAGTAGGAATTCCCATGAATTTTAGTTCAATTTTTATGTTGATTAAACAGAATAGTTCCTTTACAAGTATTATTAAAGGGCTCTATGTTTTAAAAATATTTTATGGCATAAATAGTCTCTGGAAAATTATGAAAGTTGGTAAATAATGTTTTTAATTCATTATGAATCAGTGGGATTTTATTCAGAATTTTTGGAGTTATGAATATAATACTTGATTCACAAGCATGCTAGATTAAGAATTTAGTAAATGATTTATTGAAAATTAATTCCCAGTAGGAAAATTATGAAACTTATCTAGTACTGTTTTCATTGTGTTATTGGTACCCTGTAATTGATTCAAATCATTTGAATGAAGATTTGATGTAGTTTATTCATTAGTCTTGAAAGAAATGAATTATTGATAAAACCTGATTAGGCCCTTTAGACCTTAGAGAAAAATGTCAGACCTTGGATATATCCTTTTTAGATATAACAGAATTTATTATGAATTTATTATGATTTTTACATAGCTAAAAAGTCTACTTCATGTTCAAATTGGTAGACCTTGGATTTGTAGGAAAATTAATTAATTATTAGATTAATTGAGAAAATAGTTATAACCTGTAATTGATTCATTTATGACATGATAGGACCCCAGTAAATAACTTAGGTCATTCAGATGAAGACACAAAGGACATCCTATCAAGGTCATCATATAGTGTAGGCTGGTCTGCATTTAGCGTTTTCGTAAAAGATCGCATTTGGAAACGACTTAGGGCAATGTTGGAGTTTCTCAATATGCTGATTGGGATGGATTTAGATAGGTTGTCATGGAAGGTTCTAAGGAGTGACGAGAAGTGAGTGGTTGTGGTAGAAGGAGCACGGTCCTGACGAAAGATCGTCATCCCCGTAAGAGTGAAGAGTCAAATTCACCCTAGGTTTAGTTTAATGTAATTTAATAAGGGAAAGGGTAAGAATAATTAGTTGAAATAAGTTTACACTTCACACACTAGTTAGATAGACATTTGGAAATGGTTAAGTCGTCCCGAGGTGTTCAAAGGGGCGCCATCCCGCGGTGCTCAAGGGATGAGGTTTGGAATTGAGCCGAACGGTTTAGTCCGGGGAGCTTAGTCTCGGTTTGTGGTTGAGCCGGACGGTTTGGTCCGGGAGCTTTACTCTTGACTTCTTATATTAACTACTGCATGTGCATAAAAATAGGAAAGATTAAGGTGGTGGGTTCTCGATATCGGGGAGTTCGATTGCACCGACACCGATATCGTTGACTCGGCAAGGTGACTAACACTTAGCCAAGGTTAAGTCCGGCGGTCCAGTCGGCAAGAGTACGCAGGAGTACGCTTTGTGCACCAAGCGTTGAGGGCGTACGATAGGTCAGACCAGTGGTGCTTTTACTGGTTTTGAGGTGGGCGAGGCCCAACCCACCACTTCCGTCTGCCACTACGGAGGTATCCTGGGAGGTAACGGCTCTGAAAGGGGGAACTAAAGGTTTGTGTACACAAAGTTGGGTGTGTGAGTTGCACTGCTTGATCATCATCCCCACCATATAGCTGCATGCCATAATCATTCATAACAACCTTGACACCTAAAGTATAAGTGGAATGGGACGTTTATACTTTAGGACTTGCAAAACGACCCCTTAGTCTATAAGCTTTTGTGGGCAAGTTTATAAATTAAGGTTAATTTGATATATGTATACCTGCTGCGTGATAACCGACACCCCAACGTATAAGTGGAATGGGACATTTATACGATGGGAGCCTTGTAGAAGATCCCTTGGCTTATGTGTACTCACATAAGTGGAGGTTTAATTTCTTACTTACTTACCTTTCTATTTTACCTATTACAACACTTATATTGCTCCCTGTCTTAACTTGCTAGTTAGTTCCACCGTCATCTGCTTTTGACTACTCTCCACCTTCATGTCCTTCCCTTTCTTCATCTCCGCTCAGTGCCTTAGGGCATGGGGGAAGGGGTGGGGGATGATAGGGCTTAGTCTTATAGACTAACGGTTTTCGAACCACATCATTTTAGGGAATCGTGGAGCCCAACCCGGAGGAGCAGCCCAGGAGGCCGGTGCGCTTGGAGACTGGGCAGTCTAGCTCAGGAGTTCAGACAGCCGGGACCGTGAGTTCCGTTCCTTAGTAGCAGTTTGTTTTTCAGCTTCCGTTTGAGTGACTATGTAGTGAGGTGTTGTTGTACCGGGCTTAAGCCCTCTTCCTTTCAGTACTCTATTTTTACTCTGATGTTATACTGTGGACACTCCCTTTGTGGAGTTTACATATATGTGATTTATTATTGTGGACTGCATTTCTCCTTCTTTACTACTTGCTACTTGATTGTGATCGAAAAGGCCGGCAGAATCGGCGCGTTGTAGTGACGACCTTCCCGGGTGCGAAGGTGTCACCGCAAAGCGGCGGTTCTGGGCATAAGACCCCGAGTTTTAAATCGAAAAAAAATGGGGTCTTACACTGACCACCTCAATTGGGCTAATCTGAAATGGATTGGGCTAGGTTAGGTCAACTTTAGCTAGTTTGAAATAAACATATGTTGAGTTGACTTTGGTCAAATTTTCCTTTTGGGTTGACTCGTTTAGGTCCTTTGTGACTCATTGGCCTCCCCTAAGGCTTATTAAGGGTTGGGTAGGGTTGGTTGGGCACCTTGGAGGACACTTGACCCTTTTTTTATGACACTTTGACCATTTTAGGGCTAGGGTTGACTTTGGTCAACTTAGCCTCTTTGGTTGACACTAATGGGTCGTTGGTGACCCATTGGCCTCCCTTAGGGATTAGGAAGGTCTAGGTGGGTCCCTTTGGCTAAGGGGAGGTTAGTTGACCATGTGTGAGCTTAGTTTGACCTAATTAGGGTTTGGGTTGACTTTGGTCAACTTGACCCTTTTGTTTGACCCCAATGGGTCCTTGGTGACCCATTGGCCTACCCTAGGTTTAGGGGTGTAATGGAGGGATCATGGAGTCAAGTTGAAGCCCTAAAGTCAAGCCCTATGGTGGATAATTGAAAATTACGATTTGCAGCCCAAGGTTGTTTTCACCTTCATGCCTAAGTTCATTTGGTCTTCTTGGGTTTCCTAGGGTTTTGTCATGACCAAGTAATGACAAAACCACTCTTAGGGGTCTAATTGTTTGAGGGATGTTACACATCATAACCACCAAAATCATTAATTGTAGACCGCATTTAGCATAGTTTAAAGTACTCATTATTTTCATAATATTTGTTATATGCAGGACTTTAATAAAATAAATAATATTCCTCGCTAACCATGGTGGTTAGTGGGTGATTATGTGGGTGGTTACTATTGGTGTTACCATTTTGATCTGGAAGTGATCAAGTATGTAGCATCACTGCCAACGCAATGTGGGCCTATCACCGTCGCACATAAGAATGTTTGGAGAACTTGGAAGATTGGATCAGTTTTTGTTTTCTCATATGATAAGTTGATATGACTTAGCTCAGTCAGGCTTTGAAAGCATTGAGTGCATTGAGATCACTCAACGCTTTTGTCGAGTCAAGTTCTGACTCGACGAATGGTGGCGTTGAGTGTGTTGTGTTTACTCAACGATTCGTCGAGTCAAAGTGTTGATTCAGTAAGTCTGGCACTTAGTCAGTGAGTGTGTTTAGTTCACTCAATGCCTTCGTCAGGTCAAAGGTTTATTCAATGAATCTGGCCTTAGGCGTTGAGTGCGTTGAGTTCAATCAACTCCTTCATCGAGTCAAATATTGATTCGGGATGGCTGGAGCTGAGTTCGTCGGGTTTCTTATGGATACTTGATGATTCATTAAGTATATTAGGTATACTCGAAGATTCGTCTAATATGTTATGGATACTCGACGATTCGTCGAGACAAGGATTGTCTGGTCGAAATTTTGTATTCTAAGTCTTGGGTATGCGAATAGCGATGGGTTGTTCTGTTTATTCCTTTTGGTATAAATAGATGGTTTTAGGGATTCACAAATAACTAATCATTCTGTCAAAGCACACGAGCTGCACTGTGCAAAAACCCGAGACATAAAAGGCCGACGGAAATTGTTTCTGCCTTCATCAATCCCGTCACCATTGCTAAGCTCGATTACGGCGAGTGTCACACCCGCCTCTACTGTAACAGACCTAGCAGTCTGTGAAGACGTAGAGTTCTCTCTTCCGACCAAGATCTTGTTTGACAAGAATCTATGGGTTCTCCCATTCGTTTGGATCATCTGTAGAGGTGCGGACACTATTATGCACTAGGGACTCTAGCCGCTAAGTGATCGACATATCTTCTAGAGCATCTTGTTTGAGTATATACTCAATCCCGTAAAGGTACTTTATTTTATTTGTTGGACCTTCTTCTTGATCAATATATATCGCCAGATCTGAATTCTTTGGGCTTTTCTTATTCTTTTCTGCTGCGCACTAGTGTTGTGTCGTATAGAAAAACCCAACAGTGGTATTAGAGGGAGTTTTTCGGTGATTTTAATTATCTTAAATGTTGTTAAATCCATGTCCTGTTGATCTAGAAATTTAGAAATGTTCTAAAATGCCCAAATCTATTCTTGGCCCCATCATAAACACATGTGATTTCTTAGTTAATTTCCTTATTACTCCTTAACAGTAACTGTCACTCTTATAGGTTTGTGAAACCAAGTATTTGTTATATTTTGAATCTCACGTACAGAGACAGGCTTGTCTAGTGTGTAAGTGGAGTTTGTGTTGCTCATTTACAGTGCATGTAAATCTGAAGATTTAGAAGTGTTGTAGATGTTCAGATTTATCACAGTTCATTGAGTGTTGATGATCTTTCTTGTGCATATTTGGGATGCATTTTGACTGTGTTTACTGTAGTTTTATTTTGTGGATTTGCACATTGGTTGATTGTTAACCATGATTAAGTGTTAATCAACAATCTAAAATCCCTTAAGAAATATAAAGTATTCAGATGCCTTCTGATGGATGACACTCTTCCGTCCTCAATCGATGAAGTGTGGGTTTGCTAAAGCAAGGTGCATTAATCTATCTTGGTAAGGATGCGAGCGGATAATAGTGATATCCCACTGTCAACTTTAGGTCAAATATAACTGGGTGACCTCAAAGGTTGAGTGCCCAGAGGCATAGGGTTGGCATGCGCCATATGATGGATGCAAATAAAGAGTTATTCGCCAACCATATAAGAGTTGCATAGTGATACAATTGGCAAGCGTTGCCTATCAAAAAAGCTAGATTGTGAGATAAAGGCCATAGTTGACTCATAGTGTTGGTGAAATACGGATCTTGTCCACTAAGAGAGTTACTCGCATAAACTTTTTGAATTGATATTGAGGGTTATTAGTTTGATTAAAATTGGGGGTGTTATTTTGATTAAAGTCCTAATTGAAATGATAAAATGTATTCTGAGATGTAGTACTAATTTTTCTCTACTGAATCCTTGTAGAATTTCCATAGTAAGTGGATCTCATTCCACCCTATCTCTCAGAGCCATCATTGAGAAGGAGAAACTGAGTGGGAAGAATTATTTGGATGGGTACATGAACTTGAGAATTGTTCTTAGGCAAGAGCAAAAGCTCTATATTTTGGATGAGGAATCCTATGAAGAGCCTGTGGGGAATGCATCTTGTTCTGATAAGGATGCTTATAAGAAGTATCTTGATGACTCCTTAGATGTCGAATGCCTCATGTTGGAAACCATGAACTCTAAGCTCCAAAAGCAACATGAGAACATGGGTTGCAAGGAAATTGACGTGCATCTCAAGAAAATGTTTCAAGGGCAAGCTCGTCAAGAGAGATTTGACATCACTAAGGCATTGTTCTAGTGTAAGATGGGATCTCGAGACCTAGTAGGGACTCACATACGCAAGATGATTGGGTATATAGAGATTCTTGAGATACTAGGCTTTCCTCTAGGCCAAGAGTTGGCTATAGACCTGATCCTGCAATTATTGCCGGATAGTTATGAGAAGTTCGTCTTGAACCATAACATGAATGAAATAGACAAGACACTGCCCGAGCTCAAAGGTATGTTGCGAACTGCCGAGCTCAATATGAAGAAGGCCAAGCCTGCTAGCCCCATACTGATAGTGCATAAAGGCAAGGTAAAGGCCAAGAGCTTCAAGAAGATGAAGGTAGGACCTTAGTCTGTACTGGAGCCCTAGTCTTCAGTACTGAAAAAGAAAGGCTTTTGAGTCCACTGCTGTGGAAAGGCTGGTTATTAGAGGAGGAATTGTCCTTCGTACGTTGAGGGTTTGCACAAGATGAAGGGAGGTATGACTTTCTCTTTAAGTTTTTATGTTATAGAGATAAATCTCTAGGCTCCTTCATCCTGGGTATTGGATACCGGATGTTGTTCTCACATTTATATAAATGTGCAGCAACTAGGAAGGAGAAGATTGATGATTAAAGGGGAGGAGGACCTACGTGTTAGCAATGGAGAAAGAGTTGTTGTTGTCTTTGTGGGTGTTTACCGTCTTTCTTTTCCCAGTGGGCTTGTAATTGAACTTGATAATTGTTATTACGTTCCTTCAATTACTAGAAACATTATATTTATTTCATGTTTGTACATGATTGGATTTTTTATTGTTATTAAGAATAATTGTTGTTTTATATTTAAGAATGTTGTTTGCTATGGTATAGCCCAAATGTTTAATGGTTTATATGTTTTGAACATAGACAATCAGATCTATAATATAGAAAATACTAAAAGACTAAAAATGAATAACTCAAACCCAACGTATCTTTGACATTATCGTTTAGGCCATATAAATGAGAAACGCATATCCAAGATCCATAGAGATGGACTACTGGACTCATTTTATTATGTATCATTTGAGAGATGTGAGTCTTGTTTGTTAGGCAAGATCACTAAGGTCCCTTTCTGTGGTCTAAATGAGAGGGTTTATGATCTCTTTGATATAGTACATTGTGATGTATGTGGACCCATCAGTTTTATGGTTAATGTAAAGTGTTTTTTAGGATAGTGAGTGACATAGAGGGGGGTGAATAGGTCCAATTCAAATCTTGACTACTTTAAATCACAGAATTTTCTTAGTATGTTTATGAATACAGCCACAACATTCAAGTACACAGATGATCTACTGATTACAGCACATATCTAAATAAGCAGTCATAGCACAATTCATAACACATAACACAGTAATTTTATAGTGATTCCCCAATTTATGGGTACATCCACTTTCCCCTTCACCTATCTAGTAATGAACTAGATTTGACCAAACTTTTTCTTTCTTTTCCTCAGATCCTTAGATAATGCACCTCAGAACCCGGTTGGTTCTTACAACTTAGACAAAGCAAGGTCCTACCTCAGATCTTAAAGATCCTATAACTCAGATTTTCTCCAAGAATCCTACCTCAAAGTGCACCTCACCTCCTACTCCTCAGGCAAACTCTTTCCCTATTATTGGACCCCTAGGTGATTTGGGCAAGTTCTCTTCTTAGGTTGAGACCCATGTTGTATAGAAGGGTCAAATTTTATGTGTTTTTAAGTCTAGGCCATGTCCTTAGAGTCAACAATACAAAGGACCAGCCTTCATCACTACAAGAGACTCAAGAATTAGAGAAATCAAGCTTTAAAGAAAGAGATCTACGTTCGTCGATCTCAGGTCGACGATAGTCGTACTCAACTCGACCAACTCAGAGATAAACTTCTCTGAATAGAGTTCGACGATCTCTATTTTCAGGTTGACTAATACTTCATCTCTCATCGCCAAAGATCACTCAGCGCCAAAATGGACTCAGTGACATAATTCACTTAAAGCCAAAGCTGTTCTTAGGTCAACGAACTTAGAGCATAGAACAAGAAGATTTCGTCAAGTAGTAGTCAGCTATTCAGAGTTCGACGATCTTATAACTCAGCTCGACGAACAACAATACTTAGCTCTATGAACTATGGACTCAGCTCGCCGAATTCTGTCTTCTATTCGACGATTCCAGACTAAGTTATTTCCTTCCTTCTGTTCCTATTATATTGCAGTAATTCCTGTGTAATTAATGCTCTAACATTCTCTGAATATTATTGTTAGACAGAGCATTAATTATGGTCTTCATCAGAATTATTGCCTTCCATTTTTTCAATGAAACAATTGGGGAATGTAATCAATGCCGTGTAATTCTCAACATCATCAACATTGATTACAGGAGTAATTTGAAAATTAAAATGGTCATCGACAAACTATTGAGTCTTGATTCTGCTGAAAGAAGCAGACACACGAGATCAATAGTATACAGAGACAAAAAATCTTGATCTTCTTCATCGGTCCTTAGTCTGCTCCAAGGCTTTCCAAGAGACAAACATACTCATCAGTCTAGAAGCCTGCCTTCGAGCAATCATCAAAGCTGAAGGCCTATACCCTTGAACAAAGCTTCCACTCCTGAACCATTCAAGATCTCAGGGGGAGCTTTGACAACAAATCAGAATCCACACAGTCTTCTCATTTTGACTTGATAAAATAAGACTCACATGACCCTCTCATTCCCACCTCTATAAAGTGTTTTAATTCCCTTCAAAATTATTCTGGTTGCAAGTCTCCATCCAAATGACTTGGGTTTGTTTTTGAGCACCTGATCAAAAGCTCATTGGTGACAGTCACCTTATCAAAATCTATAGTGGATTCCTACCAAGGGTGGTAGAAGAGTGGATGTACCTAGTTTGGGGAACCACTATAAATTTCTTGGGTCGTCTAGTTGCTCTTTCTTTTTTATTCTTGCTGTGGCTGTGTTAGTTAGATATTCTGTGATCTTTGATTTACTTTAATCTATGATAGTTAGATATAGTTGTTAAAGGTAAAGATAGTATATTATTAAACAAGAAAATTTTAAAAACACACAAACATACTCTATTCACCCCCCCCCCTCTAGAGTATATCAGATCTAACCGTAACTTTCAATTGGTATCAGAGAAGGTTCTTTTGGTTGTACAAGCAAACCCTTGAACCAAAGATCCTAAGTTAGATCTGTTCTCTTACATCTTCTAGATCTATATAGTATGACACAAAACAAAGAATATGCAAGCACCAGACCTCCAGTGTGTAACTTGACCAAGTTCACACTCTAGAAGGCAAGAATCAGACTCTACATGAATTCTATTGATGAGGATATATTTAATTCCATCTTAACAGGACCACTAGCTATAGTGGCTTCAACCTCATCAACTTCAACAGACATAAGTACAGTTCTACCCCCTGGATGGACATATGCACAGAGAAAGGCAAAGATAGCTGATGCTAGAGACATGAACATATTGGCTTAAATAATGTCAGATGAGATATTTCAAAAGGTTGCTGAGTGCCCATCAGCCAAGGCCATTTGGGACTCCCTGAACCAGATGGTGGCTGGATCAGTAGATGAGAGGAAGGATAGAAGATCCAACCTCATCACTCAATATGAAAACTTCAAAAAGGATGAAGTTGAAATAGTTAAAGTGATGTACAACAGACTTAGCTCCATTATCAGTGAGCTAAGGACTCTAGATAAGGAAATCACCTTGACTGAAGTGAATTACAAGATCCTCATATGCTTCCCCAACACATGGGACTCAAGAATATGGCCCATCAGAGAAGCCAGAAGCACAACAGAGATCTCAACTGAAGCTCTACTAGGAAAGCTTAAGTCCTATAAACAGCTGATAAAATAAAGGGAAGCAGTAGCTGAAGTCAAAACTCCTACACCAACTAGGAAAGAGCACAACATAGCTTTCAAAGCTGCAGGAGACTCTGAAGTCATTCCTGTGAATAAAGAATTGATGAGTCTCTTTGCCAAGAGATTCTTTAAGATGGCTAGAAAAGATTTCAGGAGGAAACCACCCAAGTATGAAGACAAGCCAAGGTATGACAAAACACCATCTAAAGAAGCAGTGTGTTTTGGCTGCAGGAAACCTGGGCATTTCATCTCTGAGTTCCCAGAAGTTCAGAAGAAGTATAGAAGAAAAGAGGGTGACTCAAGGAAGGGTCACTACAGCAAGCCTTCCTCAAGCAAGAACAAGAGGAAGGACAAGGGATTTGTTGCTGAGTCATGGAGTAACACTAAAGAAGAGTCAACCTCCTCCAGCTCTAGTGAGGATGAATTAGAGCAGAAGGCCAAAGAAGTTTGCCTCATGGCTATCGAGGCAGACAGTAGCAGATCAGATGCTGATGAGTCTGAAGATGAAGAGCTCTTATAAGTTGAGGATCAGGTAATAGCCTCTTATGATTTTGAATCAGAGGAATTTAAACTCTAATTTAAAATTTTGTGCTTAGACATAATTAGCTCTGAGAAGCAAATCAAACTCCTCAGAGAAAAATTAAATGACCTTGATAAAACTACTGCAGAGAATTCTAACCTAACAAATGAACTTATCTCTGCTAATCAACAAATATCCTTTTTGAAATCTGAACTTAGCAAGGCCAAGATATTAGAAGAATCCTTAAATGGGAGAAGTCTACAATTATTAGATATCACTTGTACTGTAAATGATAGGATCAATAATAGTAAACTAGGATTAGGTGACTCCCCTTGTGATCCACCTATAATTCAGAAAAACAATCTTTCCAAACTAGTAAAGTTTATATCCGACAAAGGAAAGAAAAATACTGAACAGGTCAATAGGGTTAATAAAGTTCTTGAAAAGAGTAAAATTAAAAATAACCTCAATAACCAGAAAAACAAAAATGACAATGTTCAACAATTATAGTCGAACGCAGATCGATGATATATGAACAGATCGTCGAACTCCGAATGACGATCTCTGAACGCAAACTTGAGTAATAATCATTCTTCGATCTATGATCGACGACATCAGTATGGTTCGTCGAATAGAGATCGACAATTTTCGTACTCCAAGAATGAATACTCGCATTTTTCAAGTAGAGATCTACGATCTCATCCAACATCGTCGAGCTCAGTTCGACGATCAAACCAGAAATCGTCGATCCCGGATTTTAACAACAGAAATCCAAATTCTAAGAGCAACTTTAATCCCTTTAGCATATGGATAATACCACCGAGAAGATATCATCCCAAAGGCTATAAAGATCAACCTGAATGCTCATATATTTCCAGTTATTCCTATGTAAATCAACAAGGACCCAAGGTCACCTGGGTCAAGAACAACTAAGTGTTATACTTGCAGATGAATACCTATCCAGCATATAATGAACACTGGTATCTGGATAGTGGCTGCTCCAAGCACATGACAGGCATCAAGGACAACTTAATTGACTATAAGTCCAAGCTGGGACCAAAGGTCATCTTTGGTGATTCAAATTGTGGCCAAACAGAGGGCTATGGAAAAATCATGATTGGAGCTGTAACTTTCATGAAAGTTGCATATGTGAGTGGACTGAAGCACAATCTAATCTCCATAAGCCAACTCTGTGATGAAGGTTATCAGGTATCATTGAACTCTGAATCCTGTACTATTACCTCAAGAGAAAACAAACCAGTTTTAATTGGCAGTAGACAAGGAAACATATATTTAGTTAACTTCCAGTCTATTAGTTTAGATATATGTCTGCTTAACTTAGTTAGTAGTCAAAATGACTTATGGCATAAGAGATTAGGACATATAATTCTGGAAAACATTGCTAGGTTATCTAAGGATAACCTTGTCAGAGGTTTACCTTCTGGCCCCTACAAGAAGGAAGTCCTCTACAGGGCTTGTCTACTAGGCAAGCAAACAAAATCTAGTTTTAAATCCATTAATAAGAGTGATTCACCTAGGATTTTGTACTTACTACATATGGACCTTTTTGTCCCTGTTGCTGTACAAAGCCTAGGAGGGAAGTCTTATACCTTAGTGGTTGTTTATGACTTCTCCAGATTCACTTTGGTTTTCTTTTTGAGAGCAAAGTCAGATACTTTTCAAGTTCTTACACATTTTCTCAAGAACATAAAAATTGAGTATTCTACTCAAGTTGCATTGATCAGAAGTGAATATGCCATAGAGTTTGAGTCTCTTCTTATGCTAGAGTTGTATAGGAAAGAAGTTATAAGACACTGCTTCTCAGCTCCTAAAACTCCTCAACAAAAAGGGGTAGCTAAAAGGAAAAAAATAGAACACTCATTAAAGTTGCAGGCACATTACTTGCAGACGCTTACATGCCCCTATCCTATTTGGCAGAGGCAGTAAGCACAACAAACTATGTCCTGAACAGAAGCTTGATACACAAACTAAAACATAAGACCTCCTATGAATTGCTCAAAGGGAAGAAACCAATAATAAACTATTTTAAAGTTTTTGGTTGTGTATGCTATATTCATAATAATGACAAAAAGCATATTAGAAAGTTTGAAGCAAAGGCTGCAGTGGCAATTTTTCTAGGTTATTCCCAAGTCAGCATAGCTTATAGTGTTTTTAATAAATCCACATTAAAAATAGAAGAATCCATGCATGTTATATTTGATGAGACTAACATGTTTTACAAGGAGAAAGAAATTTCTACCAAAAACCCCTTGCAGGTAAACAACTTTTGTGAGAAATTGGATGAATTAAAATTTACATCCCAGTATTCACAACAAGCCAATGAAGAAAGTGATGAAGAAAATCTCGATGCAGTTGACCCCCCCCCCCCACCCGCCCCATAACAAAAAGAAGTAATTCCACAAGAGGAATCCTTCCCAAATGTTATTGCTAAACCAACTCCACCTACTCATCTTGTCACACTGAGGGATCATCCCAAATCCCATGTGATTGGAGACATAACAGTAAGTGTACAGACAAGGCATCAACTTAATCAGGACTTGATGCATGACTATTTCCTCTCTCAAATTGAGCCTAAATCAATATCTAATGCAGATCAAGATCCCCACTGGATTATTGCAATGCAAGAAGATCTCAATCAGTTTGATAGATACAGGGTTTGGGATTTGATTCCAAGACCAAAAGACTACCCAGTCATTGGAACCAAATGGGTATTCAGAAATAAGCTTGATGGCCAAGGTGTGATTGTGAGGAACAAGGCTAGGCTTGTTGCTCAAGGGTATAAACAAGAGGAAGGGATTGACTATGATAAAACCTTTGCTCCAATTTCCAGGCTAGAAGTAATAAGGATATTTCTGGACTATGCTTCATTCAAAAAGTTCAAAGTCTATCAAATAGATATGAAGAGTGCCTTCTTGAATGGGGAACTTAAAGAAGAGGTTTATGTTGAACAGCCTCCAGGTTTTATTTCTCCAACTCAACCCTCTTTTGTGTTTAAGTTGCACAAGGCTCTCTATGGTTTAAAGCAAGCTCCAAGAGCTTGGTATGAGACGTTAGCCAGCTTTCTATTAGAGCATGGTTTTTCAAGAGGCACAGTTGATAGGAATTTGTTTACCAAATTGCATCATGATAAAATACTGTTAGTACAAATATATGTAGATGATATAATATTTGGCTGTACTGATCTCAAATTATGCAAGAGATTTTCTGATCTAATGCATTCAAAATTTGAGATGAGTAGCATGGGCGAGCTTTCCGACTTCCTTGGTCTTCAAGTGAAGCAGCTCCCTGATGGCATCTTCATTTCCCAGGCTAAATATGCCAAAGAGCTTATAAAGAAGTTAGGGATGGCTGATGCCTCAAAAAAGAAAACACCCATGCCTACAAATGATGTACTAGACTCTGATGCACAAGGGAAACCTATTGATTTGAAACTATATAGGGGCATTGCTGGGTCCCTACTATACCTTACAGCAAGCAAACCTGATATTATGTTTGCTACATGCCTTTGTGCTAGGTTCCAGGTGAACCCTAAAGAATATCATCTAGTTTTTATAAAAAGAATTTTGAGATATATAAAGGGTTGTCCTGGTCTAGGTCTCTGGTATCCAACAGAGTCAGAGTTTTAGTTAACTGGAGACTCAGATGCTAACTTTACTGGATGCAGAGTAGACAGAAAAATTACCTCAGGAACTTTTCAGTTCCTTGGTATGAGATTAGTGTCTTGCTTTTGCAAGAAGCAGTCATTTGTGTCTACATCAACTACTGAAGCAGAATATATTGTAGCTGGCAGTTGCTGTTCCCAAATGCTGTTGATTCAAAACCAACTACTGGATTATGGTTTCAACTTAAATAATTCAACATTACTATGTGATAACACAAGTGTTATAGCCATATCATAAAATCCAGTTCATCACAGCAGAACTAAGCATATAGACATTAGGCATCATTTCATTAGAGAGTGTGTAGACAAAAATAAAATTAATCTTGTCTATATTTACACTGATTTACAAAGAGCTGATATCTTCACCAAACCTCTGGAGGAAAGAAATCATTTGTTCTTCATAAATTAGCTTGGAATGATAAATGGAGAAGAATTGGTTTAATTTCTCTCTGCACTCAATGAATTTTTCAAAGTTTGTCGAACGGAGATCGACGAACTGGGGGATGTTTGTGAGATATTCGTCAAACGGAGATCGACGAACTCTCTGTGTGAAGTTAGTTTCGTCGAGCTGAGATCGACGAACCCACTTCAGAAAACTTTTGTCGAACTAAGATCGAAGAAATGGCTTCCACCCTTCAGACTGAGATCGACGAATCATTTAAGTCCAAATAATTTCATCGACCTCAGATCGAAGATCTATTCATTTTTCGTGGAACGAAGTCTGTCAGTTCATATTCAGGAAAACACTATATTTATGTTTTCTTCGACCTCCGTCCTGCGCTTCAAGTTCCCTTACACTTGATCTTCGACTTTTCTTACAGGTATTCTCTTGGCGATCCCCACAGGATCTCTTGCAGCGATGCAGTTTGATACAGGATTCGATCTGGATTTCGAATCCTTCCAATACTCTGATCCTGTATTCGTTAACATTCTGCAAACTCAAGAAGACCAACATAATAAGACTCTGCTATCAACACGCAAAAAAATCTGTGGAACAGAGATAAGGGAATGGGTCTATACATCTACCACGGAGGAGAACATGATGACAGGGACTATCACTGGTAATGCCATCTCCCTCAGTCCCGCAGTTTTAACTGAAATATTTGGATTGTATAATGGTGAGGAGGAATTAGAAATTGAAACTGAAGAGTTTGATATGATGCTGAGCCTCATGGGTTATTAAGGAGAAACCCCACAGAAACTGCTTAAAAGCATTTATCTGCTGAATATAAGTTCCTTGCAGTTATTGTAGGGAAAGTGCTACTAGGAATGCACTATGCACATGATTACATTACCAGGCATCAATTCCTAGTTATGTGTGCAATAGTAAACAAGAAAGCCATTAATTGGGCTTAAGTTTTGTTTGATCTTATCAAAAAGAAGAACAATAAAAAGGAGGTATGTTTTGGAAGGATCTTAGGGATCTTCCTCAAAGAAAAGGCCGTCGGATCCCTGGTATCCCCGACCATATCCATTAATACCTCAAAGAGAATTACCTGTGCTCTCTTTGGCAGATGGGAAAGGACTATAGTAAAACCATCAAATTACCTGTGCTACATCAGCCACTCTTCACCCCTCTACAGAGATTCCATCCACCCCTCCACCACTTCCTGATTCTCAAGCTCCATCTCAGCCTCAAGTTCAACAAACCCTAGCCTCCATTTCTATTCTAATGCATACCCCTACACCTCCAGCATCTCCAATTCCTTCATCCCCTACACATATTCCATCAAATTATCCCTCTCCTGGGGCTGATACATCTATCCCTACTCCTCCCCAATCTCCTTTCCAATCTCATCTTGCTGATATCTCCCTCTCCACTCTCTCTTCAATCCTATCCTTCAATTAACTCTCATCTCCTCTGAACATTCCTTCTCCTCAACAATCTCCTCAATAGGACCCCCTTCCAGACACTTCCAACCAACCATCTCCTCTAGCAACTATCTTCACTATCTCTATCCCTTCTCAACAACCTCCTGCCCAAACATTTGACTCCACATATTTGAATCCCTCTATCATCCAACCACTTCTTGAGCTCCTCAAGCATATCCTCCAAACCATCATTGCATAGGCTATTACCCCTCTATCTATCTCCATATCATCTCTTTCTGCTAAAATCTCTACCCTCACCTCTACCCTCTCTTCATCTGAGGCCTGGCTTTAGTATATACTGAAACAAGGAAGGGGGAGATACTTAATGATGAAGGAACAACAACAACACCACCAGCAGCAGGAACAAATGTTGATATTATACTTAATGATGAAGTAGCAATAATAGCACAAGGAGAAGCAGCACCAGCAGCAGTAGGAACAAATGTTGATATGCAACCAGATTCTCTACATTTTCTTGAAACCGATATGGAATCAGCTGATATATAGATAACTGACTCAGTAGAAGATGTAGATAATCAAGGTATAGATATGATAGTATACAATGCTCAAGTGACCAGCTTTCTTGAAGTTCTTCCTAGAAGGGTCTACTTCATTAAATCTAAAGTAAATCTACATACTCTGCTGAAATTTTTTGGATCTTATATTCAGTTCTGCCTCTCCTCTCCCACTCAATCATCCAGAGCAATAATATGCTACACCTCCCTTGCAAGTTCAAAAGTGTTAGAAATTATAAAGAAAAGTCTGATAGCTCCTCCAGTAGCATTATATGAACAAAGATCTAGCCCTCCTGGGCCAACTTATATCATGGATAATAGTATTATTCCTAGTTTGGATGATCTAATAAATTAGGACATTGTTGTGGAAGCTGAAGAAGCTGAAGTTGAAGGTTTTCCAACTCCAGCCAGCAAAGAAATTCCCAAGGATTTGATATGTCAGATTGATGAAATGTATGACAATCCTTTGTCTTCGGATGATGATGATGATGATTCTCATGATGCTCCAAAGAGGAAACAAATCTCCAAGAAAAGGAAAGCCCCTTCTCCACCTGCTTTTAAACCTGTAAATACCAATGATACAACATATTATATCCTACAAAACATAACTCCATACAAGGGTATGCCAGCATGGATGTGGCTATCTAAAAATGAATAGAAAGCACGGAAGAAAAGAAGGAGGTATTCTCCTTCTCCACAAAGGTTCAGAAGAGATCCTACTCCTGCTCCTCTAGCTGCAGGTGCCTCAGGAACCTTATATCAGAGCTCAGAAGGATTAACTAAACCTATTCACACTAAAACTTATCAGAGACAGGGAAGACCCTCTCATTCTTATGGAGATAGTCAGCACAAACAGAGATATCAGTCTTATTCCAGACATCAGTCAGCTCAACAGTTTATTTTTAAGCCAACATTTTCCACTCCTCCATCTCCTGGCAAAGCTAATAACCCCGAAGAACTTCCAACTCCAGCTTATGATCCTGAAGCTAGTCCAACTACAAGAATGGCTAGATTCAAGGAATCTGTGGCTTTTTCTCAAATCAGGCAAGCAAGAGAAAAAGGCCAAGATCCATCTCAATTCTCTACCATGTCAAACTACAAAAAGAAAGAGTTTGAAAGATACCATGTAGGGAAGCTGTTCAATGCTGAGGAATATATGAGTCTACATCCTGAAGCAGTGGTTCCAAGAACTACCTCACACAAGACTATTGGTGATGCTGACATGACCATGACTATGAGACAAGCTCAAGACCCAAGCAGGAAAATCATATTTGCTAAGTCTTCTGACCTTCACAAGAACATTTAAACTATTTATTTTCTGTGTTTTCTATGAACAATCTGGGTACATAGCTTTATAAAGGTACTGATAGCTTATTTGTTCTATCAGTTATCTCAATTTTCATGCTATGTTCACTTCATTTTGTTTTGTGATCTTTTTTTGTTTATTTGAAGTAACCTCACCCAAATAGGGGGAGATTGTTGGAACCCCTAGGTGATTTGGGCTAGGTTCACTTCTTAGGTTACGACCCATGTTGTTTAGAAGGGTCAAATTTTATGTGTTTTTAAGTCTAGGCCATGTCCTTAGAGTCAACAGTACAAAGGACTAGCCTACCAGAGACTCAAGACTTAGAGAAATCAAGCTTTAAAGAAATAGATCTACGTTCATCGATCTCAGGTGGACGATAGTCATACTCTGCTCGACGAACTCAGAGATAAACTTCTCTGAATAGAGTTCGACGATCTCTATTCTCAGGTCGACTAATACTTCATCTCTCATTGCCAACGATCACTCAGCGCAAAAATGGACTCAGCGACATAATTAACTCAAAGCAAAAGCAGTTCTCAGGTCAACGAACTTAGAGCAAAGAACCAGAAGATTTCGTCAAGCAACAGTCAGCTATTCAGAGTTCGACGATCTTGTAACTCAGCTCGACGAACAGTAATACTTAGCTCGACGAACTATGGACTCAGCTCGACGAATTCTTTCTTCTGGTCGACGATTCTAGACAATGTTATTTCCTTCCTTCTATTCCTATTATATTGCAGTAATTCCTATGTAATTAATGATCTAACATTCTCTGAATATTACCGTTAGACAGAGCATTAATTATGGTCTTAATCAGGATTATTGCCTGCCATTTTTTCAATGAAATAGCTGGGGAATGTAATCAATGCCGTGTAATTCTCAACGTCATCAGTATTGATTACAAGAGTATTTGAAAATTCAAATGGTCGTCCACAAACTAATGAGTCCTGATTCTGCTGAAAGAAGCAGACACACGAGATCAACAGTATACAGAGACAGAAAATCTTGATCTTCTTCATCGGTCCTTAGTCTGCTCCAAGGCTTTCCAAGATACAAACATACTCATCAGTCTAGAAGCCTACTGTCGAGCAATCTTCAAAGTTTAAGGCCTATACCCTTGAACAAAGCTTCCACTCCTAAACCATTCAAGATCTCAGGGGGAGCTTTGACAACAAATAAGAATCCACACAGTCTTCTCATTTTGACTTGATAAAATAAGACTCACATCACCCTCTCATTCCCACCTCTATAAAGTGTTTTAATTCCCTTCAAAATTATTCTGGTTGCAAGTCTCCTTCCAAAAGACTTGGGTTGGTTTTTGAGCACCTTATCAAAGCTTATTGGTGACAGTCACCTGATCAAAACCTTTAGTGGATTCCTACCAAGGGTGATAGAAGAGTGGATGTACCCAGTTTGGGGAACCACTATAAATTTCTTGTGTCGTCTGGTTTCTCTTTCTTTTCTGTTCTTGCTGTGGTTGTGTTAGTTAGATATTCTGTGATCTTTGATTTACATTAATCTGTGATAGTTAGATATAGTTGTTAAAGGTAAAGATAGTATATTATTAAAGAAGAAAATTTTAAAAACACATAGACATACTCTATTCACCCCCCCCCCTCCAGAGTATATCAGATATAACCCTAACTTTCACCTACAACCTCAAAACCTTCCAGTTCCCACAACTCCTAAAAATTGCCCCATCCCCAACCTCAGGCACACAGCCCTACCTCAGCCTTTATAATTTAGGATTACAACTCAAAGAAATTAATCTCCAACCCTCAGATCTACAAATAGATCTTACAAAATAAAAATATCAAAATGAATTTTGTGTTTTGAAATGTCACCCAGAAAGAAAGAGATTGGTGACTTGATCAGATTTTGATGTGTAAACTTCTCCCTTAATCCTTGATGTAAAGAAAATGATCCAATCAATCTTAGCTTTTTCAAATCTTCTTGAAGGAGAAGTTATGGTTGAACTTGGCTGGAGAAGTTAGAAGTTGATCCTCGATCTGCCTCCTCCCCACCTTCAATATTCTACAGAATTGTTCTAACAGCCTTGACGAGAGGAATGAGAGTAATTGCAATGTTTTTGGCAAGTTGATCTCCTTATATAGGCTTTAGTAAGATTGCCCGACTGCCCCGGTTAATCTAACTGACACTAATAGTTCTGACAATTGTTTGAACTTCTGGCTTTGAATTCTGGACTTAGAAGAAAATTCTGTCTTGAGAACTTTTGCATGAAGGTGATACTCCTCTATACCTTGATTGTGTCGACACCAGTCCTGGGTGTATACACTTCTCTTAAAGGGATTTTGACACCAATCTGTGTGTCGACACTACTGGCATTTTGTCTCGACACAACTTTTGTGAAATGTGGCGAAACTAGTCCTGAATGTCGACATAACTGATTTTTTTTGTCTGATGGTGTCTCCCCAAGTCCTGGGTGTCGACACTGATTTCATTTAGTCTCGACATAACTTGTGTAAAGTGTGTCGACACTAGTCCTGAGTGTCGATACAGTTGCTTTCTTGTTTCACGGTATTGACCCTAGTCCTGGGTGTTGACACAGCTTGCATCCAGTCTCGACACTACTTGAATAAGGGTATCGACACTAGTCCTGAGTGTCGACATAGCTTGATTCCTTGTCTCAGCACGACTTTTACAAAGGTGTCGACACTTGTCTAGTGTCTCGACACTTTTGTACTTAGTTTATTTTTCCTGCACAAAAAAACTTAACATACGTCAAATAAAAATTTGTGTATATCATTAAGTTGAAATGGCTTCTCCAAATCAGGTACACAATTCCTAATGTATCCAATAATCTCCCCCTATTTTGACAAGTCATAACCCCAATTCAATGATAAAAACCATGATACCAAAATATGATTATAAAGATAAAAATTCAACAGTATTGAACAAAATCTGAAATGACATAATTGATAACACATATAGAATATAGTGCCACCCAAATTTTTCATTATATCTTGACAAAAGATTACAATTTTCAAATTTGTTATACTGTTTTTTAAACCAAAATTTACATAAAGTTCAAAAGATAAAATATCCTAGGAAAGATTTGGCTCTCTGATGACAATCCCTTTTCCTGTTTGAATCTTGCCTTTAACTTCAGGTTATTTGTCATCATCTATCTTTTTGCCTTTGTCAATCTTGGCTTTAGAAATATTTTCCTTGTTGAGACTTTGCCTCTCAAAATAGTGAAAAGGCTTGGGGAAATATTTGCTAGGCTCAATAGAATTAGCTGTAATCTTCCCTGCCTTCAGATCATGTCTGAATTTTTTAATGAATTCTTGCTACTTTAAGTGCTTAGCCCATTCTTGCTCTATGCCTGTCAGTAGCATTAGTATTAACTGTTTTCCATGCAGTGAGGATAATTCATCTGGAATTTGGGCTCCACTGTTCAAAGTCCGGCCTAGCTTCAGCTTGTTCCCTAAACCTTTTCTTTGACAGTTGAGCTTCTTTTTCTTTCAGCAATGTAGATGCAGTCATCTCCACCTCTTCACACACTATATTTTGAACTTGTGGTGGAGGATTGTACATGGTCTGGATAGTATCCTGAATGTACTCAAAATGAGCTGGTCTATACTTGAATTGTCTAGGATTTTGAATGTCCACAAAGTAAGCTAGTTGGCAATAAGACTCTACAGTTTGGTCTCCATCATACCATAGGGGTGGATGTCCAAGAGTATCTCTAATGCTATTGAAAATCCAAGTAGCATGCTTAGAGTAGACTTTATCATAACCCTCTCCCCCTTTATGACTTCACTTTCCATATGATCTCTCAAATCCTTCTTATGAAACCTTATATGACCATCTAGATAATTTATTCCCGATGTTACAGAATTATTTACTTTCAGTAAATGATCATCAAAATCCTTGTTTGAAGCCTTGATGTCTTTAATCAATGAAGCTGAATGAGATGTCAGTTTGGTTTCAATATCCTGGGATGTTGAAGCAATCTTTGTCTCCAAAGCAGTAGTTTCTTTCTTTATTTCTTCCAAAGTAGTATCATGCATAATTATCATGTTCTCATTCTTTCTGGTTTTATTCCCCATGACATAACTAGGTTTTATAGTTATTTCATATTATGTTTTCTTTGATTCTACTTGCTGTTTTGCATTATAGACCACAAAATTTGCTCCCCTCTAGAAGAAATCAGTCATATCAGTCTTAAGTAGATTAACTTCAAATCTAATAGACTTAATATCCTGAGCCAATTGAAACTGCATCTCCTTGTTCCTTTAATCAACGTATTTCTCAAGTTGAGTCCTTTGTTGGTCAATCATAATCTGTAGTATAACTAGCAGAGAACTTGAATCCACAGCAGGAGCTGGAGTTAATTCAGACTGAATAATACTTTAATAACTCATACTTCTCTTTTTCAGTTCTGATAGTTTTTTTTCTTCAATAGAGTGGCTTCTTCTTCCTCAAAGACAGAAGTACTTACCACTTCACAAATTTTTAATATTCACCACCTTCAGTACTTAGGGCAAGATCTGGTAACTCCCCCTCAACTATTACATCTTCTTCACAAATGTTAGTAGTATCCAGGTTGATCTCACCTTGCTGACCTTCAGCATCTTGAACAGGTTCCTCTTGAAGTTCTGTGATCTCCCCTTGGATATGTATATTTGTATCCAGAAGTGTTTCTTCTTTAGTTTCCTTGGAGATTTCATTCTCCATCTCCTTGGCCGGCATTTTCTTTTCAGGAACCTTTGTTTATTCCAGTTCTTGTACAACTTCCATTATTATGGTATTTACAGTATCCATTTAAATTTCTGGCAGATCATTGAGGTTTTTCCCCCTCAATTGGATCCATTTCTTGTACAGTCTCCCCATGCACCTGTTCACCATTTCTAGGTGAGGGCCTTGGAGAATTTTCATGTTCTCCATCATCATTTTTATCTAAACTAAAACTAACTTGTGCTTCAGAATTACTGGAAGAATCTTCTTCCACCACAACATCTTTCTTCTTTTTCTCTTTCTCCTTCTCAATAACAGGTGATTCTTTGGATAGGACTCTATCCCACCTGGCTAATATCCTCATGTACATTCTTCTCATATGGTTAATTTTAGATCCAAGCTTTAGGTTGATAATATCAGGAATGGTATGAACCAGATATAGACTAAGAATTCTCCCCATGTTAGATTCCTTGATACTTTCTTCTATTTTATCAAACACCACCCTGCTTTAGTTAGTCTTGAGTTTGAATATTACTCTTGTGATAAGCTCAAACATCTGAGCAGATATCCTGTCATGTGCTCCTGTTTTACAGAGCAGCACCTTCTCAATTATTTCTAACAAGAACTTTCCTTGAGAATTCATTCCCTTTCTTTTTAGGGTACTTCCAACCTTAGTCGTTTGAGCCATGCCACACAACACAAATGCTTCAGTAGTCCTGGTGGTGTCAATTTCATCTTCCTGATCGATTCTTGGAATTTAAAAAACAATGGCCAATTTTCTTGTTGTGATTTTCACTTTAGCTCCATTTACCTTAGACTTTATCTTTTCTAAGTTAGAATCTAGTTTGGCATTAGTGAAGAACTCTGAAACTTCTCTTTTCCAGATGTTGGACAGTTCTGAAAGTAGATATTCTATTCCAAATTCTGCAATTAGGTCAATAACTTTCCAAATTTCTTCTTGCGCTGAGTGTAATCCATTTCACACAAGCTAATTGTAATACCCCCCCCCCTTTTTGCTACGCTACCGAGTCTTATGCCCAGAATCACCGTTTTGCGGTGACACCGACACTTGGGAAGGTCTCCACTACTAAACGCCGATCCTGCCGGCCTTAACGATCACAAAAGAAAGAGAAATATACTAATAGTTTAGTTAAATCAAAGTCCACATATAACATATAATCTATGAATCAGAAATCATAGCAAGTATACATGATGATATAAGTAATAGAAATAGATTAGTAAAATGGAAAGACAATAATTGAGATTATGCCCATTACATCAAATCCTCACTACAATCCTCTCGCGAAAGCTATGTAAAGCTATCACTCATAGATCCAGAGGCTGGTACTCCTGTACTAGACTGGTCCACCTCTAGGTTAACCGTACTCCGCGGGCGCTACATCTCTTGCTGCTGATCCCTGTCCCACATCCGGAGCCCCTGAAATGTTTGGTCCACTGACTGTTTGTCATATAGACTAAGCCAACTATCATCCCTGCCTCGCCCCCGAGACTCCTAGGCACCGTGTGGGAGAAGAGATAGGGATGCTTATGAAGGTGGAGAGTAAACAAAACAGGTAACAGAGGAACTATCTAGTAGGTATATTGTTGCATCTATAATACTATATAAGGAAATGTAAGCTAACAGTTCTATAATAATAAAGCAGTAATGTAAACGAATGAGCAGAGAAGTAGGTACATGTAATGTAGACAATGAAATAAGTAACCCTAACTTATATGATTGCCCATACAAACTTATAAGTAAAGGGATCTTTTGCAAGTCTCCTATCATATAAAAATTACCATACCAATTAATACAATGGGGTGTCAGGTTATATGCAAGTATGAGTGAGGTGATATGTTATGCCATGATACATACAAGTGCAACACACGCACAGGACTCTATGCACACACACATTTAGTTCCCTCTATTTGGAAACTAGCATCATTCCTAGGAGCCTTTGAAGTGGCCATCGGAGAGAGTGGGTCGGGCCCCCCCACACTCCTAGGAGGGTATCCACACTACCAGGCCTAGCACTACAGACGCCTCTGAATGACCCACCAGAGTCACCAGGTACTATGCTGACCCACCGCAAGACTTTTCCTTAGCTAAGTGTTAACCACACCCGTCGAGTCAGCGTATCGACGTTGTGTGAATGACAGTCAAATACCGAAGACCCACCACTTTATGCACATGCAATAATGAATTTTCCGAGACATTGTCTCCCAAAACTATCCTGACCGTTACAACTATCTTTCGAGCCTTCGGCTCGCCGGGCTAACCCGTCCATTTCTACAACAACCGAGCCTACCGCCCGGATATCCTAACCTAGCTAACCGCCCGAGACATCGAGGGTAGTGAAAGTTATATCCTATATTTAATTGTTGCTCTTTATTATTTATTCTTACGGTTTAGGTTAACCTTGGACTACCCAGGGTATTCCCTGTGAAGGGCTCTCACGGGGCAGGAGGAACTATGATGGTAGTTGAAGCCAATCATTCCCTTTCACAAGGAACTTACTAATATTGATATCTACCCATGTCCCAATCACAATTAATGTTATACTAAGTCTAACCTAAGTGTGTTTTGACTCTTTCTCTCTCCTTAGGAAAGAATATCTTTCCCCAATCACGAGCACCACTCAACACTAGTTAGACCAATACCCTCCCCATCATGACTCCCAATGATGAACTAAATTTCACTTTACCAAATCAGTATATCATTAACCCAACTCCCTATGTCCTTCCAACATGCTAACACAATTCCGTAGTTTTACTATATGCAGACCAACCTAAGCTATATGATGAGCATGAGAGGCGACCCCTTCCAATATTCATCCAAGTGACCTAAGGTTATTACTGGGGGTCTATCATGACATTTTTAGACAAAATCCAGAAAATAGTATTTTACCTAACTTATTTGTTATTTAATTAATTTTCTGCACAGTAAGGCCAATAATGCTTTTGAAAATCAAGAACACTTTTCTGACTAGGTAAGGCCTTATCAAAATTATGTCAGGTGCATGTAATCAAAATAACAATAAATACTAAAATTCATAGTTTTCCAGAATGAATTTGACCATCAATTAATTATTAAATAAACAATTACAATGTTAGGATAAATAAGGGAAAAATAGAATCAACCTTCCAAAAATTTATCAGAAAATTAGTAGATTAAAAATATGATCAGAAAAGTCCATTGACCAAGAATTATTACTTTTCAACATCATTTGGTCTCATAAATAAATCATTTAAACAAAACAATATTAAGCACCTTGTGAAGCAACCCATATAGATTGTCCTCCAATAATTCTATAAGAATTCACAAAGCTCATGTATGACTTAAAAGGTCCTTCTACCAAATTACATAAGTTTTTAATGAGTAGATATCTCTCAATAAATTCTTTAATGATTTTGGCTACTACAATGGTTGTGAATGAAGTATCTCAAATACTTATCTAAAATTCACCCTAAAATTTCCAAAGCTTAAAAGAAATATTATTTGGCCACTGCCTAAATTTCAAGGTCAACTAAAGTCCTATGATGTAGTAATAAATTCAAGTGTAAAAGTTCCCTAAACGGTCCTAAGTTGGTACAAGGGGGATGTAAACTCTAAAAGTCCTAGAATTACTTCCTAGGGTTATGTACCATCCTAAGATCATATGGAATAAACTCCAAGTCCATACAAGGACATATCACCTTATGTCCTTCATACACACCCAAAGTTCAACCCTAGGGTTTGAACTAGGGTCCAAGGGCAAATCCACCCTAATCCACCCCAAACTCCAAGTGAGGGTGTCTTAACTGACCTTGAGGCTCTGGCCAAAGTCCCATCCCCTTTTGGTGAGAATTGGCCCCACTATGCCCTAAGCCCCGTTTTGCCCTAATTTACCCTTATAGGACCAACTTGGTCACACTAAATCCTATTCCATTCAATCCCAAATGGACTGAAAATTTTACAAGGGCCATATCATGACCCTAAGAACTATCCACCAAAATTTTGGGGGATTATGAGGCCATTAGACACACTAATTAAATTCTGCATGGTTCAATAAAGTTTTATAAACACTATAGAAAAGTTTTTCCAGAAATTCCCATTTTTGGATATGTTATAGTTATAGATAAGAGTGACCCCCAGTCTTAATCTCAAGACATTTAGATGGCTGGATTGATGGGTGCACTCAATTTAGTCTCTGGTCAAGCCTATGTATAGGATACACCATTTAAGGTGTTGTAGTCAAACCACTGACCCAAATTTGTTGAAACTAATTTTAAAATAAACTAGACTTTAAGCCCAATAACTTTCTTGTTAAGCATTTTTACTGTAGAGTGATCTAACTATTTTTAATATTTAATTCAAACACTATAATTTATGTGACAAAATGAAACATTAATACTATTAATATTAATAAAAATTTAACTGGCGGCACGAATCTTGGCGCAAGATTGGACGGAATCGGTTCATCTACTTCTTTAAGCTGACGGTCCCAATTCCTCAGTCCTGAAGAAACTTCCAACCACATTTCCCGGCAACCCAACCGCCTCCCTGGCCGGCCACTGCCACCACCACCTACATCGAGGTTGGGGCTATCGATTGGTGGCAACCTGGCCGCCGGAGGGGCCGTTTCTTGCAAGCGCACAACAACTCAAACCTCATGGAATTTCTTCAAAATTTCTCACTGGATCGGACTATATTGAGCCCGATATCTCTCCTAGTTGATCTAAGAAGTTAGTACATAGGGAGAGGGAGAGAAGTTGACCTTTTTGGTGGTGTGAAGCCTTGTCGATCGGCGGGACGCCATTGCTAGTGGTGGTGTCGACTGGTGCTCTGCAACTGTACAGCCAAACGACTCGGTTTCTTCAGGTAAATGGTGGAAAAGATTCATCTGAGTCCAGTGAAGCTTTGAAAAGGAGCAATTGGGGGAGAGGAGGGGCCAAGCTTGATTTCACCATTAATGGCCATGAAAGCAATTTTTAGCCAATGGAATTCTCTAAATTCAGACCCTTGGGTGGCTGTCCATGGCTATTCAACTCCTCAAAACTTATGAGGGGGAGTGTATCCATCATTTGGAATCAATTGGAGAGGCCATTGGTCTCCCTTGGCCATGAATGGCCTTTACTACTCATTTTCTCTCTCCTCCATTAAAGGAGAAGTGGAGATTTCTCTCTCCTAGTCACTTATTCAAAAAAATGGGTGTATTTTTGGGTAATTATTACCCTCGTGAGGCTAGTGGGCCACCCTAGTTGGGCTTGGCCCAAGTGGCTTGGGCTTGAGCTAGCCTTTTAGGCTAGTTTGACCTAATTCTAGGGTGGAGTTGACCTTAGTCAAAATGACCTTTTGGGCGGACCCCAATGGGTCCTTGCTGACCCATTGGCCTCCCCTAAGATATAGGGAGACTTGGGTAGGGTTGGTTGGGCACCTTGAAGGCCACTTGACGCTTAGTTAGGGCACTTTCACCATTTTAGTGCTAGGGTTGACTTAGGTCAACTTAGCCTCTTTGGTTGACCCTAATAGGTCCTTGCTGACCCATTGGCCTCCGTTAGGGCTAGGGAAGATCAAGGTAGGTCCCTTTGGCTAAGGTGAGGTCAATTGGCAATATGTGATCTCAGTTGACCTAATTAGAGTTTGGGTTGACATGGTCAAATTGCCCCTTTTTTGTTGACCTCAATAGGTCCTTGGTGACCCATTGGACTCCCCTATGATTAGGGGTGCCATGGTGGGGTCATGGAGTCAAGTTGAAGCTCGAAAGTCAAACCCTATGGTGGGTAATTGAATATTACTATTTGCAGCCCAAGGTGGTTTTCACTTTCATTCCTAAGTTCATTTGGTCTTCTCGGGCTACCTAGGATTTTTTCATGACCTAGTAATGACAAAACCACTCCAAGGAGTCTAGTTGTTTGAGGGATGTTACAAATTCCAATATACAAAAAAACAAATTTCGTCCCCGAAATTAAGGTTAATGCTACGGGATTTCTACTGAAGTGAAAACATGTAACATCTCTAGGAAATTAAAATTTACCTGACTCGCACAGATCTGGGTACCTCTGCTGCATCAAGTCTCGTGGCTCCCAAATGTGCTCCTCCTGACCTTGGTTCCTCCACAGGACCATGACTAGCGGGACCTTGTGTCGTAAGACCCACACCATTGTATCATCTATCCTGACCGGCTCCATGGTGTCTGATCGATCTGAAGCCACCAGGCCATCTGTAGTGGAAATCAGCTGCTTAGGTCATAGTATAGCTCTCCAAAGTGAAGAGACGTGGAAGACATCGTGCAATCTCGCAAACTCCGGTGGTTGCTCCAGTCTGTAAGCCAAGGGGCGGATCCGCTCAAGGATATTATAAGGCCCCAGGTATCTCAGACTGAGCTTCTTCTGTCCGCAAACCCGCGAGACTCCATGCATCGGCCTTATCTTCAAGAAGACCTGGTCTCCAACTTGGAACTCCACTTGACGATGTCGCGCATCGTAGTATTTGGTCTGCTTGCTTTAGTGACGCAGGCTCACACGTTAACACCAAATATATATACGAAAAAATACGTAAGCCTCTCTATGATCCAATTCTACACTCGCACAATTGTTCAACGAAGGGCACACGTTATACAATTCTATCAATTAGATGCTAGCGCACGGTTAGCCAAACCGATAAGGATTGAACAAAGGCTATAGGAAAATTATTTTTTCCGGCTAAAAGGACCCACCCTATCTGATCGAGCGAAGGTTGTACCAAAAGTATCGATTCGAAAATGGTAGATCTCTCCCCAACAAAAGAAAATGAAGGTTCGTCAAACCCTTTCAAACTTAAAGGAAAATTAAGATGAACCACAAAATCAATCGATAAAAATCCACAAAAAAAATCAATGCTATCAAATTTAACGCCAAAGTAATTCACCACGGGAATTAATCGAAGAGATGAACACACAAGAGGTAGAAATATTTGGTTATACAACTAGAATGGATGATTCCGGTTTCTTTACTTGGATCACCCTTCAAAGGCTCCACCGGAGTCACACCGGTAGGAGAGGAAATGTGTCCGCCTTCGTCGCTTCATGCCAGAGTTGGAATCCACAAGTAGGCAACCTTATATGTCTTGGTCGATTTCAACACAAGGATAAGAGGTGGTCGGGTTTGTAGAATGATGGGGGTCATTTCTTGAGATGGAGGTGGTCCGTTTTTGGTGAGGTGGTGGCCGATTTATAAGAGGAAGGTGGAAGGGTGGCGGCTAGGGTTTTGGGTAGGGGGAAAGGGCTGGGTTTGGGTGGAGGGAATAAGGCTATGCCTTAATATTGCCAAGTAGTTGTAACACCCCAAATTGTTGTAGGAGCGACGGGGATCGTTTTTGGCCAAGTCGGGTTTTTGGTGCAGGTGACACGGGCCCCGACATGGGCGTGTCGGAGGCCGTGTCGGGCGTGTCGAGCTCGGGCCGTGTCGTCGACCAGCGCAGGTTGACGATGGTAGTGTGGTGGAACACGGCCTAGGACACAGGCGTGTCCCAGGCCGTGTCACACCTGTGCTGTGCGGTTGGGTGCACGGGTAGTGATACGGGCACGAACACGGGCGTGTCTAGTTTGACATGGGCATGTCCCATGCCGTGTCACCAAGACGTGTACCCCTCTGACTGTAAAGTGTTGAGTTATTGCACACGGGGGGCGTGACACGGGTCTCGACACGGGCGTGTCGCAGGCGACACGGGCGTGTCGCAGGCCGTGTCACATGCCGTGTGCTGGTTTTCAATTTGGGTCGAGACGGCGAATGAGCTACACGGCCAGGCACACGGTCGTGTGCCAACCCGTGTTCGGCCCAGATTTTATGATTTTGGATTTAATCCGGGCCGTTTGTTTCCTTGGCTTTGGATCCGACGGTGGGGGGCTGCTCCTGGGTGGTTATGGCCGGGAAATAGGGTTTAGAAACCCATTTTTCATTGGCCCATCTCTCTCTAAAAGTTAGAGAGAAGGGAGAGCAAGGAGGAAGGAGGAGTCCAAGATCCGGCCACCGAAAGAGCTTCGGAGTTCCGAATCGCGATCCGAGTCCAGATCCGCGGAGGCGACGCCGTTGCGGTGCTTTCCAACCGTATTGTTTTTGATGGCGCCGCAGAAATATGCAAGGGTAACGATTTCTCATCCTTGGGCATGTGAAGCCCTTTTTCCCTTTGCATAGGAAGCCCTCTCTCGCGAGTGAGCGAAGAGTTGGAGCGTTCCTTGGGGTAGATATGTAAAGCCCCAATTGTGTAGAGTCCGTATGCGTAAACGGGCATAGGCATTGTGTGTGAAGCCTATCCGGACAAGTAGAGCCGGATCGGTGATGTTGCATTGCATATGAATCGGGGAAGACTCCGGGTGTTTGGGTGTTTTTCGGGTTTTCTACGTGGTAGATTGCATCAGGGAGCCTTGGAGATTAACTCCAAGGTGCATCCGGAAAACTGGGCAAAAGCGGGTTTTGCCAACACGGTGGCCGGGGAGCCAACGTGAACATAACCGGGTTATGTGATTGTTGTGGCGGAAACGGGACTCGGTGAGTCTTGACCTGCGCATATGGCTTAAATTCCCGTTGCGATATGAGCACGGGTCAGGCGGAACCGTACCCAGTCTATGTCGTTCGGTAGGACCATTGGCATGGATGAGGGTCTTCGGCGGTCTATGGCTTAAATTGCCGTGATCAAGGCCAGGAAGGGAAAATGCTCATATGGATGACCGTCCAAAAGGCGGTGGTGGATTGGGAACGTCTATGGCTTGAATTGACGTGACGTTGGCCGGTTCGCCGAGAATGTGCCCTGAGTGCACGGGGTGTGTGGCCGTGCGAGCCTACGCCTGTGTTGATGTGTGTTCACATTAATATATTGCCTATACTAATGAAGTGCAAGGAAAGAGCATCGCCGCCCCGATTTTGGGGGCGGGATCGTTATAATTTGGTCAGCATTGCTGACCGTTGCTATTGTTTGCCACTGGGCGGTGGTTTGTGGCTTGCAGGTGCTGCGGAGCAGAGCGGCCTGCGAGCCGAAGTATGAAAACACTATTTTTGTTAAGTGAACAATGTAAGGCCTTAAGGCCAGTTCTCTTTTGTGTATGATTACATTCCTGAGTTGGTAGTGGACATTCATGCTTTGTAGCAGGGTTCTTATTTCTTTTGCAACTTAATAATTTGCTTCCGCTAGGTGTTGTGTAGGACGACATGATTTGTTGAATGGTTTCAACGCGTAACCAACCGGTCTGTCCGTATTATATGGCGTCGGGCCCCGGCCGGACCTACTGCTATATGCTATGTGACGGATAGGGGTGTTACAAATTGGTATCAGACTACTGGTTTCGGTCAAGCTTAAATGAATTCGAGGACAAATTCACTTTAAGGGGTGGTGAGCACATGTGTGCGTCATCGTTATAACATGAAAAGAACCCATGAATGTCCACTTAGGAATGAAAATATACATGTTTGAGGAACCTGCGTGTTCCTATAATTGCTGTTTGCAGTAATTTTTGGGTCGCTTATCGGTGTTTTGCACGATTATAGGTGACCAGAAGTGGTGCTGGGCCGTCTGAACGGCCAGGTTCTGAGGCGAGCAGTGCGCCAAGCGATGCGCCTGCAACACCTCCGTCTGCCGAGACCATTAGGTTGGTGGCAGAAGCGGTCATGGCAATGATCAATGCACAGCCTGCAAGGCAGGTGCAGCAGCCCGCTCCTGCTATGGAGCAAGTACCGCTTCAGACGGCAGAGCAAAGAAAGGTTGAGCTAGTAGTGTTGGAGCCAGAGTTGCCTCGGAGAGCAACGGAAAGACAACTGAAGCACGTGATAGGCTTTCACCCACCGGTATTCACGGGGGCAAAAACCCCGACACAAGCAGAGGATTGGCCCTCAAGGGTCAACAGGGTGATGACTGCGACGGAAACGGAAGAGTGGCAGAAGACCACTCTAGCGACGTTCCTTTTGGATGGGGACGCAAGGTTATGGTGGGAAGGCCTAGAGCTACATCAGTTGCGGGGAAGGCCGTTGGCCGAAGTTTCGATAGAGGAGTTTGCGAGATTGTTCATGGCTCGATACCTCCCCTCGGCACAGAGGATTGTGCTAGAAAGCGAATTTCAGAAGTTGGTGCAAGGGGATTGCACCGTTGATGAGTACCTCCACGAGTTTACTCAGTTGGGGAGATATGCCGGCGCTACCTTCGCAGACGAGGAGCGCAAGACGAGCCGCTTCTACGAAGGGCTAAGAGATGATTTAAGGTTGCTACTGTCGGGGCCCAATGCGCAGGGTTTCATGACCCTGGTCAGTTCGGCCCGGTCCTTGGAGAAGGACATGAAGAATTTCCAAGCGAAGAAGGAATCCGGTAGCAAGAAAGCGGAGTTCAAGGCACCAACTAAGTCGAAGTCGGGCTACCGTAGATTCTATAAGAAAGCTAAGACGTCGGGTCCAGCTGCTTCAGGTGCCTCGGGGGCAACTACCAATCGAACCCTGGGCGCTTGTTTCACATGTGGAAAGCCGGGGCACTTTGCCCGTGATTGCTGGAGTGGACGCTCAAAGTCCGAAAGGAAACAAGGAGCTACCTACGAGGAGAAGGGCAAAGCGGTGGAGTCGACCGCGTCCCACTATGCTCCGACTCAGCCTAGAGTCTATAACTTGGGCCAGCAGTAGGCCATCAAGCAAGCGGATGTGGTGACAGGTATGAGTTAATTTATAGCAAGTTAGCTTTAATACCGTTATCTATTGCTTATTAGCCTAATATTGTTTGTATAGGCTTTGTTGTGATTAGTGATAGTCCGGCACGGGCACTATTCGATATGGGAGCTTCACACTCCTTCTTGTCCGAAAGCTTTATATCGCGCATCGGAGTCCCTTCTTCGATGGAGAAGGACAAGTTGGATGTGCTGCTACCGAATGGGTGCTCGATGCGTGCGGACAGAGTGTGCGCCGTAAAGGTTCACATTGGGAGCCAAGAGTTCGACTTGCTAGCGTCATTGCTGCCGCTAGTAGAGTTCGACGTGATCTTTGGAATGGATTGGCTGTCAGAGCAGAAAGCTTGGATTGACTGTGACCGGAAGGAGGTCAAGCTGGGTGTAGGGCGGGAGACTACATTCGAGGGGTTAAAGGGGTCGAGCAGGACACTGATGTCTGCTCTTCAGGTGGTGAAGGCAGTTCGTGCTGGTGCAGAGCTGTTCTTCGCAATAGTGGGGGCTGTGGAGCCAAAGTCTCCTTTAGATAGCATCCTCGTGGTTTGCGAATACCCCCGATGTGTTCCCGGATAGTCTTCCCGGAGCCCCACCGTAGCGGGAGATTGATTTCACCATCGAGCTCGTACCGGGGGCCAAACCGGTGTCACGTGCTCCATATAGGTTTGCGCCTAAGGAGATGGCAGAGTTGAAAGTTCAGCTAGAGGAGCTGATGGAGCAAGGGTATGTGCGTCCAAGCTCGTCGCCTTGGAGCGCACCGGTCCTCTTCGTTAAGAAGAAGGATGGGAGTATGCGGCTGTGTATCGACTACAGAGAGTTGAACAAGCTAACGGAGAAGAATAAGTACCCGATCCCGAGGATTGATGATCTCTTTGATCAGTTAGTCGGATCGTCGGTATACTCCAAGTTGGACTTGAAGTCGGGGTACTATCAGCCGAGGATCAGGGAGTGTGATATCCCGAAAACGGCGTTTAGTACGAGGTATAAGCATTTCTAGTTCACGGTCATGCCGTTTGGACAGACAAATGCGCCATCGGTATTTATGGATCTGATGAACAGGACGTTCAGAGATTTCCTAGATCGCTTTGTGATCGTCTTTATTGACGATATTTTGGTGTACTCGCAGTGCGAAGAAGACCACTTCAAGCACTTGCATTTGGTGTTGGAGACTTTGAGGAGGAATGAGCTTTACGCAAAGTTCTCCAAGTGCGAGTTCTGGCTACCCTCGGTAGCGTTCCTTGGTCATGTAGTGATTGGTGAAGGTATAGCAGTGGATCCGGCGAAGATTGTTGCGATACGGGAGTGGCCTGCGTTATCTTCTGTCGCGGAAGTCCGTAGTTTTCTCGGGCTTGCCGGATATTACAGGCGCTTTGTAGAGAACTTCTCGCGGTTAGCATTACCTCTCACGAAGTTGACAAGGAAGGATCAGAAATTCTTGTGGACGTAAGAGTGCGTGCAAGCTTTTGAGGAGCTGAAGAGACGGTTGACCACGACGCCAGTGCTTAGTTCGCTGAGTGGGACCGAGGGCTTTGAGGTGTATAGCGACGCTTCGGGTAGTGGCTTGGGCTGCGTGTTGTTGCAGCATGGGATCGTGATAGTGTATGGATCGCGTCAGCTGAAGGTACATGAACGAAATTATCCGGTGCACGACTTGGAGTTGGCGGCCGTGATATTTGCACTCAAGTTGTGGAGGCACTACCTATACGGCGTAAGGGTCGATATATACACTGATCACAAGAGCCTAAAATATTTGTTGGATCAAAAGGACCTTAATATGATGCAGAGGAGGTGGATGGAGTTCCTAGGGGACTACACCTTCAAAATACATTATGTACCTGGGAAGGGCAACGCAGTTGCGGATGCGCTGAGCCGCAGGGCTCCCGCCCAAGCCAACTGGTTGTCGGTGCATGTTGAGCGGCTAGTACGGGAGTTGGAGGAGCTTTAGATCTGTTGCGTTGATAGGCAGACGAGCGCCAAAGCAATGTTAAACTGGACAGAAGTGCAGTATGACCTGGCTGACCGGGTTCGGCAGGCATTGGAGTTAGATGACTCCATGAAGGAGCTTATGGAGGCCGCTCTGGATGGGTCAAATTCCCAGTTCTCGGTGGAAGATGGTTTGTTAAGGAAGGATCATCGGTTGTGCGTCCCGAGTGGGGGTAACCTCCGGGCGGAGTTGATGTACAAGGCTCATCATACCAAGTACTCAATCCACCCAGGGAGCATGAAGATGTATCGTGATCTCAAGAAACTGTTTTGGTGGCCGGGGCTCATGAATGATGTGGCGTTATACGTGGCTAAGTGCCAAACGTGCGCCTTGGTGAAGGCGGAGTGCCAAAAGCCTGGAGGTTTTCTGAAGTCCTTGCCTATAGTGGATTGGAAATTCGACGATATATCTATGGACTTTGTGCATGGGTTGCCAAGGTCGCAGAAGGGGAACGACGCCATCTGGGTGATCGTAGATCGGCTAACCAAGGTGTCGCATTTCATTCCGCATAGGAAGGATGGTCCAGTGGAGAAGTTGGCAAAGTTGTATGTTGACAATATTGTTAAGCTGCATGGTGTGCCTCGTAGCATTGTGAGTGATTGCGATGGGCGGTTCACGTCAAATGATTGGAGGTTGGTGCAGCAGATGCTGGGAACGAAGTTAAAGTTCAGCACAGCTTTTCATCCGCAGACGGATGGGCAGACCGAGAGGGTCAATAGAACGATGGAAGACATGCTACGCATGTGTGTTCTGGATTTTGGTAAGCATTGGGAAGACCACCTTTATTTGGTGGAATGTTCTGGAACTTCATGTTGTAGTCTTCAAATTGATTCTTGATCCACAGAAGCTGTGAAAAACAGCTCCCAGTAGAGATATACTCTGACTCAGCCATTGAGATGGCTACACAGTTCTGCTTCTTACTTCTCTAGGAAATTAGTCTCCACCCCAGGAATTGGAAAGTCCCAGAAGTGTTTTTCCTGTCGTCTTTGCTTCCTGCCAAATATGCATCTAAAAATCCAATCAGTTCAGTATCATTACTTCTTGGGTACCATAAGCCAAGATTTGGTGTACCTTTAAGATATCTCAAAATTCGCTATGCAGCAATATAGTGAGATTACTTAGAGTTCACCTGGAATCTAGCGCATACACATGTTGAAATCATTATATCTGGTCTACTTGGGGTAAGGTAGAGCAAGGACCCAATTATGCTTCTGTACTTGGTTTCATCAAAAGGTTTCCCTTTCTCATCCTTTTCCAGAGATATAGCTGAGGCCATAGGAGTCCTTATAGAGGTTGCATTCTCCATTCCAAATTTCTTAAGTATCTCTTTGGTGAATTTGGTCTGTGAGATGAAAATTCCATCCTCGGATTGTTTCACCTGAAGCCCTAAGAAATACTTCAGCTCTCCCATACTACTCATTTAAAACTTCCCTTGCATAAGTTTAGAAAACTTCTTGTAGAGGTTGTCAATTCCTTCTTCTTGACGATATCCCTTGGCGACGAGTCTGGATTTATTCTTTATAATCATTCCATCTTCATCCATCTTGTTCCAGTAGACCCATTTTGTCCCGATGACATTCTTACTCTTGGGTCTAGGAACAAGAGTCCAAACTTTGCAACGTTTGAACTGATTTAACTCTTCTTACATTGCTAGAATCCAGGATGCATCCGAGTTTGCTTCCTCGAACTTCTTAGGTTCAACCTGTGATAGAAAACTTAAGAATAAATTCTTGTTAGTTAGTTGTATCTCTCTGAGTCCTGACAAAATCCCCGGGATCTCCTATGATTTGGTCCAAAGGATGATCCTTTAGGTGTCTGTGCTCGAGAGTCCGTGCATCTGGGATCTCTTCAGCCACTGGAGTTGCATCTTTAGCTGAAATGAGTTCTTCATCTTGATCATCTACCTCTCCAATCGGGGTTATAGAGGTGATCTTTATGAACTTTTCATCTTTATCTTCAGTAGATTCATCTAGGCTGTGTTCCTTTATCTTTGTACCTGCATCTTCAATGAGCACACTAAAAGAGTTGCTTTGCAGCAAGCTCGTCTCATCAAATACAATGTGTATCAATTCTTCTACCACCAGAGTTTTTCTATTAAATACTCTATAGGCCTTACTATGGCTGCTATAACCTACAAAAATACCTTCAACGCTTTTCTCGCTAAACTTGGTAGTGTGATACTTGCCGTTGTTAAGTACAAAGCACTTACAGCCAAAGATTTTAAAATATGAAATGGTTGGTTTCCTGCCTTTTAGAATTTCGTAAGGAGTCTTATCATGGTTCTTGTTGATGAGTGCTCCATTTTGCACGTGACAAGCGGTGTTGACAGCTTCAGCCTAGAAGTACTCTGGAAGTGAGGCATCACTCAACATGGTCCGACAAGCCTCTATGAGTGTTCTGTTCCTTTTCTCAGCTACTCCATTTTGCTGTGGAGTGCGAGGAGAGGAAACCTCATGAAAGATACCTAGACTTTCACAGTATTTTGTCATGGCCCCAGACTTGAATTCCATCCCATTGTCACTTCTGATTTTGACTACGGAGCAGTTGTATTCATTCTGGACTTGCCTAACAAAATTAGTGAAAATGTTGAATGAATCTGACTTGTGTTTAAGAAAGAACACTCACGCAAAGCGCGAGTAATCATCCACAATAACCAACGTATATTCATTACCTCCCAAACTTCTAACTTATAGTGGACCAAACAAGTCCATATGAAGAAGCTGTAAGCTTCTTTCAGAATCTTTGCCTATAATGCTTTTAAATGAACTCCTTGTTTGTTTGCCTTTTATACAGGCATGACAAGGGCTGTCCTTAACGCACTTGACGTTAGGGGAATCATGCACTAAGTTCTGAGAGAGTAGTTTATTAATATTTTTGACATTAATATGTGCTAGTCTCTTGTGTCATTGGTCAACAAGAGATGCAATACTTTTTGCTAAAAAGACATACTGGTGTAGATGAGTCAATATAGATGAAATTTAAACAGAAAATATTTTTGCTTCGAGTGCCAGATAAGATAGTTTCCATATTGTCAACTGATTTTATAAAACACTTATCAGCATGAAATATAACCACGTATCCTTTGTCGCATAGTTGGCTTATGCTGATGAGATTGTGTTCCAATCCTTCAACATAGGCTACATCCGAAAAGGATACGTTACCGTTAGTAATCATACCGTAGCCTTTGGTAATTCCTCAGTCTGAACCTCCAAAGATGACCTTTGGTCCGTTCAACACCGGTGAAAAGTTCTTAAGTAGGCTCCTTATCCCGGTCATATGCCGAGAACATCCATTGTCCAAATACCAGATTGGCTTTTTAATGGCCTTTGGACGTACCTGCAATTACAATCACTTAGCCTTAGGAACCCAAACACGTTTGGGTCCTTGGTCTCGAGTTATAATACTCCCCCTACGAGTATCAGCCTAATGAGTGTTCATTATCATGTTGCCAACTTGAGGAGTTGCAGCATTTCTAGGATTAAACCAACAATCTATGGCAAAGTGACCAACTCTACCACAGCACCAACAGTCGAATTTATTGTATCTTTGCCTTCCAAACTCCTACTTGACCTTCTTGGGAGGAGGTCCAGCCGGGGTTGCATTCTTGGAGGAAGAAGCTTCATGATTATGGCAGCTACATGGAGTCTTCTCCTTCATAGGCTTTTCCACAACAGGTTTTACCTTTGGTGTCTTCTTGATGTTATGACCATGAACATATGGTCCATAACTCTGAAGTTGAATCTCTTCATAGGGTGCCTTGAAGACACTTTCGCCAAAGTTACGGGGGCGGGTCCAACCTTGGTACCTTGACTTGGCCTTCTCCGGGATCGGCCTAGAGAAGTGTCCATAGGTGGACTCATAGTCGAATTCGTTCGTAGGAAAGATAACTTTCTTGAATGATACTGGCTCCAAAGGAGCTTTCCCTTTTTCCTCGGCTAAGGCCTTCTTGGCATTCTTATTCTTTCTCTTAGCCTTGTTTCTCCTAGAGGATTTACTAGGAGCACCATGGTGGCCTAGACCAGCACCATTGGCCTTTGCTGAGAATTTAGCAATCAAAGGAAGTACAGTCTTAGGCTTAGAGAAACCTTCCAAGAGTTTCTTTTCAGCCGAGAGTTGTTCTTCCAACTCCATGATGATATTCTCCTTTAGGTCAAGATGCTCAAGAGCCTTGTTATATTCTTCAATAGATCTATTGAAGTCTTCCTTGAGAGAGTCAGTCTTAGAGACTTCTTCTCTTAAGGTGCTCTCTGCTGCTTTTAGAGATTTTATCTCTATTGCTTGAGTTTTCACGACTCGGCGACATTTGTCGTAAGACTTGAGTAACTCCTTATATTGTCCCTTGAGTTTAGATTCATCCTCAGAGGGATAACCCTCTTGCTCATTATCATCATCAGATTCTGAAAGAGGGGTGTGAAATTTTACCTCCCTGGTGAACTGGGGGACTTGTTCATCATCAGTCAGAGCCATTAGCCCAAAGTAGGTTTCTTCCTCTTCTGCACTCGACTCAAATGAGTAAGAGTCACTGAGGGTTTTTCCCTTATTGGCTAGCAGGCTCTTTTATGTCCTCTTTTTGGTGTAGGACTTCTTCTCTTCTCTTTTGCCACCCTCTTTCTTCTTGTGGGGGCAATCCGCAATGACGTGACCTGGCTTATTACAACAATAACAAACAAGGTCAATCAAATGATGTTTGTTTGGTTTAGAACCATACCTGCCGTGACTGCTTGAGCCTTTTCTATGACGATAAACATCATTGTGTGATCTTCTATAGGAAGCATCCTTTCCTTTCCATTTCTTCTTTTTGTTCAAGAATTTCTTGAACTGCCTTGAGAGTAGAGAAAACACTGCATCAGATAGCTCTAAGCCAGATGAGCTTGGCTCAGATGATTCTTCTTCATAAACTTCATGAACTTGGGCAGGAGGGCCAGCCTTTTTCTTCCTTGAGCTATCTGCCTTCAGAGCGACAGACTTCTCCTTAGAAACAGACCTGCTCATCTCTTCTTCAGCTTTTCTTGAGTTGATTTGAAGCTCGTAAGACATAAGCTTTCCGAACAGATTCTGCGGGTCCATCTCTGCTAACCTTCCGAACATCCGAATGGCGCATACCTTATTATCCCATTCCTTGGTCAGGGATCTTAAGAATTTGTAATTCAGTTCCCCGTTGGTGAAGACTCGGCCATAAACTCTTAGGCCATTGACTATCTTTAAAAAGTTCTCAAAGTTATCAGCTATGGCTTCCTTGTGACCTTGCCTGAAGGCTTCATACTTATGATTTAGAAGGGATTTCCGATCATCCCTAACTTCTTCAGTGCCTTCCATCAGAGTCACCAGGGATTGCCACATCTCCTTGGCAGACTGGAAATGAATCAGATTTTGCAGCATCAAGTCATTGACTGCACTTGCTATAATATTTTTAGCTTTCTTGTCCAGGGAGACAAGTGTAATCTCATCCTTATCCAAATCCATCAACTTCTTTTGGATCTTTTTTGTTGGATCTATTGTGGATGCAGTCATAGGAACATACGGTCCTTATTCAATAATCATGAAGATCCGAGGATCTACAGCTTCCATAAACAGTTTAACTCTTTCCTTCCACATAGGAAAATTATTCTTGGTGCATATAGGGAGCTTAGCAAAATCCTTGGTCTTACTCATGCTTGATTCTTTACTAAAGACAACTTGGGAAGGATTAGATCAAGGTGTTAACCTTTTAACGATCAACCTCCCTTTGATACCAATTGAAAGAGATAAGTTGTCTACCTAAATCACCTACAGGGGGTGAATAGGTGAGATGTGGTCCAAAAGCAGAATAAAAATTAACCACAAACACAAGCAAGTAAGCAAGCACTCACATAGACAACAAGAGATTTATAGTGGTTCCCCGATCTTGGGTACATCCACTTTCCTCACCGATCTAGAAAATCTCTAGACTCGGCTACTCCAATATCTCAGATTGCAAACCAATCCTATGCCTCAGAACCACGTTCCTACAAAACTCAATCCACAAAGGATCTACACTCGGAAGATAAAACTTCCTACCACTCGGAGATAAATCTCCTACAAAGAAAATTGTTTGAACAAAAAATACAAACAAAATATCACAGATCTGGATCTTTGACTTTGTCTTCTTCGTTGAGAGCTTTCAGCTTGGTCAGAAATTGTAGAAGAAGACTTGACTGGTTTCCAAGAATCTGAGATCTGAAATCACCACGATCAAGTAGAAATCCATGAATAGATTAAGCAAGAAATGATCAGATGATTCTTCTTGATTCTGGATCGCTCTAATCGGTAGCAGCGCTGAGGGAACGATGATCCAGAGCTTCTTCCGAAAAGAGTAATGGTGGCGGCCGACGGGAGATTAAGTTTTCAGAAAATCTTTCTTAATAAAGATAGACAATATTATCGTTTATTTTTCTGTGTGTTGTGTAATTAGTCAAATCTTAAAGGATCTATTTATAGGCGATCTCCAACGGTCATAATAATAATTAATGACGACACGTGGACCAATCAAAAAAGAGTAATTCAAAATACTCGTATAATCTGGACTTAGAAAAATTCAGGAATTCTTAACCAGTATACTCGAGAGAAATAATATACTCGAGTATAGAAGGTCTGCTACTCAAGAAGATAAGAGAGTAATATTCTCGAGTAAGAGAGAAAACTACTCTAGTATCAAGGAAGAACTACTCGAGTGACTTAGATAGACTACTCGAGTAAAACCAAATCTACTCGAGTACTAAGTCAGACTACTCGAGTATAAAGCAGATCAACTCGAGTACTAAGCCACTTACTGGAGTATATGAAAGATGTTACTCGAGTATGTGGACTTAGAAAAATCCAGGTTGAGTACAGAAAGCTCTACTTGAGCAGATAATTGACCTGCTCGAGTGACTAAGCTCTACTTGAGTATAAGACATCACTTACTCGAGTATATGAAAATCTACTCGAGTATAGACTCTTATACTTAGTATATAGAGTCTTCTCGAGTATGTCTAAGGATCTACTCAAGTACTAAGTCACTTACTCGAGTATATGAGGGAAGTACTCGAGTATGTGGACTTAGAAAAATTTCTCTTAAATTATCTTCAATACTCCATAGTCCAGCAGTCCAAGTGCATGTAGATTAAGTGTACACCAATGGAGAGGCTATACATGAGTCAACACCTTGGATCACACAATAAGGGATTACATTGTATGGTCCTGTGTTTGATGACCCATTATAGACTGATATTGGTATACACTTGGCAATAAAGTCCTACATATATACAACTCAAACACAACATCAAATATAACTTAATTCATCTTAGTTCAAGGTCTGACTTCCTACAAATCTGGGGTTTTGTGGAGACAATTCCCAACACAACCCACTCTCAGTCTGTCTTACTTGAAGTCCCAAAAAGAACTTCAGCTCACCCATACTGCTTATCTCAAACTTCCCTTGTAGAAGTTTGGCAAACTTCCTACAAAGGTTATTTTCAGTAGAACCAAAGATAATGTCATCCACATATATCTGGACTAGTATTATCTTGTCTTTTGATTCCCTATAGAATAGAGTTTTGTCTATCTTTCATCTAGAGAATTTATTCTCAATGAGGAAGGAAGACAAGGTTTCATACCAAGTCGTTTGAGCTTGTTTCAAACCATATAGAGATTTCCTATGCCTATACACATAATCAGGAAAGTGAGAGCCTACAAAACCTGAGGGTTATTCTACATAGATCTCTTTTTTTAAATCAGCATTCAGAAATGCTAATTTCACATCCATTTGATATACTTTGAACCCTTGATATGCAGCATAGGCCAAGAACAACCTTATTGCCTCCAGCCTTCCACTGGAGCAAAGGATTGATCAAAATCAATACCTTCCTCTTTCCTGTAGACTTTTGCTACCAGTCTAGCCTTGTTCTTGACTATTGTGCCATTCTCATCAAGCTTGTTCCTGTAGATCCACTTATTTCTTATTATGTTGTGATCTTTAGGTTTTGGCACCTATTCCCAAACCTTACACCTTTTGAACTGACTGAGCTCTTCTTGCATTGCATCAATCCAGTTGGTGTCTTGCATGGCCTCTTCAATCTTCCTGGGTTCTATCTGAGACAGGAAGCTAGAACACAAAACTGTGTTCATGATCCTGCTCCTTGTTAGAACACCTTGACTTGCATCACCAATGATCTGGTGAGCTGAACGATCTTTCAGGTGTCTCCTTGCTGGAGGAATTCTTTCACCATTATGGCTATCTCCAGTTTCCTCATCTTGAAGCTCCATATTTTCTTCTACACCCAGAGGGACTTGATCTTCCCCTGGATAGCTGACATCTTTATCTTCATCCAGATTAGCAGAAACATCTTTATTGATGGTCAGCTTGTCCAGCTTATCTGTTAGACCTATAGAACTAACTGAATAACTAGACAATTCACTGTTAATAAACTTTGACTCATCAAATACAGCATGCACAGATTCTTCTATAACTTGAGTAGTCAAGTTGTAGATCATCTATACTCTACTATGGTTGTTGTACCCAACAAATATCATTTTTAGGGATTTGGCAGCAAACTTAGTTCGGTAGTGTTTACCATTAGCTAGTACAAAACACTTACTACCAAAGATTCTGAAATAGGATATGTTTGGTTTTCTGCCTTTTAAAATCTCGTAGGGAGTCATCTTGTGTTTCTTGTTGATGGGGCCCCTATTGAGTACATGACATGCAGTATTTACTGCCTCAACCCAGAAGTATTCAGGGAGAGTAATGTCATTCAGTAGAGTTCTACTGGCTTCAATTAGAGTCATATTCTTTCTTTCAGCAACACCATTTTGCTGAGGAGTTCTAGGTGAAGAGAATTCCTGATGAATCCCAAGTTCTTCAAAGAATTTTGTCATACATTCAGACTGAAATTCAGTTCCATGGTCACTTCTGATTTTGACCACTGAGTTGTTGTATTCATTCAGTATTTGTCTGACAAAAGTTTGGAAAATAGTTAGGGTTTCAGATTTCTGCCTCAAGAAGAAAACCCATGTAAATCTAGAATAGTCATCCACAACAACAAGTGTGTATGTTTTCCTACCAAGACTATGGACTGGCATAGGACCAAACAAATCCATATGTATGAGATACAAACATCTCTTTGAATCTTTTATGTCAAGTTACTGAAAAGAGGACTTAGTCTGCTTGCCTTTTTATCAAGCTGAGCACACACCCTCTTTTATGCACTGAACTTGAGGACCATTCCTCACTAATCCCATACTGAACATCAGTCCAATTGACTTATAAATCAGATGAGCTAGACTCTTGTGCCATTTGACACACAGAGAAGCTTTCTCTCCTGCAAGCAAACAAATAGGTGAGTTGTTAAACTCACACTCTAGGTTAAGGCAATACACATTTCCTTTCCTAGTGTCAGTCAAAACGATCTCTTGATCACTTGAATTTTTTACTAGGCACCCCCCTTTGAGGAAAGAAATATCATAACCTAGGTCACTAAGTTGACTTATGCTAATCAAGTTATGTTTTAAACCCTTTACATAAGACACTTTAGTGATTGTAATTGAATCACAAAATATGTTACCAAATCCTTTGATGATTCCCTTTTCTGATCCACCAAAGATATCTTTTGGTCCTTTCTTTATGGGCACATAGTCCCTCAACATCCTCTTTGTTCCAATCATATGTCTGGAACAACCACTATCCAAGTACCATATAGGGGTATGGTCACTTGGATTTACCTGCAACAAATAATTAATAACTTACCCTTAGAACCCAACTTGCTAGTGGGTCCTAGGTCCTTGTTAGTTTGAAATCCTGTGAATGATCTAACAGGAATCCTACTTTTGGTTTTAACACTTAGGTTAAACAAGCAATCCATGGCAAAGTGGCCCACCTTGCCACAACACCAACACTCAAACCTATTATACCTATTCTTAGGTACATGCCTTCTTACTTTATTGTCAGTAGGCTTGTTAAGTGTTGGTGCTGGAACAACATTCTTCAAAACTCCTCTTGAATATGATGGGCATGCATATAGATTTGTCTATTGGCATTAGCACCCTTGCTCATGAAATTTACATGCTCACAGTGCTAATATGTAATGTCATGATCATACCTGTTAGTAGGATTCACTACCTTTTTAAAGAAAATAGGGGGATTAAAAGCTTGAGGCTGAACTGGGACTTTACCTTTTCTATGAGAATTGGTAGCCCTAGTTCTTCCCTTGAAGCCTAGACCAGTCTTTCCTTTTTGTGAAACAAAATTATCTATCAAAGGTAAGACTGATTTTGGCTTGGAGAATTTTGCCACTAGCTCTCTCTCTTGCTGAAGTTTTCCCTCCAGTTTCTTGATATGATTCTCTTTGAATGAAATTATGCCCATCTGAATAACTGTAATGTTTTTCAATTTGGCAACCTCATTCAATTTTTGATCGAACAGTTTTGCTGAATCTGCTGCAGACAGTTTTAGAGACTCAATCTCCTTGGCCTTCTCTTTAAAAAGAAACTTGCTTTTCTTTAGAGCATGCAGCAACCCACCATACTCATTAATGAGTTGGTGAACATCCCCCATAGACTTAGATCCATCCACTTCTTCTGAAGAAGATGCTTCTAATTCTGATCCAGTATAGTAATCTGAGACTAGGGGTGAATTGTTTACCTTACTTGGTCCAGGCTGATCCTGGCACTTATCTTCTTTAGATTGAGCCATCAGCCCTTTACAACAATATTCTTCTACTATATTTATGGAGTCCATCATCTGTAGGAATTCTAGTTCCCTAGAATCCTCTTCTGTTGAGAAGAGTCCAATATATTCTTCTACCTCTTCTTCAGATTCTGAAGATGAACAGTCTGTCCAACTCTTCTCCTTCTGAGCCACTAGAGACTTATCCTTCTTGCCTTTGATTTGCTGTCTCTTCTTGTCCTTTGATTCCTTTCTTTTATTAAGATAGTCAGCTATGACATGCCCAGACCTGTTGCAGCAATAACACACAATCTAAGAATTAGATTGTTTACTAGGTTTAGAAGCATACCTGTCCTCCTTAGGAGTTTTCTTCTTCCTGTAGTATTCATCCTTGGAATAGGATGTAGATGAAGGCCTGGTTCTCCAATTCTTTTTCTTCATGAACCTTTGGATTTATCTTGTGAAGGCAGCAAAGTCTTAATCAGATGTATGACTATCTGATGTACTTGTTTCAGGAACACCTTCTTCTGCTTCAGTACTCCTTCTAGGTTGAGAAGGAGATTTTATCCTACCCTTCCTTGAGCCCTCAGCCTTGAAGGCTACTGACTTTTCTTTATGTTCAGATCTGCTGCCCTTCACTTCCTCTTTCCTAGCAATAAGCTGCATTTCATATGAAAGCAGTTTTCCAAAAAGTATAGGTGGTGGTGTGTTAGTCAGTTTGGCCACTTCCCTGATGGCACATATCTTAGTGTCTCAATCCTTTGTTTGGGACCTAAGAAACTTGGCATTCAGTTCATAAGTACTAAAGACTCTTCCATATATCATAAGTTCATTCACTATTCTGAAAAACTTTTTATAGAATTCAGCTATGCTGTTAGTTTTATTCTGCCTAAAGCTCTCATACTCCTGATTCAGCATAGACTTTTTGTCCTCTCTGACTTCTTTTGTGCCTTCCATATAGACAATCATTATATCCCACATTTCTTTGGAAGTTTTACAGTGCACAATATTATAGAATGTTGCATCATCTATGGAACTTACAATTATATTCTGAGCTCTTTTATCTAATGTAGCCAAGATGATCTCATCCTTAGTCATCTTTGAATAACTCTTAGGAGTTTGAATGTTTGCATCAAGAACTGAAACCTTCATTGGGATGAAGGGGCCTTCATGTACTGTGATATATATTCTTGGATCAGATTCTTTCATAAATAGCCTGACCCTTTCTTTCCAAATGCCAAAAGATTCTTTCCTGCATATGGGAAATTTCATAGATCCATCTCCTTTTGATTTTAACTTGAACCCATTCTTGTTATTTATTTTTAGCCTTAGAGAAATCCTCTGACTGTTAGGTCAACTTTTGAGGAACCTCCCTCTGATACCACTTGAAAGACTTTGTTTCAAGACCCTAAACACCTAGAGGGGGGTGAATAGGTTATTAACTTAATAAGTCTCTTTATTATTATTAGGCAAACAGATATTTATCTTCTTTCAGCACAGATTAATATATCTACAGAAAATTAACACAACACAACAAACACCAGATCTATAGTGGTTCCCCAAGATATGGGTACATCCACTTTCCCCCTTCGCCTATCCAGCAGATAACTGGATTCAGCCTAACTTCCTTCCACTGGCTCAGATCCGTAGATCTTACAAACTCAGAACCCAAAATGGTTCCTACACCTCAGACTTAACATAAGTCCTACCTCAGATTCTTCCCTGAATCTTACCTCAGGCCTCAGCCCTACTAAAAGTCTATCTAGTGTCAACTAGCTTCACCTATGTGGGGGGGGGGGGGCGATCGGTGATTTGCAGTCTTTTGCGGAATTAAAAATTAACCTGCACAAACAACAAACACAACACAGAAAAGCACACCAGAAATTATAGTGGTTCCCCGATTTGGGTACGTCCACTCTCCCCCTTCGACCTATCTACCAATAAGGGACGACTCGGTCACTTCACCAACAGGATTGAAATCTAATCCTCTCACTATGCAAGAAACCCTTCCACCCGAAGGAGTCACTACTCTTCCACCACGAGTTGCACCCAACCCTCACAATGAGGAAACAAAGTTCCTTTACAACAAAGTTAAAATAGAATGTACAAGAAATACAAACTACGTTTGGAGAACCCGATGTCCCTCTTCGTTCAATGAAGCTTTATTGATGAAGACGAAGAGTCCACGATCGACGCACTCTCTTGGAGAGGATCTTCCCGAGATCGGCGGTGGCAAGTGAATGCGGCGGTGATGCTTTGTTCATCCAAACTTCTTGACAAAGCTAGCAAGGTCTACCAATAATCTTACTTGGATCGATCGTCTCAATCAATTCGGAGGGGAGAAATATTCCCGCCCAACAAATCTAGAGACAAAGGATCTCAAGATAGACACGTGAGACGCTAAGCTTAGCCTCGGTTCTGTCGCCGGACGATCAAAGATGGCCTCAAAGATCAACGGCGGCGACTAACTTGCGAGCGGCGACGGCGACGGAACGAGCCTCGCGATCGGCTAGGTTACGCTCGACGTCTTTGATTTCTCGTGAATGGTTACTGTTGGAGTTCGAAATATGCGAGTATTTATACTGTATACCAACCCTAAATGACCGTTGTGGGCCCCACAAGGAGAAAACCTAAGCCCGGTCCAAACAGCGCCTGAAATCTTGGTTCGGTCCATCGAGCAGGAAGAAATCGCCTAAGGCAAATTCGGCGGGAATCATTGGTGATTCTTGATGAATCGGCGAGAATGACTTATGATTCCCATCGAATAATCCTTGGTAGAATTTTAGCTGAAAAGCTTGCCATCCGGAGTGAATCGGCGAGAATCAAAACCATTCTCGACGAATCAGCGAGAATACAGAGTCAATCTCAACGAATCGACGAGAATCACTTATTGATTCTCGATGATTCTGACTTAGTAGAATTCTTGAAGGCGTTGAGTCAGCCGGATGTAGTCGGCGGGAATCGGCAAGTGATTCTCGATGATTTAGCGAGAATCACTAGTGATTCCCGTCGAATCGGCGAGAATCACTTAGTGATTCCCGTCGAATTTAACTTAGACGAATCTTCGTATTTCTTCCCATGAGTTGTTCTTTGACCCATCCTTGCTCCTCTTCTGCTCTTGATCTATCTCAGCCCTGTACTTGAAAATAAATACACTCCAAAAGAGAGAGTACAAGTAAGCCAACACACTGATCTGCTCAATGAGGGATTACGTTGCGCAGACCCATGTATATTGACCCACTGCACCCTAACATTGGTGTGTACTTAGCGAGGAATAACTACAAGCACATCTTTAAGAAAATCATCAAATACATTATCTATTCAACTTAGCTTGTTCAGGGGCTTCTTCAAATCAGGTACATTGTTGATACAATACCCAACAATCTCCCCCTATTTGAAGAAGCCTAAACCCTACAAGCTAAGGTGAATAAGACATATGGGAATGAAAATCATAAACTAATTCATTACCACTTTCCTGAGAGCATACTTGGAGCCACCTTAGCCTTAGCCGAGAGGGTAATCTCCCCCTTTTCGGCTTCTACAAATCTGGGACTTCACTTGGAGCCACATGCTCCCCCTCAGATCTTGCATCCATGCTCGAGCTTGATTTCCTTGCTGATGCTCCCCCTTGATCCAAGAACCTTTAGCCGTACAGTCTTCATTCTTCATAGTTCATCATGTCGAGTTAAGTTTTGAAGAGACTAAACTTGGCCTCATCTAGGAGCTTTGTGAAGATATCTGAACCCTGCTTATCCATGGGGACATAGATGAGAGATATATCTTTGTTTTCCACATGCTCCCGAATGAAGTTATAGCACACTTTAATATGCTTCGTTCTGCTGTGCGGCACAGGATTGTTCGCAATTGCTATTGCGCTCGAGGAGTCGCAATACATCGGAACTTCTCTGAACTACAAGTCATAATCTTTGAGCTGATTTTTCATCCATAGAAGTTGTGCGCAACAGCTGCCTGCTGAGATGTACTCAGATTCAGCCGTGGAGGTTGCTACACAATTCTACTTCTTACTGTTCCAAGAAAAAAGCCGTCTTTCGAGGAATTGACACGTCCCAGAAGTGCTTTTCCTATCAGCCCTGCTTCCTGCAAAATCAGCATCTGGGGATTGCGCGACATATACTTCCTCTTTCAATTTTCCATTGAGGAATGCATATTTCATGTCCATCTGATAGACAGTGAATCCTTTGTGTGAAGCATACGCCAGGAACAATCTGATCGCCTCGAGCCTTGCAAATGGTGCAAAGGTTTGGTCGAAGTCAATCCCCTCCTCCTGTCTGTAACCTTGAGCTACTAGCCTGGCCTTGTTCTTTATGATGACACTGTGTTCATCCAGTTTGTTTCTTAAGATCCACTTGGTGCTGATCACATTCTGGTTCTTTGGTCTGGGAATAAGCGTCCAGACATTGCATCGTTCGAATTGATGCAGTTCATCTTGCATGACCAATATCCAAGCTGCATCTTTGTTCGCTTCGTCGAACTTCTTTGGATCAAACTGTGACAGGAAACTAAGGTGCGAAATCTCGTTAATTGTACCTCTCCTAGTTCTGACACCGTCACGAGGATCTCCTATGATCTGATCTCTGGGATGATCCCTCACGTGTCGGAGCTCTAGGAGTCTGGCATCTGGAGCTTTGATATCTTCTCGGGCTTCTCCGTCTTCTAGGAGATTTTCTCCATCCTGATCTCAAACTTCTCAAGTTTGTGTTGAGGTGGAGACCTTGATGTACTTGGGAGTTACATCTTTAGTGGTCTCATCGAGACTAAGCTGTTCAAATCTTGCACCTACATCTTCTAGAATGCCACTTGAAGAATTACTGTGAAGCAAGCTTCCTTCATCAAAAACAACATGAATGGACTCCTCTACCACTAGAGTTTTCTTATTGAAGACCCTATATGCCCGACTATGGCTGTTATAGCCCATGAAGATGCCTTCGATGCATTTTTCTCCGAATTTAGTACGTGGGTACTTCCCATTATTGAGTACATAGCATTTGCAGCCAAAAATCCTCAAATAGGACATGGTAGGTTTCATGCCTTTCAATAGCTCATAAGGCGTCTTGCGATGATTCTTGTTGATCAATGCTCGGTTCAGCACATGACAAGCCGTGTTGACAGCCTCTTCCCAGAAGTACTCTGGAAGAGAGGCGTCATTCAACATTGTCGTACATGCTTCAATGAGCGTTCTATTTCTCCTTTCCGAAACTCTGTTTTGTTGCGGAGTACGTGGGGAGGAAAACTCATGAAAGATACCAAGTTCTTCAAAAAATTCTGTCATAGCCCCAGACTCGAATTCTGTTCCATGGTCACTTCTGATTTTGATCACTAAGCAGTTAAGTTCTTTCTGAATCTGCTTGACAAAACTTGTGAAGGTATCAAATGTATCTGACTTTCGTTTCAAAAAGAACACCTATATAAACCGAGAGTGATCATCAACAATCACTAGCATATACGATTTGACTCCTAAGCTATGAACATGCACTGGACCGAACAAGTCCATATGCTGAAGATAAATACATCTGGAGGAGTCTTTGTCTGCAATGCCCTTAAAGCTAGGTAGCCCGAGTCTGTTTGCCCTTTTGGCATACAGGACAAGGGCTATCTTTTATGCACTTAATAGTAGGGGTGTCCCTTACTAAGTTCTTAGAAAACAACATATTAATTGTCTTGAAATTAATATGTGCTAATCTATTGTGCCATTGTTCACAAAGAGATGCACTGCCTTTTGCTACTAGGCACACGGGGGTAGAAGAATCTATGCTAAAAAAATCTAAACAAAATATATTTATGCTCCTAATGCCAGTTAATACCGTCTCCGAAGAGGCACACGATATTATGAAGCACTTATCTTTGCAGAACACAACGTCATAACCTTTATCACACAACTGACTTACAATGATCAGGTTATGATTTAACCCTTCAACATAGGCCACGTCGGTGATAGAGATTATACCGTTGGAAATCATACCGTAACCTCTGGTGACTCCTCGATCTGATCTTCCAAAGATGACTTTGGGTCCATTTTCGACTAGACAGTAATCACGCAGCATGCTTCTTGTCCCAGTCATATGCCGGGAACATCCACTGTCCAAGTACCAGATAGTCGTTTTGGTGGCCTTTGGACATACTGCAAAACAGAATCAGTTTCCCTTAGGAACCCAATAGAACTTTGGTCCTAGATTCCTTGTTAGCATACTCCCCCTCGGGTGGTTAACCTTACGAGTGGTCGGCCTCGCATTGCTAACATGAGGAGTCTCGTTGAATCTTGGATTAAACCAGCAGTCCACGGCAAAGTGACCAGCTTTGCCACAGCACCAACAGTCGAACCTGTTTTACCGCTTCCTAGGCTCCAACTTCACCTTGGGAACGTTTTGTCCAGCTTGGGCCTTGGATCTGGAGGTGGTGGCATCATGATGACAGCAATCACATGATTTCTTCACTTCCTGTTCCTTCAGTATAACAAGCTTGGCTTTTGGTGCCTGCTTCCTATTATGGCCGCTAGAGAAGTGGCCATAATTTTCCACTTGGATTTCCTCATAAGGTGCCTTGAAGACACTCTCGCCGTAGTTGCGAGGGAAGGCCCAACCATCATACCGGCTCTTGGGCTTTTTAACCGAGGGCCGGAAGAAGTGGCAATAGGTTGACTAAAAGTCCTATTCATTGCAGGGAAAGCCAGGCTTCCTTAATTAAATAGGGTTGAGTTGGGCCTTTCCCTTTTCTGCATTAGAGGCCTTATTAGCAGCCTTATTTTTCCTCTGCTTTCTGTGTCTCCTGAATGATTTACCAGGCACACCCACATGCCCTAAGCCAGCCCCCTTAGCCTGAGCAGAGAAGATATCAACCAGTGGAAGAACAGTCTTTGACATAGAGAAGCTTTTGATAATCTTCCTTTCTGCCGCAAGTTGTTCTTCCAACTTGTTGACTTCTTCCTGTTGAAGGTCAAGGAGCCTTAGAGACTCTAAGTGCTCGGAAGTCAGGCCCAGGTGTTCCTGCCGGAGATAGATCAAGCTAGTGATCTCTTCTCTTAGAGACACACCCTTAGCCTTAAGGAATTTGACCTCCTTTTTCTGAGCCCTCAACCTCTTACGACATTTCTCAAAGGTATTTAGCAGAAGCTCATACTTTTAGAGGAGATCAGCTTCACGAGCAGATGAGCTGTCCTCGAGATCATCATCAGGAGACTCATAGTCAGAGTCAGAGAGGGTGGTACGAGCTTTTACCTTCCCAGTAAATGGGGGCAGTCTCCTTCTGAGTCAGAGCGACCCACTTGCCCGAAGTAGGCTTCCTCATCATCACTGGAGTCTGAGGAATCAGACTCACTCAGTGTCTTTGGCTTTTTGGCGATGTAGCTCCTCTCCTTCTTCTTATCTCTAGAGGACTTGTGCTCCTCTCCCTTCCCCTTATATCTCTTGCCTTTGTGGTAGTCAGCGATGACGTGACCTTGCTTATTGCATCTAAAGAAAATAATGTCATTAGAGCGATGTTTGTTCATTTTGGATTCATACCTGTCAGAAGAATAATTCTTATTCTGATGTCTAGAGGAGGAGCCGTCTCTTTTTCTTTGATTTCTCAACTTGAGGAACTTCTTGAACTCCCGAGTGATGAGAGAGATGTCTTCTTCAGATAGCTCTGAGCCGGAAGAGCAGGGCTCAGATTCTTCTTCCTCATCCATTTTCCGAGAGCGGGATGAGGCTGCACCCTTGCCTTTCCTTGAGTGATTGGCTTTTAGGGCCACAGTCTTCTCTCTGGCAGCGGCTTTATCGGCTTCTTCTTCAGCTTTTCTGGTGTTCAGCTAAAGCTCATAGGAAAGAAGTTTCCCAAATAGAATCTGGGGATCTATTTCTGCCAGCCTGCCAAATTCTCTGATGGCGCAGATCTTGGTGTCCCATTCCTTAGTTAGGGATCTAAGGAACTTGTCATTTAGTTCACCGTCGGTGAACACTCTGCCATAGCCCTTCAGGGCATTGACGATCTTCAGGAAGTTCTCGAATGTCACTTCAATTTCTTCCTTGGGACCTTTCCCTAAGGCCTCGTACTTCTGGTTCAGTAGGGTTCTTCGATCATCCCTTACTTCATTAGTTCCTTCCATCAAGATGATTAGGCAGTGCCAAATGTCCTTGGCAGTCCTGTAGTTGCAGAAAACCTGCATCATGGAATCATCGACGACGCTTACAAGAATGTTCAGAGCTTTCTTTTCGAGTCCAACAAGCACCATATCATCCTTATCCATTTCCGAAAGTTTCTTGGGCACTTTCTTGGTTGGATCAATGGTGGAGGCCTTAGTGGGAATATAAGGTCCCTCCTCCACTACCATGAAGAGTCGTGGGCCGACTGCTTCCATGTAGTACCTGATCCTTTCCTTCCAGATGGGAAAGTTCAGCTTGGTGCACAATGGGATCTTCCCTGAATACTTGAGTCCTTCCATTTCAGAGAGCTTCTTTCTTCTTGACACTAGATGCGGGAACTTAGTCAAGGTGTTAACCTTATTGACGAGTAACCTCCCTCTAATACCACATGAAAGTCTCTCTAGTGTCAACTAGCTTCACCTTTGGGGGGGGATTGGTGATTTGCAGTCTTTTGCGGAATTAAAAATTAACCTGCACAAACAACAAACACAACACAGAAAAGCACACCAGAAATTATAGTGGTTCCCCGATTTGGGTACGTCCACTCTCCCCCTTCGACCTTTCTCCCAACAAGGGACGACTCAGTCACTTGACCAACAGGATTGAAATCCAATCCTCTCACTATGGAAGAAACCCTTCCACCCGAAGGAGTCACTACTCCTCCACCACGGGTTGCACCCAACCCTCACAACGAGGAAACAAAGTTCCTTTACAACAAAGTTAAAATAGAATGTACAAGAAATACAAACTACGTTGGGAGAACCCGATGTACCTCTTCGTTCAATGAAGCTTTCTTGATGAAGACAAAGAGTCCACGATCGGCGCACTCTCTTGGAGAGGATCTACCCGAGATCGGAGGCGGCAAGTGAATGCGGCGGCGATGCTTTGTTGATCCAAACTTCTTGACGAAACTAGCAAGGTCTACAAACGATCTTACTTGGATCGATCTTCTCAATCGATTCGGAGGGGAGAAATATTCCCGCTCAACAAATCAAGAGACAAAGGATCTCAAGATAGACACGTGATACGAAAAGCTTAGCCTCGGTTCTGTCGTCGGACGATCAAAGATGGCCTCTAAGATCAGCGGCGGCGACTAACTTGCGAGCGGAGATGGCGACGGAACGAGCTTCGCGATCGTCTAGGTTACGCTCGGTGGCTTTGATTTCTCGTGAATGATTATTGTTGGAGTTTGAAATATGCGAGTATTTATACTGTAGAACAACCCTAAATGACCGTTGTGGGCCCCATAAGGAGAAAACCTAAGCCCGGTCCAAACAACGCCTAAAATCTTGGTTCGGTCCAGCGAGCAGGAATAAATTGCCTAAGGCAAATTCGGCGGGAATCATTGGTGATTCTCGATGAATCGGCGAGAATGACTTATATTCCCGTCGAATTATCCTTGGTAGAATTTTAGCTGAAAAGCTTGCCATCCGGAGTGAATCGGCGAGAATCAAAACCATTCTCGACGAATCAGCGAGAATGCAGAGTCAATCTCGACGAATCGGCGAGAATCACTTATTGATTCTCGACGATTCTGACTTAGCAGAATTCTTAAAAGCGTTGAGTCAGCCAGATGCAGTCGGCGGGAATCAGCGAGTGATTCTCGACGATTCGGAGAGAATCACTAGATATTCTCGTTTAATCGGCGAGAATCACTTAGTGATTCCCGTCGAATTTAACTTAGGCGAATCTTCGTCTTTCTTCCCATGAGTTGGTATTTGACCCATCCTTGCTCCTCTTCTGCTCTTGATCTATCTCAGCCCTGTACATGAAAATAAGTACACTCCAAAAGAGAGAGTACACGTAAGCCAACACACTGATCTGCTCAACGAGGGATTACGTTGCGCAGACCCGTGTATATTCACCCACTACACCCTGACATTGATGTGTACTTAGCGAGGAATAATTGCAAGCACATCTTGAAGAAAATCATCAAATACATTATCTATTCAACTTCGCTTATTCAGGGGCTTCTTAGAATCAGGTACATTGTGGATACAATACCCAACACCTACCTCAGTATTTATAACTAGGCTTACAACTCATACTTTCCACAAGTCCTACCTCAGGAACACTGCCCTATCTCAGCCTTTATAATATAGGCTTACAATCTCAGATCTAACAATAGATCCTACAAGAATTTGTGAGTAATAAGTTTCAGAAAATTTCACCAGCTAGATTCCTCTGTAGATGTTGTCTTCTTGATCAGTTCTTGTATAAAATGATCCTTCTGATCCAACATAACTCAGATTTTCAAAGCTTCTTGATTAGGACAAATAAGGTTGATCTACTCTTCAAGTTGAAGTTGATCTTCAGTCAGCTTCTTCCTTAGATTCAGATTGAACTCTGAATCTTTCTTGCAGACAGGCCTTGATCTGTCAGAAATCTTCTTTATGATCCAGATATCTTTTCACGTTGATGATATCTGATCAATCAGTTCTGTAGTTTCCGATCTGTCTCTTATATAGAGCTTGCTCCATGGTAACAGGCTGATCCGGTTCATAACAGACTTCTGAGAGTTCTGACAGTGGTGTAAGACCGGTTAGTTATGACAGCTGTCAAGTCACCAGTCACATCACCAGGTTCTTCAATGTCTGTCCAACTTAGCATACAACACTCAGTAGACTGCTTTACATGTGTCGACACATATAGGCTAAATGTCGACACAAGTCTTCAAAGTGTCGACAAAAATACTCCAAGTGTTGACACAGTCATACTTCTACTTGTCGACACTGCTTTTTGTTGTATGTGTCGACACAAGTCCTGTGTGTCGACACTGCAGCATCTTGTCTCGACATTTCTGTTGCAGATAGATGGCGTTGAGTGTTTTTCAAATAACGTTGAGTGTGTGTCGACACAAGTCCTGTGTGTCGACACAATTACTTCTAAACTCGACACAACCTCTTGAGAGTTGGTGTGTCGACCCAAGTCCTGTGTGTCGACACAATTGCTTCAGGTGTCGACATAGCTCCTGAGTGTCTACTCATCTTCTGTTTTAAGTGTCAACACAATTCTATTTTAAGTTGTCGACACAATTCTGGATGTCGACACAATTACTTGTTCAGATGTCGACATAGCTTTGAGTGTCGACACAGCTTCTTTACAAGTGTCGACACATTTTTCCAGTGTGTCGACACAGCTTTCCTGAGTGTCGACATAGCAACTGGGTGTCGACACAAACATCCCAGAGTGTCGACAAAATTTTCCTGTGTGTCGACACAGCTCACCTGAGTGTCGACACAAGTTTCCAGAGTGTCGACACCGTTTCTTCACAAGTGTCAACGCTTGTACTTAGAAAATTTTTCTTCACATTTTTAAACTTGCACAATGAAACTCAAACTTCTATCAAATACATATTGATGCATATTATTGACTAAGTTGTAGCTTCTCCAAATCTAGTACACATTTTCTAATGTACCCAACAACAGGTGCACGCACAAAAGGCCGTACACCTCGTGCTCTCAGGGCACTTACTCGGCGAAGCCAGCCCAAACCTCGTCCGGTCCTTGACTACACCACCACCCCCATGTTGCGGCAAACCTCGTGAGCATTTAGTCCTTTCATCTGTAGCCTAGACTCGATCTCCAAAACTCGGCAAGTCCCACGTAAAACTTTAGGTCACTTTAACCGAGCAGATGGAGCGGGTAGGGGTCCACCATCCCGTTGCTCACCCCGTCATTTCCATTTGGCCTTTGACTTGGGCTAAGCTTCCCTAGTCCCAACTATCGTTGAAACATGGTGTACATAGCCCCGCTATGTACCTAGTTGGCTCCCAGGCCACCGATATGGCAGAAATTTGCTTCCGCCAAGATTTCCGGGTGCACCCTAGGGTTAATCCCCAAGACTCACTATTGCAATCTACCACGTAGAAGCACGAAAATGACACAAAGGCATGAAGTCTTCTCTCTCCAACCATGCATAGCAAAACATCACCGATCAAGACCAACATGTCAGGATAGGCTTCACACATCATGTCTATGTCCGTACTACGATTCCGAACTCTAATAAGGGGGACTTTACATATCTACCCCAAGAAATACCGCAAACTCGCCGCACACTCGCGGGAGAAGGGTTTTCCCATGCAAAGGAAGAAGAGCTTCACATGATCAATATGAGAATCGTTACCCTAGCATTTCTCCTCGGCTCCATGACGATCCAGTCAGATGGGAAGCACCGTATCGGCCTCGCCTTCACAGATCTGGACTCGGATCAACAATCGGAGCTCCGAAGCTCCACCGGCGGCCGGAGTTGACCTCCTTCTTCTTCCTCCTTACTCTCCTTTCTCTCTAGCTTTTAGAAAGAGAGAACTCAAATGGAATGAGGGTTTCAAAGCCCTATTCCCGGATATAACCCACCAGGAACAACCCCCATCCGTCGGATCCCAAACTAAGGAAACGGACGGTGAAGATTAACCCCCAAAATTAGAAATCCTTGGCAAAACACGGCCTGTGACACGCCCGTATCCAGGGACATGTTAGCCATTCACCGTCACTTTGAAAAGAGCACGGGCAGTCGATACGCCTGTGTCAGGCTTAACATGCCCGTGTCAGCCAGTACGCGCCCGTATTGCTGGGCGTGTTCCCTCAATGACACAGATCCAAAAAAACCCGATCACGACACGGCCAGGTGACATGCCCGTGTCACATGCCGTGTGCTAGACACGCCCTGGGACACACCCGTATCCCAGCCGGTATAGCTGCCTTAGCACAACACGCCGAATGACCCGAGGAGGACACGGGTATTCGACACGCCCGTATCAAATTTCACATGCTCGTGTCGGACCCAGACATGCTTGGGCTCAAGCCGTGCGCCCCTCACTCAACGATCATTGAGTGCAAGGCTTTGAGTGACTGACACGCCCTGGGACATGCCCGTGTCCTAGGCCATGTTCACAGCCCCCACCCCCTTCCCCCGACGATCGTTTACTCAAAAATCGTCGACCACGTGACCAATGCCAAATCCAAGCACGACACACCCTGGGACACGCTCGTGTCCCAGGCCGTGTCACCTCTACCAAACCCTAGATTTGGCTCAAAACACCACCCGTCACTCTTTTGAGTTTCGGGCCATTACAACTCTCTCCCTCTTAAAAGAATTTCATCCGCGAAATTACCAAAGGAAAGATAAGCAAAACCAAAAGCATTACCTGAGTGAAATAACTATGGGTACACTTCCAACATGGTTTGCTCCCGTTCCAAAGAGAGCTCCTCACGACTGCAATTGTACCAACGGACCTTGACCATCCTGATCTCCTTGCTACGGAGTCTCTTAATGTAACATCCCATTTCCGGCTAGACCCCTTGGAGTCGATTGGTCATGATAGAACCCTAGGAAGCCCAAAAATTGAAATAAATCGACCGAGATTTTGGGTCATGGGTTGGTCACGCCCGTGACCGACTCGTCACGCCTGTGACCTAGGGCGTGACTCCTTCGACGATCGTCGATCTCAGGGAGACAATCGTCGGGCGCAGAATTTTCAACCCGGCCCTGTCACGCCGGTGACCCAGGTGACACACCCGTGACCAAGGGCGTGACCCCCTTCGGCGATCGTTGATCTCAGCGCGATGATCGCCGAGCGCGTAATTTGCCTCATGACCATGTCACGCCCATGACCCATGTGTCACGCCTGTGACCCATGTGTCATGCCCGTGACGTAGGGCGTGACCACCCTTTGACGATCGTCGATCTCGGATTGACGATCGTCGATCTCGGATTGACGATCGTCGAACTCAGAATTGCCACCCGTGCCTGTCACGCCCGTGACCCATGTGTCACGCCCGTGACCTAGGGCGTGATCACCCTTCGACGATCGTCGATCTCGGATCGACGATCGTCGAACTCAGAATTGCCACCCGGGCCTGTCACGCCCGTGACCTATGTGTCACGCCCGTGACATTGACCGAAATGATGGTTCAGACCTGAAATTATTCTAACACGCGTGGTAATAAATGCTGGTGTGGGAAGTTACACCAGGAGTAATTATGGGGTGTTTCCTACTGTAATTTCTTAATAAAATAAGGAGATGTGGTCCAATAGGAAACTGCCAACTGGACATACCTTTTTATCTTCCACCGTTTCTTATCCCTTCACCGTAACCGAAATGTTATTAAGAGGAGCCTTCATGAACATTAAGGCTTTACCCTTTCACCTCCCCACTTGCTGCCTTATAAAAGACCCCTTAGAGCAAGATGAGAAGGTTACACTCTTGACCAAACGGATTCAGATCTTTGTTCTTGCTGTAGGAGAAGTTTGGCAACGCCACCACTGTGCCATTGCACCCCGTCGTTCATCTCGTCTCCAAACCGCGAACCCGTTTTAGTGGGGGGCTGTACCTAGAGTTGGGCAGAGATTAAAATGGATGCCCACTCTTCGTCCCTTGTCCAAATGACCTGAAATTTGGGCAGGGGGTTAACCTTAGGTATACCTAAAGGTAGACTAAAAATGGAATTTTTTGGAGATACTTTGCCTAAAGTTTTTATTTTAATTTAATTAAGTTAGAGAAATTTATTTAAGTGGTCAAATGACCTCCAAACCCTCCCAAATTTTGGTGAGTGGTCCTTGGCTATAAAACCTATATCTGTACAAAATTCCAACTGGTTTGGAGGAGTTTTGGGTAGGAAATCTTCTACCCTTAACTAGGCATTAGTGAGACATCTTTTAGTAAAAAGTGCACTAAGAGTTTGGAAAGGTCAAATCACCTCAACAGAGGCTGATATTCTGACCTCTGACTTAGAAGGGTGTTATAACCTGCTTGGAGAAAAATGGTGAGGTTTAGGGTTGATTTACCCTAGGATCCAAGCTCAAACCCTAAATGAAGGGTTTTGAGGGTTGTGAAGGACATGTGGGCAATTGCTCTTGTATTGCCTTGAAACTCTGTAGAGTTGACAAAAGCTTGATAAGAATCGTCTGGATGGAATCTTGGAGAATGTGGGAGACAAGTAGATACCTTAAAACCCTAACCTTAGTTTTAGGATAAAATATCAAATAGGAAGAATCAGTCACTAAACCTTACTTAAAAGCTGTGAAATTCGGGTAGAGCGAGTTTTGGATCAGGTAGAACTTATAGCAATTTTACTGGAATTTTACGTTGATTATTGCTAGCACTTCATTTGTAAAGCTTGCTATGACCTTAAAGGATGTTTTAATTATTTAGAAATTTCTGTTCATTGAAACCTCATGAAATCTTGGAGGTAAATGTTTTAGGTCAGAATAGTTTCTCCTGAATTTTTGTATGATTTTTAGTTTAGTAAATCAAGTACTTCATTCACAGACGTTAGAAAGGGGTTTTATGGTTTAAAAATTAATTAGGGATGATATACTTGATGGAAAATTATGAAACCTGGCCAATGTTATTTTGAAGGCCTTATCTGCTTAGTATAATTAATTTACAATTTTTGGATGGATATTTTCTGTACCTGATTCATAAATAACAAAAGAGAGTAAATATTGCTAAAATTGTTTTAGTGCCCTTTTGATGATAGAAAAATTATGATACTTTGGATTTAACCTATTGAGATAACCTACTATTTATCGTAAATTTGCTGGACATCTTGCATAAGAACTTAGGGTAGCTCATGTTCAAACCGGTAGCCCTTGGGATTTTTGAGGAAATTAATTAAATGCCAAATAAATTAGGAAAATTCCCACACTCTGGATTTAGGCCATTTATATCTTGATAAATCCCCAGTAAATATTTTAGGGCATTTGGATGAGTTTTGGGATCATTGCATAACCGGTTCGACATATAGTCTAGGTTGGTGCGTGTTGGTACCCTAGATGTGATTTGGCTTATGTAATCCCTTTCCAGCCCCTTTTGATCCATATAAATATATATGATCATGATTAGGCCTTGTTCAGTTTCCCTAGGACAGTTTATAACTGACCTAGAGCTTAGGCTAGAAGTTCTAGTTGTATTTTTGGTTAAGGCATTTTCCGTTCGACCATCGGCGAATGAGGCCTCGCGATCGTCGATCATTCGTCGACGATAGCAGGGCTATAGAATCGTTGAAGTCAAGACAATTATCGTCGACCGATGGTCGACAATCTCAGAGCAAGTTTATTATGCTCTGAAGGTTGGTCGACGATCTGCCATCAGCAGTTCAACGATCGTGTTCTTGCTTCACGATTTCTGTCTCGACAGATTTCTGTCTTAGTCGTCGACATCATGAGATGTTCGACGATATCTGTCTCGACAGATATTTGCCTTAGTCGTCGACATCATGAGATGTTCGACGATTTCTGTTTAAACAGACTTTCTGCTTTAGTCGACGATATCTTGAGCTGGTCGACGATTTCTGTTCGACGATTTCTGTTTCGACAGATTTCTGCTTTTAGTCGACGATCTGTTAGCTAGGTCGACGATCATCGAACCCCTGTTCGACGATTATTGTCTGCCTTTATCTTTTTATATTCATTCTATTCCTTGGTTTATTTCCAAGTGTTTTAGCTTGTGGTTAGAGAATTTTCTGAAGTTGTTTTTGCAGATTTATGGCTTAAATTCAAAATAAATTAATTACCAAATATGTCAAGCTTAAATAACGGGATTCAGTATTTTGATAAAGCATTTTTGTCCTATTATACAAAATATATTGCCAGGCTGTATTCTAGCCGTTGGCACTGTTTGCTATTTCCAAGAATGGTAAGTCCTTGTACTGAAATATTTTTCCACTTATTTAATTCCTTATTGGGACTGACAGTAAGCTAATAGGTCATTCTATTCCTATTGCTATATTCTATTTTGAGATAATCTGTTGCAGGGCTCGAGAATTCAAATCAATAGAGCCGTTCCAAAGGAAAAATGAGAAGACATATTTAAGAGAGATTTTTTTCTCAGAAAAATAACAAGTTACAGATACAGAGAGATTTTTTCTCAGTGCTGCATTCTCTCAAGCATCTTCAGAGCAACTCTTCACCATCTCACAAAAAGAAGAAGAAAAGCTCCCCTGAAGAAAAAGCCCAGAGCAATTACTTTCATTCTCAAGTCTCCTGAGCATCTGCTTAGAGTTTTCAAGACTTCAGAAAGAGCTCCAATTCTGCTTCAATTATTCCAGAATCTGAAGACCTGATAAAAATCAGTCTACAGATCTCTGAGGATTTAGTTTCAGTATATCTGAAACTCCTTCATCCTGAAGCAAAGGCTTTCCCTGGACTTTCACTGAGCCAGGGGGAGACTTTGATTCTTTAGGGAATCCACAAGTCTTCTCTAATCTGTATTTACAACAGTGAAGATAATCTAACCCTCTCAACCCCTTTATAAAAGAGTTTGTTCACACCTCTTCAAAAGTGAACATTGGTGACAGGGCACCTTATCAACAACCTGTGGTTGAGCATCCTTATCAAAAGCTCAAAGGGTCTGTTTGATCTACCTGAATCAGATCATTGGTGGCAGGGCACCTTAGCAAAAACCTGTAGTGGATTCCTACCAGGGTGGTAGAAGAGTGGAGTACCTATTTAGAGGGAACCACTATATATCCTGTGTCTCTGGCTATCTTGTTTAATTATCTATTCTGTGGCTGTGATAGAACTACCTAGGATTGCTAGTTGCTGTGATAGGCTTATAGTTAAACTGAAATTTCAGTTAACTCTCTCACTTGTGCACTTCACTGTGTAAGGCTCTTAGGGTTCAAGTATCAGATTATTTATTCCGCAAATAAACTCCAAGGGAGCTGACTAGTTGTTCATAAAATTTGAATACTCTATTCACCCCCCCTCTAGAGTAGTTTACAACTTATCCCCTCACTTTCAATTGGTATCAGAGGGAGGTTGGCTGTTCATACAGGCTAACACCTGAGTTAAAAGATCCAGTGATAAGTTGTTTCCTGATTCCATTCACAAACACTTTCACACATGGCCCAGTCTAAGGATTATACAAGCACCAGACCTCCTGTATGCAACTTGTCCAAGTTTGGCATATGGAAGGCTAGGATAAGACTATACATGAATTCTATTGATGAAGATATCTTTTCTTCCATTTTGACAGGACCACCTGCTAGGCCTGCTGCTGCTTCTATCACATCTGCTGATCTCAGTGCTGTGCCACCTCCTGATTACAATGAAAGCTACAAGAAGGCAAAAGTAGCTGATGCAAAAGCAATGAATATCCTAGCTCAGACAATGTCTGATGAAATATTCCAGAAGCTTGCTGAATGTACCTCAGCCAAAGCTATGTGGGATTCCCTCAACCACATAGTTGCTGGCTCAGCTGATGAGAGGAAGGACAGGAGATCCAACCTCACCTCTCAGTATGAAAATTTCAAGAAGGATGATGCTGAAGACATTAACTCAATGTACACAAGACTCAGTTTAATAATAAGTGAACTGAGGTCTTTGGACAAGGAGATAACTTTGTCAGAAGTCAATGACAAGATCCTGATGTGCCTTCCAATCTCTTGGGACTCAAGGATATGGCCCATCAAGGATGGAAGAAACACTGTGGAACTCTCCACAGAAGCTCTGTTGGGAAAGCTCAAGTCATATGAGCAAACTTTAAAGAGCAGAGCTGCTGCAACTGAAGTAAAAACTCCTACACCTATAAAGAAAGAGCACTCTCTAGCTCTTAAGGCTGCTGAGACTTCTGAAGGAAGTCAATCAAATGAGGAGTTACTGGCACTCATTGCCAAGAGGTTCTTCAACATGGGAAGAAGAGACCTCAGAAAGAAGTTCTCCAAGTATGAGGACAAACCAAGGTATGACAAGACCCCATCTAAAGAAATCATCTTTTATGTTTGCAGCAAGCCTGGACACATTGCTCCAGATTGTCTAGAGAAGAAACACAAGGAGAAGAAACATGAGAAAGAGTACAGGAAGCACCACTCCAAGTCCTCCTCACACAAATACAAGAAGAAGGATAAGGGATTTGTGGTTGCTACCTGGAGTGAAACAGAAGAGGATACCTGCTCCTCTAGCTCCAGTGATTCAGAAGGAGAAGAAGAGAAGAAAGCCAAAGAGGTTTGCCTCATGGCTCTCAATGCCTGCAGCTCTTTGTGAGCTGCAGAGAATTCTAAAGAAGAAGGAGACAATGAAGAAGATCTTCCTATGGAAGACCAGGTAATCAACTCATTTGATTTTTCATCTCCTGAGTTCAAACTAAAATTTAAAACTCTATGTTTAGATCTACTGTTATCTGAAGAAGAAATCAAGTCACTTAGATCAAAGATAATGGAACTAGACATGGAAGGTACTGAAATAATCAGATTAGAAAAAGAATTAGAAAGCTTAAGAGGAGAAGTAACATTCCTAAAATTAGAACTAGCTAAATCTAAGAGGTTAGAAGAACAATTAAATGGCAGAAGCCTTAAATTATCTGAAATAACCAGTATAGCAAACACTAGGGTTGGTAATGATAAACTAGGCTTAGGTGCTACATCTAGTGAACCCATCCTCCTCACAAAGGAGAGATTTAGCACTCCAGTAAAATTTATTTCTGAATCAGGAATAAAGAATACTGAGGAAATTGAAAAATGTAAGAAAATTCAGAATAAGATTAAGAAAGAGAACAGGAAGAAAAAATTTCTAGCTTTACAAAAATCGTCGAACATTAATCGACGATCGTCAAACCAATCGTCGAACGTCTATCGACGATCGTTGAACACCTTCACCAAGTATGATATCTTTGGTGCAGGAGATCGACGATCTCATCTTGAGTCGTCGACCAGTGATCGACGATCTCATCTTGAGTCATCGACCAGTGATTGACGATCGTGGAATCCAGAACATAGCACTACTACAAATGATCGACGATATGGCTTGCGATCGTCGACCGTGGATCGACGATCTGGACTTAAGCTGGAAAATAAATTTCAAACTTCCAGAATTGCAAATCCCAATCACTACCCTAGGTTGTTTAATCCCTCAACTGAATGGATTATCCCACCTAGGAGGTCACACCCTTTAGGATATAAATCTAAGCCTGCAAAATCTTTTATATCTAGTTTTTCTTTTGTGAAGAATACTGGACCCAAGGTAACCTGGGTCCACAATGTATAACTGTTCTCTCTACAGGTGAAGACCTATCTAGTCATACATGACAAATGGTATCTGGATAGTGGATGCTCAAAGCATATGACAGGAAAGAAGAAGAATCTGTCAGGGTTCAAAGCCAAGCTGGGAACAAAAGTTGTATTTGGGGATTCCAGCTATGGACAGACTGAAGGGTATGACAGCTTCACCATAGGAGCTGTAACATTCAAGAAGGTTGCTTATGTCTCAGGACTAAAGCACAACCTAATCTTTGTAAGCCAAATGTGTGATGCTGGGTACAAGGTATGGTTTACTGACACTGCTTGTAATATTGCTTTAAATAATACTGTTGTGTTAGTAGGTATTAGAATTGGTAATGTTTATGTTGTAGATTTTAACTCATCCAAATCTGAAATATGCTTATTTAATGAAGTAACCAGTAATAATACCCTTTGGCATAAGAGACATAGTCATGTAAATTTGAAAAACATTTCTAGGTTGGCTAAATACAATCTTGTAAGAGGCTTAAATTCTTGCCCCTACAAGAAGGAAGGCCTTTGCAAAGCTTGTCAATTAGGTAAGCAAACAAGAAATAGCTTTAAATCAGTTAATAAAAGTGATTCTCCCAGGATTCTGTACTTGCTACATTTGGATTTATTTGGTCCTATTGCTGTACAGAGTGTTGGAGGAAAGTCTTACACTCTAGTAATTGTAGATGACTTCTCTAGGTTCACTTGGGTATTCTTCTTGAGAACTAAGGCTGATAACTTCAAGGTTCTTACAGATTTTCTAAAGTGTATATAGAGTGAGTATTCTACTCAGATTGCCTTAATCAGAAGTGATCATGGTACTGAGTTTGAGTCTCTTCTTATGCAAGAATTCTGTGAGAAGGAAGGTATCAAACATAGCTTCTCTGCTCCTAGAACTCCTCAACAAAATGGGGTAGTTGAAAGGAAAAACAGAACCCTAATTGAAGCTGCAAGTACATTGTTGGCAGATGCTAACATGCCTCTGTCCTTTTGGGCTGAAGCAGTTAGCACAGCTAATTATGTATTGAACAGAAGTCTGATACATAAACTTAAGGGTAAGACTCCCTATGAGTTACTTAAGCAAGTGAAACCTAAAATAGACTATTTTAGAGTATTTGGCTGTGTTGCTTTTGTTCATAATAATAACAAAGAATACCTTAGAAAATTTGAGGCAAAAGCTTCAATGGGAGTTTTTCTAGGATACTCTCAAGTAAGCAAAGCCTATAGGGTCCTTAATGTATCCTCTCTTAAGATAGAAGAGTCTGCACATGTCTCTTTTGATGAGACAGTCATGTATTATAAGGAGAAGGACTCTTCCTCTAATAGTACAGTGCAAGTCCTAGGAGTAAGTAAGGATTTGGAAGGTTTGAGACTCACACAGGAGAATCATCCCCAACAAACTCCTCAGGTTGCTTCTTCAGATTCTGAATCTGATGTAGAACTTTTAGAAGTTAAAGCACCTGCTCCAACAGTTGATCAAATTCCACATGAGGAATTAAATCTTGAACATGTTGAAGATCAGATCATTGTTGAACCTACTAATCTTGTCACACTTAGAGATCACCCTGTATCTCAAGTGATTGGAGACATTTCAGTAGGAGTCCAGACAAGACATCAACTCAACAAAGATGTGATGTTTGCTTGTTTCCTTTCTCAGGTTGAGCCCCTAACCATTAAAGATGCTGAGCTTGATCCATACTGGATTATAGCCATGCAAGAGGAACTTAACCAGTTTGAAAGATGTAAAGTTTGGACTTTGGTTCAAAGACCAAGAGGCCAACTGATCATAGGCACCAAGTGGGTGTTTAGAAACAAGCTTGATGCCCAAGGCATAGTAGTTAGGAATAAGGCTAGGCTAGTAGCTCAAGGCTATAGATAGGAGGAAGGCATAGATTATGATCAGACTTTTGCCCCTGTAGCTAGACTAGAAGCCATTAGGATTTTCCTAGCCTATGCTGCCTATAAGAGATTTAAGGTCTTCCAAATGGATGTGAAGAGTGCCTTCCTCAATAGAGATTTAAAGGAAGAAGTGTTTGTTGAACAACCACCAGGGTTTGTTTCATCACCCTTACCCACTCATGTGTTCAAACTTCAAAAGGCTCTATATGGACTTAAGCAAGCTCCTAGAGCTTGGTATGAGACCTTAGCAAATTTCCTTCTAGAACACAAGTTTGTGAGAGGTGTAGTAGATAGAACCCTATTTATTAGACATCTTAAGGACTCACAACTGTTAGTTCAAATCTATGTAGATGACATTATATTTTGCTCCACTGATCCCAAACTATGCAAGAGGTTCTCTGAACTAATGCACTCCAAGTTTGAGATGAGCAGCATGGGTGAGTTATCCTATTTCCTTGGTCTCCAAGTGAAACAGTGTGTTGATGGTATCTTCATTTCTCAATCAAAATATGCCAGAGAGCTGGTTAAAAGATTTGGAATGTCTGATGCTTCATCAATGAGCACACCTATGGCCTCAAATGCAGTTATTGATTCTGATGTCAATGGCAAGTCTGTTGATCAAAAGAACTATAGAGCCATTGTTGGTTCCCTGCTGTATTTGACTGCAAGTAGGCCTGACATAATGTTTGCTACATGCCTATGTGCTAAGTTTCAGGTCAACCCAAAGGAATCTCACTTAACTCTTCTCAAGAGGATCTTGAGATACCTTAAGGGATGCCCTAACTTAGGACTGTGGTACCCAGCTGAGTCAGGATTTGAATTAATTGGATATTCAGATGCTGATCATGCTGGTTGTAGAGTTGACAGGAAAAGCACCTCAGGGACCTGTCAGTTCCTGGGAGAGAGACTTGTCTCTTGGTTTTATAAGAAACAGGCATCTGTGTCTACTTCAACTGCTGAGGCTGAATATATAGCAGCAGCTAGTTGTTGTTCACAGATCCTGTGGATTCAAAATCAGCTAGTGGATTATGGGTACACACACTCAAAAACAAAAATTCTGTGTGACAGTACCAGTGCAATATCAATTGCTCAAAATCCTGTGCACCATTCCAGGACCAAGCACATTGAGATTAGACATCATTTTCTGAGAGCTAATGTGGAAAAGAACAAGATAGCAATGGAATTTATATCCACAGACCTGCAGAGAGGAGATATTTTCACTAAGCCCCTTGATGAACAAAGGCATTTGTTCTTCCTGAACCAGCTTGGTATGATTAATGGTTCAGAGTAGTGAAAATTTGGATAGATTTGTTTTCTGTCTAAAATCATCGAACGACTGCTCGACGATCTTCGACCAGGTTAGGTATCTATCGTCGACCAATGGTCGACGACAGATTTTCTGTGCTGTGTGGAGAATCGTCGACCAACATATATTTATCGATGATCGTGGTGATTGCTTGTAGTCGGTCGATGTTTAACGATTAGTCAAATAGTGACTATCGTCGGTCATTGTTCGACGACCGATTTTGTTCCGGGTTCGACGATCGCAGATTTATATCTGATAGTCGATTTAGGTCTAGAGATCGTCGTTCTTCCGCTCCGTCTTTTCATATTCCATCTTCTGGCTTAGAATTCTCTCTTGAACTCTAATCCCGCGCGATTCTCTTCTCCCCTGCCTTGCATCTCGATTCTCCATTCTCTCTTCAATCCAATGGCGATTCCTTCAGCAGTTCTCTTCGGGATGAAGTTCGACACTGGATTCTGTGTCAACTTCGATTCCTTCAGTCTATGTGATCAACCCATCCAAGACATTCTGCAGCTGTGTGAAGATCAAGGCCTAAAGAGATTTTTGTCATTCTCACCGAATATTCATATACCAGAGATTCGAGAATGGGTATATACTTCGTCCTCCAGCGACGAAGCCATGACTGGAAAGATAAATGGAGAGGAGGTCATTCTGACTCCTGAAGTTCTGACTGAGCTGTTTGGACTACCAACCGGTACTGAGGACTATGAGCAAAATACAGAGGAATATAGCCGCATGCTAACTGTGATGGGCCATGCTGAGGGTATTCCAGCTAAGCTGCTGAAGATCAATCTGTCTCCAGAGTATAAGTTTCTGGCAGACCTGGTGGGCAAGGTCGTTTTGGGAAAACACTCTGCTCACGACAACATCAACAGGCAACAATTTGCCTTAATGTCAGCTTTGGTGAATAAGACGCAGATAGCCTGGGGAAAAGTTCTGTTTGAACTGATAAGGAGAAAGAACAACAAGAAAGAAGTAAACCTTGCCAGGGTGTTGGGTGTGTTTCTGTATGTGAAAGCACTCCTGCTGCTTGTTTCTGCACCCTCTGTAGTCAACGCCAGCAAGAGGTTGGACCCCTCTCTATTCAAGAAATCCCAGAGAGTCATCCAGAAGTCAGCCAGGGTTGATCCTAACCCTCCATCAGACACAAGGGCTGATTCAGCCACTCTCCAGCTTGCTGGGGAAGGCTCAGTAATCCCTCCATCCTCCCTCTTTACCCCTGCATCCTCATCTCCTGCATTACCCTCCACACAATCTACAGTGCCACCACAACATGAATCCCTACATGCATCTCCCATCCTACATGCACCTCCACCCCAGTCACCCACACCACAACATCTGGCAGCCTCAGCCAGTGTTGACATAGTAATTGCTACCATCCTCACACACCTCTCTCAACATGAATCCCATACTCATGTTGATGATCACCCATCTCCACATGATTCATTTGATCATGTGGCAGATCATACTGCTTCCATTCCATCACCACCTCAATTTGCATCCCATAGTCATCCATCCACCTCCACACCCTCAGCATTTCAGATAACTCCTGAATTGCTTGCACATATTATAGAGCTCATCACTCCATCCATCCAAAACATGACTGAGGCTGCCAATGCCCCTCTCATTGCATCCATCAATGCCCTTACTAAAGCCATCAAATCACTTCCACCCTCTGCTGAGCCCTCTTCAGTAAGATGCATGACTCCAGTCCCCACTGAAGTCATGCAGGGGGAGATGTTTGTTGAAGTGGTCTCAGGTGATGCCTTGACCCTTCAGGACAATTCTTCCCTTCCCCTTCCAGCAATTGTAGAAGAACCTCAAGAGCGTCCAGAGGAAGCTATTCCAGAGAAAGAGTCTCTGATGAAAGATCCAGAGAAACCAGAAGGTAAAACACTTCCTCTAAAGGTTATAATCAGGACTTTAAATTGATATCTTTATCTAACAAAGACATTCACTCCCTAGTGAATCTAGCTTCTGATGAAGAAGTCTCTGAGAGAGATAATGAGGAAGTCCTCATGGACTTGTGTGAAAAAGTTCCAATGAACACTACTGACTCAGAAGTAGTGGTTCAACAACTTGAGAATGCTGCTGCTGCTGCTGCAGCTGGAGAAGCTGAGGCTGTGCAAGACTTACCAGAGAATGCCTCCAAGATGACTGAAAAGGAATCAAGCTCAGGTACTCTAAACCTTGAACAATATATAGCCTTTATGGCTGAGAATATTGCCTCTAAGTACATTGAAGAGTTGGCTAAATCTCATATGGTTTCCCTAGCCATCTCTCTAAGAAAAGCATCTGCCCCTGCAGATACAGTCATCTTTTCTCCACCTATCCTTACCTACCCTCTATCCATTCCTTCTATTGCAGAACTGGTCCCTAGGATAGTTCCTGACTTGTATCCTGAATCAGAACTCTGGAAGAGATCTCAAAATGTTGATCTTGATGCCCTCCTTGAGCAAGATGCCATTGAGGAAGCAAGAGAAAAAGAAGATAGAGAGAAGCAGGAGAAAGAAAAGGCTAAACATGCTATAGTTGCCAAGGATATCTCAGAACAAGACTTTGATGATTATGCTGGCAGAACCTCATCCCACTCCTCTGATGATGATGATTCTGAGGATTCTGATAGCACCCAGAAGAAGAAAAAGGCTGTATCCAAGAAAAGAAAAGCATCTGCTTCTCCTACTGCTAATCCAGACAAGGATGTTCCCTATTTCATTCTGAAGGGAATTGATCCCAAGAGCAAAGAATTTCAACCATGGATGAGACTCTCAAAGAATCAGATAAGAGAGAAGAAGAGAACAAAAAGATATGACACTCCAATTCAGAAATTCCCCCCCAGAGGTCCTCCTCTACCTCCTGGTGCTGGAGCCTCTGGAAGTCTCTCTTCTGCCCCATCTGCAAAATCAGCCAGTTCTAACACCTTTCAGTCCTACCAGAGAAGGAGTAACCAAAGCCAGGGAGGCCAAGATGTATCAGGACAAGGAAGGAAAAGAAATGAAAATGTTCCCATGGAACAAATAAAGGAGATGACATTTCAGCAACCTACTTTCTCTCCTCCTCCTTCTCCTAAAAAGAAAGTTCCAGAATGGAAACCTTCTCCTCCCAGGAGAGGTCCATCCTCCACATCAAGGAAACCTGCTGCTTCTGAGACAGTTGAAACAAAAGGAAAAAGAGTGGTCTATTCAGAGAAATCCCACTAGAAGTTCATTGAACTTGCACCTCCAAGATCTCTATATGCTGGAACTGATCCTAAGAAGGCTGCACAGATTCCTCTTGACTCAAGCAAATTAGCCACAGCTCTTCAAAGGAACATGGAGATTGCAGCTCAAGCTGATACTGACAGACCACCCTCTCCATCAGATATGACTGAAACTGAAAAAATTGCCTCTATGGCAAGATTTAAGGAATCTATTGCACTAAGCATGATGGAGAGAGAGCCAAAGCTCAAGGACTAGACCCTACAGCATATACAACTATGTCTGAATTCAGAGAAAAGGAACTCAGCAAAATTCAAGTCAACTCTAAAATTTTTAATACTGAAGAATACATGAAGTTGCACCCTGCTGCAGTTCTGCCAAGCTATGCTGAAAAGAAAATTATTGGTGAACATGACCTAATGCTATCCAAAAGACAAGCAGCAAATCCAAACAGAGAAATTATTTTCAAACCAGCTGTAATCCCTAAGAACTCATCTGATGCTAAAACCTCTGATAAATCTGCTTGATACTTTATAGTTCTGCTGATTTATGTTTTTATGTTTTTCTGTGGATTGCCTGTGATTTAAATTTTTGGTTAATCTCTGCTTTTGTTATTGTGTGCATTAGTTTTTAGATCGGATTGGATAACATAACCCAAATAGGTGGAGATTGTTGGTACCCTAGATGTGATTTGTCTTATGTAATCCCTTTCCAGCCCCTCTTGATCCATATAACTATATATGATCATGATTAGGCCTTGTTCAGTTTCCCTAGGACAGTTTATAACTGACCTAGAGCTTAGGCTAGAAGTTCTAGTTGTATTTTTGGTTAAGGCATTTTCCGTTCGACCATCGTCGAACGAGGCCTCGCGATCGTCGATCATTGGTCGACGATAGCAGGGCTATAGAATCGTTGAAGTCAAGACAATTATCGTCGACCAATGGTCGACGATCTCAGAGCAAGTTTATTATGCTCTGAAGGTTGGTCGACGATCTGCCATCAGCAGTTCAACGATCGTGTTCTTGATTCACGAATTCTGTCTCGACAGATTTCTGTCTTAGTCGTCGACATCATGAGATGTTCGACGATATCTGTCTCGACAGATATTTGCCTTAGTCGTCGACATCATGAGATGTTCGACGATTTCTGTTTAAACATACTTTCTGCTTTAGTCGACGATATCTTGAGCTGGTCGACGATTTCTGTTCGACGATTTCTGTTTCGACAGATTTCGGCTTTTAGTCGACGATCTGTTAGCTAGGTCGACGATCATCGAACCCCTGTTCGACGATTATTGTCTGCCTTTATCTTTTTATATTCATTCTATTCCTTGGTTTATTTCCAAGTGTTTTAGCTTGTGGTTAGAGAATTTTCTGAAGTTGTTTTTGCAGATTTATGGCTTAAATTCAAAATAAATTAATTACCAAATATGTCAAGCTTAAATCACGGGATTCAGTATTTTGATAAAGCATTTTTGTCCTATTATACAAAATATATTGCCAGGCTGTATTCTAGCCGTTGGCACTGTTTGCTATTTCCAAGAATGGTAAGTCCTTGTACTGAAATATTTTCCCACTTATTTAATTCCTTATTGGGACTGACAGTAAGCTAATAGGTCATTCTATTCCTATTGTTATATTCTATTTTGAGATAATCTGTTGCAGGGCTCGAGAATTCAAATCAATAGAGCCGTTCCAAAGGAAAAATGAGAAGACATATTTAAGAGAGATTTTTTTCTCAAAAAATAACAAGTTACAGATACAGAGAGATTTTTTCTCAGTGCTGCATTCTCTCAAGCATCTTCAGAGCAACTCTTCACCATCTCACAAAAAGAAGAAGAAAAGCTCCCCTGAAGAAAAAGCCCAGAGCAATTACTTTCATTCTCAAGTCTCCTGAGCATCTGCTTAGAGTTTTCAAGACTTCAGAAAGAGCTCCAGTTCTGCTTCAATTATTCCAGAATCTGAAGACCTGATAAAAATCAGTCTACAGATCTCTGAGGATTTAGTTTCAGTATATCTGAAACTCCTTCATCCTGAAGCAAAGGCTTTCCCTGGACTTTCACTGAGCCAGGGGGAGACTTTGATTCTTTAGAGAATCCACAAGTCTTCTCTAATCTGTATTTACAACAGAGAAGATAATCTAACACTCTCAACCCCTTTGTAAAAGAGTTTGTTCACACCTCTTCAAAAGTGAACATTGGTGACAGGGCACCTTATCAACAACCTGTGGTTGAGCATCCTTATCAAAAGCTCAAAGGGTCTATTTGATCTACCTGAATCAGATCATTGGTGGCAGGGCACCTTAGCAAAAACCTGTAGTGGATTCCTACCAGGGTGGTAGAAGAGTGGAGTACCTATTTAGAGGGAACCACTATATATCCTGTGTCTCTGGCTATCTTGTTTAATTGTCTATTCTGTGGTTGTGATAGAACTACCTAGGATTGCTAGTTGCTGTGATAGGCTTATAGTTAAACTGAAATTTCAGTTAACTCTCTCACTTGTGCACTTCACTGTGTTAGGCTCTTAGGGTTCAAGTATCAGATTATTTATTCCGCAAATAAACTCCAAGGGAGCTGACTAGTTGTTCATAAAATTTGAATACTCTATTCACCCCCCCCCTCTAGAGTAGTTTACAACTTATCCCCTCACTTTCAGTGCGCATATAGCAAATTTGTGAATTGCAATAGGACATGATCTGAGAAAGTCATTGGAGTTAGTCATTTTGTCTGGGTGGACAATTGTGGATGAAATCACAATAGGAAGATATGAAGAGTAGAGAGAAGTAGTGATAGCTAGAGATAAGAGGTGCTCGGGTACGACGAAAGATCGTCCACCCCGGGTAGGAAAGAAAGAGTCTTAATACTTTAGGGTTAGATCTAAAGTAACTAAAAGGGGATTGGGTTAAGGGAGATCAACCAAAAACAATAAGTGCCATGCGAAAGGAAACTTCGGGCCGTAATGCCGCTGTCTTAGTTCCTAGTGCCCCTTGAGAGCCCTTCACGGGGAATACAAGGGGTAGCCCTGGGTTAACATAAACTGTAATAACAAACTGTAAAAAGTAACTTAGTAACTAGGGCTGCACCTTTCACAAACACTGTGTGGCACAGGAAGATTGATGAGAGCTTCGGCTCGGTTGGTTAAGAGACGGACGGGTTGGTCCGGGGAGCTTCGGCTCGGTTTTTGTGTGTTTACGAATAAATCTGCATGTGCATAAAAGGAATGAAAATTAAGGTGGTGGGTCTTCGGTATTGGAGGGTCGATGCACCGACGCCAATACGCTGACTCAGCAAGTGTGGTTAGCACTTTGCCAACAGAAGTCCGGTGCGCCAGCCAGCAAGAGTACGCAGGCGTCCGCTTAGTGCACCAAGCGTTGAGGCGTACGATAGGTCTGACCGGTAGTGCTTTACCGGTTTAGAGGTGGGCGAGGCCCAACCCACAGCTTCCGTCTGCCAATACAGAGGTATCCTGGGAGGTAACGGCTCCGAAAGGGGGAACTAAAGGTCTGTGTGCACAGAGTCGGGTGTGTGAGTTGCACTTGCATGTTTCATCATACCCACTTGCATGTCATGGCATAAATGATTCATTTAACCCTGACACCTAAAGTATAAGTGATTTGGGACGCTTATACATTAGGACCTGCAAAATGATCCCTTGGTCTATAAGCTTGTGTGGGCAAGTTTATAAATTAAGGTTAATTTCAATATAATCATATGCTGTTGTTTGATAACCGACACCCCAATGTATAAGTGGTATGGGACACTCTATACGATGGGAGCCTTGCAGAAGATCCCTTGGCTTATGCGCTTTCGCACATAAGTTAAGGTTACCTTTCTTACTTTCTATTTCTGTCATATTATTATAGAATTGCTAGATTAGTTCCGCTGCCATTTGTTTCTTGATTAAAATCTCCACCTTCATGTCCTTCCCTTTCTTCCTCTCCGCTCGGTACTTAGGAGCCATGGGGGAAGGGGTAGGGGATGATAGGGCTTAGTTTTATGACTAACGGTTTTCGAACCGCATCATTTAGGGGATCGTGGAGCCCAGCATGGAGGAGCGGCCCCAGAGACCGGTGCGCTTGGAGATGGGGCAGTCTAGCTCCGGAGTTCATACAGCCGGGACCGTGAGTCTCGACCCTGAGTAGTTTCTGTTTTTGCTTCCGCATGAGAGATTGTAGTGAGGACATGATGTATCAAGCCCGCATTTATAGTACTCTGATTATTGTTATTCTGTGGACACTCCCTTCGTGGAGATTTTTATTTTATATATGTGATTTTCTTTCAGTGGACTTGCTCTTACTTCAATTGTTGTGCTACCTTTCTGTGATCGAATTGGCCGGCAAAATCGGCGCCTTGTGGTGATGACCCTTCAGGACGTGAAGGTATCACCGCAAAGTGGCAATTCTGGGCCTAAGACCCCGGGTTTTAAAAAGAAAAAAAAGGGGGTCTTACACTTAATCTCAAAGTCTTCAATACGAACGGGTTTGACACTTGTCTTCAACCCTTCTTCCACTGGTACTTGATCACCTGTGATCAATTTCGAAGGCTCTTGCACCGCCTTCCGCATCACCGCTATGTGGAATACATCGAGTAGACTACTCAACTCCTCTGATAGCCTTAAGCGATATGCCGCTTCACCGATCCGCTCAAGAATCTCAAATGGTCCAAGGTTTCTCGGGCTCAGCTTCTTTAAGCGTCGCTCCAGTGATACATCCTTGAACGGCTATAGTTCCCAATACGCCAACTACGAACTCCACACTCCGATGCATGGCATTAAAGTATTTAGCTTGTCTATCTTGATCGATCAGCAACCGCTCTCGAATGGTTCGTACCAAGGAAGTGGCACTCTCCACCTCCTGCTTTTTATACAACCTTGCCTCACCCGTTTCTAGCCACGACACGGCGTGCGACACTTTCTACCATATATTGCCTCAAAGGGCGCTATTTATATACTAGCTTGGTAGATATTATTGTACGCAAACTCCACCAAAAATAGCTGGCCTTCCCACTGCTTCCCGAACTACAGAACGCACATGCGAAGCATGTCCTCCAGCATCCTGTTGACCCTCTCGGTCTGCCAATCCGTCTACGGATGTAAGACTATACTAAACTACACTTAGTCCCCAGCATTTGCTGCACCAAATTCTAATCATTGGACTTAAAACGCCCATCTCGATCGCTCATGATGTTGTGGGGCACACCGTGCAGTCTAACTATGTTATCCATAAAGAACTTTGCCAGTTACTCCACCGGATCATCCTACCTATGAGGAATGAAGTGCGACAATTTTGTTAACGAAACCACGATCACCCACATGGCATCGTTTCCCTACTGTGACCTTGGCAAGCCATACATAAGGTCCAGTCGAACTTCTACTCCGAAATAGGCAAGGATTTAAAGAAACCCCATGTAAGATCTAACTCCCCCTTCCGAGGAGTTAACTCAGATCTTATGCCCAGAACCGCCGCCTTACGGTGAAATTAATAGACGGGCTAGTCGACACTACAAGTCGCCGATTTTGCCGGCTAGCACGATCATAAACCTGTTCAGCCAATATGAGAAACAGAAGTAAACAAGGAGTAAAACAACATAGTCCACATCCACAGTACTAATCATATACATAGTAGATGAAAAGTACACAATGAATAGTCCAAAATGAGTACAAAATGAAAGATTCATATGGGCTTATGCCCAGTACATGTAACATCCCATTTTCAACTAGACCCCTAAGAGTTGTTTTGGTCATGACCAGGTCATGACAAAGCCCTAGGGAGCTAAAAAGGGCCAAGTAATCAAAGGCCAAGGTGAGATTCACCTTGGTCTGCCTATGGCACAACCTCATCACCATACCTAGGGTTTGACTTTAGGGCTTCACCATGACTCTATGACCCCACCACAACACCACTAACCTATTAGATGATCCACTAGAGTCCTAAGGGTCAATGCAAGTCAACCCAAAGTGACCAATTTGACCTAAGACCACCACAGTACAAAAATTTGACAAGGTGTCCTAACTAGGGGCAATTGGCCTCTAATGTGCTCAAGGGACCCCACCATGCCTTCCTAACCTTAAAGTGAGGTCAATGGGTCACCAAGGACCCATTGGAGTCAAACGTAGTGGCTAAATTGACCCAAGTCAACTCTAGACCCAGATTGGTAAAAGTTCCCTAACTAAGGGGCAGGTGACCTCCAATGGGCCAAGTCAACCCTACACAACCTTTCTTAGACCTCCAGGGAAGCCAATGGGTCACTAAGGACCCCTTGGAGGTCAAACCAAATGGCCACATAGACCAAAGTCAACCCAAGTCAACCTTAACCTAAGCCAAGTCAAACATAGCTCATGTAGGCTAACCCAAGCACAGGCCCTCATCCAATTTGGGCTAATCTCATTCCATAGAAATATGTGAGTGAATGGGCTGCCAATTGGCTGGAGTTGTCATCTTGGTCAACATGGGTGACTAGGAGAGAGAAAGCTTCCTTTCCATGTTAATGGAGGAGAGAGAAAATGGGGGGGAGAGGAATAGGTGTGGGGACCGGCCAAAGGAGGCCAACATCCATCCATTATGGCTACAATCAACTCCTCTAGGGGAGAGGAGTTAATTCATGCCGTTTCCCGGCCACAAAGGGGCAGATTCAGCCCCCCTCCTCTCAACCCGAGCCACCACCTTTAATGTCTTTAATGGACAATGAAGCTACAGCCCCTCCCCTCCCCAATTCAGCATTTAAACTCCATCAGTGGGTCAAGGGGAAGATTTCCCACCACTTACCCGAAGTAGCCGAGCCAGTGCATAGTGTTGTTGGAGAAGCCGAGCGCCGCTGCCGTCGACCATGGCATCCCGTCGTTCCTCCCGCATTTAGGCAGTCGGAAAGGTCCTCCTCCACTTCTTGCTTCATGGATAGATCCTAAGAATGTTTAGGTTTGAGGTTCGGGCTCAATTGAGCCCGATCCAAATTCTCACTTTCATGGTTTCGGCCGAAAAATCGGCTTGGTAGAATCGCCGGGATAGGTGTCTCCGGCGGCCGTGCCTCTGGCTGGGGGTAGCCCCCACCTCCCCGAAGGTGATGGTGGCGGTGGCCGGCCGGGGAAGTGGCCAGGTGGCCGGGAAATCGGCCCGCAAGCCGCTCTAGGATGGGGCAATCAGGGCCGTCGGCTGGAGGAAGGGGATAACCCGATGCCGTCCATAATAGAGTCTTTAAGATTCGTGCAGAATGATTTAAATTTTATTTAGTTGATTTAATACAATTCTGTCACACTATATGCAGTATTTGGTTTTAATTTTTAAAAATACTTAAGCTTATCTAATGGATAAGTCATCAACATGAAATGTGTAGCCCTAAGGGTCTACTTTAATCCAAAAGTTATTTGGACAAGTTTGGACCTCTGGTTGGGCCAGTTCACCCATTTTGGTTGGACCTATACCTAGGGCTATCCAGAAATTCAAATGGATGCCCACCTCTCATCCCTTGTCCAAATGAGCTAAATTTTTGGCAGGGAGTCTACCTTAGCTATATTTAAAGCCTGTCCAACAATGGAATTTTTTTGAGAATATTTTTCTATAGTTTTAAGAAAAATTTAATAAACCATGTATAAATTAATTTGGTGTCATAAACACCTCAAAATCCCCCCAAATTTGGGTGGGTAGTCTTAAAGGGCATGCTAAGGCTCTGGTAAAAAATTCATCTCATTTGGAGATGTTTTGATTAGGTGTTTATCCAACCCTAGGTTGACCCTCATATGGTTAATTAGGTCAAAACACCCCCTTTGGGTTTTGAGTGGTCAAGTCACCTCAAGAGAGGCTGAAACTTTGGTCACTAACGTTTTATGGTATGACACACCCTCCAATGGAATTTGGAGTGGTTTGGGGTAGGGTATCTCTAGAACTCTAGGGTAGGCCCTTTTATGGGATTTTTTTAGGGTTTGATTGTCATTGGGTCAAATGACTTTGGAATGACCTGAAATTTGGTTGAGAAGATCATAGAGTGTATATGGTCCTCTGGATGAAGTTTCATTGAATTTGAAAGCCTTTAACCCCCTCAAATCCCTAACCCTATATTAGGACACAAAGCCCAATAATTGGGTTTAGGCAATCAAAACACCTCACATTAACTTGAAATTTGGGCAGGGTATTTATCAGATAGGTATCTATCCTAAAACATTTTTTGTGGAATTTTTAGATTAGTAAAATCAGTACTTCTTTTATAACCCTAGCCTTGCCCATAAATTTTATTGTGCTTGTTATGATATTTATGTCCAATTGAAAAGTTATGAAATTTAGTATTTGAAAGCTTTACATCATGGTAGCCCCTATGTATTTTTATTGAAAATTTAAGATGATTATTTTAGGTACTTGATTCATGATATTATGAATTGTGAATTTTTATCATAAATAGATGTGGAGCTTAATATTATTATGAAAATTATGAAATCTGGTCAATGTGTTTTTTATATCAATATGTAGGTCCTGGAATTTTCTCATTATTTTTAGGTAACTTTTTACAGTACTTGCTTGAATAACCCAAGAGCTTGGAATTAATAATGTAAAATTAAATTAGGAGTTACTGTTCACTAGAAAATCGTGAGAATCCTTCTAGTGTGTTTTTAGGCCATGATGATCTTACTGGATTTTTGCTATAATTTTTGGAATAATATTTCTGACCTTTGATTCTTAAAATGAGTATTATTAACCTTATATTCTAAATTGTGATTTTGGGGCCTCAACCATTTTAAAAATTCACATATCTTGGATTTACTGTTTAATTGCTCTTTAGAATTTTTCATGATTTTATGAAGTTTTCTACTTACCTGAAAAGTGCACTTCATGATCAATTAGTAGCTCTTGGACCCCTTAAGAAAATTAATTAAAATATCAGAATATTTAGGAAAATTATAATTCTCTGGATTTAGTCTATTTGTGTTATGATAAGCCTCCAGTAAATAACTTAGGGCACTTGAATGATTATTTGGATTATCTCTTATTTGGTTCGACATATAGCCTAGGTTGGTTTGCATGTAGCAGATTGTTAAATAGCAATAGGACATGATCTTGGATAGTTGTTGGAGTTAGTCATTTTGGCTTGGTGGACTGGTGTGGATGATTTCACTATAGAGTGATAGGAAGAATAGTGAGAAGTGGTTTGGCTAGATTCTAGGGGTATTCGAGTTCGACGAAAGATCGTCTTCCCCGAGGAGAGGAAGAGTAAAAATCACACTAGGTTAGTCTATTGTAACACGAGAAGGTAATGGGTAAGGGATTCAACCAATAACAATAAGTGCCTTGCAAAAGGGAATGATGGGCTTCAACTATAATCATAGTTCCTAGTGCCCTTTGAGAGCCCTTCACAGGGAATACTGGGGGCATTCCTGGGCTAACGTAAACTGTATTAAAAAATTGACAAGAGTAACTTAGTAATTAGGGTTGCACGTTTCACAAACACTGTTAGCACAAGACGACAGTTTGGAGCTTCGGCTCGATTGGTTAAGAGACGGACGGAATGGTCCAGGGAGCTTCGGCTCGATTGGTTAAGAGAGGGACGTTTTTGTCCGGGGAGCTTTAACTCGGTTTTTGTTTGATTACGATTAAATTTGCATGTGCATAAAAGGAAAGAAAAATTAAGGTGGTGGGTCTTCGGTATTGGAGAGTCGATTCACCGACGCCAATACACTGACTCTAAAAGTGTGGTTAGCACTTCGCCAACAGAAGTCCGGTGCGCCAGCCAGCAAGATTACGTAGGAGTCCGCTTTGTGCACCAAGCGTTGAGGCGTACGATAGGTCTTACCAGTAGTGCCTTACTGGTTTAGAGGTGGGCGAGGCCCAACCCACCGGTTTCGTCGTCTACTACGGAGGTATCCTGGGAGGTAACGGCTCCGAAAGGGGGAACTAAAGGTCTGTGTGCATAGAGTTGGGTGTGTGAGTTGCAGTTGTATGTTCAATCATACCCACTTGCGTGTCATAGCAAAATCGATTCATTTAACCACAGACACCTAAAGTATAAGTGGAATGGGACTCTTATACATTAGGACTTGCAAAACGACCCCTTGGCCTATAAGCTTGTGTGGGCAAGTTTATAAATTAAGGTTAATTTCTATAATTATATGTTGATGTTTGATAACCGACACCCCAACGTATAAGTGGTATGGGACACTTTATACGATGGGAGCCTTGCAGAAGATCCCTTGGCTTATGCATTTCCGCTCATAAGTCAAGGTTATATTTAACAATTTACCTTACTGCCTTTTATATTATAAACTGCTAGTATAGGTCCGCTGCCACCTGCTTTGATTTATTCTCCACCTTCATGTCCATCCCTCTCATCCTCTCCGCTCGATGCCTAAGAGCCATGAGGGAAGGGGTGGGGGATGATAGGACTTAGTCTTATAGACTAACGGTTTTCGAACCACATCATTTAGGGGATCGTGGAGCCCAGCATGGAGCAGCAGCCCCGGAGGTCGGCCCATTTGGAGATGGGGCAGTCTAGCTCAGAAGTTCATACAGCCGAGACCGTGAGTCTCGACCATGAGTAGATGTTATATTTTGCTTTCGCATGAGTGATCTATAGTGAGGATTATGATGTATCGGGCCTAAGCCCTTACTTTCAGTACCTATTATATTTTTTCTGTGGACTCTCCCTTTGTGGAGATTTTATTTCTATATATGTGATTTACTAGTGGACTTGCTTTTACTTACTTCTTGGTGCTACCTTTCTGTGATAGAATTGGCCAGCAGAATTGGCGCTTTTTGGTTATGACCCCTTCAGGGTGTGAAGGTGTCACAGCAATGTGGCAGTTCTGGGCCTAAGACCCCGGTGTTTTAAAAGAAAAAAAAGGGGTCTTATATATGGTATCAGAGCAAACATCGATCTGAAAAAGGTAGCAGTCCACTAACCCTGGGTCACCCCGGCTCGAGTTTAGTTTGGGGACAAACTAAGTAGCGGAAGTAGTGGTGTGCCCATAAGGGAAATCACATGTAGAAGTCCACTTCTTCATTAATTTGAAATTCTTATTTGTAGCCTACGACAAACCCTGCCCCAGCAGGAAGCACCTCCGGCTGCAAAGAACATATCACATAATTATCTAACCAACGGGTTAGACTCAACCAACTAGGACTTGTGACTAACCATGACGACTTATAGTACTCCCTAGTTCAAAATAGACCTTGGGTATGAACTTGGTTAAGGTAAGGAGATACCCAAAGAGAATAAAGGAGGAGTTTAGCATGAGAATGACTACCGAAGACATAAACTTAGGTGTCCCTACTATCCCAATCAAGGATTACTCAAACTGGTAGGACGGCCTTAAGGAGAATTGAGGCTAATGATCTGTTAGCAGAAGCGCAGAAGACATTTTATCTCGACCCTCGTACCAATAACAAAATTACCTGGAGGCAACCACCGAGACAAACACTGAGGGTCGGATCGGAATTCAAGTTTGGAAGATCCCCATTTGGGATTGGGAACATTTTGACCCGATAAGGTCGTCGTAAATGTGACTCATAGAGTTTAAAGTATGGAGTATATTAACAAGTTTCAGGTTGGAACCCCAAGTCAAAGATTGATGCACTAGGGATTATGCACCCAGCTGGGATGGATATAACATGGTAATATCAAAGATGCTTGGCCCAGCGTAGGTAGGGGCTTATCTTTTGTTTATTGGGAAATTTGTATTGGCTTGGGTTCCCTTGGACCTAGTTTAGGGAATGTGGCGTAACAAACATAGTGAGATTAAAGTCGATATAATTCGACGTTATTCGGGCGAAGATAAGATTTTGTAAGAACATGTTTAAAATGATGACTCGTAGAATTACCAGGATAATGACATGGTAATAAGACGGAGTAATTACGAGAATTAACTCTTATCACGTGAAATTAGATGACGGGTAACAAGATTCAGGATATCTGAGAAGGTAAAAATTTAATCGCTATATTGTATCATCAAGAGGATGGTGTATCTAAGAACATGTACTCCCTGAGTGGAAGTTTGAGGACATCGCGATGGATTTTATTCATGGACTTCCCCGATCACAGACGGGAAACGACTCGATTTGGGTCATCGTCGATCGGTTGACAATGGTGGCCAGATTCATTCCGATCTGGAAGGATGACTCTGTGGGAGTACTAGTGCAGAGATTTGTGGAGCAGTTTGTTCGATACCACGGGGTACCCAAGACGATCGTGTCAGATCGGGATGATCGGTTCACCTCCAGGGAGTGGAGATCCGTGCAGGCTTACTAAGGAACGCGATTGACCTTCAGCACCGCATTCCATCCCTAGACGGATGGGCAGACGGAACGCACCAATTAGACGCTGGAAGATCTTTTTAGGCTATGCATTTTGGACCGCGGGAAACCATGGGACAAGCTCTTACCCCTGGTTGAGTTCTCCTATAACAACAGCTACCAGTCCAGCATCAGGATGGCGCCTTATGAAGCCTTATATGGAATGAAATGAAGGACCCTGCTTTCTTGGGTTCAGGATGAGGATCCGAAGTCGTTGGGATCGGATTTTGTTGAAGACATTGAGGCTCAAGTGAGACTGATCAGAGACAGGATGTTAGAGGCGTAGAGCAGACATGCTAAGTACTATGATGCCCGACATCATCAGGTTCAGTTTCAGGTGGGAGACCGAGTGTTTTTGAAGATCTGGCCCATGCATGGAGTTTCACGGGTGTTTGGTCGGAAGAAGAAGCTCAGCCCTAGGTATATGGGCCCTTACTGGATCCTAGAACAGATCGGGCCCCAAGCCTACAGGCTGGAATTGCCACCGGAGCTGGCAGCTCTACACGACGTCTTTCACATTTCTTCGCTGAGGAGGGCTCTACTACGCCCGGAGCAGCAGATTTTGACCACAGATGGGCCAGTAGCTTAAGACCGGTCTGTTCACTTGGAGCCGGTTCGGATCGACGATAGAGGAGTACGGATCTTGCGTCGCAAGAAGGTTCCGTTAGTCAATGTTTTGTGGAGGAACCACGGCCAGGAGGAGCATACCTAGGAACCCCAGGACCTGATGCGACAAAATTATCCAGAGCTGTTAAGTCAGGTATACCTCACAACCTCTCAGGACGTTCAATTTTCTTTCCTATTTTAAACTAGTAGGACTGGAATTTCAAGAATAGGGGCTAGTCTTTTGTTTATTGGAGTCTAAACCTTGTCAATTGGGGGAATTAGACATAGATGTGAGTTTTCCCCTTTAAACCACACTTAGAAAACATGGCGTCATGTTGTAATCTATCACTTTTCATGGTATATTACAAGTTTCTTTCTCTCCGATAAGTGTCCCCGTAGGCTTAACCTCGATTTCGGGGACGAAATCCTTGTTTTGTTTATTGGGATTTGTAATATCCCATTTTCAACTAGACCCCTAAGAGTGGTTTTGGTCATGACCAGGTCATGACAAAGCCCTAGGGAGCTAAAAAGGGCAAAGTAATCAAAGGCCAAGGTGAGATTCACCTTGGTCTGCCTATGGCACAACCTCATCACCAGACCTAGGGTTTGACTTTAGGGCTTCACCATGACTCCATGACCTTACCACAACACTACTAACCTATTAGATGATCAACTAGAGTCCTAAGGGTCCATGCAAGTCAACCCAAAGTGACCAATTTGACCTAAGACCACCACAGGCCAAAAATTGGACAAGGTTCCCTAACTAAGGTCAATTGGCCTCTAATGTGCTCAAGGGACCCCACCAAGCCTTCCTAACCTTAAAGTGAGGTCAATGGGTCACCAAGTACCCATTGGAGTCAAACCTAGTTAATAAGTTGACCCAAGTCAACTCTAGACCCAGATTGGTCAAAGTGCCCTAACTAAGGGGCAGGTGACCTCCAATGGGCCAAGTCAACCCTACCCAACATTTCCTAGACCTCCAGGGAAGCCAATGGGTCACTAAGGACCCCTTGGGGGTCAAACCAAATGGCCACATAGACCAAAGTCAACCCAAGTCAACCCTAACCTAAGCCAAGTCAAACCTAGCTCATGTAGGCAAACCAAAGCCCAGGCCCTCCTCCCATTTGGGCTAATCTCATTCCATAGAAATATGTGAGTCAATGGGCAGCAAATTGGCTGGAGTGGTCAGCATGGTCAACATGGGTGACTAGGAGAGAGAAAGCTTCCTTTCCATGTTAATGGAGGAGAGAGAAAATGGGGGGGGGGAAGAGGAATTGGTGTGGGGACCGGCCAAAGCAGTCCAACAGCAATCCATTATGGCTGCAATCAACTCCATTAGGGGAGAGTAGTTGATTCCAGCCATTTCCCGACCACCAAGGGGCAGTTTCAGACACCCTCCTCTCAACCCGAGCCACCACCTTTAATAGCTTTAATGGCCATTGAAGCTACAGCCCCTCCCCTCCCCAATTCAGCATTTAAACTCTATCAGTGGGTCAAGGGGAAGATTTCCCACCACTTACCCGAAGGAGCAGAGCAAGTGCATAGTATTGTTGTAGAAGCCGAGCGTCGCCGCCGTCGACCATGGCATCCCATCGTTCCTCCTGCATTCAGGCCGCCGGAAAGGTCCTCCTCCACTCCTTGCTTCATGGATAGATCTTAGGAATGTTTAGGTTTGAGGTTCGGGCTCAATAGAGCCCGATCCAAATTCTCACTTTCATGGTTTCGGCAGAAAGATCGGCTTGGTAGAATCGCCAGGATAGGTGTCTCCGGCGGCCGTGCCGCTGGCTGGAGGTAGCCCACACCTCCCCGAAGGTGATGGTGGCGGTGGCCGGCTGGGGAAGTGGCCGGGTGGCCGGGAAATCAGCCCGCAAGCCGCTCCAGGACGGGGCAATCTGGGCCGTCGGCTGGAGGAAGGGGATAACCCTATGCCATCCATAATAGAGGCTTTAAGATTCGTACAGAATGATTTAAATTTTATTTATTTGATTTAATACAATTCTGTCACACTATATGCAGTATTTGGTTTTAATTTTTAAAAATAATTAGGCTCATCTAATGGAAAAGTCATCAATATTAAATGTGTATCCCTAAGGGTATAATTTAATCCAAAATCTATTTGGAAAAGTTTGGACCTCTGCTTGGGCCAGGGCATCCATTTTGGTGGGACCTATACCTAGGACTATCCATAAATTCAAATGGATGCGTGTACAACCCCGTATCCGGCCGAGCGGGATCCTCCCCAAGTGACGAACTTGGGGTGTGCTATGAACGACAATGTGGCACAGCCCCGTTCGAAGACGTGCGGGAGCTCGTGCGAGCGCGCGAAGGTTTTACGAGCATAGGATTTTTAATTCAAGTTATATATATACATAAATTATATATAGTATAATATATATATTATGTAATATATACCTTGTATTATATATATTATATAATATATAAAACAATGGCTGGTATTATGAAGAGAAAGGAATGGAGGAGAGGAGCAGATCTAGGGAAGTGGAGAAAAATGAAAAAAGGGGAAAGGAAGAAAAGGTGGACAAGAGGGGCGCGGGAGAGGCAAAAAAAGGTGAGGGTTTTTCTTTTTTTAATTCCCCTGCTAAGGTTGAGCAGGAAAAAAGGGCCGCAGCCCCTTACCCCCTCTCGGGCTCTCTCGGTATTCTCCCAGCACCGCCCGCATAGAAGGAGCCGCCCGCCTCCCGATTCATCTCCGGCCGCCGCCTCAGCCAAGAGCAGGCCCGCCCCCTCTCTCTCTCCGGCCGCTTGAAGCACATCCCAAGCCACCCTACGCCGCCTCCCTCTCTCGGCCTGGAGCCGCACAGCCCGAGCCTCAGCTCCTTTCCCGGCGTCACCTGCAGCCCGATCCCTCTCTGTCTCTCTCTAGCTCTCCCGATCGGCGAAATCCGGGAGGAAGAAACCGCTCCTTCATTTTCCCAATCTCTCTCACCTCTCTCTCTCTCTCGGTGATGCATCAAGGAGATAAAGGAAAAAGGCCAAATGATAACACATACAACTCAGTAGTGGACAGCTAGTGCAAGCAACAGAGAAGAGATGAAGCTAATGTTTTTGTGTCATCTTCAACAACTCAATCCAGGCATTTCAAAAGAACAAGTTTATGGATTATCTGAACGATTAGAAAGACTTAATAACCGGAGATGGCAAGCATTCAAGCCAGGAAGAAGGACCTTGGGGCTCAAGTTTGGCCGACCCAGGGTAGTGGAGATCTTGAGCGGTCTTTTTGGAGCTCGAACCACACTACAAGAAAAGTGGGTTTTAGTGACCAAATTTTAGTGACGAAAAATATTTTGTCACCAAAGGCATGACTTTCGTGACAAAAATAAGTTTGGTCAGTAAAGATTTCATCTTTAGTGACAAAAGTAATCTCGATCACTAAAGAGACGTCTTTAGTGACAAAATTAACGTTCGGTCACTAAACACACGACTATAGTGACAAAATTAATGTTCGGTCACTAAATGTATGTCTTCAGTGACAGAGAATTTGTGATTAAATATATCGTCACTAAATGCATATTTTTAGTTGCACAATATAAATTTTTCACTATAACTCTTTTTAATGAAAAAAAATATTTTTTGTTACAAAATAATTGACTTAGTAATCAAAATAATTATAATCAAAATATGTATTTATCCAACTTTATTAGAAAGTTGACATCTCTATAATTATTTATATAATATTACTATACAATTTGACATTCATTTTCGCAAGCACAAAATTTTGACTTTGTCGCACTTTAGGTTACGACCGAACAACTCTAGTGATGAGCTGATGAAGGATGCATCGACGTGCTAGGTGCACCTTCACGAGTCCCGTCTCTGCACGCCATCAACTTTGAGTGCACGACATTTGATTTTAGTCAACCATAAGTATACCAAGTCAGATATTTCATAGAAAGATTGATGTTATATAAATGGAATTTATGGGGGCAAGACGGTGAGGAGGTGGACAAAGAAGCAGCCTGCAAATGAGGATGAAGTCTTATTTTTGTGGAGCCTGACTGCATCTTGGAGTACTGGACACTCACCACGATTGCACTTATGAGATCAAATTTTGTGCTTTTTAACTTACTCCATTAATATACACGAGTCATGGTTCCCTCCGATCTATTTTTACGCAATTTATGAGATCCACGATCTCAGTAATTTTCACTAACATCAGATGGTAACTTCTCTCGCCCTCGCCCGCACCCGGAACAAAACTACCTCCTCTTCCAAACGACGCAGGAAATCCCTCACAACCCATTTCATTTCCTCTCAGAAAACCTTCGCAACTCATGCACATCCCCTTCGCCTCCCCAGCACCGACGCACACCTATCGAAACCCGTCGACTCCAGCCACCACTCGAAGCCCTCGCCGCTGCCGCTCTTCTTCACTAGACGCAGAAATTTCGCATCTTTAATCTCTAACTCTCTTCTTCCTCTCTCTATAAATTTCGCGTCTTCATCACCAACTCTCTTTGTCCCCTCTTTATCTCTCTATCTGCAGACTTTCTGTTCGCTTTCTAGGGCAGCACATTTCAAAACCATCGCGATTCCTTGATATCGTTCTTCGCAGGGAGAGATGGCGTTGGGAAGATTTAGTGGTTCGTACAAGCAAGAGCACAGCTTAGGTTTGTAATCCGTGGCCTTGGATGATTCTCGAGTAGACAGATCTGTTTTCCTTGTTGTTGTTTTTTGCTAATTGAAACGGAATGTTTCTATGAACAGAGAAAAGAAAGGAGGAGTCTGCGAGGATGCTGAGGAAGTATGTGTTGACAGGATACCGGTGAGGAAGCCTCTGTTCTCTCTCACTTTGGCTCTCTTTTATCTGCAATTTGCTTGTGTTTTGATGCTTGATTTGAGATTTTGAGCTGTGCTTGTTGAAAAATGGCTATTATTACTCCTTAAAGTTGATCAATTGGTGCTCATTTATTGATTGCAGTGGTTTTTTTCCCTTTACATATTGCTGTTTAGTTTTCTAATATGCCACATGTAAATTTAGTTTAGAAAGAGCTTTTTAAAGTCCGTTCAGAAATTGGAGCTTCGGACATTCTTATTTTGGTCTTTTGTAGTTCCGGGCATTCTTATTTCAATCATTGGGTTGACCGTGCTTCTTTTCTTGCCTGAAAGCCCTGAGGCAGTTGGAATGGACAAAAATGATGTAGTTCTGAAGCCTAGAAATACTGCTGGAAATGATGAGCCTGATGTGAATGGAGGTGGAGAAGAGATTAGGGATCAAGTAGCGGGATTCATGGAGGCATGGGGGATACCTGGGGTTGCCCCATTTGCTTTTTGTATTTTCTTCTCAAAATTGGTTGCCTACACTTTTCTCTACTGCCTTCCATTCTACATCAGTCACAAAGGTACTTATTCATTTAATTGGCAACTTTTATTTAGCTTTTTTCATATAGTTTGCTTCATAGAAGTAATTTTTAATCTATACCATATGAAAAGGAATACTCAATTGCAGTGTCACATTGTAAAGACTTTTCATTTTGCTTCCTTCATCTTATATATTACGTGCAACAAAAAAGAAACCAGCAAGGTGTAGAATACATTAAAATAATATGACCATTAATACTCTTCTTTGGGTGCTTGACAATTTAAAATTTGTTATATCATGTATCAGTTTTGTTGATTTATTTTATAAAAACTGTATTAGTTTAATAAGATGATTGAAGAAGAAATGATAAATGAAAGATGCTAGCTAGAAATTCCATGATTCTTGCTATATTTCTTGACCCCCTATTTCTGAACTCACCAATGAACCGCAATTTTAATTTATCGCAAAACTAGTGATTGTAAGTTAAATAAAGATTATATTAGAGGAACGACTCGAGTAAGATCCAGTAAAGGCATGGTGATTGAAAATATTTCCGAAGGAAAAAACGAGTGTTGAATGATTAGGAAGGAGAACGAGTAGACCCAAGATATCGTAAATTGTTGTTGATCTCATTTTCATTTTCTCCTCTCTTATAGTTATCGGAGGTGAATATCTATCCGATTTGACCGTCAGAATGTTATCATCATTATTCGATGTTAGCGAGGTGTTTGGCGGGATCTTAGCTGGCCACATCTCAGACCATCTCGATGCACGGGCGATCACGGCCTCAAGTTTCATGTACTGCGCCATCCCCGCTCTCTTCCTCTACCATGCTTATGGAAGCATCTCCCTCTTCTGCAATGCTGCTCCCATGATTGCCACGAGCTTGTTTTTGAATAGGCCATATGCTCTCATCACCACAGCTATCTCGGCCAATCTCGGCACCCATGGATCGCTGAAGGGCAACTCCAGGGCATTGGCGACTGTAACGGGGATCATCGATGAGACTGGATCAGTGGGCGCAGCCATTAGGCCTCACTTGACTGGGTGTTTATCATCGAGAAGCTTGGACTCTGTGTTCATCATGCTTATGGTTGCGGCGCTTATTGCTGGTCTGCTGCTTACAAAACTTGTGATTGCCGAGGTCAAAGTTAAGTTGAGAACTAGGAGTTCTTCTAGTTTGGAAGAAAGTCTAATATGAATACTTTATGGTGAAATCCAAAAAAAATATTTTTTTTTTGAAATTGTTTCATACAGTTTTGTGTTACTCTTTGCATAAACAGGATTCAAATTTGTTGGATCAGGTTTAAATATCCATTTACATAAAAATGGGGAGTAAGAGAGATAAAAAATTGAAGTAATTTGCCCATGATATATGTTTCTCTCCATGTCAAAGGCTATGTAAGAGGATTATATTATACTCTCTCACAAATACTGTTCTTGTTTTGTAATTTTGGGAGTTTCTGCTTAGCAGTTGTGATGAAGGCAGTGTGAGAAAGAACACCAAATATGTTATTCATTCATTTACATGAGAGGTTGTATGTATTGTTTCATATTCTAAATTTGTTATTGTTTGCCTATAAATATTGTTTTTTTGTGTCAAATATTAGAATTTCATATGTTCCCATTCTCCGCTTTTTCAGAAACCACAAATTGTTTGGTTGTATTTAGAGTTGTAGGTTCCATCTGGCATGGAGGTGATGATCGTGAACACAATGATCATGAACCGTTGTTCGTGACTGCCTGACGTCACATATGGAACTTAATTTACTTTGATGTTCAAAACTAGTTTTTTCTTTCTTGACGGTTGTCATGCCAAACATACATTCTATGACATGGGTGTTTTTGTTCAAACTCATGGAACACAAAATGGAGTCGTAGTATATCAGACTTTAATGAATTCGGTCGTGCTTGTGTTTCATAATGTTGGTCATCAGTCTATTATTTGGATTGAGTGAACTCGGGTGTCCACTGCTGGATCGTCCTCCATTCAGGCTCATTGCAGACCCGATTAAGTCATGATGCTGATCTTTTTGAATGATTGGTGATGATTTGTTTGTTGAGGTCACCATTAGGGTTGGTTCGACGTAATCCTCCCAAAATTAGTACCCAAATCTTGTAGGTGTAGTTCGACATACTTTTTATGGAACTTAGCCACTGCAAGTCCCCGTGACCCCCGTTGTCAGCATTCCAGGGAGCCGTCCAAGGTCCCGGCTACATCATCTTCACCATCCAGTGCTTCTTCAATCTTCATCGAGTTATTTGGATCGGCTTGGTAATTATATGGCTATCATCTGGAAAATGGGGGACATACAAGAGTGAACATCAATAAGAGCTCTCCTGGTTTCTTCTTGATGAATTATCAGTCTTCACACCAATTTAGGCAATTTATTGAGAAAATGATTAACAACTCTGTGATAAAATAAAATGGCTAATTACTGGGACTTCTCCTGAGAATTTGTATAATTGCAGTGACCTTTGTTCTTCCTCTTAAAATTACAAAAATCTCTCCTATAAATTTTGCTTTGTTTATAGGACCCTAGCAAAATTTTGGATGAAAAGTGCTCAGGAGTTTTAATACCATAGGTCACTGAAGTAGAAAACAACATTCAAATCTTTTGTACTGATTTTGTTCAAGTTCATTGAAATATAAATTTAATTATATATAAATGTTTAAGTTGCATCATGGTCTGATTGTTTTCAGTAAATTTTTTACGAAGAACTTTGTTATAAATGAATAAAATCTTGAACATTTTAAAAGTACTGCTTGAGTTTTCTATGGCAATCCTGATATAGTTGAAATGTCGTATTAGAAATCAAAATGCAGTGTGATTTAAACTGCAATGCTTGATAACGACATATCAAATTCTTGCATCTATTTTTTTATGCCAATTCTGCTTGTTTTTTCTAACTATGTTAATCTCCATCAAGGTGGTATGTCAAATGTTTTTTGCATCCAGATATAGTTGTCCGTTATGAATACATTTCTATGTGGGATGAAGATCTTGGAGTGGAGCATTTTAATGCTGAGGAGTGAGTATTAATCATTTATGTATACTAATGATTTCCTATAAAAGGTAAGAAAAGGTTATTAAATTTTTTTAGGTATATTAAAATGGTGACAAAGCAGGGTTTGGAAATTTCACAACCTGGCGTGGATCCAAGCGGAGGATTACCATGGAGAATGATTGAAAGGAGAACTGATCGAGAAGTTCACAAGTGAGTTCTCAATGTCTTGATTACATAATATATATTGGTCTTTAATTACCTACCTGAATTGCCTCAACATTATCATCATTCTCATTAGCTTTATTTTTTTAAAAAAATTTGGTTCGTATTTGATGAGATCTACTGTGAGTAGTGATTAGGAGTTTAATCTTTTCTGATTATTAATGTCATTTCTGTATTTTACTTTGGTTCATAATGGAGCCCATTGGCACCATCTCCATCCACTCCCACACTAGTGTAATATTTGGTCAAAAGCACTATGTGACCTGCCATTTTATATTTTACCAACTTTGGTTCATAACGCTCCAACAAAGCAATAAATTACTTGTGAAATGATGTTGATCTGTTATTGGAGATGGTGCCAGCAAAGTTGATTTTATAGGAGTTTGTTCATTATGCTCCAACTTTGGTTCATAATTTATAGGAGTTTCAGAAGCAATCAACCCAAATAAACATTATAGTAAAATTATTTTTGTAGTGCTCTCATGCACCCCTAAATTTCATTGTCAATTTTTTTTGTGTTGTATGCAGATAAAACTAGGCAAATATGAAGAATCTGGAAGGCCGGAGTTTGGTGATACTTTAATGGGGACTTGGTGGAGTGTACAAAGAAGACTATTAGCATGCTGAGTGTCGTCGCAGCTGCCACCAGCAATTGCGAGGTGGAGATTAGTGAGTACCTAACTCATATCACTGACAACATCATTTCATAGACGAAGTTCAAGAAGGGCAAGCAGATCTTCCACCGGCCTTGAGATGTTGGGCCTGCTTCTTACCTGGACTATCATTCTCACAGAATTTATAGAATGAACATTCAAATGGGCTGAAGAATGAATATGTATTCATTTTAAATATAGTTTAAAACTATTATAATGTATTGAGGGATTTGAGCTATCTCTCACTTTTTTTCTCTATTAATAAAATAATGTTGAACAAACTTTTGTTATGAATGTGTATTTAATTTATTCTTGTATTTGAATGCCTTAATGTTAAATTATAAGAAATAGTAAATGAAATTATATGGTATTTTTGAGAAATTGAATCGAATTTATTGACAAAAAATGTTATATTATATTGTCTCTTTAGTGACCACATATTTCATCACTAAAATTACACATGCAAAGATCAAGTTAGTTTGGTCACAAAAAAATTATTTAGTGACTGAATTCATTTGGTCACAAAAAAACATTTAGTGACCGAAATAGATTGATCACTAAAATTTATTTCGTGATCGGATCAAGATAGTCACAAACCTCAATCTGTGACTAAATCTATATGGTCACCAAAAAAGCATTTTGTGACCTAATCAATATTGCCACTAAAAATTTTATTCAGTGATCGATTCAATTTGGTCACTAAAAATTATTTTTAGTGACCAACTACATTTGGTCAAAAAAAACTCTTTTGGTGACTACAGTTATTTGGGTCACTAAATATGTACAATTAGTGACAAAACTCATTTTGGTCACTAAATACATTTAGTAGCGGGGTATTTGTGACCACTTTGTGACTGGATATAATTGGTCATTAAATATCTTTAGTGACCAAAATCCAACTTTTAGTGATGAAAAAATTTGACACTAAAAGTCAATTTTCTACTAGTGCCACCACGTCATCCATGTGTAGACAATAGCTAAGCTCACTAGGCATCGAGCCTCATGCAAGATATGCGGTTGCGGCTCCGTCAATATGCACATAAAGGGTAACGATGTTTCTACTCGGGCATGTGAAGCCCTCGATTTACATTCGCATGGAAGCCCCTCTCCACCAATGGGTGGAGGAAGGGAGCTCTCCGACTAGTTGACATGTACGCCCCGCTATTAATTGCATATAGTATCCGGAACTGTGAGTACGGATTTAGGCATGTTGTGTGAAGCCCGTCCGGACGTATGAGCCGAATTGTTGATGTTCTGTGTGAAGCTCGTCCGGATGTATGAGCCGAATTGGTGATGTGCTGTGTGAAGCCCATCCGGACGTATGAGCTGGATTGGTGATGTTCTGGGGTTCCTGGAGAAGACTCCGAGGAAGTTGTACATTACTTATTTAGCGGGAAGTAGCGGGCTTAAGCCCAAGTTTGTGCTGGCCCTAGAAGGCCTATTTTGTTTATGTTGCCGGCCTGCGTACCGAGGTATGGAATGTACGTTCCAGTAATTTGAGATTCCCGCGATGCTTTTGCTAGCCCTAGAAGGCTTATGTTACGTTGGTTGCAGCCCAAAGGGGGCTACAGAAAAATACAACGGTTAGGCGAGGTTATGTGCTATTAAGAGGGCAGTTGAAGGGCGTTGTGCATAGACCCGTGGTGGCATCTTTAGTTAAGAGGGAGTGAATTTTGAGATCCTCCCTAGAGGTTCTGGTCGGCCAAGAGGGCCTTCCAAAGGTGCCAATTTAGCTCAGCCTTTGTCTTGGGAGGGGAAGAGATGGTTAGTCTTCCGGGTATGTGTCGGGACCTCCACGCTGAGACCTTGGGTCTGTCCCTTAGGTTCCTAGTCTAGTGCCTAGATTGTTCGCTTGAGCGTAGTAGATGCGCGCTCACCCCTCTTTTGGGATCCCTAACTCCATGGAGACCGGTTTTCGGTTTCAACATTTTTGGTTATGTGCTATTAAGTGGGCAGTTGAAGGGCGTTATGCATAGACCCGAGGTGGCATCTTTAGTTAAGAGGTAGTGAATTTTGAGATCCTCCCTAGAGGTTCTGGTCGGCCAAGAGGGCCTTCCAAAGGTGCCAATTTAGCTCAGCCTTTGTCTTGGGAGGGGAAGAGTTGGTTAGTCTTCCGGGTATGTGTCGGGACCTCCACGCTGAGACCTTGGGTCTGTCCCTTAGGTTCCTAGTCTAGTGCCTAGATTGTTCGCTTGAGCGTAGTAGATGCGCGGTCACCCCTCTTTTGGGATCCCTAACTCCATGGAGACCGGTTTTCGGTTTCAACATTTTTGGTGCGGTGAGCGTTGAGTGTGACCAGCACAGAAGAACTCATACGAACGTCATGGCTATAGAAGAGGAACCAAATGACGACCGGGGTCACGCGATGAAAGAAGTCTCCCCTCAATTTCCTGTTTTCCAAATTAAGGTTGAGACGTAGTTGCGAAGGTCTTTCTTCTTTGGAAATACTTTATAAGCAACAAGTTCATCATGAAAGAGTAAGTCTTCATGATTTTGGGATGAGACCATGAGCTCTGATGCAGTCGTTGTTTTTAAATCGTTAGCTTTGAGTACAGCGGAGATGATATGTTTATGTGTTTAAGGCTTTCAATTATTTAGTTGTTTCAACTTCTTTCAAGAGGATAAAACCAACTTGTCGGTGACGGGAATAAATTTTGAGGTTAATAATCCTCTTCGAGCATTTGAATTTATTTTCAAATCTTTGTCAAGCTTTTCGAGTGGTCTTGGATCTCATAGGGCAAGGATTATTTGACAGTGGGTGCTTAGTTATCGCTTTTTTCATAAATTCCTTTAACTTTCCCTCGCGAAGGACCTGAAGCCATCCTATAATTTGAAATTGAACTTGTTTTATGAAGTTTCCTGTAGATCTAGTTGGCAGAAATCACATTTTAATTGTAAGTTACATTTTTTACCCCAACCTGTAGTTACCGACCTCCCTATGAAATATAAATGAATAAACGCTGAATTGTTTTAGAAATTCCACCTCCCTTCCCCTCTAAAATCCAATAAACTATCAACCTAGAGAAGTTGAGGTGTGATGCAAGTTAGATAATCTAGCAACTTGAAGCATTTTTATCCGCCATTAGTTTAAATATCTGAAGAGAAGTATTTCATTGTTTCAACAAACCAGTTTTGTTTGTAGTTGATGCATAAATCTTGAATGTTGTTTTTTTCGTCAACTAGAATCCTATCTAGGCCTATTAGATATTAGAATACTTAAATAAGTTTTTCTGGTAACCATTTCTTACTGGTCCTGCACCTTTTAGTTTTTCTGCTTCTTTATGGACACCTCTTGTCAAGACACTGAGTTTTCATGTTCTGCTGGACTTTGCTTCGATGCAAGAAGCACCTTTTGAAGCACGCTTCTCTTGTGGACTTTCTACCACGTGGATCAGTTATTTTCATGTGCTTTCAAAATATATATCCCCGCATAGATGTTTTTTGCTTTGTTTTTAAAGTTATTTCTGGACATTGAATACCTCGATTGTCTTTTGTTTTGGCTTCTGCTATATTCTTTGACAAGAATTATATCGATCCTTATTCTCAAGAGGGCAGACGTCGCGGACAGAGGTGCCTCGTGTCGGACATAGACTCGGTTAACCGAGTCTACCTTCATTGTTTAAATTCGAACATAGTTTCAACCAGTGACATTCTCTCGCCTGAGAGTAATTAAATCATGTATTTAGGTGACTGTACCGTTTCCTAAAAATTTTTAGCAAAAAAATGTTGTAGATAGGAAGATTCACATATTTGACTCCCAATCTCTTATGATCCGGATAAATGTTTTGTGATTTAATGACATTTTGTCATTAGGACCACTTGTTATCTCATCGAACATCTTGCTTCTTCCATTCTTCACTACACCCACCATTCTACTTTCACTTTCCATCATCCCTCTTTTTTTACAACTTCTTTGGTTTTGGTTGCACGTGATTTGTTTATACATTGAATCCTCACGTGAACAAATTTCCACCATGTTACCAAGTATGTCTCAGCGCATTACTATAAGACAGATAACGGTTATGAGTGTTATTCACTGGCCTCACAAGATTATGACTATCGATGTCAAGTTTCTTGAAGAGCAATTGTTCTTCCCACCACACTCCTCCAAATTGGGATCTTCCTTGTGTTCCGCATGACATTCCTCCTCACTTTAGTGACCACCTCATCCTCCATGATAGTGTTTCTCCACCATCATTACCTACATTACTACCAAAAATGCCACAAACATCATTTCTACAAGTTTTTGGCGAACACAAAGGTCTTCAGTTGTGGGCACCCTTGCTGATGTTACTCATACGGAGAAAGATCTTATCATTGTCAAGGATAAGAGTTCATTTATTGCATATCCATTACTAAATTTTGTTTCATTTCACTGTTTTCATGTTCTCTTGTTTTGGTTGCTAATCTTTTTTCTGTATATGAGGCAGTGCAACATATGAGATAGCAGTTTGCGTAGGATGAGGAGATATGGGCCTTGACATGAATTTCTACGAATGGCACACAAGGAATTGCTCGGTAGGTTCGAACCATGGAGAAGTTGTGTGTACACATTTTCAGTCAAATCGTCTCAAGGCATTTTTTGGGTCAAGCTAATGCAAATGTGAATGAAAAAAAAACAAGAGAGAATACCAGCCCATTTCTATCAAGTTTGTAACAGGTGAAAAATTCTCTAGATAATCAATGCCTTGTCGTCAAGTGAGACAAGTATGAACTTCAGATAATAATAAACATCCTCAAAAGTTCAGATAATTGACCAATTTCCCTTCAAAAAGATATTTATTCATGCGCCAACATCATATCTCCAACTTAACCTTCTATGCATATTTTCCATAATCTCATCAACCTTATATTAGCTCCAAATAATCCACTTGTATACCAAATAATTATTTTATTTTATTTATTTGTATTTCCTTTTTGCTTAATTCTTTTCACAATTAGTGAGATGCTCCCGCTTTTGTATGTTCAATGGGCAGTCAGAAATTTCATTTATCCAAATGTAGAGTCTATCAATCTTATTGATAGAAATTAGCGGAATTGATGCATACGATGTGCACTGTGCCTCATCACTTTTTATGATCTTGCTCTCTATTTCAAATAAGTTTTCATGTTAGTAATTTACATTTTCGTTCTTCACACATGGCTTGCATACCATGCGGTTCCAGACCTCGCAATCTCTTTTTTTACTAAGAAGATGAAAGAAATTGTGATGTCTCATTTTGATGCTATTTGTTGCACTCTCTTTTTTATTTACTAGGAAAATTATGAAAATTGTGATATTTCATTTTGTGATGTGCACAGTGCCTTCATTACACATGTGTGTGAACTGTGAAGCATAGAAGCTTGCCTTGCACATATCGGGAGAGCAAAAAACTGTCAGCGACATGATTTTCATAACAGCAGGGACCAAATAATTAGATTTTGACGGCTTCAGATTTCTTTCATAATTGATAATGCAATATTAACTGCTTAAGATTTTGATTTTGATTTCGCTTTAAGTTACATGTTTCTATAGCATTTCAAGCTGACAGGGCTGTAGGCTCACTCGGTGGTTGGAGGTTTTTTGGAGAGGAGACCCCGAGCAGACCCGCTGACTAGGCTCTCATCAAGCTGGCAGGGCTGTAGGCTCACTCGGTGGTTGGAGGTTGTTTGGAGAGGATACCCCGAGAAGACCCACTGACCAGGCTCTCATTAAGCTGGCAGGGCTGTAGGCTCACTTGGTGGTTGGAGGTTGTTTGGAGAGAAGACCCCGAGAAGACCCGTTGACCAGGCTCTCATCAAGCTGGCAGGGCTGTAGGCTCACTCGGTGGTTGGAGGTTGTTTGGAGAGGAGACCCCGAGCAGACCCGCTGACAAGGCTCTCATCAAGCTGGCAGGGCTGTAGGCTCACTCGGTGGTTGGAGGTTGTTTGGAGAGGAGACCCCGAGCAGACCCGCTGACCAGGCTCTCATCAAGCTGGATGGGCTGTAGGCTCACTCGGTGGTTGGAGGTTGTTTGGAGAGGAGACCCCGAGAAGACCCGCTGACCAGGCTCTCATCAAGCTGGCATGGCTGTAGGCTCACTCGGTGGTTGGAGGTTGTTTGGAGACGAGACCCCGAGAAGATCCGCTGACCAGGCTCTCATCAAGCTTGCAGGGCTGTAGGCTCACTCGGTGGTTGGAGGTTGTTTGGAGAGGAGACCCCGAGAAGACCTGCTGACCAGGCTCTCATCAAGCAGGCAGGGCTGTAGGCTCACTCGGTGGTTAGAGGTTGTTTGGAGAGGAGACCCCGAGAAGACCCGCTGACCAGGCTCTCATCAAGCTGGCAGGGCTGTAGGCTCACTCGGTGGTTGTAGGTTGTTTGGAGACTTTTGCACTACCCCGAGCCGGCTCGGCCCCAGGTAGACCCGCTGCGCAGGCTCTCATCAAGCTGGCAGGTCCGAAGGCTCGCCTTTGGGGGAAAGGTTGGCTTTTGGGATACTTCAGTTTAGCCACTTCTACGACACCCTGAGCCGGGCTCGGCCCCAGGTAGACCCGCTGTGCAGGCTCCCATCAAGCTGGCAAGTCCGAAGGCTCGCATGTGGGGGGAAAGGTTGGCTTTGGGATACTTCAGTTTAGCAACTTCTATGACACCCCGAGCCGGGCTCGGCCCCAGGTAGACCCGCTGCGCAGGCTCCCATCAAGCTCGCAGGTCCGAAGGCCCGTTTGTGGGGGAAAGGTTGGCTTTTGGGATACTTCAGTTTAGCTACTTCTACGACACCCCGAGCGCGGCTCGGCCCCAGGTAGACCCGCTGCGCAGGCTCCCATCTAGCTGGCAGGTCTGAAGGCTCGCCTGTGGGGAAGAGGATTAGCTCTGCGTGTTCAAGAGAACGCGAAGATACACAGCTTTGTTGTTTCACAATATTATCAAAAACTTCATACTGATTGTAAAAAATTGTTTAAGAGCAATTGAATAGCGGTGAACAAAAAAGTATCGAGTGGTTAAAAAAAGATCAAAAGGGGCACAAAGGGATTAGTGTTTTTTTTGGAAATTTCAGATTCTCTCAAAATTTTCTTTTGGGCTAGCTCCCACTCGCCGGATACTTAGGCTGTGGAATTTCTTTCCGAGCTTGTACCAACCTCGAAAAGAGCGGGGATTGTGTACAACCTCGTATCCGTCTGAGCGGGATCCTCCCCAAGTGACGAACATGGGGCGCGGTATGAACGACAATGTGGAACAGCCCCGTTCGAAGACGTGCGGGAGCTCGTGCGAGCGCGCGAAGGTTTTACGGGCATAGCCTTTTTAATTCAAGTTATATATATACATAAATTATATATAGTATAATATATATATTATGTAATATATACCTTGTATTATATATATTATATAATATATAAAACAATGGCTGGTATTAAGAAGAGAAAGGAATGGAGGGGAGGAGCAGATCTAGGGAAGTGGAGAAAAACGAAAAAAGGGGAAAGGAAGAAAAGGTGGACAAGAGGGGCTCGGGAGAGGCAAAAAAAGGTGTGGGTTTTTATTTTTTTAATTCCCCTGCTAAGGTTGAGCAGGAAAAAAGGGCCGCAGCCCCTTACCCCCTCTCGGGCTCTCTCGGTATTCTCCCAGCGCCGCCCGCATAGATGGAGCCGCCCGCCTCCCGGTTCATCTCCGGCCGCCGCCTAAGCTAAGAGCAGGCCCGCCCCCTCTCTCTCTCTGGCCGCCTGAAGCACAGCCCGAGCCACCCTATGCCGCCTCCCACTCTCGGCCTGGAGCCACACAGCCCGAGCCTCAGCTCCGTTCCTGCCGTCGCCTAAAGCCCGATCCCTCTCTGTCTCTCTCTAGCTCTCTCGATCGGAGAAATCCGGGAGGAAGAAACCGCTCCTTCATTTTCCCAATCTCTCTCGCCTCTCTCTCTCTCGGTGATGCAGCAATGAGATAAAGGAAAAAGGCCAAATGATAACACATACAACTCAGTAGTGGACGGCTATTGCAAGCAACAGAGAAGAGATGAAGCTAATGTTTTTGTGTCATCTTCAACAACTCAATCCAGGCATTTCAAAAGAACAAGTTTATGGATTATCTGAACGATTAGAAAGACTTTATAACCGGAGATGCCAAGCATTCAAGCTAGGAAGAAGGACCTTGGGGCTCATGTTTGGCTGACCCAGGGTAGTGGAGATCTTGAGCGGTCTTTTTGGAGCTCGAACCGCCACCTTATCCATGTGCAGACAATAGCTAAGCTCACTAGGCATAGAGCCTCATGCAAGATATGCGGTTGCGGCTCCGTCAATATGCGCGTCAAGGGTAACGATGTTTCTACTCGGGCAGGTGAAGCCCTCGATTTGCATTCGCATGGAATCCCCTCTCCACCAATGGGTGGAGGAAGGGAGCTCTCCGACGGGTTGACATGTACGTCCCTGCTGTTAATTGCATATAGTATCCGAAAGTGTGAGTACGGATTTAGGCATGTTGTGTGAAGCCCGTCCGGACGTATGAGCCGAATTGGTGATGTTCTGTGTGAAGCCCGTCCGGACGTATGAGCCGAATTGGTGATGTGCTGTGTAAAGCCCATCCGGACGTATGAGCCGGATTGGTGATGTTCTGGGGTTCCCGGAGAAGACTCCGAGGAAGTTGTACATTACTTATTTAGCGGGAAGCAGCGGGCTTAAGCCCAAGTTTGTGCCGGCCCTAAAAGGCCTATTTTGTTTATATTACCGGCCTGCGTGCCGTGGTATGGAATGTACGTTCCTGTAATTTGAGATTCCCGCGATGCTTTTGCTAGACCTAGAAGGCTTATGTCACGTTGGTGGCAGCCCAAAGGGGGCTACGGAAAAATAGAACGGTTAGGCGAGGTTATGTGCTATTAAGAGGGCAGTTGAAGGGCGTTGTGCGTAGACCCGAGGTGGCATCTTTAGTTAAGAGGGAGTGAATTTTGAGATCCTCCCTAGAGGTTTTGGTCGGCCAAGAGGGCCTTCCAAAGGTGCCAAGTTAGCTCAGCCTTTGGATTGGGAGGGGAAGAGTTGGTTAGAATTCCGGGTATGTGGTGGGACCTCCATGCTGAGATCTTGGGTCTGTCCCTTATGTTCCTAGTCTAGTGCCTAGATTGTTCGCTTGAGCGTAGTAGGTGCGCGGTCACCACTCTTTTGGGATCCCGAACTCCATGGAGACCGGTTTTTGGTTTCAACAATGCCCAACTCTCATCCCTTTTCCAAATGAGCTGAAATTTGGGCAGGGAGTCTACCTTAGCTATATTTAGGGCCTGTCCAAAAATTGGAATTTTTGGAGAATATTTTTCTATAGTTTTTAGAAAAATTTGATAAACAATGTATAAATTAATTAGGTGTCATAAACACCTCAAAATCCCACCAAATTTGGGTGGGTAGTCTTAACGGGCATGCTACGGCTCTGGTAAAAATTTTATCTCATTTAGAGATGTTTTGATTAGGTGTTTATCCAACCCTAGGTTGACCCTCATAGGGTTAATTAGGTCAAAAAACCCCCTTGGGGTTTTGAGTGGTCAAGTCTCCTCAACAGAGGCTGAAACTTTGGTCACTGACTTTTAATGGTATGACACACCCTCCAATGGAATTTGGAGTTGTTTGGGGCAGGGTATCTCTAGAACTCTAGGGTAGGCCCTTTTATGGGATTTTTGTAGGGTTTGATGGTCATTGGGTCAAATGACTTTGGAATGACCTTAAATTTGGTGGAGAAGATTATAGAGTGTATATGGTCCTCTTAATGAAGTTTCATTGAATTTGAAAGCCCTTAACCCCCTCAAATCCCTAACCCTAGAATAGGACACAAAGCCCAATAATTGGGTTTAGGCAATCAAAACTCCTAACATTAACTTGAAATTTTGGCAGGGTATTTATCAAATAAATATCTGTCCTAAAACAATTTTGGTGGAATTTTTAGATTAGTAAAATATGTACTTCTTTTATAACCATAGCCTTGCCCATAAATTTTATTGTGCTTATTATGATATTTATGTCCATTGGAAAAGGCATGAAATTTAGTATTTGATAGCCTTACATCATGGTAGCCCCTATGTTTATTTATTGAAAATTTTAGATGATTATTTTAGGTACTTAATTCATGAAATTATGAATTATAAATTTTGATCATAAATAGATGTGGAGCTTAATATTATTATGAAAATTATGAAATTTGGTCAATGGGTGTTTAATATCAATATGTATGTCCTGGAATTTTCTCATAATTTTTAGGTAAATATTTACAGTACTTGCTTCAATAACTCAAGAGCTTGAAATTAACAATGTAAAATTAAATTAGGAGTTACTGTTCACTGGAAATTTGTGAGAATCCTTCTAGAGTGTTTTTAGGCCATGATGATCTTACTGGATTTTTGCTATAATTTTTGGAACAATATTTCTGACCTTTGATTCTTAAAATAGGTATTATTAACCTTATATTCTAAATTGTGATTTTGGGTCCTAAACCATTTTAAAAATTCACATATCTTTGATTTACAGTTGAATTGCTCTTTAGAATTTATCATGATTTTATGAAGTTTTATACTTACCTGAAAAGTGCACTTCATGATCAATTGGTAGCTCTTTGAACCCTTAAGAAAATTAATTAAAATATCAGAATATTTGGGAAAATTATAATTCTCTGGATTTAGTCTATTTGTGTCATGATAAGCCTCCAGTAAATAACATAGGGCACTTGGATGATTATTTGGATTATCTCTTATTCGGTTCGATATATAGCCTAGGTTGGTCTGTATGTAGCAGATTGTTAAATAGCAATAGGACATGATCCGGGATAGTTGTTGGAGTTAGTCATTTTGGCTTGGTGGACTGGTGTGGATGATTTCACTATAGAGGAATAGAAAGAGTAGTGAGAAGTGGTTTGGCTAGATTCTAGGGGTATTCGGGTTCGACGAAAGATCGTCTTCCCCGAGGAGAGGAAGAGTAAAAATCACACTAGGTTTGTCTATTGTAACACGAGAAGGTAATGGGTAAGGGATTCAACCAATAACAAAAAGTGCCTTGCGAAAGGTAACAATGGGCTTCAGCTACCATCATAGTTACTCATGCCCTTTGAGAGCCCTTCACATGGAATACCGGAGGCAGTCCTGGGCTAACGTAAACTTTATTAACAAACTGACAAGAGTAACTTAGTAATTAGGGTTGTACGTTTCACAAACAATGTTAGCATAGGACGATTGTTGGGAGCTACAGCTCGATTGGTTAAGAGACGGACGGAATGGTCCGGGGAGCCTCGGCTCGATTGGTTAAGAGACGGACGTCTTTGTCCGGGGAGCTTTGGCTGGGTTTTTGTTTGATTACGATTAAATTTGCATGTGCATAAAAGGAAAGAAAAATTAATGTGGTGGGTCTTCGGTATTGGAGAGTCGATGCACCGACGCCAATACGCTGACTCGGCAAGTGTGGTTCGAACTTCGCTAACAGAAGTCTGGTGCGCCAGCCGGCAAGAGTACGCAGGAGTCTGCTTCGTGCACCAAGCATTGAGGCATACAATAGGTCTGACCGGTAGTGCCTTACTGGTTTAGAGGTGGGCGAGGCCCAACCCACCACTTCCATCTTCCACTACGGAGGTATCCTGGGAGGTAATGGCTCCAAAAGGAGGAACTAAAGGTCTGTGTGCACAGAGTCAGGTGTTTAAGTTGCACTTGCATGTTCCATCATACCCACTTGCATGTCATAGCATAATCGATTCATTTAACCCTTGACACCTAAAGTATAAGTGGAATGGGACGCTTATACATTAGGACTTGCAAAACGACCCCTTGGTCTATAAGCTTGTGTGGGCAAGTTTATAAATTAAGGTTAATTTCTATATTTATATGCTGATATTGGATAACCGACACCCCCAACGTATAAGTGGTATGGGACACTTTATACGATGGGAGCCTTGCAGAAGATCCCTTGGATTATGCGTTTCCACTCATAAGTCAAGGTTATATTTCATACTTTACCTTACTGCCATTTATATTATAAACTACTAGTATAGGTCCGCTTCCACCTGCTATGATTTATTCTCCACCTTCATGTCCATCCCTCTCATCCTCTCCGCTCGATGCCTAAGGGCCATGGGGGAAGGTGTGGGGGATGATAGGACTTAGTCTTATAGACTAACGGTTTTCGAACCACATTATTTAGGGGATCGTGGAGCCAAGCATGGAGCAGCAACCCCGAAGGTTGGCCCGTTTGGAGATGGGGCAGTCTAGCTCAGGAGTTCATACAGCCGGGACCGTGAGTCTCCATCTTGAGTAGATGTTCTATTTTTGCTTCCGCATGAGTGATCTGTAGTGAGGATTATGATGTATCGGGCCTAAGCCCTTACTTTTAGTACCTTTTATATTATTTCTGTGGACTCTCCCTTCGTGGAGATTTTATTTCTATATATGTGATTTTCCAGTGGACTTACTTTTACTTACTTCTTGGTGCTACCTTTCTATTATCGAATTGGCCGACAGAATCAACGCTTTGTGGTGATGACCCCTTCAGGGCGTGAAGGTGTCACCGCAAAGTGGCGGTTCTGGGTCTAAGACCCCGGTGTTTTAAAAGAAAAAAGGGGTCTTACAGTACATCAAATCAAATAACTCTCTCTCTCTCTCTCAAATCAAAAGGCAGCGAAATCTAATCATCTAAACTCATCCCACCTGAGGACGTACTGTAGTAGTAGTAGTAGCCGGTGGTAACGGTATCTGCTCCTCAAGCCCTGCCATCTCGTCGTGCTGGTTCTCCATCTCCTCGAGCTCCTAAAATAATATGATCACCGACCATTAGTCAAAAATACTAAGTCATTTCCTCCGCACCTCGCCAAGCAAATCCTCGGCACCGAGCGGGAGGACGAAGTGGAGGACAACAAGGTGTAGCAAAAAGGGAAGCAGGTGACAAAAGCTAACTAGCAAGTGTATAATATAATTCTACATCTATCAGTTCTAAGCACAAGGTATAAAGAAGTAAAGTGCAGTGCAATAAGTAAAAGAATTGAAAGTAAAGCAGAAGGTTAGGCTACACTACCACTATACTATCATCATAGAGCGTACCTTAACTTATAAAAATGCCCATACAAATTTATAAGTTAAGGTTTCAAGGAATTGTAACTTATCATATAAAAGATCCCATACTAATTTATATGAAAACGATCTATGAAGCGTATGACCTAATGAGTATGAATGATTATGCTATGGTTATGCAACATGCAAGTGCAACATACGCACGCGACTCTTAGATCCCAGACCTTTAGTTCCCACATTTCAAGAGCTAGCATCTATTGGGTTTCTCTATGAGGATGGCACAACACTTGTGCACACAGCAGAAGGAGATCAACTGCACCTTTCACTCCCACGGACTGCTACGTCCGCGCAAGGAATAGCAACATCGGCGACTGTCGTCGGAGAGGAGGAGGTCGGCGGAGCGAACGAGGAGGCAGAACACTTCCGTAGGGTTCGATTCGGACACACGAGAAAAAGCCCGATTACATTCCCAAAACCCTAGGTCTCAATTTATATAAAAGGCATAAACAGACCTGAGAGTATCGCTATCTGCAGACCACCCAAAATAGGGTTTCAGAATCATTCACCGAGAATCAGCACAGGTTCGGCGAGAATCAGCCGGCGGGAATCAGAAGACAGATTCGGCGAGAATAAACAGACAGATTCGGCGAGAATCAGCAGAAAAATTCGGCGAGAATCCAACAGACAGATTCAGCGAGAATCAACAGACAGATTCGGCGAGAATCTAACAGATTGATTCTCGACGACTTTGCCTTAGTCGGCGAGTCATACTCGACGACTCCCGACGACTCTCGACGACTCTCGACGACTTTGCCTTAGTTGGCGAGTCATACTCGACGACTCACGACGAAAATCCTTTGGCAACATTTGCCCGACCCCATTCTGTGTGGTGATTGGTAAACTTTACCAACAAAGTCAATCTTCCAACTTCTCCACATTCTCTAATGTGCGACCCTGCAAGCTCATATCGCGTTGGAAGTGAGATTACATGTTTGACCACTTCTAGATCACCATGGTAACTCCAACAGTCTCCCACTTGATCTTGAAAGTATCAAACCAAAAACCTCACAAACAATGAGCGGCATCTAGCAATGCATCATTGCTACCAAAGTAATAAGAGTTCATAACTAATAAGCCTTATGAACAATGTCTCAGCGTTGTCTTTGTCCCTTTTTCCCTTACATCCGGAAAGAACTAGAGGCATGGACAGTGTCACCCTCAAAAAAGCTCAATCCAAGTTTCTTAATCTAGAATGGACTTCCAAAGAATGGTGAGTCCAATATCACATATTGAATCAACCAAGCATGACCATGAATTTCTCAGTCTAGTTCCATCAAGGGGCCCATGGATGCAACTCCTGTAATATAGGAGGACAAATCCCATATCTACTAAAATGCAAACACCCAAATGATTCATAACGTGCCCAACAACCACCCTTATCATTAACCTGTCTCAAGGAAGACATTAGATGGCATAAAATCAAGCTCTTCCTCACTTGATGAATGTTGTGACTTCAGGTTAAAGGACCACAACACCATTGTCAATTGAGACCTACTCGTGACACATTTAGATAAAAATCCACGAAGTAGTCACAGGTTGGGTCTGTCCAGTACAACTTGTTCATTAACAAGTACCCACGTGATGACTTGATATCACAATATCATGACCTGTGAGAACTGGTCATCAATCAACGCACGTGCTAGTCTTAATGTATCATCATCACCCTTAGTTTCTATAATGATACAACGACCAGGGACCTTTTAAGAATGAAGCTTCAAATAAATCATAGGCTCTCACATTCAAGTCACGTACTTGATGTCCTATGGAAGCGAACATTCTAAGGGTATTTATTATGTTAACATTTAACTATCGCATAGAGAAACAAAAATAAAAGAACTTGCCATTAATTGTAAAAGAAAAATCTAGGTACACAATTCATCATATGAATAAATAACAAATAGACAACAAAATATATGTTTACATGCAACCCACAAGACTCTCATTAGGGTTGATCATTTAGGTATCATATACCCATTGATCTAGTATGATCATCATGCTTTATCTACGCGAGAGGCTTTGTCAGTGGATCCGCAATATTCTCCCTAGTCGGCACTCTGCAAATGTTCACATCTCCTCGTTCGACAATCTCACGAATAAGATAGAAACGCCGAAGTATGTGCTTGGAGCGCTGATGAGATCTAGGTTCCTTAGATTGTGCAATTGCACCATTGTTATCACAGTAGAAAACTACGGGACCAACAATGCTAGGAACTACATCAAGCTCGCCGATGAATTTCCTAATCCATACAGCCTCCTTCGCTGCGTTAGCTGCAGCGATATACTCGGCCTCTGTTGTAGATTCAGTAACTGTCTCTTCCTTTGTACAACAACCCTTAATTATTTATCCTAGGGTGGTATGGACGAATTAAATGAGAATGTTGATTTTCATAATTTTCCTAGGTCACTAAGGCTTCTAATTAAATCATTTAATTTAATTCCCTAGGTCACTTTACACATGAAGTTGTACAATTTATAATCCACTGACCTATGGAATTTTTCCTGTATTGTATATTGATAAATTATTGCTGCCTATAAAGTTTCATAATTTCCCTTTGATTATTTATATTTATTCCTTAATTAATATTATATCCACATAATTATCATTTTCTAAATGAAGTATATGGAATACATAAGCCAAAATTCCAAGAAAATTATAAAGCATATATATCATTAATTTAAGAATAATGATAGAGTTTCATTAACCTCTATAGTGTAATGGCCTATCAAATTCTATTCTTATGTATTTACCAAATGTCATTATGCTAATTTAAAAATTATTATTACATCTAAATTTTTTAAGATAAATACATAAGGCTAACCATTCAAATATACAATGCTAGAAATAATTCAAAAATTTTCTTATATGTATTTTCATTAATTCATGAATAATTGCAATAAGGGTAAAATGGTAATTTCAATGCATTTTACTCCAAAGGTTCTCAAACAGAAGGATAAAATTTTCATAAGTCAATTATAACCTCCATTTTATCTTTACAGAATTTGTGGATTTTTACAAGATAAAAACCTATTTTTCCAATTTATTTTCCAAAAAGGCTATATTTTTAAAAATTCTGAATAATGGTATTTTTGATCTCAAAAATCCCATAATAAATTTGAGGGGTGAAATTTTCCCTAATGAATCTCTGGAATCAATTCCATGATTTTTTACATGCCTCAAATAGGCTGAATGTACATCATTTCATTTATTTCTGTTTGCACCCCAAGGCCATATTTAGCGGACACATGCAAGTGGATTAACCCAACATACAGTGATCCAAATGTGCTGAAATTTTTATCAGGCAACAATGATGTCCCTAATGACCTGGCACCAAAATTTGGGGCCATTTGGATGCTTATAACTCCAAATATTTCATTTATTTAATTTTTGATATTATGACAAATACTATAGAAAAATGTTGTCCCAAAAATTCCCAAATTTTGGCAGGGGCTAGATATACCCTAGACATGTACATGCCCAAACTTTTGGGACATGTAGACTTCTGGTTTGGCATGGGCTTAGATTTTAGTTTCTGCCCTAGCCAAGGACCAGTCCTAGAAAAATAGCCCTACAGGTAAGACCACTAGACCAAAATTGAAGTTTAAGATGGAACATTAAAGCTAACAGATAAGGCTACATCTTTAATTTGGGGTCAAGTTATGGTGATGCTTCTAAGTACCCAAAATATCACATGCAAAGTGACTGTTTAAGAGTGACAGATTTGCACTATTCATATCATTAACATTTTATCATATAATATTTAAAGAAGCACGAATCTTAAAGCAACCTGGACGACATCTGGCCATCGTACCCAGGAAATCAACGGCCCAGATCCATTCTTCCTTGGCAATCTTTGATAGTAATTTCCGGCCAACTGAGCCACCACCACCGCCGGCAGATGTCGCCACCAGCTTCACTGAGCTGGGGGCTTGCGTTTCCCGGCGGTGAGGCTTCCAGAGCTGGCTCCTCCGGCGAAACAGAGCAAGAAGTAAAAACTCGGAAAATCACAATTTCCTTTCATGGCATCGGGCTCAATTGAGCCCGATATCTCCCTTATTTGATCTAGACTGCTAGTACAGGTAGAGGGGCGGCGAAACGAACCTGCTCCAAGCCTTGGCGGCGGTTGCGGCGGCGGTTTGCCAAGGCCGAGCTGCTCCGGCGATCTCCTGGCCAAAAGCTAGTTTCTCTACCAATTTCCTTGCTCCAGCTATCGAATTCTAGTCGATTCCTCCTTCTGAAGTTAGTGGTGGGGCTGGTTTGGACTGAGGTGGATTATACATGGAGATAACTCCAAGGTGAGCTTGGGCTCAACCTTGTATGCTCCGCACATGGTTCCATGTGTCTAGCCTAGCTCCAAATCCTTATGAAATCTTATGGGCAGTCGGCCAGCAAGCCCTTTGGTAGAAAAAGCCAAGGCCAAGTGGCCTCCTTCCCATAAACCAACTTTCTCTCTCCTTCTTTTGGTGAATTCTCCAAAATGCCCCCTTGCACGCACTTTCTGTCCACAACCAGAGGGGTGGGGCTGGTCTTTGACTCCTTGGGCTGCTAATGGTCCATATTTGGTGGACTTGGCCCAAGGGAAATGGCTTAGCCATTATTTTTCCTCTTTAGGTCCATTTGTTGACTTTGTTGACTTTTTGGGTTGACTTGGTCAACATGGTGAGTGGGCTGACCCCACTTGTTGGTCATAAGCCTAATAGCACCACCCAACTTGGGTTGGGTCAAGGAGGTGCCCTACTTAGGCAAATTGGGCCTATGAGTGTGGGTTTGACAACTTTTGGCTCAAGGTCGACTTGGGTCAACTAGGGTCAATGTGTTGACCTAGTGACATGCTCTTGGGTCTACTTAGATTGTTTTTAGGGTTAGGGCAATATGGTGGGGTCATGGTGTGTCTAGGGTCCCTATTTAGGCTAGTTTGACCTAGTTTTACTTGGTCCTATAGTGGGCCCGACATGACTATAACCCACTACCTAGGGTCAAACCTAGCTAATTTCCCTAACACCCACCCTATTTCTAACCCAATCTAAGTTAAGGGGCCTAGAAGTAACATAGGATGTTAGAAATCCTATAAACAAAAAAATAATTTCGTCCACGAAATTTAAGATCGGGTCTATGGGGTTCTACTTGCAAGAATTATAAGAGACTTTAAAGCAAAAAATTAAAATATACCTGATGTAAATAACTCCAGGTGTTGCTCCAACATCAGATCCCTTGGTTCCCTGGTGTGTTCCTCCCATCCATGGTTGGACCACAACACCTTCACGAGAGGGACCATCTTCTTCCGCAACACTCGAACGGCCGTATCGTCAATCCAGATCGGCTCTAGTCTAACTGATCTGTCTGGCGCTACTGGTCCGGCTGTGGTAGTAATGTACTGTTCCGGCCAAATGAGTGCTCTTCACAAGGAAGAGACATGGAAGACGTTGTGTACGGTACTCAACTCCGGTGGCAGCTACAGTCGGTAAGCCAAGGGTCCGATCCACTCCAGGATCAAGTATGGCCCCATGTATCGTGGAATGAGCTTCTTGTTCCTCCGCACCCGAGAGACACCGTGTGCTGGACAAATCTTCAGGAAAACCCTGTCTCAAACCTTGAACTCCACCTTCCGGTGCCGAGCATCATAATACTTTGCCTGCCTGCTCTTGGCCTCTAGTAGCCGATCCCTGATCAAACGAATCTGAGCCTCCGTATCTTCCACAAAATCTGAACCAAGATCTCGAGTGTCCACGTCCTGAACCCAAGATAGCGGTGTCCGGCACTTCCTCCCATAAAGTGCCTCATATGGAGCCATCCCGATGCTAGCCTGGTGGTTATTATTGAACGAGAACTCAATCAATGGTAGCAGCCTCTCCCAAGGCTTCCCCGTATCCAATATGCATAGTTTGAGCAAGTCCTCCATAGTCCTATTTGTCCGCTCTGTCTGTATGTTGGTCAGCGGATGGAAAGCAGTGCTAAAAGTGAGTATGGAACCCAAGTAATCATTCACTTCCCTCTACTCCCTGGAAGTGAAGCGATCGTCTCGGTCCGAGACAATAGACCTGGGGATGTCATGATATCTGATGAACTGCTCCACAAACACTCTCACCAAAACTGTAACTAGAGCATCCTTCCTGACCGGAATGAACCGTGCTACCATGGTCAGTCTGTCTACAATGACCCAGATGGAATCGTGCCCAGAGTGGGAGCGAGGCATTCCATGTACAAAATCCATAGTAATGTCCTCAAACTTCCACTCCGGGACTGGCAGTGGCTGTAATAATTATCCCGGGCTCTTGCACTCCTCCTTCAAGCGCTGGCAGGTCTCGCAGTGTGTCATAAAATAGGTGATCTCCCTCTTCATCCCAGGCCAGTACATGGTCCTCCGTAAGTCTGCCCACATCTTGGTGATGCCGCGATACACTGAGTATCTGGAGAAATGTTCCTCTCTGAGAATGTCATCCTGGATATCATCTCCTGCTGGTATGTATACTTGACCATGGAATCGAAGGAGACCATCCTGCAGCGTGTAATCCACATACTTGCCCCCTTCCAGGGCGCTGAAAATAGGCTCTAGTGCAGCATTCAGTCTCTGATGTGTAACAATGTGCTCTCTAATATCATCATCGCTGATCAAATAGCTCAGGTACTCTCGGTACACCACTAGCTCGGCCTCCGAAAACATGGTGATATGCATATCTTTCATCATGGGTTGCAACTCTATAGACATCACCCGAGGCACCGGTCCAGAAGTGCCGTCTCTCCTACTAAAAGCATTCGCTACAGTATTTGCCTTCCCCCGGTGATAGTGCATCTCATAATCATAATCGCAGAGGAACTCTAGCCATCTCCTCTAGCACAGGTTCAGATCCTTCTGCGTGTCAATGTACTTGAGATTCTTGTGATCCGAGTAGATATCACAATGAATCCTGTATAAGTAATGTCTCCACGTCTTGAGGGCGAATACTACAGCCCCGAGCTCGAGATCATGTACTGGATAGTTATGCTCACGCTTCTTCAACTGTCGCGAAGCATAAGCAATAATGTGTCCATGCTGCATCAGGACATCATCTATCCCCTGATAAAAGGCATCTATATAAATCTGGAATCCTTCACTCCCATATGGGAGTGCAAGGATAGGGGATGAGGTGAGTCAGTTTTTCAGTTCCTGAAAATCTTCCTCGCACTGCTCTATCCAATCGAAAACCGTATCCTTCTTCATCAAGGACGTGAGGGGGAGGGCTTTCTTCGAGAATCCCTCCACGAACTTACGATAATAGCCTGCTAAACCCAAGAAGCTGCGGATGTCTAACGTTGTCTGTTGCCGTGGCCAATCCCGCACTGCCTCTATCTTGGCTGGATCCACTGCAAATCAAGCCCCGCTAATAGTATGTCCCAGAAAAGTGACCTCCTGCATCCCGAACTGGCATTTTGAAAACATTGCATACATCTGAAACTCCCTAAGCCTCTGTAAAACCTGTGCTAGGTGATCTGAATTCTCCTCCTTTGTCCGGGAGTAGATCAGGATATCATCGATGAATACTACGACAAAGCGATCTAAATAAGGCTCGAATACACGGTTCATGAGCGTCATGAATGCCGAGGGGGCATTCGTGAGCCCAAAAGACATCATCGTGAACTCGTATAGCCTATAGATTGAACTGAATGCCGTCTTCGGTAAATCTTCTTCCCGGATGCGGAGCTGATAGTATTCGGACCACAATTCTAGCTTGGAGAACCAGAAAGCTCCCTGAAGCTGATCAAATAACTCGTCTATCCGAGGAAGTTGATAGGTATTCCGAACCGTCAACCGGTTCAGCTCTCTGTAATCTATACATAACCGTAGAGATCCGTCTTTCTTCTTCATAAATAGAATGGGTGCTCCCCACGGCGATGAGCTCGGTCGCACAAATCCCGACTCCACTAGCTCCTGAAGCTGAGTCCTGAACTCTGCCAACTCCTTAGGAGCCATCCTGTAAGGTACTCGAGACACTAGTCTCGCCCCCAGCACCAACTGAATCCTGAAGTCCAAATCACGGGCTGGTGGTAGTCCGGGCAATTTATCCGGGAATACATCGAAGAAATCCCGAGCCACGGGGATGTCAGCTATGGAACTATCTACTGCTGCCATCAAGAAACAAATGAGGTACACCTCCTCCCCCTGCTCATAGGCCTTGACAGCCTGTACAGAAGATAAAGAAAGGTGGGGGATAGGACAAATACCTTCAATTGTGACGTAGGAATCTCCATGTCTGAGTGTTATCCTCTTCGAGGATCAGTCGATCTGGGCATGGTTCCAATGGATCCAGGTCATGCCCATAATTAAATCAAAGTCCAGCAATCTCAGGACCGTTGCCGGAGCATTGAATGCCTTGCCTTCGATATCGGCCTCCATGTTGCAGCTATCCATGGTCCGTAGCTCTGAGCCATATGGAAGACGAACCCTCATTTCCAGGCCAGGGAACCTTTCCACACCCTCTAGTCCTTCAATAAACGTGTCCGACACGAATGAGGGGGAGGCACCTGTATCGAAGAGAGTATGGGCGGGCTTGCCGCTGATCATAACTATCCTTAGGTTTTGTTTGAGTTCAAGATAAAGATTATTTCTAAGGTTCTCAAGGTACTTATTAAAATTTAAAATTCTAAATTTTCAATAATTAAAGTACCTGTAATCACTTCTTCGGGGTTCCTCTGCTCCGTGAGGTCCAGCGCATACATTTGTTCCTGGCAACGTCCTCGACCATGATGTCCACGACCTCGGCCTCGACCTCGTCCTCGGCCTCGACCATGGTGTGATGGAGGGGCCACTGAAGGTGGATGAGGAGGGAGTTGGTAGATCTGCTGTGGGCACTGCGACCTGATGTGCCCAGGCTAGCCGCATCCAAAGCACGTGATCTGCCTCTGACCCTGATTATCTTGTCTTATTGGTACTTGCATCTGTAAGGGTGGGGGAGCTAGTAGTGGGGGAGGCCCTTGCTCCTGCCTGATGTTGGGACGATGATGTCCCCCACCCTTTCTATAGCTGATAACCTTTCCCCTCTGGGATGCCCTGCTACAATCTCCGGAGGATGACCCCTCTAGCGGCCTTTTTCCTCTGCCCTGCACCATTAGCTGGTCAGCCTCCAACTTCTTCACCATCTCAATAATCTGTGTAGTGGTGCCATGAGATATGAATAATTAGGGCTGCCTTAAGGAGTCTCAGAGCCTATGGTAGAATCTCTTTGCATACTTCTGGTCGTCCCAGTCATGGAATCCAGCAAACCTGGCCAGATGGGAGAACTCTCTTTGATATTCGATCACGGATCTGCTCCCCTGATGGAGGTTCAAAAACCTTACTTCCAAAGCATCTCTATCTATGGTGGATACATAGTGCTCTAGGAATGTATCACTAAACTCCTCCCAAGAAATGTCTGTCAGCTCTCTATCAGCATATATAGAGTCCCGGGCAGAATTCCACCATCTCTTCGCATGTTCATCCAGTGCGGAAGTGGAAAGAGGGACTGCCTTGCTGACTGGGTAGCTAATGCCAGCAACAGCTCCTGAATAGTCTCCATCCATTCCTTTGTCTTCACCGCATCCTCTGTCCCTCGGTATACTAGCGGAGATAGAATCTTAAAGGCACTCAGCCAATTTGATTGCGGATTTAGCTGCGGGGTCGGGGCCTGCTGAGATCTGAAGGCTTCCAGGATAGCCGTCAGAGTTTGCCCCATCTCTTTCCGTATGAAAGGAGTGGCAGCCGGAGGGGGAGGAACCACATTCTGCCGAGGCAGCATAAAAGTAAGATAAACGTCAAAAATTGGCCTAACTCATTGCTTAATGGACTGTTTTTTGTGACTTTTGCACATGGGCACACCATTGCTTCCGTTGTATAGTTTGTCCGCAAACTACTTCTCAAGCGGGGTGTTCCAGTGTTGTGGACATCTTTCTTATATGATCGTTTGTTCAAGTGATACCAGTTTGTAAGATCCAACTCCCCCTTCTGAGGAGTTAACCCAGATCTTATGCTCAGAACCGCAGCCTTACGGAGACACTAACACACGAGTTAGTCGACACCGCAAGTCGCCGATTCTACCGGCTAGCACGATCATAAACCGGTTTGGCCAATATGAGAAACAGAAGTAAACAAGGAGTAAAAGAACATATTCCACAGCCACAGTACTAATCATATATATAGCAAATGAAAAGTACACAATGAATAGTCCAAAATAAGTACAAAATGAAAGAGTCATAAGGGCTTATGCCCAGTACATCAAATCAAATAACTCTCTCTCTCTCTCAAATCAAAAGGCAGCGGAATCTAATCATCTAAACTCATCCCACCTTAGGACATGCTGTAGTAGTAGTAGTAGCCGGTGGTAACGGTATCTGCTCCTCAAGCCCTGCCATCTCGTCGTGCTGGTGCTCCATCTCCTCGAGCTCCTAAAATGATATGGTCACCGACCATTAGTCAAAAAGACTAAGTCATTTCCTCTACACCTCGCCCCGCAACTCCTAGGCACCGAGTGGGAGGACGAAGTAGAGGAAAATAAGGGGTAGCAAAAAGGGAAGCAGGTTGAAGGTGAGGGTAAGATCTACCTTTAATCTTGAGGGGGGTGAATAAAGTATATTAAAATAATTTCCAATTTAAAAATTATTTGCAGTGGAAGACTTGATTTAAGTATATGTGTAATGTGCTTACAGAAAAAAAAACTAAGATAGCAAGAAAGTTAAAATAACAGCATACAACAAAGCAAAAACACAACAATCCAGAATACACAAGGATCTATAGTGGTTCCCCAATCAACCTGGGTACATCCACTCTTCTACAACCCTAGGTAGGAATCCACTACAGGAATAGTTGATCAGGTGTCCTGGGCACCAATGAGCTTTTGATAAGGTGCTCAAAAACAAAACCAGATTTTTTGATCAGGTGTCTTGCCATCACTTAGTTTTGACAAGGTCTCAGAAACCAGCCACAAAACTTTTCAAGGGAATTTTGAGAAACCCTTTTACAGCAAAATAAAGAAAGAAAGAAAAGAGTTTGTTGTTCTTATCTGTCAACAGTCTAAGAGTAGACTAGTGGATGATGTTGTCAAAGCTCCCCCAGAGATCTGCAATTGATCAGGAAGAAGAGCTTTGCATAAGGTGATAGGTCTTTAGAAACTTAAGATCTCCAACAAGAGATGATTTCAGCAGTTGCTGAAATGTGATGTGTCTAGAGTCTTTGATGAAGAAGCCTTTGAACACTTGAATCAAGAATATCTTAAAAGAATAAAATAGAAGTTTGATGATCTTCTTCACAGTATTATTCCTTGTGTTCTGTATGAATTCTAACTCAGTAATCCTGTAGACTTGTGTCTCTTGAGTCTATTCCCAGAATTCTTGATTGATATTTCTTGTTATATCTTTCTCAATTATTCTCTCGAGATATATTGAAAATCTGTCTTTGAGATAGCCGCTAACCAGTCATAAATGACTGCCTTAAATGAAATTTGTCTCTGGAGGAAAGTCCTAAGAGACATTCCTTTTTGTCTTCCTTGAAACTTGCTCTAGATTAGTTGAAACAGCTATAGAATCCTTTGAAATAAATGCTGATAATAAATCAGATTGAATTCCATAACTGTCTGAATTTGAATTCCTGAAATCGTCGATCTCTTCATAAAAGCGTCGATCTGAGCTCAACTATCGACGACCTGAGCTCAGAGATTGAAGCTAGACTGAAAACAGAAATCGTCGATCTTAGCTCAACTATCGTCGACCTGAGCTCAGAGATTTGGATTATAGCTAGAGACAGGAACGTCGATCTGAGCTTGAAGATCGTCGAACCGAGTTCGACGACTCGTTGAACTGAGCTCAGAGATAGTCGAACTTTGTTCGACATTTCGTCGACCTGAGCTCGAAGAAAATTGTCCTAGTCTTCAGCACTTGAATTCTGATCTTAGAAGGTCTTGCGGGCAGCTTCCAAACCTAAGTTCTAACCCTTAGAGTCATTCTAATTGACCTTTAAGACTATACAATAAGGTCAATAAAATCTCCTAAGAACATAGTGATCCTTGCCCAAATTAGTAATAGGGTTTTCCAACAATCTCCCCCTATTTGGGTTCGGATAACCATTTACAAGACAAATAGGAAATAACAAGCATACAGGAAGAATTAAAAAAAAACAGAAACAACAATACAGAGAAAAGAATTGCAGCATTGTAGAAGCAGAGATAAAATCACAGTAGACAGTAAGAATTAGATATATATTGTCAGCTTACACTTTTACTTCTTTTCATTGCCCTTCTTTAATAAGATTTCTCTGTTATGGTTGAGAGCTTCCTTCTTGGATCTTATGTCATCAGCAGCACCTAAGGAGGTTTGAGATTTTGGCCTGGGAACCACAGCCTCTGGGTGCAGGTTCATATAGCTTTCTGGATCAAAGTATTTTCTGGATGAGTATCTTTCTAGTTCCTTCTTTCTTTGCTTAGATAAGGTTGTGATGTATGAAGTGTCTTTTCCATGTTCCCTTGCCTTCTTTATCTGATCCAAAGCAGCTAGATCTTTCATTCTGGCAGTCCAAGCTAGTGGATTATTTTCTGGATCTTCAAAAGGGACAGGAGGTTCATATCTATTCATTGTATCATTAGAAGGAGCAGTTTTTGAAGCAACAATATCTTTCAGCTTATAGGGGAAAGGACCAGAAGTTGAGTCAATGGATCCTTGTCCTTCCCTTTGCTATGGATGTTGTCTAGATTGACCACTGGAATGACCTCTGTACTTACCTCTCCTTGAATGATAACTTCTATGTTGATATACTCTTGATTGAAATCTGTCTTGAGATTGAGAGAAGCTTTGATTTGCAGCAGATGAGATCTTAGAAGAAGAACCTCCACCAGTTCCTGTATCTGGAGGAGGAGGAGGAGGATTAAAGAGAGAAGATCTATTATCATACTTATCATACTTCCTCTTTTTCTTCAAGGCCTTGAGCTGGTTCTTTGAATACTACATCGAGGGTTCAGAGATGGGGCAATCATGAAGAATATAGTATGGAATATCATTGTCATCTCTCACTTTCTCTGGAGGTACCCTCTTCAATGCCTTGCTTCTAGCTTTCCTCTTCCTTGCAATGGTTGCAGAGGATTCATCAGAAGCAGTTTGGAATTTGTCACTGTCTGAACTCTGAGGATTGCCATGTAGTTCATCAATCCTTTTAATGTATTCCTTTTGTTGTTTTGATTGATCAGTAGAAATAACAGCAGCTGTAGTAGTAGTGACAGAAGCAGCACTAATAGATACAACAACAGCAGGTTCCTGAACAACATCATCAGTAGCAGCAGGTTCTGAAATGTGAGAAGCGAACTAAAACAAACCGGAAATGGTATAACTGAAATTTTATTATCAGAAAAAGGTATCTATTACAAAGGTATGGCCTCCCTTATATAGAATGGAGGAGAGAAGAGAGAATACAAATAAGAGATGTGGGACTAAAACTATACAAAAGAATCTGGGCGGCTAGAACAACAGACCAGAACAAGCCGCGCGGTTAGACAGAAGGGCTAACCGCTCGGCCACTGCCAGAGAGAGAGACAAGCCGCCAGGTGAGGCCGTTAGACCGCCCGGTCTCCTAGTCGCCAGTAACAGACCGCTAGACCGCTTGGACCTCAGACCTCAACGCAGCAACCAACCCGCTGGAGGCAAACCGCCAGACCGCCCGGTCTCAACTTCAACACTCCCCCTCAAGCTGGAGCATATATGTCGATCATGCCCAGCTTGTCACATATATGAAGAAATGAGGCGGATACTGGCTTGGTGAAGATGTCAGCCAGCTCGTTTTCAGACGTGACGAAGGGAGTGCAAATTTGTTCCTTCAGAATCTCTTCACGAATGAAATGACAGTCGACCTCAATGTGTTTGGTTCTCTCATGGAAGACTGGATTTTTGGAGATATATATAGCAGCCTTGTTGTCACAGAACATAGGTAGAGGATGGTTGTAGACCTCTCCTAAATCCAACATGAGAGCCCGTAGCCACTTTAGCTCGCAAGTGGTCGATGCCATACTCCGATACTCAGCTTCAGCACTGGACCTGGAGACAACAGATTGCTTCTTGCTCTTCCAACTTACCAGATTGCCCCCAACAAAGGTACAGAAACCGGAGGTAGACTTGCGGTCCCCTTTGTCATCCGCGTAACTCGCATCTGAGTAAGCTTCAACCCTCAGATGATCATTCTTCTGAAAGAGCAATCCTTTCCCAGGGGCTGCTTTGACGTACTCCAAGATCCGCAAGGCGGACTGTAGATGGCACTCCCTGGGAGCTTGCATGAATTGACTCACCTTGCCCACAGCATAGGAGATGTCGGGCCTAGTCACGGTGAGGTATATGAGCTTACCAACTAGACGCCTGTACCGCGAAGCATCTGAAAGAAGAGGCGAATCATCTGTCTAGGTTTTGTCTTCTCCAACAGCCATGGGACATCGGGCAGGTTTGGCCCCAGTCAATCCTGCTTCTTTTAAAATATCAAGAGCATACTTATGCTGAGAGAGGACTAAAGAGTTGGGCTTCCGAGAGATTTCGATCCCCAAAAAGTACTTCGGAGAACCCATATCTTTCGTGACTAGATGTTGGCGAAGATGCCGCTTTGTCAAGGCTACCCCTTCCTGGTCATCACCAGTGAGAAGAATATCATCCACATATACTGCAAGAACCACCAGTCTCGAAGAGGTTTTGCGAATAAATAGAGAGTGATCAGCAGCGCTGCGAGCAAAACCAACGGCCGCCACGATGCCGCTGAATTTGTCAAACCAAGCTCGAGGGCTCTGCTTGAGGCCATAGATTGCCTTCTGTAGCCGGCAGACTCGTGTCTCCCCCTGAGCAACATACCCTGGAGGTTGCTCCATGTAGACGGCCTCCTGAAGATCACCATAAAGGAAGACATTCTTGATATCCAGCTGGGAAAGGGGCCAGTCTTTGTTGACTGCCACAGAGAGAAGGACCCGTATAGTGCTGAGACGAGCCACGGGAGAGAAGGTGTCAAAGTAATCAACCCCATAGGTTTGAGTAAAGCCCTTAGCCACCAGACGAGCTTTGTAACAGTTGACAGTGCCATCTGGGCCAAACTTGACTACAAAGACCCATCGACAGCCAACAACATCTGTATCAAGAGGAGGAGGGACAAGAGTCCAGGTACCCCGCTCTATGAGGGTCGCCATTTCCTCATCCATGGCCAGCTTCCAGTGAGGAATGGCAAGGGCCTCCTGGTAGGAACGAGGTGTGGTAATAGCAGAGATAGCCAGCGCAAAGGCCCTGCGAGAAGGGGTAAGACGATCATATGAAACAACAGCAGCAAGGGGGTGTAGGGTACACGTCCGCACCCCTTTGCGAAGAGCTACAGGAAGATCCAGGTCGGCGGGCCCCTCGGCATCCAGAGCATCCGTGGCAGAGAGAGCTGGCCCGGGAGGAGAGAGCGACGGTAGCGGAGATGAGGGAGATGGAGGCGGAGAGAGAGGCGGAGGGAGAGGAGTGGGCGGAGACGGAGGAGGAGCGGATATCGCAGTAGGAGACGAGGGAACGAACGGAATAACGGGAGAATCCGAGGTGGGAGGAAGAGAAGAGGAGTCATCCGAGAAGTAGGAGGCATTCTCGAAGAAGGTAACGTCAGCGGAGACAAACTGTTTACGAAGAACAGGATCAAAGCAGCAGTAGCCTTTCTGAGTGACCGAGTACCCCAGAAAAAGACATTTGGTGGAGCGAGGGGAGAGCTTATCACGGGTGGCAGATGGGACATGCACAAAAGCAGTGCACCCAAAGATTCGAAGAGGGAGAGGAAAAGGCTCCTTGCAAGGATATAGGATGGAAAAAGGGGTTTTTCCCTGAAGAACGGAGGAGGGAATGCGATTGATGAGATAGCAAGCAAGAAGAACAGCATAGCCCCAATATGAGCGAGGGACATGCATTTGAGTCATTAATGTGCGAGCAACATCGAGGAGGTGACGGTTTTTGCGCTCCGCACCCCATTTTGTTGGGATGTATAGACACAACTTGTCTGATGAATAACGCCATGTTGAACACAGAAAGAGGTAAAAGCATGACTTAAGTATTCTTTTGCATTATCAGAGCGAAAAGTTTTAACACTAACACCAAACTGATTTTTGATTAAATGATAAAAGGAGGTCCATACATTAAAAAGTTCAGAGCGATCTCGTAAGAGATACACCCAAGTACATCTAGAAAAATCATCAATAAAAGTTACAAAATAAGAACTACCCCGACCAATAGTAAGGGTAGGAGCAGGTCCCCAGATATCGGAGTGGACTAGATCAAACGGACGGGTAGAGCCCCGACCTTGCTTCGGCGGGAAGGAGGAACGATGATGCCTTCCAAGTTGACATGCTTCGCAGTGGAGAGGAGTGGTGGAGGGAGGGAGGTGGGGCAGAAGCTGATGCAGAAGCCGTGGTGGAGGATGACCGAGACGGAGATGCCACTGGAGAAGATCCGTACAAGAAGAAGAGAAGGCGGACAAAGCGGAAACGTTGTCGAGGAAGTAGAGGCCGCCGCTCTCAGTCCCAGTAGCAATCGTCCGCTGGGAGCTCGGATCCTGAAAAGAGCAAGAAGATGGAGTAAACGTTACAGAACATTGAAGCTGCTTGCACAAAGAAGTAACCGATAACAGATTGCACGGAAACTTGGGCACATAGAGAGTGTCCTCTAGCCGAAGGGACGGAGTAACATGAACCACTCCCGACCCATGAACCGGGGAGGGAGAACCGTCTGCAATGAGGACCGGGGGCAACCGATCATGCTATTCGAGGAGAGAGAAGCACTGAGGATTGCCCGTCATATGATTAGTAGCACCGGAGTCGATAAGCCATTTACCTTGAGTTACTACATGGGCACTACCTGATGATGTGACCATGGAAGCAGACGGCTTGGAAGAAGAGGCGGAAGAGTCACCCGAGGGGCGAAGATGGGGATGTTTTGTCCAACAGCGGTCAAGAGTGTGTCCGGTGCGGCCGCAGTGAGAGCAGAGATAGCGGGAAGAAGGACGTCCGCCAGACTGATGACTGCGGCTACCAGAGCCACTCCGCTGAGTTTGATGAGCATAGTTATCCGGAGGAGAAGGAGCGGGTAGAAGCGGGCGCTGAAGGAGAGATGTGACAGCGGCGATGCGAGCAGCGGTGGCATCTAAGGTAGGAGATTCCGCCTCACCCAGAATTTGTTGGCGGATCATGTCATAAGTGTCAGGAAGACGGAGCAGATAACACACAACCAGAAGCTCCTGGAAGTGCTTGTGTTGTTGAGCCAGATCCGCAGAAAAGGGGCGATTCTAAAGAATCTCAGCCCCAAGAGCTTGAACTTGTTGGTAGGCAGCAGCAGGAGACAAGGTAGGCCGGGCAAAGAGGTCCGCATACAACGTATAGATGCGGGACGTCTGAGCCCCTTTGGAATACAAAGCAGCAAGATGAAGCCAAGCGGCCTTCACCGTCTCATCATGACGGATGACGGGAAGGCATTCATCGGATAGACTGTTAGCGAGCCAAGTACGCACAAGAGCGTCACTCGCATCCCAGTCATCAAAGAGAGGGGAAGTGGTAGGAGGAGGGTCATCAACGAGATGGTGGCGTTTGCGTTGCAAGCGAAGGAGAAAGGTGAAAGAGACGCTCCAATCCGGGTAGTTGGAGCCGACAAGCTTGGAAACGGTGCCAAGGTTCCCGGAAGGAGTAGGAGGAGGAGCCAGATTGGCTACAGGGGTGGCGGCAGGAGTGGTGGCAGTAGAAGCATCAGAAAGAGCCATAAGAGCAAACAACACGAAGCCGCGCGGTTAGAAAACAGGCCGCGCGGATAGGCAGAAGAGGAACTGCAGCGGTCAGGATGTCAAACACCAGCGGCCAGAGAGACCACGACCAAGCCGCAGTAACAAGCAAAGGGGAAGAAGTCAAGCGGCAAGCAGACAGTCCGCTCGAATAGAAGCACAAGAGAGGGCAAGGCACACGGCAATAGGTCGCGGCGAACTAGGCAACAGGTCGCGGCGAACTAGGCAACAGGTCGCGACGACCAGAGCAAGAGCAAACAGGAGGAGGCAAGGCACACGACGATAGGTCGCGGCGAACAAGGCGACAGATCGCAGTGAACAAGGCAACAGGTCGCGCACACAGAGGGCAACGACAAGGAGACCGCGCGGACAGGGCGCAAGCCGGAGAAGCAAGCCGCGTGGACAGAGAGAAGTACAGAATCAGGAGGAAAGGATCGATTCCTCTGATACCATGTAAGAAGCGAACTAAAACAAACCGGAAATGGTATAACTGAAATTTTATTATCAGAAAAAGGTATCTATTACAAAGGTATGGCCTCCTTTATATAGAATGGAGGAGAGAAGAGAGAATACAAATAAGAGATGTGGGACTAAAACTATACAAAAGAATCTGGGCGGCTAGAACAACAGACCGGAACAAGCCGCGCGGTTAGACAGAAGGGCTAACCGTTCGGCCACTGCCAGAGAGAGAGACAAGCCGCCAGGTGAGGCCGTTAGACCGCCCGGTCTCCTAGTCGCCAGTAACAGACCGCTAGACCGCTTGGACCTCAGACCTCAACGCAGCAACCAACCCGCTGGAGGCAAACCGCCAGACCGCCCGGTCTCAACTTCAACATGAAACAATATCATCAGTATCCACAACATCAACAGAATGAATACTTTCCATAGCCTTGAATGACTTGATATATGAAGAAACCAGGCTTGGCTCATAGCTGGCAATAGGCACAATTGCCTTAGTGAGGTCTTCAGCTTCATAAGCTGGAAGAAATCTATTGTGAAGAGCATCAAAATATGACAGTAGTTACTTAAAGTCAACTGTTCTGAAGAAAAGCACTGGAGCTGAAGCTGTAACTGGAATCTCTGGCAGGAAATCTTCAAAGGCAGGCACTATCTCTTCTTCATGAGGCATCTCCCCCTGCCTAGATTCAGTATACACTGGATCAAGGCACCCCATAGAAGGGTCTGCCTGAGGAGGAGAATGGGAAGAGTGCCTGGCAGATAACTCCTAGATGGATTTCAGGAGTGGAGCCATGGAGGTCTCCAGCAGGACTATTAGCTTTGGAGCCAACATCAAATACAGCCAATCTGCTAGGGCAGGAAGGTTTACTTGCTCAAGTGAAACTTGAGTAGAGGTAGAGGAGAGAGTGATAGAGATTGGTGTAGAAGGGGCTGCAGAAGTAGAAATAGAAGATGTGGATGGTAGGATGGATGGTTGAGAGATTAGAATGGTAGAGATGGAAGTTATTGGAGTGGAAATTGATGGGGTGAAGGATGGTTGTGCAAGAATGTCTTAGAGTAGTTGTTGATAGGAGGTAGAGGATGATTGGAGATCAAGAGGTGAGGAATGGGAATCATCCATGTAGGAATCATCAGGAAGACTGAAAGATGGAATGGATGAGTCAATATCAAGTGGTTGATAATAATGTAGGGGATGGAAAATGACTACAGAAGTTGCTGAAGGAGGAGAAGGAATTTAGAGTGGAGATGAAATGGTGATGGGGGGGGGAGATTGAGGTATTGATGGTGGATGAGGTAGTGGTCTAAGAAACAATGGGTGGAGATGAGGAGGAGGCAGGCAGTTCTTCCAATGGGGCAATTGCCTGTGGGGAAGTGACTTGAACAGTCCTTGTGCCTGAAGTTGAAATAGCTGCAGGACCTCTGCTTTGTTTGACAATCTTCCTGTCCCATTTACCAAATAGGGCATAGGACAGCCTCTTAGAGGCATTAATGTGCATCCCACTAGACACAAGAAACTGAGGGCATTTGTTATGCAAAAACTGCCCTAGAATCCTCCCAAAATTAACAAACTTCTTCTTCACTTTTTTCTTGATTAAATCAAAGAAAATGTCTCCCCAATTGAGATGCTTCTTATCCACTAAAGCAGCCATCAAACAGAATTGATACCTTGAAATGGTATCATGAGCAGAATGCTTGGCTAATAGCACCTTTCCAACAACATCAGCTAAAAATCTATATTCAACTGATAGATTCTTCTTAAGCAGCTTGTTAGGGTTTACTGCAGAGTGACCCATTCTATCAAGCATACTTGCAAACTCTTCTCCAGATAACTCAACTGAATCATGCCCAGTGCTTAATTGAAAAACTTCTGAAAGGAGGGAATAAGTTAGGGATACCTGAGTACCGGCTATTGTACCAATCACTGTATTCTGATCCAGATTATGAGCTGTATACACCCACTCCTTGATTTCATCGGCAGCAAGTTTCATCCTTGTGGACATGATATACACCAACTGTTGTTCCTTGAATAATTCTAGAATGTCTTTGAATATTGGGTCAATGCCGTCAAAAGAGTCCATATCGATGTCGAATCCAGTATCAAATTTCATCGCGGCTAGAACTGCAACAGAAACTGCCATTGTATACCTGCAAAAATGAACAAACGACACCAAGTAAAGAGAAGTTGGGAGGGAAAGAAAAGTTCTGCAGAGAGTATGAATGCGCAAAGGAGAACGGCGGCCGAAAAATTAGTTTTATATTAGGGTTCCACGCCGAAAAGCAAAGATCATTGAACTCCGTTCGACGATCTGGGATTCTAAAGGAATCTGAAGAGTCTTCAACATCATCGATCTCCGTTAGACGATATTGGAGAGCGTCGATCTCCGCTCGACAATCTTTGACCAAAAGAAGATAGCCTAGCGCTATCTGAAAGCGCTGAACTCCGGTCGACAATTTCTGAGAACATCGACCTCCGTTCGACGATATTGGGGAAAAACGTCGAGCACAATTCAGAGAACAGAAACAGCTTATAAACACTAGAAAAATCAAGTTTTTAGCCTAGTCTTGGTCAATTTTAGAGTTTTAAAAATCTTGGATCTCATTTTAAGCTTCCTCCATCTAACATTCCTAACTGATTCAGGAAGAAGGTGTGTTTCTTTTCATCTAATGGTTTGGTGAAAATGTCTCCCCTTTGAAAAACAGTTGCAATATATTGAAGTTCAATTTTATTCTTCTCAACATTATCCCTTAAAAAGTGATGCCTAATCTTTATATGTTTTTTCCTACTATAGAGGACTGGATTTTGTGCTATATAGATAGCACTATTATTATCACAAAATATTTTTGACCTTTCTAAGTTGTAACCATTGTCTAGGAGCTGGTTTTGTATCCAAAAAATCTGTGAGCAACAACTACCTGCTGTCATGTATTCAGCTTCAGCAATTGAAGTGGACACAGATGTTTGTTTCTTACAGAACCAGGAGACAAGTCTGTCACCAAGAAACTGGCAAGTTCCACTGGTGCTTTTCCTGTCTACTCTACATCCATCATAATAAGAATCTAAAAATCTAGTTAATTCAAATCCTGAGTCTTTTGGATACCAGAGACCTAGATTTGGACAACTTTTCACATGCCTAAGAATCCTTTTTACTAATGTTAGGTGTGACTCTCTAGGGCTTACTTGGAATCTAGCACATATGCATGTAGCAAACATTATGTCAGGTCTACTAGGTGTAAGGTACAATAGAGAGCCAATCATTGCTCTATATGTTGTCTGATCAACAGGTTTCCCATGTTCATCAGCATCTAATACAGCATTGGTAGGCATAGGTGTTTTCATACATGATGCTTCAGACATACCAAATTTCTTAACTAATTCTTTTACATACTTGGTTTGAGAAATAAATATGTCATCAGCATGTTGTTTGGCTTGCAATACTAGAAAGAAGGAAAGCTCACCCATGCTACTCATTTCAAATTTAGAATGCATTAGAGTAGAAAATCTTTTGCACAAATTTGAATCAGTAGATCCAAATATAATATCATCTACATAAATTTGCACTAGTAGGATATTGGACTTATTGGTTCTAATAAAAAGAGTTTGGTCTACTCTACACCTTATAAAATCATTTTTCAGAAGAAAGCATGCTAAGGTCTCATATCATGCTCTAAGAGCTTGCTTGAGACCATATAATGCTTTATGCAATTTAAAAACATGATCAGGATGAGTTGGAGAGATAAAACCTGGGGGTTGTCTTACATAGACTTCTTCCTTGATATCTCCATTGAGAAATGCACTTTTGTTGGGTATTGTATCCACAATGTACCTGAATTGAAGAAGCCCCTGAACATGCTAAGTTGAATAGATAATGTATTTAATGATTTTCTTTAATATGTGCTTGCAGTTATGCCACGCTAAGTACACACCAATGTCAGGGTGCAGTGGGTCAACATACACGGGTCTGTGCAACGTAATCCTTCGCTCGTTGAGCAGATCAATATGTTGGCTCACGTGTACTCTCTCTATTTGAGTGTACTTATTTTCAAGTACAGGGTTAAGATTGATAGAGAGATGAAGAGGAGCAAGGATGGGTCAAAGACCAGCTCATTGGAAGAACTACGAAGATTCGTCTAAAGTTAAATTCGACGGGAATCACTAAGTGATTCTCGCCGATTCGACGGGAATCACTAGTGATTCTCACCGAATCGTCGAGAATCACTCGCTGATTCTCGCCGACTGCATTCGGCTAACTAAACGCCTTCAAGAATTCTGCTAAGTCAGAATTGTCGAGAATCAATATGTGATTTTCGCTGAATCGTCGAGAATGACTCTGCATTCTCGCCGATTCGTCGAGAATGGTTTTGACTCTCGCCGAGTCACTCCGGATGGCAAGCTTTTCAGCTAAAATTCTACCAAGGATAATTCGACGGGAATCATAAGTGATTCTCGCCGATTCGTCGAGAATCACCAATGATTCCCTCCGAATTTGCCATAGGCGATTTCTTCCTGCTCGCTGGTCCGAACCAATATTTCAGGCGCTGTTTGGACCGGGCTTATGGCTTCTCCTTTTGGGGCCCACAACGGTCATTTAAGGTTGGTCTACAGTTTAAATACTCGCGTTTCTCAAACTCCAACAGTAATCAATCATGATAAATCAAAGCCGCCGAGCGTAACCTAGCCGATCGCCAAGCTCGTTCCATTGCCGTCGCCGCTCGCAAGTCAGTCGCCGCCCCTGATCTTAGAGGTCATCTTTGATCGTCCGGTGACAGAACCGAGGCTAAGCTTAGCGTCTCACGTGTTTATCTTGAGATCCTTTGTCTCTTGATTTGTTGAGCGGGAATATTTCTCCCCTCCGAATCGATTGAGACGATCGATCAAAGTAAGATCGTTGGTAGACCTTGCTAGCTTCGTCAAGAAGTTTGGATCTACAAAGCATTGCCGCCGCATTCACTTGCCGTCGCCGATCTCGGGAAGATCCTCTCCAAGAGAGTGCACCTTTCTTGGACTCTTCGTCTTCATTGGGAAAGCTTCATTGAACGAAGAGGGACATCGGGTTCTCCAAACGTAGTTTGTATTTCCTGTACATTCTATTTTAACTTTGTTGTAAAGTAACTTTGTTTCCTCGTTGTAAGGGTTGGGTGCAACCCGTGGTGGAGGAGTAGTGACTCCTTCGGGTGGAAGGGTTTCTTCCATAGTGAGAGGATTGGATTTCAATCCTGTTGGTGAAGTGACCGAGTCATCCCTTGGTGGGAGATAGGTCGAAGGGGGAGAGTGGACGTACCCAAATCGGGGAACCACTATAATTTTTGGTGTGCTTTTCTGTGTTGGGTTTGTTATTTGTTCAGGTTAATTTTTAATTCCGCAAAAGACTGCAAATCACTTATCCCCCCCCCCATAGGTGAAGTTAGTTGACACTAGATAAACTTTCAAGTGGTATCAGAGGGAGGTTGCTCGTCAATAAGGTTAACACCTTGAGTAAGTTCCCGCATCTAGTGTCAAGAAGAAAGAAGCTCTCTGAAATGGAAGGACTCAAGTATTCAGGGAAGATCCTAGTGTGCACCAAGCAAAACTTTCCAATCTGGAAGGAAAGGATCAGGTACTATATGGAAGCAGTTGACCCACGACTCTTCATGGTAGTGGAGGAGGGACCTTATATTCCCACTAAGGCCTCCACCATTGATCCAACCAAGAAAGTGCCCAAGAAACTTTCGGAAATGGATAAGGATGAGATGGTGCTTGTTGGACTCGACAAGAAAGCTCAGAACATTCTGGTAAGCGCCGTCGATGATTCGATGATGCAGGTTTTCTGCAACTGCAGGACTGCTAAGGACATTTGGCACTGCCTAAAAATCTTGATGGAAGGCACTGATGAAGTAAGGGATGATCGAAGATCCCTTCTGAACCAGAAGTACGAAGCCTTTAGGAAAGGTCCCAAGGAAGAAATCGGAGTGACATTCGAAAACTTCCTTATGATCGTCAATGCCCTGAAGTGTTATGGCAGAGTGTTCACCGACGGTGGACTAAATGACAAGTTCCTTAGATCCCTTACTAAGGAATGGGACACCAAGATCTGCGCCATCAGAGAATTTGGCAGGCTGGGAGAAACAGATCCCCAGATTCTGTTTGGGAAACTTCTGTCCTATGAGCTTCAGCTGAACACCAGAAAAGCTGAAGAAGAAGCCGATAAAGCCGCTGCCAGAGAGAAGACTGTGGCCCTAAAATCCAATCACTCAAGGAAAGGCAAGGGTGCATGCTCATCCCGCTCTCGGAAAATGGATGAGGAAGAAGAATCTGAGGCATGCTCTTCCGGATCAAAGCTATCTGAAGAAGACTTCTCCCTCATCACTCGGGAGTTCAAGAAGTTCCTCAAGTTGAGGAATCAAAGAAAGAGAGACGGCTCCTCATCCAGACATCAGAAGAAGAATTATTCTTCTGACACGTATGAATCCAAACAGAACAAACATCGCTCTAATGACATTATTTGCTTTGGATGCAATAAGCCAGATCACGTCATCGCTGACTGCCACCAAGGCAAGAGAGATAAGGGTAAGGGAGAGGAGCACAAGACCTCTAGAGATAAGAAGAAGGAGTTGAGCTACATCGCTAAAAAGCCAAAGACACTGAGTGAGTCTAATTCCTCAGACTCCAGTGATGATGAGGAATCCTACTTCGGGCTAGTGGGTCGCTCTGACTCAGAAGGAGACTCCCCCCATTTACTGGGAAGGAAAAAGCTCGTACCCCCTCTCTGACTCTGACTATGAGTCTCCTGATGATGATCTCGAGGACAGCCCATCTGCCCGTGAAGCTGAGCTCCTCGAAAAGTATGAGCTTCTGCTCAATACCTTTGAGGAATGCCGTAAGAGGTTGAGGGCTCAAAAAAAGGAAGTCAAATTCCTTAAGGCTGAGGGTGTGTCTCTAAGAAAAGAGATCACTAGCTTGATATCTCTCCAACAGGAACACCTGGGCCTGACTTCTGAGCACTCAGAGTCTCTAAGGCTCCTTGACCTTAAAAAGAAAGAAGTCAACAAGTTGTAAGAACAACTTGTGGCAGAAAGGAAGATTGTCAAAAGCTTCTCTATGCCAAACATTGTTCTTCCACTGGTTGATACCTTCTCTGCTCAGGCTAAGGGGGCTGGCTTGGGGCATGTGGGTGTGCCTGGTAAATCATCTAGGGGAAACAGAAAGCAGAGGAAAAATAAGGCTGCTAAGAAGGCCTCTGCTGCAGAAAAGGGAAAGGCTCCACTCAACCCTGTTGAATTCAGGAAGCTTGGCTTTCCCTGCAATGAACAGGACATTGAGTCAACCTATGGCGACTTCTTCCGGCCCTCGGTTGAAAAGCCCAAGAGCCGGTATGATGGTTGGGCCTTCCCCCGTAACTACGGCGAGAGTGTCTTCAAGGCACCTTATAAGGAAATCCAAGTGGAAAATTATGGCCACTTCTCTAGCTGCCATAATAAGAAGCAGGCACCAAAAGCCAAGCCTGTTATACTAAAGGAACAGGATGTGAAGAAATCATGTGATTGTTGTCATCATGATGCCTCTACCTCCAGATGCAAGGCCCCAGCTGGACCCACCGTTCCCAGGGTGAAGCTGGAGCCTAGGAAGTGGTACAACAGGTTCGACTGTTGGTACTGTTGCAAAGTTGGTCACTTTGCTGTGGATTGCTAATTTAATCCAAGATTCAACGAGACACATCATGTTAGTAATGCGAGGCCGACCACTCATAGGTTTAACCACCCGAGGGGGAGTATGCTAACAAGGAATCTAGGACCCAAGTTCGATTGGGTTCCTAAGGGAAACCGATTCTGTTTTGCAGGTATGTCCAAAGGCCAAAAAAAGGCCTATCTGGTACTTGGACAGTGGATGTTCCCGGCATATGACTGGGACAAGAAGCCTGTTGCGTGATTACTCTCCAGTCAAAAATGGACCCAAAGTCATCTTTGGAGGATCAGATCGAGGAGTCACCAGAAGTTACAGTATGATTTCCAACTGTATAATCTCTATCACTGACGTGGCCTATGTTGAAGGGTTAAATAATAACCTGATCAGTGTAAGTCAGTTGTGTGATAAAGGTTATGACGTTAAGTTCTGCAAGGATAAGTGCTTGATAATATCATGTGCCTCTTCAGAGACGGTATTAACTGGCATTAGGAGCAGATATATATTTTCTTTAGATTTTCTTAGCAAAAGATTCTTCTATAACCGTGTGCCAAGTAGCAAAAGGCAGTGCATTTCTTTGTGAACAATGGCACAAGAGATTAGCACATATTAATTTCAAGACAATTAATATGTTATTTTCTAAGAACTTAGTAAGGGATGCCCCTACTAAAAAGTGCATCAAAGATAGCCCTTATACTGCATGCCATAAGGGCAATCAAACTCGGGCTACCTTTAAGGGAATGGCAGACAAAGACACCTCCAGATGTCTTTATCTTCTGCATATGGACTTATTCGGTCCAGTGCAAGTTCATAGCTTAAGAGGCAAATTGTATACGCTAGTGATTGTTGATGATCACTCTCGGTTTACTTAGGTTTTCTTTTTGAAATGAAAGTCAGATACGTTTGATATCTTCACAAGTTTTATTAAGCAGATTCAGAACGAACTTAACTACTCAGTGGTCAAAATCAGAAGTGAGCATGAAACAAAATTCGAGTTTGGGGCTATGACAGAATTTTGTGAAGAATTTGGTAACTTTCATGAGTTTTCCTCCCTGCGTACTCCGCAACAAAACGGAGTTGCGGAAAGGAGAAATAGAACGTTCATTGAAGCATGTACGACAATGTTGAATGACGTCTCTCTTCCAGAGTACTTCTGGGTAGAGGCTGTCAACACGGCTTGTCATGTGCAGAACCGAGCATTGATAAACAAGAATCATCGTAAGACGCCTTATGAGCTATTGAAAGGAAGGAAACCGACCATGTTCTATTTGAGAATTTTTGGCTGCAGATGCTATGTACTCAATAATGGGAAGTACCCACGTACTAAATTCAGAGAAAAATGCTTCGAAGGCATCTTCTTGGGCTATAGCAGTCATAGTCGGGCATAAAGGGTCTTCAATAAGAAAACCCTAGTGGTAGAGGAGTCCATTAATGTTGTTTTTGATGAAGGAAGCTTGCTTCACAATAATTCTTCTAGTGGCATTCTTGAAGATGCAGGTGCAAGACTTGAACAGCTAAGTCTCGATTAGACCGCTAAAGATGTAACTCCCAAGTACGTCAAGGTCTCCACCTAAATGCCAACTGGAGATGTTGAAGATCAGGATGGAGAAAATCTCCTAGAAGAAGGAGAAGCCCGATAAGATGTCAGAGCTCTAGATGCCAGACTCCTAGAGCTCCGACACGTGAGGGATCATCCCAGAGATCAGATTATAGGAGATCCTCGTGACGGTGTCATAACTCGGAGAGGTACAATTAATGAGATTTTGCACCTTAGTTTCTTGTCACAGGTTGAGCCAAAAAGTTCGACGAAGTGAACAAAGATGCAGCATGGATATTGGTCATGCAAGATGAACTGCATCAATTCGAACGATGCAACGTCTGGACGCTTATTCCCAGACCAAAGAACCAGAATGTGATCGGCACCAAGTGGATCATCAGAAATAAACTGGATGAACACAGTGTCATCATAAAGAACAAGGCCAGGCTGGTGGCTCAAGGTTATAGACAGGAGGAGGGGATTGACTTTGACCAGACCTTTGCACCAGTTGCAAGTCTCGAGGCGATCAGATTGTTCCTGCCGTATGCTTCGCACAAAGGATTCACTGTCTATCAGATGGACGTGAAATCTGCATTCATCAATGGAAAATTGAAAGAGGAAGTATATGTCGCGCAACCCCCAGGTTTTGTAAATCCTACATTCCCTCATCATGTTTATTTTCTTAATAAAGCATTATATGGTTTTAAACAAGCTCCTCGAGCTTGGTATGAGACTCTGTCTAGTTTTCTTCTTGAGAACAAGTTCTCGAGAGAAAAAATAGATAAGACATTGTTTCTTAGGGAATTCAAAGTCAAGATCTTGCTGGTGCAAATCTATGTCGATGACATAATTTTCGGCTCTACGGATAACAATCTTTGCAAAAAGTTTTCGAAACTTATGCAAGGAAGTTTGAAATGAGCAGCATGGGAGAGCTAAATTATTTCTTGGGACTTCAAGTGAAACAGTCTGAGGATGGAATTTTCATCTCTCAGACGAAGTTCACAAATGAACTCCTCGAGAAATTCAGAATGGAGAATGCAACCTCTATGAGGACTCCAATGGCATCCACTGTGTCTCTGGATAAGGATGAGAAAGGGAAACCTTTTGATGAAACCAAATACAGAAGCATAATTGGATCCCTGCTCTACCTTACTGCTAGTAGACCGGATATTATGTTTTCCACATGCGTATGTGCCAGATATAAGGTGAACACTAAGGAATCTCATTATGTCGCTGCAAAGCGAATTCATAGATACCTAAAAGGTACACCTAATCTTGGCTTGTGGTACCCTAGAAACAATGATGTCGAGCTAATAGGCTTTTCAGATGCTGGTTCTGCAGGAAGCAGGGATGATAGGAAAAGCACTTCCGGGACGTGTCAATTCCTTGGAAGACGGCTTATTTCTTGGAACAGTAAGAATCAGAATTGTGTCGCAACCTCCACGGCTGAATCTGAGTACATCTCAGCAAGCAGCTATTGCGCACAACTTTTATGGATTAGAAATCAGCTCAAAGATTATGACTTGCAGTTTAGAGAAGTTCTGATGTATTGCGACTCCTCGAGCGCAATAGCAATTGCGAACAATCCTGTGTCGCACATCAGAACGAAGCATATTGAAGTGCGCTATCACATCATTCGGGAGCATGTGGAAAACAAAGATATATCTCTCTGCTATGTCTCCACGGCTAAACAGGTTGCAGATATCTTCCTAAAGCCCCTAGACGAGGCCAAGTTCAGTCTCTTCAAAACTGAACTCGGCATTCTGAATTATGAAGAGTGAAGACTGTACGGCTCAAGGCTCTTGGATCAAGGGGGAGCATCAGCAAGGAACTCAAGCTAGAGAACGGATGCAAGATCTGAGGGGGAGCATATGGCTCCAAGTGAAGTCCTATATTTACAGAAGCCGAAAAGGGGGAGATTACCCTCTCGCTAAGGCTAAGGTTGCTTCAAGTATGCTCTCAGGAAAGTGTTAATGAATTTTACTCTCAACTGAATTCTTAGTTTATGATTTTCATTCCCATATGTTCTATTCACCTTATCTTGTAGGGTTTAGGCTTCTTCAAATAGGGGGAGATTGTTGGGTATTGTATCCACAATGTACCTGATTTGAAGAAGCCCCTAAACAAGCTAAGTTGAATAGATAATGTATTTGATGATTTTCTTCAAGATGTGCTTGCAGTTATGCGACGCTAAGTACACACCAATGTCAGGGTGCAGTGGGTCAATATACACGGGTCTGCGCAACGTAATCCCTCGTTGAGCAGATCAATATGTTGGCTCACGTGTACTCTCTCTATTGGAGTGTACTTATTTTCAAGTACAGGGTTGAGATTGATCGAGAGCTAAAGAGGAGCAAGGATGGGTCAAAGACCAACTCATGGGAAGAAAGACGAAGATTCGTCTAAAGTTAAATTCGACGGGAATCACTAAGAGATTCTCACCGATTTGACGGGAATCACTAGTGATTCTCGCCGAAACGTCGAGAATCACTCGCCGATTCCCGCCGACTGCATCCGACTGACTCAACGCCTTCAAGAATTCTGCTAAGTCAGAATCGTCGAGAATCAATAAGTGATTCTCGCCGAATCATCGAGAATGACTCTGCATTCTCATCGATTCGTCGAGAATGGTTTTGATTCTCGCCGATTCACTCCGGATGGCAAGCTTTTCAGCAAAAATTCTACCAAGGATAATTCGATGGGGATCATAAGTGATTCTCGACGATTCGTCGAGAATCACCAATGATTCCCGCCTAATTTGTCTTAGGCGATTTCTTCCTGCTCGCTTGACCGAACCAAGATTTCAGGCGTTATTTGGACCAGGCTTAGGGCTTCTCCTTGTGGGGTCCACAACGGTCATTTAGGGTTGGTTTACAGTATAAATACTCGCGTTTCTCAAACTCCAACAGTAATCAATCACGAGAAATCAAAACCGCAGAGCGTAACCTAGCCGATCACAAAGCTCGTTCCGTCGCCGTCGTCGCTCGCAAGTGAGTCGCCGCTGCTGATGTTAGAGGTCATCTTTGATCGTCCGGTGACAGAACCGAGGCTAAGCTTAGTGTCTCACGTGTCTATCTTGAGATCCTTTGTCTCTTGATTTTTTGAGCGGGAATATTTCTCTCCTCCGAATCGATTGAGATGATCGATCCAAGTTAGATTATTGGTAGACCTTGCTAGCTTCGTCAGGAAGTTTGGATCTACAAAGTATCGCCGTCGTATTTACCTGCCGCCGCTGATCTCGGGAAGATCCTCTCCAAGAGAGTGCGCCGATCGTGGACTCTTCGTCTTCATCAAGAAAGCTTTATTGAACGAAGAGGGACATCGGGTTCTCCAAACGTAGTTTGTATTTCTTGTACATTATATTTTAACTTTATTGTAAAGGAACTTTCTTTCCTGTTGTAAGGGTTGGGATCAACTCGTGGTGGAGGAGTAGTGACTCCTTCGGGTGGAAGGGTTTCTTTCAAAGTGAGAGGATTGGATTTCAATCCTGTTGGTGAAGTGACTGAGTCGTCCTTTGTTGGGAGATAGGTCGAAGGGGGAGAGTGGACGTACCCAAATCGGGGAACCACTATAATTTCTGGTGTGCTTTTATGTGTTGTGTTTGTTGTTTGTGCAGGTTAATTTTTAATTCTGCAAAAGACTGCAAATCACCTATCCCCCCATAGGTGAAGTTAGTTGACACTAGATAAACTTTCAACTTTTTACATCCATCTGATAGACCTTGAATCCCTTATGAGCTGCATATGCTAGGAATATTCTTATGGCCTCTAACCTTGTAACTGGTGCAAAGGTCTGGTCATAGTCTATTCCCTCTTCTTGAGAGTATCCTTGTGCAACTAGCCTTACCTTATTCCTGACAATGATTCCTTGATCATCCAATTTGTTTCTGAACACCCACTTTGTTCCAATAATAGAGTGAACCTTAGGCCTTGGCACTAGCTCCCAAACTTTTTTCCTTTCAAATTGATGCAATTCCTCTTGCATTGCAATGATCCAGTGTGGATCTTGTTCTGCATCTTATTTGGATTGAGGTTTAATTTTAGATAAAAAGCAGGTGTGCATCAGGTTTTGGTTGACCTGATTTCTAGTTTGCACACCAGCTTGGGTGTTGATAGTTCACCAACCTGTGTTATTGTTTCCTCTTGTGGAACAACTGGCTCTTTAAGATGATTCTCAATAGGATGTAGAGTACCAAGATGTTGAGTGTCCTCTTCATCTTCACTAATTTCACCTCTTTGTTGGATAGATGAATGTGTTGTATCTTTTTCTACAATATGTAACCTGTCCAAATTTTCTGAAAGAGAGTGTACCTGCAAAGGTTCTATGGTAGAAATATTCTTCTTCTTATAAAACATGGTAGTTTCATCAAAAGATACATGTACAGATTCTACAATTTTAAGAGAAGTTTTGTTATACACCCTATAAGCTTTACTGATCATGGAGTATCCCAGAAACACTCTTTCATCAGCTTTAGCTTTAAATTTTGCTATATACTTCTTGTCATTATTGTGTATGTAACAAATGCAACCAAAAATCTTGAAATAATCTACTTTAGGTTTCTTCCCTTTTAGTAATTCATAGGGAGTCTTGCCCTTCAGCTTATGTATCAAACTTCTATTCAACACATAGTTTGAGGTGTTCACTGCCCCTGCCCAAAATGATAGAGGAAGGTGAGCACTTGTCAACAATGTAGTAGCAGATTCAATAAGGGTTCTATTTTTCCTTTCAGCTACCCCATTTTGTTGAGGAGTTCTAGGAGATGAGAAAGTTTGCCTGATCCCTTCACTCTAACAGAACTCTTGCATAAGAAGAGAATCAAACTCTGTCCCATGATCACTTCTAATCAGGGCTATGTGAGTATTGAACTCAATCTGTATGCATTTGAGAAACTCTGTCAAACACTTAAAGTTATCAGGCTTCTTCCTCAGAAAGAACACCCATGTGAATCTAAAGAAGTCATCTACAACCACCAAAGTGTAAGATTTCCCTCCTAAGCTTTCTACTGTAATGGGTCCAAAAAGATCCATGTGTAATAGATACAAGATCCTAGGTGAATCACTCTTATTAAGTGACTTAAAACTATTTTTAGTTTTCTTGCCTAATTAACAAGCCCTGCAAAGTCCTTCCTTCTTGTAGGGTCCGAAAGGTAGTCCTCTAACAAGGTTGTCCTTGGATAGCCTAGCAATGGTTCTAAGGTTTATATATCCTAATCTTTTGTGCCACAGATCATTTGGCTTATAAACAGAATTAAATAAACAAATATCTATCTTAGTTTAAAGAAAAATGACAAGATAAATGTTACCTTTCCTTTTACCTGTCAACACAGTTGTGTTATCCTCTGATTTTATTTTGCATGAGGATTTATTGAATTTCAACTGGTAGCCTTCATCACATAGTTGACTGATGCTAATTATATTGTGCTTCAGTCCTTCCACATAAGCCACCTTCTTGAATGTGACTGAGCAAATCTGGATAGCACCATATCCTTTTGTTTGTCCAAAGTTTGAATCTCCAAATATTACTTTGGGTCAAAGATTGGTTTTGAAGGATGTGAGATTCTCCTTGCTTCCTGTCATGTGCTTTAAGCACCCACTATCAAGATATCATTGTTGGTTCATTGCTTGATAGGTCTTCACCTGTATATAAGCAACTTATATGTTTTTGACCCAGTTTACCTTGGGCCTAGGTTGATAACCTTTAAATTCTGAAATAAAAGACATCCCTGGCTGACACTTATAACCTTCAGGATGATATCTCCTAGGAGGTATTATTCATTCAGTGTAAGGGTTAAAGTTTTGGGATGTAGGACCTCTAGGATTGAAGTTTGATTTACCTTTAAAAAATTGTTCATAACTCTGATCTCTGTTCAACGATCTCTGAGCTGAGTTCGACGATCTTGGGTCAGATCGTCGAGCTTTGTTCGAAGATCGACTTTGCAAAAGTTCAGAGTTCGGCGATTATCGACCTGAGTTCGACGATTCAGCTTGAGATCGCTGAGCTTTGTTCGATGATCGTCGAGCTCTGTTCGACGTTTTCCGTTGAACCTTGTTTTTCTTAGGTAAATCAGGATTCTTCCTAGCTACCTCTATAACATCCTTTCCTTTATCTGAGATAAATTTAATTGGGGTTGTTAATACTATAGGTTGGCTGGATGAGGCACCCAAGCCCAGTGTACTGTTAAGTCTAGAGTTCACTGTGGTTGTGATGTCCATCAGTCTGATGCTTCTCCCATTAAGGGATTATTCAAACTTCTTTGCCTGGGATAGTTCACTTTTCAGTGAAGCTATCTCCTCCCTACAACATTCTAACTCCTTAGAGAGTTTGAGGTTGTCTGATTTTAAAGTGATATGTTCAGACAATTGATTTCTGAGAGAGATAATCTCTTTCTCAGACTTTAACAGGTCTAAACAAAGTTCCTTAAATTCAAATTTAAAGTCCTCTGAATTAAAATCAAAGGAATCTATTACCTAGTCTTCTTCATCTTCATGTTCAGATTCAGATTCTGACACATGATCTGCATCAGAATTATGTTGGGAGGCATTGATAGCCATCATGCAGAACTCCTTCTCTTCGACATCATCTTCATCATCACTTGAGCTTGATGAAGACTCTAATTCTTCTTCAGTTTCACTCCAGGTTTCATCTACAAATCCCTTCCTGGTGTGTTTGTTCTTGCTGGAGGAGGATTTGTCATTGTTTTTTCTCCTAGAGTCCTTGTCTTTTCTCCTATCTTTCTTATCCCTCTTGTACTTTTTCTGATTTTCTGGACAATCAGGCACAATATGGCCTGGTTTCCTGCTTCCAAAACAAATAATTTCTTTATTATTAGATTTGTCATACCTTGGCTTCTCATGCCATCTGGATGACCTATTTCTGAAATCTTTCCTGGCCATCTTATAGAATCTTTTGGCCAGTAAGCTCATTAAATCTTCATTGCCTATGACTTTATATACAGGCTGGTCTTCTATAGCTTTGAATGTTATTGTCTTCTCCTTCCTAATAGCTGGAGAAGCAACCTTTTGTTCTTCCTCTCTATTCTTGATGAGCAGCTCATAGGACTTGAGCTTGCCTAATAGAGCCTCAATAGTAATCTCAGTTAGGCTTCTGGCATCCTTGATTTGCCAGATCCTTGAGTCCCAAGTGTTGGGGAAGCACATTAGGATTTTGTCATTGAGTTCAGTTAGTGAGATCTCCTTGTCCAATGTTTTTAACTCACTGACTATTAGGCTGAGCATGTTGTACATGTCAGCAACTGACTTAGTTTCTCCCTTTTTGAAGTTCTCATACTGGGTTATGAGATGGGATCTTCTGTCTTTCCTTTCATCAGCAGATCCTGATACAATTTCTGACAACTTGCCCCATATTTATTTTGCTGAGTTGCATTCAGCAACTTTCTGAAATATTTCATCAGACATAGTTTGAGCCAGAATATTCATTGCTTTGGCATCTACAACTTTCCATTTCTTGATTTCTGCATCTATTCCTAAGGAGGTGGAACAACACTTGTACTTGTATTTTCTGGGGGTCTTGGACACACAATCAAAACAGAATTGTAGATGTCCTCAACAATAGAATTCATATATAATTTTATCCTTGCCTTCCAAAGTGCAAACAAAGAAAGGTTGCACACTGGGGGTCTGGTGCTAGCATAATCTTTGTTTTGTGTCATGGTTTTGTATGAAAATAAGTATAATAAAAATAATAACCCTCTATAGAAGATTGATCTTATCAGAGATATTTTGGTTTAGGTGTTATCCTGTAGGAACAACCAATCTAAAGAAGATTTAGTTGTTGAGTAACCAACCTGCCACTGATACCAATTGAAAGTTAGGGTAAGATCTACCTTTACTCTAGAGGGAGAGTGAATAGAGTATATTAAAATAATTCCCAATTTAAAAATTATTTGCAGTGGAAGACTTGATTTAAGTATATGTGTAATATGCTTACAAAAAATAAAACTAAGATAACAAGAAAGAAAAAATCACAGCACACAGCAATGCAAAAACACAGCAATCCAGAAGACACAAGGATCTATAGTGGTTCCCCAATCAACCTGGGTACATCCACTCTTCTACCACCCTAGGTAGGAATCCACTGCAGGAATAGTTGATCAGGTGTCCTTGGCACCAATGAGATTTTGATAAGGTGCTCAAAAACCAAACTAGATTTTTTGATCAGGTGTCTTGCCACCACTGAGTTTTGACAAGGTATCAGAAACCAGCCACAAAACTTTTAAAGGGAGTTTTGAGAAACCCTTTTATAGCAGAATAAAGAAAGAAAGAAAAGAGTTTGTTGTTCTTCTCTGTCAACAGTCTAAGATAAGACTAGTGGATGATGTTGTCAAAGCTCCCCCTGTGATTTGCAATTGTTCGGGAAGAAGAGCTTTGCATATGGTGATAGGTCTTCAGAAACTTTAGATCTCTAGCAAGAGATGATTTCAGCAGTTGCTTAAATGTGATGTGTCTTGAGTCTTTGATGAAGAAGCATTTGAACACTTGAATCAAGAAGATCTTGAAGGAGTAGAATAGAAGTTTTATGATCTTCTTCATAGTATTATTCCTTGTGTTCTGTATGAATTCCAACTCAGTAATCTTGTAGACTTGTGTCTCTTGAGTCTATTCCAAGAATTCTTGATTGATATTTCTTGTTCTATCTTTCTCAATTATTCTCTTGAGATATATTGAAAATCTCTCTTTGAGATAGCTGTTAAACAGTCATAAATGACTGTCTTAAATGAAATTTGTCTCTAGAGGAAAGTCCTAAGAGACATTCTTTTTTGTCTTCCTTGAAACTTTCTCCAGATTTGTTGAAACGGCTATAGAATCCTCTGAAATAAATGCTGATAATAAATCAGATTGAATTCCATAACTGTCTGAATTTGAATTCCTAAAATTGTCGATCTCTTCAGAAAATCGTCGATCTGAGCTCGACTATCGTCGACCTAAGCTCAGAGATTGAAGCTAGACTGAAAATAGAAATCGTCGATCTGAGCTCAACTATCATCAACCTGAGCTCAGAGATTTGGATTATATCTAGAGACAGGAACATCGATCTAAGCTTGAAGATCGTCGAACCGAGTTTGACGACTCGTTGAACTGAGCTCAGAGATAGTCAAACTGAGTTTGACGTTAGGTCGACCTAAGCTCGATGAAAATTGTCCTAGTCTTCAGCACTTGAATTCTGATCTTAAAAGGTCTTGGGGGAAGCTTCCAAACCTAAGTTCTAACCCTTAGACTCATTCTAATTGACCTTTAAGACTATACAATAAGGTCAATACAATTTCCTAAGAACGTGATCCTTGCCCAAATTAGTAAAAGGGTGTTCCAACACAGGTGACAGAAGCTAACTAGTAAGTGTATAATATAATTCTACATCTATCAGTTCTAAGCACAAGGTATAAAGAAGTAAAGTGCAGTGCAGTAAGTAAAAGAACTGAAACAAAAGCAGAAGGTAAGGCTACACTACCACTATACTATCATCATAGAGCGTACCTTAACTTATAAAAATGCCCATACAAATTTATAAGTTAAGGTTTCCAGGATTTGTAACTTATCATATAAAAGAGCTCATACTAATTTATATGATAATGATCTATGAAGCATATGACCTAATGAGTATGAATGATTATGTTATGGTTATGCAACATGCAAGTGCAACATAAGCATGCGACTATGAGATCCCAGTCCTTTAGTTCCCACATTTCGAGAGCTAGCATCACTCTCAGGTACCACCATTATGGCTACGGTAGAAGCGGATTGGGCTTCTCCGCTTTCTAGGCGGGCATACACACTACCAGGCCTAGACCTCTCTTGTACGCCTCTGTACACGTCCTAGGTGCACTCTAGAGTCTCTGCGTACTAATTTCTAGAGTCCTGCTAGACTTTTAGTTCAGGTATACGTCTTCAGGGATTGTCTGCCTGACCGTAGTAATAAACAACATACTGGCCCTTCCATCTGTACACCTCACCCGGGTCACCGTACTGCCATTGGTGTTTCGACTGTCCCAGTACCGCATAAACCGCCACTAATTTTCTTTATGCACATGCAATTATTTCAACTCGAGCCTCCAGCTCGCAAGACCAACCTGTCCTGATTCCTCCAACCCTGCCCGGGTGATCAAGTAAACCAACCACTTCCTTCCAACTCTACACGGGTGAGCAAGTAGTCAACAGACTCCAAGTCCCTCCAACCCAGCACGATTGAGAACACACATCATGTTCAGCTCCCTCCAACCCATCATGGGTGAGAATGTGTACCATTTCCCTTAGACTAGTATACTACTCTTGTCTACTGATTATTAAACTTAGTAGTTTAGGGTTAATCCCAGGATTGCCCAAGGTATGCCCAATGAAGGGGTCTCGAAGGCACTAGGAACCAAGATGGAATTAAAATCCAAAGTTCCCTTTCGCAAGTATAATTACTTTTAGTTTATGTCTACCCATGATCCACACTCAACTCTCCTTATTACTCTTGGGCGATCCTAATGACTTAAGTTGTTATCGGGGAAGGCGACGGTCTTACGCCGACCTCCACTCCAATTGTTACCCAATGACTTACACTTACTCTCCTCACTAAGACAACACTACCCACCAGGGTTATACTTCCAATTGTAATCTCCAGCTCAATTGTCGATCTATCCCCCCGGTGGGCCATATAGTATAATCTTAATTTTATTATGCGCAACCCATGACCTAATACCACCTCGAAGTTGAACTTCCAATTCCTTGGGCCACCAAACCTAAATTATTTATCCTAGGGTGGTATGGACTAATGAAATGAGCATGTTGATTTTCATAATTTTCCTAGGTCACTAAGGCTTCTAATTAAATCATTTAATTTAATTCCCTAGGTCACTTTACACATGAAGTAGTACAATTTATAATCCATTGACCTAAGGAATTTTTCCTTGGTTGTATATTGATAAAATATGTATTTATACAGAGTTTCATAATTTCCCTTTGATTATTTATATTATTACTTAATTAATACAATATCCACATAATTATCATTTTCCAAATGAAGTATATGGAATACATAAGACAAAATTCCAAAAACATTACAGAGCATATATATCATTAATTTAAGACTAATGGCAGATTTTCATTCACCTCTATAGTGTAATGGCCTATCAAATTCTATTCTTATGTATTTACCAAAATGCAATTATGCTAATTTAAAATTTATCAGTACATCCAAAATTTTTGAGATAAATACACAAGGCTAATCATAAAAATATACAAAGCTAGAAATAATTCCAAAATTTTTTGATATGTATTTCCATCAATTCATGAATAATTGCAATAAGCTTAAAATGGTAATTTAAATGTATTTTACTCCAAAGGTTCTCAAACCAAAGGATTTTTTTTTATAAGTCAATTATAACCTCTATTTTATCTTGACAGAATTTGGTGATTTTTACATTATCAAAACCTATTTTTCCAATTTATTTTCCAAAAGGTTATATTTTTAAAATTCCAAATAATGGGATTTTTGATCTCAAAAATCCCATAATTAATTTTAGGGGTGAACTTTACCCTAATGAATCTCTAGAATTAATTCCATGATTTTTGTAAGCCTCAAATATGCTGAATGTACATCATTTCATTTATTTATATTTGCACCCCAAGGCCTTATTTAGCCAACACATGCAAGTAGATTAACCCAACATGTAGTGATCCAAATGTGCTGAAATTTATATCAGGCACCAATGAGGTCCCTAAGGACCTGCCACCAAAATTTGGGGCCATTTGGATGCTTATAACTCCAAATATTTCATTTATTTAATTTTTGATATTGTGACAAATACTAAAGAAATAGTTGTCCCAAAAATTCCCAATTTTTGGCAGGGGCTAGCCCTAGACATGCACATGCCCAAAACTTTGGGACATGTAGACTTCTGTTTTGGCATGGGCTTAGGTTTTAGTTTCTGCTCTAGCCTAGGACCAGTCCAAGAAAAATAGCCCTACAACTCAGACCATTGGACCAAAATTGAAGTTTAAGATGACAAATTAAGGCTAACAGATAAGGATACATCTTTCATTTAGGGGTAAAGTTATGGTGATGCGTCTAAGTACCCTAAATATCACATGCAAAGTGACTGTATAAGAGTGACAGATTTGCACTATTCATATAATAAACATTTTATCATATAATATTTAAAGAAGCACGAATCTTAAAGCAACCTGGACGGAATCTGGTCATCGTCCCCAAGCAATCAACGACCAAGATCCATTCTTCCTTGGCCATTCTTGCTGGCGATTTCCGGCCAGCTGAGCCACCACCATCGCCTGTAGATGTCGCCACCACCTTCACTGAGGTGGGGGCTTGCGTTTCCCGGTGGTGAGGCCGCCGGAGCTGGCTCCTCCGGCGAACCAGAGCAAGCAGTAAAAACTCGGAAAATCACAATTTCCTCTCATGGCATCGGGCTCAATTGAGCCCGATATCTCCCCTATTTGATCTAGACTGCTAGTACAGGTAGATGGGCGGCAAAACGAACCTGCTCCAGGCCTTGGCAGCGGTTGCGGCGGCGGTTTGCCATGGTCGAGCTGCTCCGGTGATCTCCTAGCCAAAATCTTCTTTCACCACCAATTTCCTTGCTCCAGCTATCGAATTCCAGTCGATTCCTCCTTCTCAAGCTAATGGTGGGGCTGGTTTGGACTGAGGTGGCTTATACATGGAGATAACTCCAAGGTGAGCTCTAGCTCAACCTTGTATGCTCCGCCCATGGTGCCATGTTGCCAGCCCAGCTCCAAATCCTTCTGAAATCCTCTGGGCAGTCGGCCAGCAAGCCCTTTGGTAGAAAAAGCCAAGGCCAAGTGGCCTCCTTCCCATAAACCCACTTTCTCTCTCCTTGTTTTGGTGAATTATCCTAAATGCACCCTTGCATGCACTCTATCTCCACAACCAGAGGGGTGGGGCTTGACTTTGACTCTTTGGGCTGCTAATGGGCCATATTTGGTGGACTTAGCCCAAGGTAAATGGCTTAACCATTATTTTTCCTCTTTATGTCCATTTGTTGACTTTGTTGACTTTTTTGGTTGACTTGGTCAACAAGGTGAGTGGGCTGACCCCACTTGTTTGTCATAAGCCTAATTGCACCACCCAACTTAGGTTGGGTCAAGGGGGTGCCCTACTTAGGCTAATTGGGCCTATGACTGTGGGTTTGACCACTTTAGGCACAAGGTTGACTCTGCTCAACTAGGGTCAAAGTGTTGACCTAGTGACATGCCCTAGGGTCCACTTAGATTGTTTTTAGGGTTAGGGCAATATGGTGGGGTCCTGGTTTGGCAAGGGTACCTATTTAGGCTTGTTTGACCTATTTTGACTTGGTCCTATAGTGGGCCCCACATGGCTACAACCCACTACCTATGGTAAAACTTAGCTAATTTCCCTAACACCCACCCTATGCCTAACCCAATCTAAGTTAGGGGCCTAGAAGTAATATGTGATGTTACACCCCAGGCTTTTGGAACTCTGTCTTCACTAGGGCGCAAGTCTGGCATTTTGCCACATACTGTGCCACAACCTTCTTGAGTCCTGGCTACCAGAACAACTTCTTTAGATCTTGGTACATCCTCGTGCTCCCTAGGTGAATTGAGTACTTGGTATGATGAGCCTCGTACGTCAACTCCGCCCGTATATTTCCCACGTTTGGGACGCACAAACAATTGCCCTTCATGCTGCTGCCTAATACCATAACCTGTCGAATCCGATCAGCCAGGTCATACTGAACTTCTGTCTAGTTCAAACACGCTTCGACGCTAGTCTTCTTGTCAACACCAGATGTAGTTAACGTCTCCAACTCCCAAATCAATCTCTCATCATGAACCGACAACCAGTTGGCTTGGGAGGGAGCCCTGCAACTCAACGCATCCGCAACTGCGTTGCCTTTCCAGGGTTCATAATGAATCTTGAACGTATAGTCCCCCAGAAACTCCATCCATCTCCGATGCCTCATGTTAAGATCCTTCAGATCTAACAGGTACTTCAGGCTCCCGCGATTGGTATAAACATCGACTTTTACGCCGTACTAATAATGTCTCCATAGTTTTTGAGCAAAACACACGGCCGCTAACTCCAGAATGCGGACTGGACAATTCCTCTCATGCTCTTTCAGTTAGCGCAAGCCATAAGCCATAACATTACCATGCTGCAGCAGCACGCAGCCCAATCCAATGCCCAAGGCAGTGCTGTAGATCTCAAAGCCTTTGGTCCCACTCGGATAACTTTACACCGACATCGTGGTTAACTGACTCTTTAACCCTTCAAAAGCTTGTGCGGACTCACGCATCTACACAAACTTTTAAGTTTTTCCTTGACAACATTGTGTGGGGTAACTCTATCCGCGAGAAGTCCTTTACGAAGCGCCTGTAGTAGCAAGCCACCTTAGAAAACTCTGGACTTCCGCTACCGAGACAATACAGGCCACCCTCATATCTCGACTAACAACGCTAGATCCACGCACTCCCACTCTACCAACTACAGGACCGAGGAGCACTATCGAGGATAACCAAAGACTTGCATTTTGAGAACTTGACGTATAAATGGTTCCTCCTTAGTGTCCCCAAAACAAAAAGTAGGTATTCAGAAGTGATAGTCTTCGCACTTTAAGTACACCAATGCGTCGTCGATGAAGACGATCACAAAAATGGACTAGGTACTCCATGAACGTTCCGTTCATCCGGTCTATGAACACTGATGACGCATTTGACTGCCAAGATCGCACGATCGTAGACTCGAATTGCTCATTCCTCGTACTTAACGCCGTCTTTGCGATATCACTTACCCTTAATCTCAGTTGATGGTATCGGGAATTACGATCCACTATTGAGTCCACCGAATACCCGACTAACTAATCAAAAGATCATCGATTATTGGGATTTAGTACTTGTCCCTTTTTTCTATGCAAACTTATACAGCTCTCTGCAACAGATACTAAGTTGCAAGCTCCCATCCTTCTTCTTGATAAAAAGGACCGGTGCGCTCCAAGGAAACGAGCTTGGACGCACATACTCTTGCTCCATCAACTCTTCTAGTTGAACCTTTAACTCCGTCATTTCCTTAGGTATCAACCTATAAGGAGAGCGTGACACAGGTTTGGCACATGGCACAACACAATCGTGAAATCTATCTCTCGCTATGGTGGGGCTCAAGGGAGACCATCAGGGAAACACATCAGAATATTCGGATACACCCAATAAACTATCCAATGTAGGCTTAGGCTTTGAAGCCTCCCATGGTGGCGGTAACGATGCTTGCAAGTTGAACTCCAGACCCCCAACCCGTACGTTTACGATACAGACTCTCTCTTCGCACGCATTAAACAACCAATATGCAACTACACATCCAATTTGTCCTTTACCATCGAAGGAGGTACTCCGATGCACGATATAAATCTTTCGGACAAAAGGAGTGCGAAGCTACCGTATCGAACAATGCTCTCGCCGGATTACCAACAATCCAAACAAAGCCTAGAACCTCTTGTCCTAAGCTAACACGCATAAGGTATCCAGTAAAAGAAGTTAGTTTGCTAACAAGAAACCATACCTGACATCCCGATGGCCAGCCACATGGCCTCCTGCTGGCAAAGGATGTCCGCTCCCGATTCGGTCGGAGTAAACAGTGATGCGGTGGACGCCACCGCCTTGCCCTTCTCCTAAGATATTGCCCCCAGCTTCTTTTCGGACATTTGGCTTCCACTTCGACAATCCCGGGCATAGTTTCCCGGCTTTCCACAGACAAAGCATGCATCCGTGGTTTGGGCTGTAGTCACTCCGGATGTGCTAAAGGAAGGGACTAGACCTGACCTCCTAGCCTTCTTGCACCACCTACGATACCTAGATTTTGAGGTTGGCATTTTGAACACTGTCTCCTTTGCACTATAGTCTTTAACTGCTCCAACCATAGGTTTCATTATCTTTTGAGCACCCTCCCATCAATCTCTGGAAAAGTGCCCTTTCTTGCCACAAGAATAACAAATATAAGTGACTTGGCTAGTAGATGATCTAGCATCTTTCCTCAGAGTTTTTTGGTAGCAAGTCCTTATAAGATCTGCAGGGTTTGGTACCCTATTCATTAGTATTTGGTGGGTTTTCCCCAACTCCACTTCCAAAGCTCTGCCCGACTCCACCAAAGCTCGGAATCCCAATAGCTTTGGTCCTAGCAGTAGGATATGCAACTCGCTGCGCAGACCATTATAAAATCTATCAAATATAAATGGCTCGCTTTCCCATTCAAAGCCTTGGTAGCGCCTTATCTCAAGGAATGTCTACAAGTATTCGTTAACTGAGTGCACTCCCTGCACCATAATAATTCTCATCTGCTGCCCTAATGGACCTCCAAATGCACTTTTCTACAACATACCGCCAGGTGTTGGGGCCATTTTAGAGACAGTGGGTTGCACATTTCTTCCATGTTGTGCGTTGGACACAGCGAACACCGCTTCAACCACCCTTCTTATGGTTTACAAAGAAGTAGGGGTCTCAGGAATGTCGCTTGGTGCAGTACTTTGCTCAGAAAACGTGTGTTCAGACTTCCACGCTCCACTTCCGGACACCTATAGTCGTACAAAACTCCAATAAGTGCCCGAACAAAATTGCAAAAAGCAATTATAGGAACACGCAGGTTCCCTAAACATGTGTATTTTCATTCCTAAGTGGACATTCATGGGTTCTTTTCATGTTATAACGATGACGCACACACATGTGCTCACCACCCCTTAAAGTGAATTCATCCACGAATTCATTTAAGCTTGACCGAAACCTGGCTCTGATACCAAATTGTAACACCCCTATCCGTCACATAGCATATAGCAGTAGTTCCGGCCGGGGCCCGACTCCATATACTATGGACAGACCGGTTGGTTACTTATTAATGCCATTCAACAAGTCAAAATGTCATATACAGAGTATTTAGCGGAAGCAAATTATTAAGGTTACAAAGAATAAAAAATCTTGCCAAGCATGAATGTCCACTACTCAAAACTATAGAAATTTTTAATACACCAGTACTGGCCTTATGGCCTTACATTAGTTTGCTCAAATAAAAGTGTTTTCCAAACCTCGGTACGCAGGCCGGTCATACATGACAATACAAGAAAACACTCAACAATAAGGCCTTTTAGGGCTGGCTCAGCAACATGGGCTTTAGCCCGCTATTTACCGCTTGGCTCCGCAGCACCTTCAAGCAACAGTCCACCGCACGATGGTAAACAAGAGCAACGATAAGTTAAAGCATACCCAATTATAATGATTACGCCCCCATACCGGGGCAGCAAAGCACCTTCCTTGCACTTGTTAGCACAACAAGAAACATAGCAAAGAAACACCACATCACAGGTGCACGCGCACAAGGCCGTACACCTCGTGCCCTCAGGGCACTTACTCGGCGAAGCCAGTCCGAACCCCGTCCGGTACTTGACTCCACCACCACCCACATGGGGCGGAAAACCTCGTGAGCATTTATTCCTTTCAGCCGTAGCCTAGACTCGATCTCCAAACCTCGGAAAGTCCCATGTAAAACTTTAGGTCACTTTAACCGAGCAGATTGAGCGGGTAGGGGTCCACCAGCCCGTTGCTCACCTCGCCGTTGCCATTTGGCCTTCGATGCGGGCTAAGTTTCCCAAGTCCTAACTATTGTTCAAACACGGTGCATAGCCCTTCTATGTACCCGGTTGGCTCCCAGGCCACCGATATGGTTGAAATTCGCTTCCGCCCAGATCTCCGGGTACACCCTGGGGTTAATCCCCAAGACTCCCTATTGCAATCTACCATGTAGAAGCCCGAAAATAACACAAAGGCACGGAGTCTTCTCCGGCCAACCATGCATAACAAAACATCATCGATCCAGACCAACATATCTTGGTAGGCTTCACACATCATGCCTATGTCCGTACTACGATTCCGGACTCTAACAGGGGGACTTTACATATCTACCCTAATGAATACCGCAAACTCGCCGCACACTCGCGGGAGAAGGGTTTTCCGATGCAAAGGAAGAAGAGCTTCACATGCTCAAGATGAGAATCGTTACCCTAGCATTTCTCCTCGGCGCCATGATGATCCAGTCAGATGGGAAGCACCGTATCGGCCTTGTATTCGCAGATCTGGACTCGGATCGAGAATCGAAGCTCCGAAACTCCACTGGTGGCCGGAGTTGACCTCCTTCTTCTTCCTCCTTGCTCTCCCTTCTCTCTACCTTTTAGAAAGAGAAAACTCAAATGGAATGAGGGTTTCCAATCCCTATTCCCAGATATAACCCACCAGGAATAGCCCCCATCCGTCGGATCTCAAACTAAGGAAACAGACGACAATGATTCAGCCAAAAATTAGAAATCCTGGGCCAAACACGGCCTTCGACACGCCCATGTCCAGGGTCGTGTTATCCATTCGCCATCACATCGAAAAGAAAACGGGAAGTCGACACGCCTGTGTCACCATGTACACGCCCGTGTAGCTGGGCGTGTTCCCTTAATAACACAGATCCAATACAACCCGAGCATGACACGGCCAGGTGACACGCCCGTATCACATACCGTGTGCTAGACACGCCCTGGGACATGCCCGTATCCCAGGCCGTGTAGCTGCCTTAGTACAACACGCCGAATGACCCAAGAAGGACACAGGTATTCGACAGGCCCGTGTCGAATTTCATACGCCCGTGTCGGACCCACACACGCCTGGGCTCAGGTCGTGCACCCCTCACTCAACGATCATTGAGTGCAAGGATTTGAGTGACTGAAATGCCCTGGGACACGCCCGTATTCCAGGACGTGTTCACCCCCCCCCCAACCCCGCCCTCCGACGATCGTTCACTCCAAAATCATCGACCATGTGACACACGTCGAATTCGAGCACGACACGCGATGGGACCCGCCCATGTCCCATGTCGTGTCATCTCTACCAAACCCCAGATTTGGCTCAAAATGCCACCCGTCACTCTTTTGAGTTTCGGGGCGTTACAAAAAGTATGTGATATCCTTTTTCATGCCTTTCCAATACATCGTCCTCTTCAGATCCACTACTATCTTCGTGATCCCCGGGTTTAATGAATATCTACTCTAGTGTGCATCTGTCATGATATCTTCTCGAATTCGGCCTCCTTTCGGTATATAAACTCGGACTCTAAAACATATCAGCCCATCTCTTAGTGAGTAATCCCTGTCGTGCCTTCGTCCAAGGCCCTTAATATTGGCTACATCCTCGCATCCAGCCTCTACCCATCCCTATTTAGATCTCGGATGTCGTCGGTTGTACTCATTGATGCCAAGTACTCCTCGTAAATATCTTGATCATCCTAAGATACTAGAGATATCTACATCTATTCCAACATCTGTACCAGCTCCATAGCCATCAACTAAGGCCCTGCTCCCGGTGTGGTGGCACTCCGGCTCAGAGCGTCAGATACAAAATTGGCCTTCCCTGGATGATAGTGCATGGTATACTGGTAGTCTAACAGAATTTATACCCAGTGTCTCTATCGAATATTCAGTTCCTTCGGCGTATCCACGTATTTCAAGTTCTTGTGATTTGAGAAGATATTGTTGTGGACAACCTAGAGATAGTGTCTCCAGATCTTCAGAGCGAAGATAACCGCTTCCATTTCCAAGTCATGCACTGGGTAGTTCTGCTCTTGTTTCATCAGCTGTCTGGAGGCATAAGCTATCACATGCCCATTCTGCATCAGAATGTCACCCATCCCCTGGTATTACGCGTCCATATAAACCTTAAATCCTTCCTTCCCAGATGGAAGGGCAAGGATGGGTGCTCAAGTAAGCCAACCCTTCAGCTCCTAGAAGGCAGCCTCGGAATGCGGTGTCCAAAAAAAATTGTCTCCTTCTTCGTCAAAGATGTGAGTGGGAGAGCTATTTGGTAGAATCCCTCTGCGAACTTCTTATAGTAACTGGCAAGTCCTAGGAAAATCCTCACGTTAGTGGCCGTCTTCAGTTGTTGCCAATATCGTACTGCCTGAACCTTTGCCAGATCCACTCCAAGTCCTGCTCCACTGATAATATGTCCAAAGAAAGCCACCTCCTTTCTCCAAAACTGGCACTTGCTAAACTTGGCATACAGCTTAAGCTCCTGCAGCCTCTCCAGAGTAAGTGCCAAATGGCGGGCATACTCCTCCTTGGTCCTCGAATAAATGAGGATGTCGTCAATAAACACTATGACGAAGACATCCAGGTAGGCCTCGAACACCCGGTTCATCAAACTTATGAACGTGTATGGTGCATTTATGAGCCTGAAGGGCATAACAGTGAACTCATACAGCCTGTATTTTCAATCGAAAGCGGTCTTCGGGATATCCACCTCCTAAATCTATAGTTGGTAGTATCCTGACCTCAGATCCAGCTTCGAAACAAGTGAGCTCCCTCTAACTGATCAAATAGCTAGTGTATCCTCGGTAGAGGATTCATGTTTCGGACTGTCATCTTGTTTAGTGATCTATAATCGATGCAAAGTCGGAGTGTCCAATCCTTCTTCTCCACGAATAGCACCGGAGCTCCCCATGGCGAAGAGCTCGGCCTGACAAACCCAGCTTCTACTAACTCCTGAAGCTGACTTCATAATTCCACCAAATCCTTTGGGGCCATCCGATAAGGTGCTCTGGGTACCGGTTTAGCCCCTAGCACGAGCAGTATCTTAAAAACATTCTCTCGTTGCGGTGGTAACCCTGACAACTTCTCCGGAAATACATCAGAAAAATCTCACACCACCATGATACTAGAAATAGAATCCTTGGTCTCGGCCATCTCAAACAACACCTGGTAGACCTAATCCCCCTGTAGATGGGCCTTGACAGCCTGAATAGAGGAAAGTAGAAGTCGAGAAGCTTAGGCAATACCTTCGAAGGTTGGGTAAGTGTCGCCATATCTCAGCACGACCCTTCTTATTGGGCAATCAATCTACGCATGGTTCCAGGTGATCAATGTCATGCCCAAAATGAGGTCAAAATCTGGCATCATCAGGATCTTTATCGGGGCTTCAAAAGTTACACCATCAATGGTCACTCCCAAAACACACTTGGCTTTAGACTGGATCTCCATCCTATTGGGGAGACGTACCCTCCTAACAACTCCTTCAAAGTTCTTGATATGGTCCAGGTCTCTGATAAACTCTTCTAGAACAAAATTGTGTGATGCTCTAGTGTCGAATAGGGTGTTGGTGGGCTTGCCACACATCGTCACTATCCCTGAGTTAGTGAAGTTTTTTTTCTAAGTTATCTACTATATGATTCCTTCCAAACTCTACAGTTTTAAATTCATGTAATCTAGCTTTTAGAAAGGAAAGAAACTTAAAATTTAGTAGCATACCTGCTATCTCCCTCTCTAGGTTCCGAGGCTTAGCCAGATCCAAGGCATATACCTGTCCTCTATCCTTCCTACGGAGTCCTCCCTGAAATCCTCTTCCTCGGCCGTGTCCTCGACCACCAAACTGCCATGCAAGTGGGGAATCCTGAAGTGCTGGAGGGGGTGCTTCCCTCATGGAGTAGTTCCTCCGCATGTGCCCCAGCTGGTTGCACCGGAAACATGTCGGTGCCTCCTCCATTTCCCTCGATATCTCTCGCATCTGCAAGGGAAGAGTATCTAACACCACTATGTTCCTCTTCTCATACCTATCCTCTTGGTGGGGTTGATCCCCATTCCTCCTTTCACCAATAACACAACCTCTTGTCTGGTCTCTCCTACCACCAACCACTGAGTCATTAGCCGGTCTCTTCCGGCCCCGAACTGTAAGTTGGTCTTCCTCCAGCTTCTTTGCCATTTCCAAAATCCTAGCCGACCTTCCATAAGAAACGAAGAGGAGGGTCTGCCTCATGTCTTCATGACGGCCCTTATAGAACATCTTTGCATAGCCTTCATCATCCAGCTGATATGAGTCTACAAAGCGGGCTAAGTGTGTGAACCACCAGTAATACTCCAACATCGTCCTGCTGCCCTGCCTCAACTGCAGAAACCTTTCCTCTCCCTCGCCGATCGAGGTACAAAATGCTCCAATAGAGCTGCTCTGAACTCCTCCCAGGAGATGTCTACGTAATCCATTCCAGCAAAGGTGGTGTCCAAAAGTGACTTCCATAATTTCTTCGCTTGCGACCCAAAATAGGAAACTGTTAAGGCAACAGCCTCCTCCGTCGAGCATCTAATCCCAGCCAGCATCTCGTAAATAATGTCCAACCACTCCTCTATACGGACTTTTGACTCCGTCCCGAGGTAGGATGGAGGAGAGATCCCCTCGGAAGGCACTCAGCCAGTTCGCCCCGAGATTTGGCAGTAAGGCTGGAGCCTCCTGATCCCTGAAGTTCACCAGAATAACCATCAGTGTCTGCCCCATCTCTGCCTGCTGAAAAGGTAACAGAGCCGGTGGGGGTGGAACCATGTTCTTTGTCTGGGTTGTACCCTGCTGAGTAGTAGGGTTTGTCGCAGGCTACATGGAACCAATTGTTAGTTAATGTACAAGTCGAACTAATAAAATTAAAAGGTGCACTTCTTGCATGTGATTCCCCATATGTTCACATCATTGCATCTGCTGCTAGTTTGCCCTCAAACTAAGCTCATGCAGGGTGCCTAGGGTTTTGTGGACTTCTTCTCTTTGGATCGATGTTTCCTCTAATACCCGTTTGTAAGACCCCTTTTTTATGCTATCGGGGTCTTATGCCCAGAATCGCCGTTTTGTGGAGACACTGACACTCGGGAAGGTCTCCACGACAAAACGTCAATCCTGTCGGCCTTAAGGATTACTAAATAATAGAGGTACAATTAAGATTAAGTCAATAATCACCACATATATAGATAAGTGTATAAATCACAGTAGGTCCACAGGGAAAAAGTACTGACACAGAATAATAATGCATAAATATAATTGGGCAATGCCCAGTACAACATATCCTCACTATATCACTCTCACGGAAGTTAAGAAAAACTAACACTCACGGAGCCAAAGACAGGTGCTCTTGTATTAGACTTCCCACCTCAAAGAACACTGTACTTCGCTAGTGCCGCATCTCTTGTTGCTGCTCCCTGTCCCCCATCTAGAGCCCCTGAAATGTTTGGTCCACCAACCATTAGTCAAAAGACTAAGCCTTATTTCCACCACCCCTCACCCAGTGGCTCCTAGGAACCGTGCGGGAGGAATGATAGGAAAGCTATGATGGTGGAGAGTAGGAACAAGGAAGTTGAGGTTGGATCTATCTAGCTGGTATATTGTACATTGATAACTCTAATTATTTCTATCTTTTTATTTACTATTTTATATTAATAGTTAGATATTTTATATTAATTTTATAATATGAAGTTTATTTTAACTTGTTTCTATAATTTATATCTAATTGTTCTAATAAAATAATTTTCAATCTTGCAGGGCTAATCTACAGGTTATTTGGAGCAAAACAAGTATTTTCCTATTTTCTGCCTTGACACGCCCTGTGACACGCCCTACCTGGGCGTGACACAGGGGTGTGACACACAAATCTCAAGTCTGCAGCATCCAATCGTCGGACGCGCCTGAAGATCGTCGACCGGCCCAGACACGCCCGTGTCGAAATGGACACGCCCGTGTACCCTTTACATGGGGCATGACAGCCTGCGGAATAACAGCTGACCGTGCCACATCGGATTAGAATTACACGCCTGGGTCACGGGCATGACCCAGGGCGTGTCAGGGACGTTTCCATACATTAACGCGCCGTTCGTACCGTTGCCGCCAGATTTCCGTTACAGCTTGTCACGCCCATAGTCACGGGCGTGACTGGGGGGCGTGATACCTCCTTGAAGACCAGTTTTACTCCCACCATTTTCAGCTTCCCGCCATTTTCCAGAAACAGCCGTGACACGCCCTAGGTCACGGGCGTGACCTAGGGGCGTGACCCGTCAGTTAACCAATTTTGGCGGTTTCTCCTCCAACGTTCCCGGCGTTTCAAGACGACGGTTCCGAGCCTGACACGCCCTATGTCACGAGCGTGACCTAGGGCGTGACCAAACAAAAATTTTTCCTATAAATTCCAGACAGCTTCAGATGCTCAGGGTGGAATTTTGCGAGTTGGAGGCTTGTAATTTTCTGTTTCTTTTGCTGTATTTTCTTATTTCTAAGTTAGATTTACTATTGTTGATTAGCTTTAATTCTACTTGTTTTCATTTCAATCATGTTTTTCCCTACTCTAATTTGTAATTCTCTAATCATGATGAGTAACTAAATTTCATTTAGCACTTGATCATGATGAACCTTGGAATAAAATAAATCTTTCTTCTTTATTAAATAATTGTCTTGTTCTTGATCTTACTCTCTGTGATTTATCTTTGAACTTTTATTTTGTCCAATTCATATTTCGCGAATATGTACTTCGATCTAAGATCCGTATCCTAAATGACCGAGAGGTTGCCGATACAAGGAGATCACTCAAAGATAAAAGGAGTTGAATGCACTCCTCGAGAGAGGACGACGTAAATCTTCCGGATTGGAGTCAAATCCAATAGTGGTGTTCACCGCATAAAGCAAGCTTAGGGGTTTCGACTGGCCGAGAGGTCTTAATCGATCAACCTAAGGTTAGTTAGAAGCATGAGCTCGAGAGAGACGCTTCTATACTTTAGGAACCTCCACGGCCGAGTGAGTATAATTAAGAACTCGCATTTCATTATTTTCCAAGAAGATTTATTTTAGTCCAAGGGGATTCTAGATCAAGTGCTAGCCTCCTAATATTTGAATTTCCCTTTAGCATCAGCTTTGGTTTTATTAACTAGTATAATCAAACCAACTTTTCCGTTCGATAAAATAATAGCTCTTCCTTGTGAGTACAAGTACTCAACAGGCCCCAAATCGCAATACGACACTTCATATACTGCATTTCGATAGGTACGCTTGCCTAATCGAGATTCTAGTTTGGATGTAATTTAACTTTTAGAAAATCTCCATCAAGTTCTTTGCGTTGTTGCCGGGGACTTTTCTTTGTTGATATTTTGAAAGCAAGGATCTATTAGTTTTATCATTTTTTTATTTCAAAAAAAAGAACTTTAAACTTTTTCTTTCAAAGGTTTTATCTTTAAATTTTTATATTAAAAATTTCTTGCGAAAGGGCCGTGCCGGGTTTTCATCCCGCAATACCGCCTAGTACTTTGCGAACCCGTCACTGGGTAGCCCTTGGGAAGTCCGGGAAATATTATTTTATAAATTTTTAAATCTTAAAACTTTTATCGTTTTGTTTTGTTTTTGTGTATGACCCGAGGGAATCAGTCAAATCTAATTGATTTGGATCCGGAGATCGAGCAAAGCTTACGGAGACTCCTAAGACTCCGTGACCTCAATTCTCCAGATTTGGTTGAGGAATCCGTAGGTAACACTTTTTCTTCTTCTTCATCTACGTCCTCTTCTTCTTCTTCTTCATCTTCTCCTTCTTTTAAATTTTCCTTTAATTTGGGTAATCAAAATCCAAATATGGCCGAAGAACGGACTATGTAAAATTATGCCCGGCCAAATTTGGATGAGCAGCAATCAAGTATTGTTCGACCCGCTATTGCGCACAATAATTTTGAATTGAAGCCAAGCATCATTCAATTGGTACAGCAATCTGTACAATTTGATGGGCTTCAAGATGAGGACCCAAATGCGCATATTTCTAACTTTTTAGAAATATGCGATACTTTTAAAATCAACGGGGTTTCGGATGATGCCATCCGGCTAAGGCTTTTTCCTTTTACATTGCGCACCAAAGCTAAGCAGTGGTTGGGTACTCTACCAAGAGGCTCAATCACTACATGGGCCGAGATGACGGAAAAATTTCTCACGAAAATTTTTCCGCCCGCTAAGACGGCCAAATTACACAATGATATTACTTATTTCTCCCAAGTTGATACAGAAATGTTATATGACACTTCGGAGCGATTTAAGGAAATACTTCGTCGTTGTCCGCATCATGCAATCCCCGATTGGTTGCAAGTGCAAACCTTCTATAATGGCCTCAACTCTCAAACGAGGCAACATATCGATGCAGCCGCCAGTGGAACATTAAATAACAAAACACCGGCGACCGCCCAAGAGCTTATAGAAGGTATGTCCATGAATACGTATCAATGGAGTACACCTCGGTCTCGTCCGCCTAAACCGGCCGGGATGTACGAAATAGATACGATTTCTAATTTATCTCTCCAGATGGAGAAGATGCAAAAACAAATGAACGAGATGACTTCTTCCTTGTCTACGCCTTCCTGTGAGCCCCAATTTTGGGAGCCTTCTACTATTGCCGAGCATGTGGATTACATGGGTAATCCAAATCGGCCACCTTATAATCCGGGTCATAATTTTGGTAATACCTATCACCCGGGTATAAGGAATCACCCCAAATACTCTTGGAGTAATCCAGGGAGCGCGGCTTGCCCACCAAACACAATCCCACCAGGATATTTTCCACCACAAGCTCCAAAAACTCCCAATCTCGAGGAGTTATTCGCCAAATATACGAGTACAAATGATGCCAATATCCGGAATCTCACCGGATCTCTTTGTAATTTGGAGACTCAAATTGGGAAAATTGCAAAGATGCTCTCCGATCGACAACAAGGAGTGCTACCGGGCAATACAGAGCCCAACCCAAGGGAGCAAGCCAAAGCCATCACTTTACGGAGCGGGAAGGAGGTAACCACTTCGACAATTCCGGTTGAAACTTCTCCAATTTCGGTTGATATGGAGGTAACAATTTCTTCATCTTCTCCTCCTATTAAGCCTTCTAGTAATATTAAACCAAAACCTTATCAACCGCCTCTTCCCTATCCGTCTAGAATGCAAAAAGACCGGATAGATGAGCATCACGATAAATTTTTAGATATGTTTAAACAAATCCAAATAAATTTACCATTATGCAAAGTGATAGCACAAATGCCAAAATATGCTAAGTACCTCAAAGTTCTTTTATCAAATAAAAAGAAACTTGAGGATATCTGCACGGTTCAATTGAACACGGAGTGCTCGGAGGTTTTACTTAATAAATTGCCTAAGAAATTACCTGATCCGGGTAGTTTCTCTATACCTTGTTCATTTGGCGATTTATTGGTAAAACGTGCGTTAGCCGATTTAGGTGCCTCAATAAATTTAATGCCTTATTCTTTTGTTAATAAATTGTGTTTAGGAGAACCTAAACCCACAAGAATGAGCATTCAATTGGCAGATCGGTCTATCAGATATCTGATGGGTATTATTGAGGATGTGCTAGTAAAAGTTGACAAATTTATCTTTCTGGTAGATTTTGTCATCTCTGACATCGAAGAGGACACCGAGGTACCACTCATTCTCGGTCGCCCATTTCTTGCCACCTCGCGCGCAGTTATAGACGTTAGTAACGGTAAACTTCTCCTTAGAGTCGGAGATGAAGAAGTTACCTTTACTATTGACACGTCTATGAAAAATTCGCTCTCCAATGACGACTCATGTTACTATTTAGAGGCTTCTCCCGAAGAAGACTTCATTCCTTTTTCTGAACATTCTTTATTTTCTATTGACCATAACACATATTTTGAATATTTAGATTTAATTACTTATGAAAATAGTGATAAGGATTCGATCACTCGCACACCTACTTTTGAAATTTTGGAAATTGGTAGTGATCGTTTGAAAACTTCTTATGATGAACCTCCCTCACTTGAACTCAAACAATTGCCTGAACATTTAGAATATTTTTTTTTAGCGAGGGATTCTAAACTTCCCGTAATTGTGTCGGCCTACTCGACCGCTGATGAAAAAAATAAATTGTCAAATATTTTAAAACGTCATCGCCGCGCAATTGCGTGGAAAATCACGGATTTGAGGGGAATTAATCCCTCCTTTTGCACCCATAAAATTTTATTGGAAGAACACGCTCACAAAACTATTCAACCTCAACGCCGGCTAAATCCTAACATGAAGGAGGTAGTCAAGGCTGAGGTAATTAAACTATTAGATGCGGGCATCATCTATCCGATTTCGGATAGCTCTTGGGTAAGCCCGGTGCAAGTGGTGCCTAAGAAAGGAGGATTAACGGTAGTTCCTAATGATAAAAATGAATTAATTCCTACTCGAACCGTTACCGGATGGCGGGTATGTATCGATTATCGCAAATTAAATGATGCAACCCGTAAGGATCATTTTCCTTTACCGTTCATTGATCAAATCCTTGAACGGTTATCCAGACACTCTTTTTATTGTTTTCTTGATGGTCTATTGGGATATTTCCAAATCCCAATCGCGCCCGAAGACCAAGAGAAAACAACCTTCACTTGTCCGTTTGGCACCTTCGCCTATCGAAGGATGCCTTTTTGTTTATGCAATGCGCCGACAACCTTCCAAAGGTGTATGCTCGCGATCTTTGATGAACTAGTGGAGGATATCATGGAGGTCTTCATGGACGATTTCTCCGTCTTTGGAGACTCTTTTGATTTATGTTTAGCAAATCTTTCCCATGTACTCCAAAGATGTGAGGACACGAACCTAGTCTTGAACTGGGAAAAGTGCCATTTTATGGTGCCGGAAGGTTTGGTCTTAGGCCATAAAATTTCTAGCAAGTGTATAGAGGTAGATAAAGCAAAAATTGAAACTATGGAAAAATTACCTCCACCCTCAAATGTTAAGGCCATTCGTAGTTTTTTGGGGCATGCCGGTTTCTATCGCCGGTTTATTAAAGATTTTTCTAAAATCACTAAGCCCCTTACACACTTATTAGAAAAAGATGCGCCTTTTATTTTTGATGAAGATTGTTTGCGCGCTTTTTGTCTTATTAAAGAAAAATTGATAAACGCACCAATCGTTATAGCCCCCAATTGGGAGCTTCCTTTTGAAATTATGTGCGATGCTAGTAGTTTTGCAGTTGGTGCGGTCTTAGGACAACGCATCAATAAAAATTTTCATCCGATATATTATGCGAGCAAAACACTAACCACCGCACAAAAAAATTATACAACCACCGAAAAAGAACTTCTTCCCGTAATTTTTGCCTTTGATAAATTTCGTTCTTACCTTACTTTATCCAAAGTTATTGTTTTTACCGATCATTCGGCTTTGCGTTATCTACTAACCAAAACAGATGCAAAGCCTCGATTGATTAGGTGGGTATTGCTTCTCCAAGAATTTGACTTGGAGATTCGGGATAAAAGAGGAGCGGAAAATCTAGCAGCGGATCATCTTTCTCGGTTGGAGAACCCCAATTCAGAGGAGCTCAAAGAGGAGGACATTGATGATACATTTCCTGAAGAGCGCCTCCTTGCTATGTATAAGGTAATCACTCTCCCCACTCCTTGGTTCGCCGATTTTGCAAACTTTCTTGTTGCAAGATTCCTCCCGAATGGTTTTTCTTATCAAGAAAAGACGAAATTCTTTTCAGATTTGAAAAATTATTTTTGGGAGCATCAATTTCTCTTCCGAGTTTGAGCGGACCAAGTAGTGCGGAGGTGTGTTTCTCATGAGGAGGGCGCAAAAATTTTAAAATATTGTCACGAGGGGCCCGCCGGTGGGCACTATAAAGCTAATCGGATGGCTCGGAAAGTACTTGAGGCAGGCTTCTATTGGCCGAGCATCTTCAAGGACACTCACGCACATGTAAGTCGTTGTGAACAATGCCAATGCTCAGGTAATATTTCCCGCCGAGTTGAAATGCCCTTAAATTTATTTTTAGAAAATGAAGTTTTTGATTTATGGGGAATCGACTTTGTCGGCCCGCTACCAACTTCCCATGGAAATAAATATATTTTTGTAGCGGTCGACTACGTGTCACGGTGGGCGGAAGCGCAAGCCCTTCCCACTAATGACGCCCGAGTCGTGACTCGATTTCTCAAAAAATTATTTTCACGATTTGGAGCACCGCGGGCGATAGTTAGTGATAGGGGCACCCACTTTTGTAACGCACAATTTGCTAAAGTATTATCTAAATACGACGTTACACATAGGTTAGCCACCCCCTATCATCCTCAAATTAGTGGTCAGGTAGAAGTAGTTATCCGAGAAATTAAACGTATTTTAGAAAAAACGGTTTCTACTAATAGAAAAGATTGGTCGGTCAAGCTTGATGATGCTCTATGGGCTTATCGGACCGCATACAAGACTGCTATCGGTTGTACGCCGTATCGATTGGTCTATGGGAAAGCATGCCATCTACCGGTTGAGCTTGAACATCGTGCCTTTTGGGCACTTAAATTTTTAAATCTTGATGAAAATTTGTCCTCCGAGCTTCGTAAATTCCAACTTAATGAGCTCGATGAGTGGCGCTCCCTTGCTTATGAAAATAATAAATTTTATAAGGAGCGCACCAAATTTTATCATGATAAAAAAATTAAGCACCCAAAGGACTTCCAACTGGGAGACCAAGTTCTTCTCTTTAATTCCCGCCTACGCTTATTTCCGGGTAAACATAAGTCCCGTTGGTCCGGCCCCTTTATCGTAAAAGTGGTTTGGCCCTATGGGACGGTGCTTATTTCACACCCGGAAAAAGGCAACTTTAAAGTGAATGGGCACCGGCTAAAATTATTTTTTGTCGGTGATAATATTAACGAAAAATTAGACAACATAATGTTGTCAAACCCATAATAAGCGCGCTCTGCTATGGTCGAGCTCACCGACCATAAACAAAGCGCTCGTGGGAGGCACCCCACGATTATCTTTTCTTTTTAATATTTTCTAATTTTCTTTTTAAGTTTATTTTTACAGGCTTGAAAGACATCGCTGCATGACGATCGGGTGGAGACAAACGTCGAATCTTCGTATTTCTTCAAGTCGGTAAATTTTAATTTATTTTTATTAGGCTCTTTAACATAATGATGATATAAAAAAAACAAAAAAAACAAAAAACAAAAACAAAAACAAAAATAAAAAAAAATTTATAAAAAAAAAAGAATTTTTTTTCTCGTACACGCGTTTGTCACGCCCGTGACCCATTGGTCACGGGCGTGTCTAGGGCGTGTTTTGCCAAGACTGCGGGAAGTTCCTCCTCCCTCGGTTTTCCCGCCCGTCATTCGGATATGACACGAGCATGACATTTATTGTCACGGGCGTGTCGAGCCCGTGTCGCGGGTATCCGAGGCGTTGACCAGTCACACCTCGAATTCCTTCTTAATGAGTCAGATTTGACTGACATGCCTAGAGTCACGGGCGTGACTCTGGGGCATGACTGAAGAATCTGATGCCTTCGCATCAGATGCTCTTTGGATTCCCCTATACGCCCGACGTCACGGGCGTGTCACTAAGAGTCACGGGCGTGATTCTGGGGTGTGACCCCTGAATCCGAGGCAGTCTGCCTCGGATTCCTTTCTGCTTTGACCCGTGCTTATCACGCCACCTGTCACGGGCATGACAGGGGGGCGTGACCGACCCGAAAACCCTATAAATAGGAAGTTTTCTCCTTCTTTTCTCTCCACACCCTCCAGCCTTCACACTTTCTATTCTCTTATCCCTTTGGCTGAAATTTCGTCCACATTTCTCACCATTCCTCGCCACCACGCTCGCTCCTCCGCATCTTCCTCCGAGCACCCCGCCGATCCTGCCTCGGCGGAGGCCATTCTCCTTTTCGAGAACGCAACCCAACAAGATCAGAGCGAACGACTGCATGCCAAACCGTTTGGCGTTTTCCGCATTTTGGACTGGGCCATCCTTGCCACATTCGGAGTGGCGGAGCTAGTTCAGGGATTTCTATTCACCGCGGGATGGGCTCCCCTCTTCTCCATTTCTGAGCCTGCTTTCCTCGAGCTCACCATTGAGTTCTTGGCCTCATTTGAGTTCTGTTTGGCGGCGCAAGATGATTTCATCACCTTTCGCATGGGCGGGATGATGCACTAGCTCACCATCCGCCAACTCAATGTCGCCATGGGCTTTTGCTCGTAGGCCTTTTCCACTTCCCCCGCCTACCTCGACCTAAAAACTGATTTCCCTCCCGACTTCTACCTCCCCACTTTTTGGTCGGAAAGTAGTAATGACGTCGCCCCCTACACCCCAAAGAAATCTAAGGGTAGCCACCTCATCTCCCCAGCTTTGCGCATTCTACACAACCTTCTCACTTTCACTCTTTTCGGACGCGGCGATAGCCACGGCGTGGTGACTCGGGCGGACATATTATACTTGTATAGTATGTTTTACCGGGTCCCACTCAACCTTGGTTATATTCTCGCCATTTTCTTTCGGCACCAGGCCGAAAATGTGAGATTGGGAGCGGTGCACGGTTGGAATTTCATCACTTTCCTCGCCAAGCAGACCGGCGTGTGGGCTGCTCTTCCGCAGCTCACTTGCATGCAAACGCCGCAGCCTCTTCAAATCCCGACCCTACAGGCTCTTGGTTTAGCTCACCGACGCGACGACAAGTTTGAGGCTATTCCCCCGTTAGTGGGTGGAGGGGATCTTGATCTTGATCATGGTGCCAGTCCCAGCGGTACTCATCATTCCCCCTAGATTCCGCCACCACCGCTGCACTCTGCTCCAGCGCCCGATCCTTCCAATTATTGGGACCGACAATTTGGGTTGCTCCATACTCGCATAGACCAGATGCAAACCCATTTAGTCGATCGCTTCGCTTCTTTTGATGCGCGCTTCACCGTGCTCGAGCGAAACAATGCATCTTCCATGGCGCACTATACCCGCGAGTTCGCGAACATGCGGACCTTCTATCAGGAACGCGAGGACGCTCCAGACCAGGAATAGCTAGCTCCCTTTTTCATTTCTTTGGACTTATAGAGGGTCGCCTCTCTATATCTGTATCTTTTATTTTTATGTTATTGTTTTTATTATGAAAAAAATACTCAAAAAAAAAATCTATAAAATATTATGTTTTGCTTTACTCATCGTGTACAAGTCTCTTTTGATGTTGGCTTGCATTTTCAGGGAAGTCTCCTCTCGTTTCTTTTCTTTATTTTACATTGGGGACAATGTATTGTTTAAGTATGGGGGAGGGATATTTCTCAAGCAAAACATACAAAATGTTCAAAAAAAATTTAAAAACCAAAACCAGAAAAAAAAAATTTTTTTTAAAACTCAAAAAAAATTTATATATCAAAAATTTCAAAAAAATGTAATTTTGTTTTTCTTTCTTAAAATTTGGTTTTTAAAAAAAAATTACAAAAAAAACAAAAATTAGATAATCGAAAAATTAAATTTCTTAGAAAGGGACGTTTGGGATATCACCCCATCTTACCTCCTAGTACCGTTGAGAGCCCTTCACAGGGTATACCTCGGGAAGTCTAAGAATTAACAAAAAAAAATTAGGTTTAAAACTTAATTAGAGAAATCATTATTTCTATATTTATTCACATGCAAAATTCCTAGTAATTCAACTTGTTTATAGTGTTTAGAGAATTTTGATGTTTTAATTGAATGTTGAATTTTGGAGTAGAACTGTTGGCCATGTTGTGTTTCTAGTTAAATGCACATGTAACTAGAATTTTATGTAGATTTAAATATTCAGCATATAATTAGACATTCATTTTTTTATATGCGTGGAAATGTTTTATTTTACTTTAATTTTGAAAACCGGTAAAACTTTAAAATAATTTAGGTGAGTAAGTAGAAGTTTATTAGAGAGATATTTCGCGGACCAAGAGAGAGGTATTCTTTTTCGATGTCTAGAACTTGCCCTCTAACTATTCTCATGACTTTGCATAAGTTAAACTCATTAGCATAAATATGATTTAGGCACTTCTTTTGGCCACTTTGAGCTTTTGTACCCGTACCTAAAATTTTTATCTTTGTTAAGCCATTTTGAGCCTATTACCTTATCTTTTGTTTTAGCTCCACCAAGCACTTTACCAAAGCCTAAAAAGCATCTTAATTACACACCTAAACCCGAGCTTGAATGAACAAATGTAGAAATGTTTTGGGAGTGATTAAGAGCCTTTTATTTTTGGTGGCTCTTTTCTTTAAAAAAAAGAGTTGATTTATTTTTCTCCCCTCTTCAAAATAAAGAAAAAAATTATCATAAAAAAAATGAAGAGGTAGAAAAAAAAATTTCAATATGATGAGAGAGTTAAAAAAAATAAGAAAAGAAACAAAATAAATAGAAATTTGGCTACGTTCTTTAGAGCCATAGCAAATCTTTATGTACAAGCTTCTCTAGGTTTTGTTGTGACTAGCCATCATGTTTATCTTTGATCACCTTCTCCAAAACCTAAGCCTATATTTCAACCTAATTAAGCCCTATTGATTTATGTTTATATGTTAGACTAGTGTCGTGGCGAGAGTGTGAAAGGGCAAGCCTATGGCCATCGACATTGATGGATTTCTTTGGAGGGTATCTTAATCTTCGTTTGTGCAATGTTATCTTAGTACACATGCTACATTCTCCCTAAATAAAATTTTAAGATTTATCGGATTTTTCATTTTAAAAGTAAAAATAATAGTGAAAACGCATTTTAAAGAAAAGTAAAAAACCTAATTTGTATGCTGAGTAAGTCTTTCTACAAAAATATCTACAAGCATAGGCATAAGACTACGCATTTTACTCCTTAAGTTCAATTCTCTTTTCTAGCATTTAAAATTTTTCTACTCCCTATAGGAAGATGTTTGCTCGGGACTAGCAAACAGATAAGTATGGGGGTATTTGATAACTCTAATTATTTCTATCTTTTTATTTACTATTTTATATTAATAGTTTGATATTTTATATTAATTTTATAATATGAAGTTTATTTTAACTTGTTTCTATAATTAATATCTAATTGTTCTAATAAAATCATTTTCAATCTTGCAGGGCTGATCTACAGGTTAGTTGGAGCAAAACAAGTATTTTCCTGTTTTTTGCCTAGACACGCCATGTGGCACGCCCTACCTGGGCGTGACACAGGGGAGGGACACACAAATCTCAAGTCTACAACAGACAATCGTCGGACGTGCCTAAAGATCGTTGACCGGCCCAGACACGCCCGTGTCGAAATGGACATGCCCGTGTAACCTTTACACGGGGCGTGACAGCCTGCGGAATAACAGCTGACCATGCCAAATCGGATTAGAATTACATGCCTGGGTCACGAGCATGACCCAGGGCGTGTCAGGGACGTTTCCAGACATTAACGCACCGTTCGTACTGTTGCCGCCAGATTTCCGTTGCAGCTTGTCACGCCCATAGTCACGGGCATGACTGGGGGGCGTGACACCTCCTTGAAGATAAGTTTTACTCCCGCCGTTTTCAGCTTCCCGTCATTTTCCAGAAACAGCCATGAAACGCCCTAGGTCACGGGCGTGACCTAGGGGCGTGACCCGTCAGTTAACAAATTTTGGCGGTTTCTCCTCCAACGTTCCCGAGGTTTCAAGACGACGGTTCCGAGCCTGACACGCCCTAGGTCACGGGCGTGACCTAGGGCGTGACCAAACAGAAATTTTTCCTATAAATTCCAGACAGCTTCAGATGCTCAGGGTTGAATTTTGGGAGTTGGAGCCTTGTAATTTTCTGTTTCTTTTGCTGTATTTTCTTATTTCTAAGTTAGATTTACTATTGTTGATTAGCTTTAATTCTACTTGTTTTTATTTTAATCATGTTTTTCCCTACTCTAATTTGTAATTCTCTAATCATGATGAGTAGATAAATTTCATTTAGCACTTGATCATGATGAACCTTGGAATAAAATAAATCTTTCATCTTTATTAAATAATTGTCTTGTTCTTGATTTTACTCTCTGCGATTTATCTTTGAACTTTTATTTTGTCGAATTCATATTTCGTGAATATGTACTTCGATCTAAGATCCGTATCCTAAATGACCGAGAGATTGCCGATACGAGGAGATCACTCAAAGATAAAAGGAGTTGAATGCACTCCTCGAGAGAGGACGACGTAAATCTTCCGGATTGGAGTCAAATCCAATAGTGGGGTTCACCACATAAAGCAAGCTTAGGGTTTTCGACTGGCCGAGAGGTCTTAATCGATCAACCTAAGGTTAGTTAGAGGCATGAGCTCGAGAGAGACGCTTCTATACTTTAAGAACCTCCACGGTCGAGTGAGTATAATTAAGAACTCGCATTTCATTATTCTCCAAGAAGATTTATTTTAGTCCAAGGGGATTCTAGATCAAGTGCTAGCTTCCTAATATTTGAATTTCTCTTTAGCATCAGCTTTGGTTTTATTAACTAGTATAATCAAACCAACTTTTCCATTCGATAAAATAATAGCTCTTCCTTGTGAGTACAAGTACTCAACAGGCCCCGAATCGCAATACGACACTTCCTATACTGCATTTCGATAGGTACGCTTTCCTAATCGAGATTCTAGTTTGGATGTAATTTAACTTTTAGAAAATCTCCATCATACATCCATAGAGCTATAAAAGGAAATACAAGCTAGTAGTTCTATAGTAAGGAAACAATAATGTAGTCAAGTAAAGAAGAGCAGTAAGTACATGTAAAGTACACAATGAAATAAGTAACCTTAACTTATATGAATGCCCATACAAACTTATAAGTTAGGGGGTCTTTTGCAAGGCTCCCATCGCATAAAAAGCATCATACCACTTTATATGTTGGGTGTCAGGTTTAATTCAAGTATGAGTGTATTGATATGTTATATCATGATTCATGCAAGTTCAACACACACACACGACTCTATGCGCACAGACCATTAGTTCCCCCATTTTGGAAGATATCTTCACTCCTAGGAGCCTCCGTCGTGGCCAATAGAGACAGTGGGTCGGGCCTCCCCACTCCTAGACGGGTATTCACAATACCAGGTATAGCCCTTATGTACGCCTCAGAAGGACACACTAGAGTCACCACGTACTATGCTGACCAACCGCCAGTATTTTTCTTGGCTAAGTGTAAACCACACCCACCGAGTCATCATATCAACGTCGGTGTGAATGACCATCAAATACCAAAGACCCACCACCTTATGCACATGCACACATGAAACCCCGAGCCATCGGCCCACCGGACGAACCCATTCGTTACAACTACCATCTGAGCCTTTGGCTCGACGAGCTAACCTTCCCCTTTTCACAACCACTGAGTCTACTGCTCAGATAACCTAGCCAAGATAACCTCCTGATAAATCGGGGTGAGTGAAGGTGAAGTCCTAATATATTGCTAATTACTCTTGTATTCATTTTAGTCTTAAGATTTAAGGTTAACCTCGGACTGCCCAGGGCATTCCCTATGAAGGGCTCTCGGGGGCACAAAGAACTATGATGGGTTGAAGCCCAAAGCTCCCTTTCGCAAGGTACTTATTATTATTTTTATCTACCCATATCCAATCTCATTTAATGTTATACTTAATCTAACCCTAGTGTTCTGTTTTGTCCGGCGTTCCTTCACTTGGCACATGGCGCTTTGCTACTTATTTAAGAAATTAAGTCGCGCCCTCTCCAATAATCTGGGCTTTTTGTGTAGTTGGGTATGCGTTTGATCCTTCAATTGGTATCAGAGGAGGACACAGGTTCAAGATGGGGGGGGGGGCGCCATTAAATCCTGATTTTTCCCTTCTACATGTGTGGGTCCGGCGGGCCAGGCAAACCGTGGACATGTGGTAACCCCACCTTTGAGCCATGTGGGCCATGTGGTAACCCCACCTCTGAGCCGACGGGTTTTGCTGGACGCCGGGGGAGGATTGTTGGGTCCGGCGTTCCTTCACTTTACCCGTGGCGCTCTACTACTTATATATAAAAAATTAAGTAGCGCCCTCTCCAATAGTCCGGGCTTGGGGGCGCTATTAACTCCTAATTTTTCCCTTCTACCTGTGTGGGTATGGCAGGTCAGGCAAACCGTGGACATGTGGTAACCCCACCTCTGAGCCATGTGGGCCATGTGGTAACCCCACCTCTAAGCCGACGGGTTGTGCTGGACACAGGGGGGGATTGTTGGGTCCGACATTCCTTCACTTGACCCGTGGCGCTCTGCTACTTATATATAAAAAATTAAGTAGCGCCCTCTCCAATAGTCCGGGCTTTTGGTGCGGCTGGGTATGCACTTGATACTTCATGTTCTTTGACCCTCTCTCTCCATAGGAAAGACGATCTTTCATCGATCCTGAGCACCACTTAACACTAGTCAAACCAACACCCTCCCCATCATGACTCCTAATGATGAACTCAATTTCACATTACCAAATCAGTATATCATTAACCTAACTCCTTATGTCCTTCCCACATGCTAACACAATTCTGCAGTTTTACTATGTGCCTGTCAACCTAAGCTATATGATGAGTATGAATGGTGACCCCTTTAAATATTCATCCAAATAACATAAGATTATTACTGGGGGTCTATCAGAATATATTTAGACTAAATCCAGAAACTTGTAATTTTCCTAATTAATTTAGCATTTATTATATTTTCCCCAAAATAAGGCCATGGGTGGTTTTGAACATGAAGTACTGGATTTCCATAAGTTATGGACACCCAAAAATTATGAACATTATATGATTCCAAAATATCAGATAAAACCAAGTTTCACAAATTTTCATAAATGTATTAGCCCCTAATTAATTAATTCCAGATAATTGCAAATAATAAAGGTAAAGTAGGAGGTACCACCAAACATTATCCAAAAATTACACAAACATTACCAAAGCTTTATTATGATCATAAAACAATACTGACTAAGTTTCATATAGTTCAAAGGTCAGCAAGCTCTATTGAAAAATGCTTCAAATAAATCCCTAATAGGGCACTTTGTGAAGAAACATACTTGAAATCTCTTCCAAACAACATGTAATAAATTCCAAAGCTTTAAAATGCCCTAAAAACATCTATGGCCAAGGAAACTTAATTCTCCGACAAGATATAGTATTTATCATCTATTCATCAAGACAAGCTGCACTAGTTCACTTAACACAGGAAGTACTATGAGGTAATGTCCAATCATTCCAAATTACTGGCTAGTGCTTATAAATGAACTTTATTCAACATTGCAAGAGTTTCATAACATTTTAAGTTACTATAACCATTATTACTTCATAATCATCAAAAGGGGCAACTTGAAGGTTATAACTATAAGTATGAGCTACTGTCTTCTAAACATCCTATAATTGATTCCAGAGGTTCATATTGCTATAAAAACTCATCTGTCAAAATTTTATGAAGATCCAAGGTCATATGACCTTTCAACTTTTTCATAAAGGGGTATTGGCCTAAATAATTTCCAATTGATTAAAGTTGTGTGCTTGTGCCTAAATGTCACCAAATTTCTTCCTAGGGCTATTCACCACCCTAAGACTACATAGACAAAACTCCAAGTCCATACAAGGACATATCACCCTGTCCTTCACAAACCCCCAAAGATCAACCTTAAGGTTTGAACTAGGGTCCTAGGGAAAATCCACCCTAATCAACAACAAACTCCATGTGAGGGTTTTTAAACTAACCTTAAGGCTCTGATCGAAGTCCCAACCCCTTTGGCTGAGAATTGGCCCCACCATACCACAAGCACCCTGACCTTTTGGGACCAAACTTTGGTCATACTAATACCTATTCAAACCAATACCAAATTTGCTGAAATTTTTACTAGGGTCATATCATGACTCTATGTGACAACCACCAAATTTTGGTTGCTTTTGAGGTCATTAGCCACCTTAAATAATTCATACCTATTTTATTAAATTTTTACAAAAATGTTAGGAAACTATTTTTCAAAAATTCCCATTTTTGGATATGATGAGTGTGACTGTATAACTAGCACATGGACAAAAATTCAGGGCATTTTCCTACCTGGTCTATGGGGGCACTCAGATTAGTCTCTAGTCTAGCCCATGTATAGGCTGCACTATATGGAGTGTTGTGGTCAGACCACTTGCCCAAATAAGTTGAAATAAATTTTAAAATAATCTAGACATATAGGGCTACAACTTCATATTAAACATTTTTCAAGAAAAGCCCTCTAATATTTTTTAATAAATCAAAACATTCACAGCATTTTATGTAACAGAATTGAATTAAAATGAAATATAATTAATTGATCCTTCACGAATCTTGATGCAAGATCGACAGAATCGGGTCATCTTCTACCTTGAGCCAACGACCACCATTGGCCAATCCTGGGCCTTCTTTGCCCATGATTTCCCGCCCACCTGCACGTCTTCCCGGCCGGCCACTGCCACCGCCACCTTCGTTGAGGTGGTGGCTTGCGATTCGCGGTGGTTGGCCGTCTGGAGGTGGCCGGAACAGTGCTTTGTGTTTGGAATAAAAAGCTTGAAAATCAAGCTCTCGACCTACCCAATTTAGAACCAATTGACGCGACCAATGGATAGAGATCTATCCATTGTGAAAGAGGAGAGGGATAGGACCTTTTGGGAGGGATGAAGTCGGGCCGATCGCTGGGTTGTCATGGAAGGTGGTGGCGCCACTCCGTGTTCTACAACAGAACTATCAAAGGGCTCGACTACTTAAGGGAAAAGGTGGAAACGGCTACTGGGAGTCTAGGTATGCTTTTAAGATTGCCAAATTGGGAGAGGAAGGGACACAAACTTCAATTTCCATTAATGGCCATTATGAAATTTTTCGACCAAGTGTGGTTCCATGCATCAAGCCACTGAAAGGGCCTAGAAAACCTCTTGATCTTCTCACCACTGATGGGGAGATGAATCAAATTATTGGAATGAAGAGAGAAGGCCATAAGCCTTCAAAGCCATGAATGGCCTCTTTCTCTTTACTTTCTCTCTCCTCCATTTAAGGGAAAAGGAGCTTTCTCTCTCCTAGTCATCACTTCTAGAAAATGAGTGGCATTTTGAATAATTCTAAACCTCATGAGGCTAGTGGACCACCTCAAATGGGTTAGCCCAAATGGATTGGGCTAGGTTAGGTCAACTTGAGCTAGTTTGACCTAAACCTAGGTTGAGTTGACTTTGGTCAAATTGGTCTTTTGGTTTGACCCCTTTAGGTCCTTTGTGACTCATTGGCCTCCCCTAAGGTCTAGGAAGGGTTTGGTAGGTTTGTTTTTGCACCTTGGAGGCCACTTGAAACTTAGTTAGGGCACATTGACCATTTTAGGGCTAGGGTTGACTTTGTTCAACTTAGCCTCTTTGGTTGACCCCAAAGGGTCCTTGGTGACCCATTGGCCTCCCTTAGGGCTTAGGAAGATTTTAGTGGGTCCCTTTGGCTAAGGGGAGGTCAATTGACCATGTGTGAGCTTAGTTTGACCTAATTAGGGTTTGGGTTGACTTTAGTCAACATGATCCTTTTGTTTGACCCCAATGGGTCCTTGTGATCCATTGGCCTCCCATAGAATTAGGGGTGTCATGGTGGGGTCATGGGGTCAAGTTGAAGCCCTAAAGTCAAGCCTTATGGTGGGTAATTGAAAATTACTATTTGCAGCCCAAGGTGGTTTTCACCTTCATGCCTAATCATTTTGTCTTCTTGGGTTTCCTAAACCACTCTTAGGGGTCTAGTTGTTTGAGGGATCTTACACCCTAGCCCTTCACCATTTGGGGAATGGATTTGGTAGGGCCTTTCCCCAAGGCCAGCAGGTAGAGGAGGTTCCTGCTGATGATGATAGATTATTTTTCTAAATGGTTGGAAGTGAAAGAGCTATCCAAGGTGACCTCCCAGGTAATCAGGAATTTCATTTGGGGGAAGATCGTCTGCCGACACGGTCTTTCCAAGTCCATTGTCACTAATAATGGGCCTCAGTTTGCCAGCACTGCGTGAAGGTGCTACGGCTCTCCCTTGACATTGTGGAAAAGCTGCGAGATGTCTCCGCCATCCGACAGGAAGAGGTAAAGCGAAGAATGGCTATGTAATTTGACAAGCACGTCAGGGTCAAATAGTTCGCAAAAGGAGACTTGGTCCTGAAGAAGGTGGATGCAGCAAGGAGGTCGGCAGTAGTGGGAAAGCTCAAACCTAACTAGGAAGGCCCATATATTATCCAGGAAGCTCTAAGGTTAAGGGGGTATCGTCTCCAAAATATGGAGGGCGAGAACCTAAGTCACACCTGGAGTGGTGATGACTTGAAGTGTTTCTATCCATGAAAGGATGTACGTCCCTTCCTTCAATAAATATGAAATCTTTTGATGCCCCAACTCTTTTGCAGATCAAGTTATGACGAATTGTGTTTATCAAGCTAAGTCCCGAAATGTCCCATTACCAGGCTCCCACTTAGCTGGCCGGGGGTAGAGGTTGAACGAGGACAAATTTTCCTGCTTAGGGGTTTGGTCCCAAGATGCTCCAGCTGTCAGGCTCCCACCTAGCTGGCAGGGTCGGGATCCTCGAGTGACGTTGTTATGACCCTAGAGGGCTGAGGTCGATTGATGCTCAACACCCACTGTCAGGCTTTCACCTAGCTGATTGGGCTGGTGGTAGAGCCCGGAGGATAAGTGATGACAAATTTTCCCGCTCTGGGGTTTGGTCCCGAGATGCTCTCGCTGTCAGGCTCCCACCAACTGGAAGGGCTAGGTTCCTCAAGTGACATCATTATGACCCTGAAGGGCTGAGTCTGGTTGATGCTCAACACCCGCCGTCAGGCTCCCACCTAAATGATTGGGATGGTGGTAGCGCCCAGAGGCTAAGTGATGACAAATTTTTCCACTCTAGGGTTAGTTCCCGAGATGCTCCCGCTACCAGGCTCCAACCTAGCTGGCAGGGCCGGGATCCTCGAGTGGCGTCATTATGACCCTAGAGGGATGAGGCCAGTTGATGCTCAACACCAGCCATCAGGCTCCCACCTAGCTTATTGGGCTGGTCATATCGCCCGGAGGATAAGTGATGACAAATTTTCTCGCTCTGTGGTTAGGTCCCGAGATGTTACCGCTTCCAGTCTCCCACCTAGATGGCAGGGTCGGGATCCTCGAGTGACATCGTTACGACCCTCGAGGGCTGAGGTCGATTCATGCTTAATACCTGTCGTCAGGCTCCCACCTAGTTGATTAGGCCGGTGGTAGCGCTCGGAGGATAAGTGATGACAAATTTTCCCCTTCTAGGGTTAGGTCCTGAGATGCTCCCATTATTAGGCTCCAACCTAGCTGGCAGGGCCGGGATCCTCGAGTGACGTCGTTATGACCCTGGAGGGCTGAGGCCGAAAAATGGTCCACACCCGCTGTCAGGCTCTCACCTAGCTGACAAGGCTGAGATTCTCGGTGGACAGTGATACATCTAAATTGAGGAATCAGCTAGTTGGACTAAAGAGGGCAGAACACAAAAGTGATTAAGGGTTGGATCCAATCACCCCTTAGTAACCTATCCGAGGCTGATACAGGCAGCTTCAAGGAGGAAGAACTTCCGCAGGTGAGCAGAGCGCTCGCGAGACCATCTCGGCAAGTTGTCTAGGACTATTACCCTGGGGGTAGCATCATCGCATTACAAGATGAGAGTGCGACGAGAAGAGGTCTTGGCATCCACTAAGGATGGCGAGATGAGGTATTCCTTGGCGGTATATTTCCAGCCTCTTGAAATTTTACTTGGGAATTTTCTAACAATTTCAGCTTTATGAAAACAAGTGCAACTTATGGGCAAGTTGAGTACTCGCGAGCTTGGTTCGTCGAAGGGTCCACCTCCTAATTATCTAGGGTCGAAGAGATCTCAAGGCCTCTCAGCGAGCATGAATCCTAACTTAGATACATTCTAGCGGCAAGATCTATCCTAGTGAGTTCACTTAATGAGGAGGTCAGCTCACAGGTAAGTACAACACAGTTGATTCAAAAAATAAGACAAATTCATGCTAAGTACTTTTACATTAGTAAATAGTACATGTTATAAAAGGGGGGAGAATTATAATGAAAGAAAAGCAAAAATGGGAAGGGGATGCGAGTCAGCTCTTGCCCTCCCCTCCAGACGGGTGATCCTACTCACGTTCTCCTCAGGATGTATGGACATCCTTGTAGCCCTTGACATACTTGAACAATGACTCGAACCTTTCTTCCTTCTCGCTGGGCGGGGTGGCCGGCAGAAACAAGTTCGGCACAAGGTCCCTCGCTGTGATCTCGTCGCATCCCTCCACCAACACCTCCATGTCTTTCATCATCTGGAGGGTGTAGTCAGCGGTACTGATATAGTTGATCTACTGCCTCTCAGCGACCTCGGCCTCGTTGTAGACCCTTAGCCATTTGGGAGGGATGTTCGGATCGCCGCCAGCCTGAGGGAGGAAGATTTCAGTCTGCCAAATCAGCTCTCCCTTAAGCCCTCTGTTCTCCTCCCTCAGGACGCTGACCTCCTTCTCCAGCATGGCGGCACGAGCCTCTTGCTTGGCAGTGCGAGCCTCCAGCTCCGCAGCGCGAGCATGTAGCTTGTCCGCGATATACGTATCCTGGAGAGAAAGGACAGGTAAGATTATTATGCTTGAAATATCCTAAGAGAAAAGGAAGAGAGTACTCGGCGCTTACCATCCCGCCGGCGATTTTTGCGAGAAGGTTCTCAGCGACCTGCAGTGGCCCTGCCAGGTCGGTGGCTTTGTCCTTCGCAAGGTCGCGATCCTACTCCGCCTTCAGCAACTAGTGGTTGAGGTTGATACCTTGACGGACCACCTTGTGGTGCAGCTCCAAGGCCCGCATCTGGGCATGTAAACCTTCGCGGCTGAGCTGACGAAGGGTCAAGCTCTTATAGACCTCGGCATCCTCATGCCCATATAGGCTGATGCCTAGTGCATTGGCGTGCCCATAGGTGGGCTGACCGCCGACCAGGGGGGATGGAGTGATGAGATGGAGACCCTGTGGGTCTGCTTATCCCATCGCACCATCAGCTCGTCGGTCGGATCTTTTGACTTTCCCACAAAGTCGAAGAGTGGGCTGCTCTTCAACAGGCCCTTCTCGCGGGCCACACTCACTGCAACAGCAGTGGAGGTGGAGGGCTCACCAACCTCCAGACCCTTCTCTAGAGAGCCCTTCAGCGAGCTCTTTAGCGACACTTCTGGCGTGGTATCTAGCGAGCTTGTGAAAACTTGTTGTCGTTGTCTCCCCCAGACTTGTTGTTGTTATAGTTGAAAGTCTTGATTTCAAGAACAACTAATCATCTAGAGGGGGGGGGGGGGTGAATAGGTCCAATTTAAAAACTTAGGAAACTTATCGATTAAAATCACAGCACAGTAATCTTATCACAATCAATACCAGCAACGTACACAACAAAATAAACAACACAGTACATAGTGATTTATAGTGGTTCCCTAATTTATGGTTACATCCACTTCCCCCTTCGCCTATCTAGCAGTGTACTAGATTTGGCCAAACTTCCTTCTATCTTTCTCAGATCCTCAAATCTTACAGCTCCGAGCCCAATCGGCTCCTATAACTTAGGAGCAAGCCCTACCACTCAGATCAACAAGATCCTACAACTCAAGTTCTTCCAAAGAAGTCTACCTAAGAGTGACTCGACACTCCAACAGCTCAGGCAATCCTGCCTTACCTCAGTGTGAATCCACACACCTACAACTCAGGCAACTCCTGTCCTACCTCAGCCTTTATAACACAGGCTTACAACTCAGGCCTTAGCCTTACCACTCGGATTCAAAATGAATCTTGCACAAAAATATTCAAGATAATGAATTACAGACACCAGAGAAAATTCTCTATGCCCGTCTACCTGGACCGAGCAGATGTCAGCCCTAACTTCGTCTTCACAGAAACAAGATGATACAATGATCTTGAAATGATGCCCGACTTGTTATGGAATCAAATAGTAGATGAATCTGCTTCTTCTTCTTCCGGAATATCTCCCGATTTGGACTGAGAAGATTTCAGCACTTCCTTCTTCTTTGATCCAGCGAATTGATCTTCAAATTCTAGCTCGGCTTGGATCGAGAAGATAACTTCAGCTAAGTCACTCTTAGGCTGATTCGTCTCTCTCAAAGGATTACTCTGAACCTGCTGGAGTGGATGTTGATAGCTCCAGCAAACTCAGAAGCCCTTCAAATTTGAACTTGAGGTTTTTGGCTTCTACAAAATTGGCGAATGAAGACGATGAACTCTGCTTCTCGTTTTTTCAGAACGTTAATCAGAAATTAATCCAATAATCATTCTTAGATCTCGATCTATTCTACTATTTATAATCCCATCACATTGACGAGATGATCGACACATGTCTCAGTTTTAATGGTGGTTAAAACCTCAGCTTTATTAACTTGAGATCCACTATAGACTGACGATGACGTTAATGTCGATTTGCATCGAATCTGAACATTGTTGACTTGTTGACTTTGCTGAGTTAGCATCATTCTAGTCTTAGCCAAAATCAACTAACTTTTCTGAAATCCTGCGTTCGGCGAACTTCAACCTCAGCTCGACAAAATCTGAGCTTATCTTGACGAAATAATGAAATGGAGATCGACGAATTCACTCAGCTCAGTTCTTTCTTCAGGTGAAGGCTAAGGTCGACGAACTTTGAGCTCAGTTTGACGAAACCTGAGCTCAGCTTGACAAAACAGTGAAGCTGAGATCGACAAATTCACTCAGCACAGTTCATTCTTTTGGTGAAGGTTGAGGTCGACGAACTTCGAGATCAGTTCGACGAAACCTGAGCTCAGCTTGACGAAACAGTGAAGCTGAGATCGATGAATTCTCTTAGCCCAGTTTTTTCTTCAGTTGAAAGATGAGTTCGACGAAATCTGAACTCCGGTCGACGAAATCTTAACTCCGGTAGACGAAATCTGAACTTCAGTCGACGAAATCTGAACTCTGGTCGACGATTCTAATAGATTACTCCTTATAGGTAAAAACTGAGATTGTCTAACTCTGAACTCCATTAGATGAAAGTTAAGCTCAGTTCGACGAATGGTAGAATCAGCAATTCTGGACATAGAAATTTCTTCAGCTTTGCTTGATGGCGTTGAAAACGTTGAGTGAGCTTTCCTCAGTAAACGATTCTGGACATAGCCGATTTTCTAGATTCTTCACAGTAAGGCTATGATGGGATAACCTTGACTCAACAATTCTAGATGTATGGCGTTGAGTGAGTTGAGCTCACTCAATGTTTCTAGACTTAGCCCGATTTCTGCCTTTGAAATACTATCAGTTTTGATTGTCTGCCTTCTTTTAGCACTATTAGATGATTGGCGTTGATTGAGCTTGCCTCACTCAACGCTTTTGGACTTAGGTAGTTTTCTGAGTTTCAAGGTCCACCTTGAGTCCACCTATCATTGTCTCTTGAACTAGTTGTCCAATCATTGTGACAAAGACTAACCTGTATAACAGAACTTAACCATACATCTAATAAAACTATGTCTATCTCATTAACGCATTTGACATCATCAAATTAGGTCCATTGGGATCAATGGACAAAATAGTCTCCACCTATTTGAAGATGTCAAAACCACTAATCAATTACCTTAGTCAATGAGATACACATTACACAGGAAATAAAAACATATTCATATTAAATTCAATGAAATTAATTTTACCTACTCCCCCTGGATTGCTGCAGAGTGAGTTACACCTTAGAGGATTACCTCTTAGCTTGATCCTTTCTTGCTTGATCAACCTCATCTCCCTATGTCTTTATCCCCTTGTATTTCTGCCATGAAGGAGCTTGATACTTTCTGAAAGTCATCTTCTATCTCTCTCCCTTGAGCTTGATCAATCGAAGGTAAACAAAACCTCAATCTCTCCCCCTTTTTGACCTCTTCAGATAGTCAGGATGGAGCATTAGGTATTTTTCTCCCCTTGTGTTCTCCCCCTAGCTGATGTAGATGAAGCCAGGATTTCAGCTGCTAACATGCCCCTTATACAGGTCTGACTTGTATATAACTTGATACCAGTTGATACCACTTCACAACACTAGAAATTCAGTATCATTGGAAATTCTCTACACCACTTGAAAAGAATACTTGAAATTCTCTAATACTGCAGCTGTTGATACAACTTGAGAAGAAGCATCTTCTCTCCTCTTGCGTTCCACTAGGTGTGCAGCACATGCAAAAAGAACAAACCTGTTCCAAGCATAATACCTTTGGGAGTACCTGAAGATATTCTAAGTTCAACATACCCAAATCAATTTTGAAGGTATTGAACTTGGCTTCAACTAGTGACTTAGTGAAGATATCAGCCACTTGCTTGTCAGTGGAGACAAACTCTAGGCAAATGTTTTCTTTCTCAACATACTCCCTAATAAATTGATACTTAATTTCTATGTTCTTAGTCTTGTTATGTGAAACAAGATTCCTAGCAATAGAAATTGCACTAGTAGAATCACAATATAGAGGAGTTCTACTTATCTTAATGTCGTAGTCTTCAAGTTGATGTTGTATGCACAGTAATTGAGCACAACAGCTACCTGTTGTAATGTACTCTGACTATGCAGTGGAGATAGCAACACTAGTCTGCTTTTTTCTGCTTCATGACACAAGTCTTCCACCTAGGAATTGACATGTACCTGTGGTACTTTTCCTGTATTCCTTGCAGCCTGCAAAATCTGTATCTAATAGTCAGTTAGCTCAAAATCTCTATTCCTAGGGTACCATAGACCAAGATCTGGTGTCCACATAAGATACCTTAAAATACTTATTGCAACAGAATAATGAGATTCTGTAGGGCGTGCCTAATACCTAGCATAGACACATGTAGTATACAAGATGTCGGGCCTACTAGCAATCAAATGTAGAAGGGAGCCAATTATCCCTCTATACAAAGACTCATCAATAGGTTTCCCCGCCTCATCTTTGCCTAAAGGAATACTTGACCCCATTAGAGTTCTCATGGTGGAGGCATTTTCCATACCATATTTCTTAATTAACTCTCTTGTGAACTTAGACTTGGATATGGACAAGTCATCATCAGTCTGTCTTACTTCGAGTCCCAAGAAGAATTTTAGCTCACCCATACTACTCATCTCATACTTCCCTTCCATTAGTTTGGCAAACTCCCTACAAAGCTTGTTTTCAGTAGATCCAAAGATAATGTCATCTACATATATCTGTACTAGGATGACCTTGCCCTTAGATCCGTTAGGAATAGGGTCTTATTTATTTTCCCCCTTGACAATTTGTTCTCAATGAACAAAGTAGACAATGTTTCATACCATGCTCTAGGGGATTGCTTCAACCCATATAGAGCTTTCTTAAGCTTATAAACAAGATTAGGAAAGTGAGGATCTACAAAACCTTGTGGCTGATCTACATATACTTCCTCTTTCAAGTCTCCATTCAGGAATGCTGACTTCGCATCCATTTGGAAGACTTTGAATCCTTAATAGGTAGCATCATCAAGGAATAACCTTATTGCTTCCAGTTTTACTACTTCGGCAAAAGGTCTGGTCAAAATTTATTCCTTCTTCTTGCCTTTATCCTTTTTCCACCAATCTTGCCTTATTTTTGACAATTATGCCATTCTCATCTAGCTTGTTCCTGTAGATCCACTTTGTTCCTATGACATTATGTCCCTTTGGTCTGGGAACCAACTTCCAAACTCTACACCTTTTGAACTTGTTCAGCTCTTCCTGCATAGTTCTAATCCAGTAAGAGTCTTTGATAGGCTCTTCAAGCTTCTTAGGCTCTATTTGTGATAAGAAGCTTGAACATAGAGCAGTGTTGATGCTCTTGATCCTTGTTTGGACACCATGTCTTATATCACTAATGATTTGGTGTGCTGGATGGTCCCTCAAATGTCTCTCAGATGGAGGCATTCTTGCTTCAGCTTGCTGTTATGTATTGTTCTCAACTTGCTGAACTTTATTGTCTTCAGCTGGTTGTACTTCATTGTCTTCAGCTGACTGTTCTTCATCCTCAGCTTATAAGTCTTGAGCTCCCCTTGGGCAGCACCAATCTTCTTCCTTATCTTGTCTTGCTGGATCCATTTCCCTGATGGTAAGCTTCTCTATCACATCCTTTAAACCTATATGTTGGAACCCCTAAGTGATTGGGCTAGGATCTCTTCTTAGGGCGTGACCCATATTATATAGAAGGGTCATGTTTTATGTGTTTCTGAAGTCTAGGTAAAGTCCTTAGAGTCAATAGTACAAAGGACCAGCCTCCAACACTGCCAAAGACTCAAGACTTAGAGAATTCAAGTTTTAGAAACAGGAGATCTACGTTCGTCGATCTCCGATCGACGATAGTCATGCTCAGCTCGACTAACTCAGAGATAAAATTCCCTTAGCTGAGCTCGACAAACTCTATTTTCAGGTCGACTAACACTTCAACACTCAACGCCAAAGATCTCTCAGCTCCATAGTTCACTCAAAGCCAAAGCTTACTCAGAGCCAAAGATCACTCAATGCTCTCAACGCTATCAATGACTTAACACTCTCATACGACTCAACACTAGATGTGTTATTATCTCAACACCGTCAGTTTGACCAAGTTCTAAGGTCGACTAATTTCAGATTCTCAGGTCCACGAACTTAGAGCACATTATTGGTCAGTTTATGTAGTGCAGTTGTTCGTAGATCACAGGTCAACGAAAGCTGATCACAGGTCGACGAAAGCTGGTCTCAGGTCGACGAAAGCTGTTCTCTTGTCGATGAAAACTGAAAGACATATTGTTATTTATTCTTTCTTTTTCTGTCTCCTTATTTTATATTTATAATAGGTCATTAATTCCAAGGATAATCAATGCACTTATATCCTTTGAATCAAGCCATTACTGGCAGTATTGATTGCAAATATCCTCCATGGAATTAATTTCTTATATCTCGAGACAGACATTGAATAGAATATATGACAGCATACTTGCCATTTTCATTTCCCAAATTTCGGCCGAGCATTTATTGTAGGTTTTTGAATTTGACCTTGAGGCAGTTATCAATCGGATTATCTCTCTGCCAGAATCAAGTGAATACAGAAACTTTTTGAGGTCAACTAGAAGTACAGTGCATACAGTTCTAAGAAGATCAACTACTCTCAAAAGAAGAAGAAAGAATAACAATCACCATCAAGAGTCTTTCTTCTTCACCTTCTTTGTTTTCAGGGATCAAAAGTGACTGTATATTAAAATCAGTCAAAGGATCTCTGGAGAGTTGATCATATCGCAAAAGGCCTACTGACCCTTAGCAAAGCTTCCACTCCTGAACCATTCAAGATTTCAGGGGGAGCTTTGATAACACCACAGAATCCACATAGTCTTCTCATTTTGACTTGAGAAAAGAAGACTTCCATAAACCTCTCTTCCCCACCTCTATATAGGGTTTTAATTCCCTTCAAAATTATTCTAGTTGCAAGTCTCCATCCAAAAGACTTGTGTTTGTTTGTGAGCACCTGATCAAAAGCTCATTGGTGGCAGTCACCTGATCAAAACCTGTAGTGGATTCCTACCTAGGGTGGTAGAAGAGTGGATGTACCCAAGTTTAGGGAACCACTATAAGATTCTTGTGTTGTCTGTGTGGCAGTGATCTTCCTGTGTGCTTGTGTTGTGATATGTTTTGTTGTGTAGCTTAGTTATCTTTTCTTTAGTTCATTTGCTGCACTTGTACACTCATACACTTATATCATAGTAACATATTTTATTAAAGACTTCTTATTTCAGCAAAAATCAAACAGATTTTAAAAACTTTATTCACCCCCCCCCCCTCTAGAGTTTTTCAGAGCTTACCCTATCTTTCAATTGGTATCAGAGGAAGGTTAATCACATCATCTGGATTAATCAAGATCCTCAGGATAAACTCTGAATAAGTTTTCTTAGTTTCTCTGATTATATTTTATTTTCTTATATCATGGCACAAAATAAGGATTATGCCAGCACCAGACCTCCAGTCTGCAACATGCAAAAGTTTGGGACCTGGAAGGAAAGAATCAAGCTTTATATGAACTCTATTGATGAGGAAATCTTTAATTCCATCTTAACAGGACCACCAGCACCAGTGTCCTCTACATCAACTCTAGTTAATCTAAGTGCAGTGCCTCCTCCAGATCAAGCCGATGCACATAATAAAGCAAAGATTGTTGATGCCAGAGCTATGAACATACTTGTCTAAACAATGTCAGATGACATATTTCAGAAAGTTTCTGAATGTACATCTGCCAAAGCCATTTGGGATTCCCTCAACCAAATGGTAGCAGGCTTTGCTAATGAGAGGAAGGATAGAAGATCCAACCTCATATGCCAATATGAGAATTTCAGGAAACATGAAGCAGAATCTGTGGAAGTAATGTACAATAGGCTGAGCTCCATCATCAATGAGCTCAGAACATTGGACAAGTAAATTACTCTAACTTAGGTCAATGACAAGATCCTCATGTGCATCCCTAGCACTTGGGACTCCAGAATTTGGCCCATCAGAGAAGCCAGAAGCATGGCTGAAATTTCAACAGAATCTCTGCTTGGAAAGCTCAAATCCTATGAGCAATTGATCAAGTCAAGAGAAGCTGCAGTTGAACCAAAGGCCTCAACACCTACCAAGAAGGAATATAACTTAGTTTTCAAAGGTGCAGAAAAATCTTCCAGCTTGCCAGCCAATGAAGATCTTATGGGTCTCTTTGCAAAGAGATTATATAAAATGGTAAGGAAGGACTTCAGGAGGAAGCCCTCAAGGAATGAAGATAAACTAAGGTATGACAAGACCCCTTCTAAAGAGGTTGTCTGTTTTGGGTGCAGGAAACCTGGACACTTCATCTCAGAATGCCCAGAAGTCCAAAAGAAAGACAGAAGGCAAGAAAAAGATTCAAGAAGACATCAGCACAGCAAGGCCTCCTCCAACAAGTACAAAAAGAAGGAGACGAGATTTGTAGCTGAATCCTGGAGTGATACTGAAGATGAAACATCCTCCTCTAGTTCCAGTGAAGATGATGTAGAAGAAAAGAAGGCAAGGTAAATTTGCCTTATGACAATAGATGTTGGAAGCAGTAGATCAGACTCAGAAAAATAAGATGATGAAAAATTCCTCTCTGAAGAGGATCGGGTAATTGCTTCCTATGACTTTCAATCTAAAGAATTTCAATCTGAATTTAAACTCTTGTGTTTAGACCTAATAGGATCTGAGAAGGAAATAAAACTTCTCAGGGAAAAACTTTTAGAACAAGACAAAATCATTACTGAAAATGAAAAGTTAACTAAAGAATTAAGCTTAGCCAATCAACAAATAGTTTTTCTGAAATCTAAATTAAGTAAGGCTAAGGAACTAGAAGAATTCTTGAATGTTAGAAGTTTACAATTGTTAGATATAACTAGCACAGTTAATACAATATCTAACAATAAAAAACTAGGATTAGGAGCCTCATCTAGTGAACCAATCCTAATTCAGAAAAATCAATTATCAAAACCTATTAACTTCATCTCTGAAAATGGTAAGAAAAATACTGAACATGTAGAGAAGGTTAATGAAGTTCTTAAACAGTTAGAACTTAATAAAACAAATTAGAAAAAGAAAAATAAATAACATAACTATGTTCAGCATATTTCGTCGAACTCAGAACGACGAAATGGGTATGGTTTGTCGACCTCAGAACGACAAACCCTAAATGCAAATAATAATGTAAACTATTCTTCGAACTGGGATCGACGAAACTAGTATGGTTCATCGACCAGAGACCAACCTTTCTGGGGCTCTGAGAATGGATACCTCCAATCTTCGAGCAGAGATTGAAGAACTCAACCCAGATGGTCGAGCTTAGGTCGACGAACATACTGAAATTTGTCAAACTCAGTTCATAACCAGAGTAACCTAAATACTGATAAATACTTTAATCCCTTTATTCAATGGTTCATACCTCCTAGAAGGTATCATCCTTTAGGTTATAAGGATCAACCTGAATGTTCATTTATTTCAAGTTTAAGTTATGTTAAACAACAAGTACCCATGCTAATCTGGGTCAAAAACTGCTAATCCTCTTTGCAAGTAGAAGAGAACCCTATCACTCGAAACAAGTGGAATCTGGACTGTGGTTGCTCTAAACATATGACAGGTTGCAAGGAATGCCTAATCAACTATAAAGCCAAGACTGGACCTAAAGTAATCTTTGGGTAATCAGGATTTTGAATGATAGAAGTCTATGGAGATTTCAACTATGGAGCTGTCACATTCAAGAAAGTAACTTATGTAAATGGTCTTAAGTATAATCTGATATCAGTAAGCCAACTATGTGATACAGGTTATAATGTAAGCTTCACTAACTCTTTATGTCTTATTTCTTTAAACAACACAATTGTTTTAACAGGAATTAGACAAGACAACATTTACTTAGTAAATTTTGAATCAGATATATTTGAAATTTTCTTATTCAATTCTGTCAGCATTCAGACTAGCTTATGGCACAAAATACTAGGACATGTAAACCATAAAAATATAGCGAGGTTATCTAAGGACAATCTTGTTAGAGGTTTACCTTCTGGTCCCTACAAGAAGGAAGGCCTTTGTAGGGCTTGTCAACTAGGCAAGCAAACTAAATCTAGTTTCAAATCCATTAATAAGAGTGATTCACCTATAATTTTGTACTTGCTCCATATGGACCTTTTTGGCCCTATTACAGTACAAAGTCTAAGAGGAAAGTATTATACATTAGTTATTGTAGATTATTTCTCCAGATTCACATGAGTTTTCTTTTTGAGAACTAACTCAGATACTTTTAAGGTTCTCACAGATTTTCTCAAGAATATATAGATTGAGTACTCTACTCAAGTTGAATTGATCAGAAGTGATCATGGCACTGAGTTTGAATCTCTTCTTATGCTAGAGTTCTGTTAGAAGGAGGGTATCAAACATTGTTTCTCAGCTCCAAGAACTCCTCAACAAAATGGGGTAGTTGAAAGGAAGAATATGAAACTCATTGAAGCTGCAGGTACATTTCTTGCAGATGCTTACATGTCTCTTTCATATTGGGCAGAGGCAGTAAGTACATTAAATTATGTCCTGAATAGAAGCCTAATACATAAACTAAAGCTTAAGACTCCCTATGAACTACTCAAAGGGAAGAAACCTATAATAACCTATTTTAAAGTATTTGGATGTATATGTTATATTCACAATAATGACAAGAAACATCTTAGAAAGTTTGAAGCTAAGGCTGCAATGGGAATTTTCCTAGGATATTCCCAAGTCAGCAAGGCATATAGGGTGTTTAATAAATCAACTTTAAAAATTTAGGAATCTATGCATGTGACATTTGATGAATTTAATATGTTTTACAAGGAGAGAGACATTTCTACCAATAATAATCTGCAGGTACAAAATTTGTGTGAGAGCTTGGATGATCTAAACCTTACCTCAAGGGTTGAATCACATCCCTCTCCACAAGTTATATCAGAAGCTGAAAGTGAAGAAGAAACTGTGGAAGCAGTACAATTTCCTCCAACAGTTGATACAATTCCACAAGAGGAAGTAAATCAAATAACTGTCACTGAACTAACTCCACCTAATGATCTTGTCACACTTAGGGATCACCCTAGATCTCAAGTAATTTGAGACATATCAGTAGGAGTGCAGATAAGGCATCAACTCAACCCTGATGTGATGCTTGCCTGTTTTCTCTCTCAAATTGAGCCTCAATCCATATTTGATGCAGAGCAAGATCCAAATTTGATCACTACAATGCAAGAGGAACACAACCAGTTTGAGAGGTGTAAAGTTTGGGACTTAGTTCCAAGGCCTAGGGGCTATCTAGTAATTGGGACTAAGTGGATATTCAGAAACAAACTTGATTCCCATGGTTTGATAGTGAGAAACAAGGCAAGACTTGTTGCTCAAGGATATAGGCAAGAGGAAGGGATTTATTATGATCAAACCTTTGCTCCAATTGAAAGACTTGAAGCTATAAGGATTTTCTTAGGTTATGCAGCATTCAAAAAGTTTAAAGTCTACCAGATGGATGTGAAAAGTGCATTCCTAAATGGAAAACTCAAAGAAGAGGTGTATGTTGAACAACCTCCAGGTTTTATCTCTCCATCTCATCCCTCTTATGTTTTTAAATTGCATAAGGCTCTCTATGGTTTAAAGCAAGCTCCAAGAGCTTGGTATGATACCTTAGCCAACATTCTTTTAGAGCATGGTTTTTCTAGAGGCATGGTAGATAGAACCATTTTTACAAAGCTACATCATGATAAAATTCTCTTAGTACAAATATATGTGGATGACATAATTTTTGGTTCTACTGATCATAATCTATGCAAAATATTTTCTGATTTAATGCACTCAAGGTTTGAGATGAGTAGCATAGGTGAGTTATCATATTTCTTTGGTCTCCAAGTGAAACAAACCCCTGAAGGGATCTTCATCTCTCAGTCTAAATATGCTAAAGAGCTTATTAAGAAGTTTGGGATAAATGATGCCTCTGCCATGAAAACTCCCATGGCTACCAATGTTATTGTAGATGCTGATGAATCTGGAAAACCAATTGATCAGACAAGGTATAGGGCTATTGTTGGATCCTTACTATATTTAACAGCAAGCATAACAGATATTATATTTGTCATATGTCTTTGTGCTAGGTTCTAGGTGAACCCTAAAGAATCTCACCTTATTTTCTTAAAAAGTATTTTAAGATATATAAAAGGTTGTCTAGATCTAGGCCTCTGGTATTCAACAAAATCAGCATTTGTGTTAACTGGATTTTATGATGCTGATTATGCTGGATGCAGAGTAGAAAGGAAAAGCACCTCTGGAACTTTTCAGTTCCTTGGTGACAGACTTGTATCTTGGTTTCGTAGAAAGAAAACAACTATTTCAACATCCACTACTGAAGCTGAATATATGGCTGAAGGTAGTTATTGTTCACAGATCTTGTGGATACAGAACCAACTACTAGATTATGGTGTCAATTTAAATAATTCAACTATTCTATGTGATAATACAAGTGTTATTTCAATTGCACAAAATCAAGTATTGCATTCTAGAACAAGCATATAGACATTAGACGTCACTTCATTAGAGATTGTGTTGACAAACAAAAGATTAAACTTGAATTTATCTCTACTGATTTGCAAAGAGAATATATATTCACTTATCCATTTGACTCATCCAAGCATATGTTCTTTGTCAAGCAGCTTGGTATGATAAATGGTCAGGATTTAATCTAATGCTCTTTCTTTGGTCAAAGAATTGTCTCTGTTCGTCGACCTGAGATCGACGAACTGATAACTGTTCTTGAGATTTTTCGTCGACCTGAGATCGACGAAATCTCTTGGTGAAGTGATTTTCGTCGACCTGAGATCGACGAACTTACTTCTGAAACCTTTCATCGACCAGAGATCGACGAAATGTCTTCAAACCTTCAGACTGAGTTCGACAAACTGTTTGACTCTAAATTATTTCGTCGACCTCAGAACGAAGATTTTTTATTTTTCATGAACTGGAGTTTGTCATTTCAAATTTCGGAAAACCTTACATATAGGTTTTATTAGACCTCCGTCGCGCGCTTTCAGTTCCCTTTGCACTTGATCTTCGTTTTCTCTCTTGCAGGTGCATTCATGGCGATTCCAGCAGGCTCTCTTGCGGAAATGAAGTTTGATACCGGATTCGACGTCGATTTCGACTCCTTCCAGCACTCTGATCCAGTGTTCCTTCACATTATGCAACTGGTGGAAGACAAGAAATTGAAAAATCTGTTGTCCATTAGAATCAAATTACCCAGCACTGAAATCAGAGAGTTGGTCTATACTGAATCTACAACCGAGGACAACATAATGACCGGATCAATAGCGGGTACTGCCAACTCTCTCTCTCCCACTGTATAAACTGAAATCTTTGGATTAGATAATGGAGAAGAAGATTTAGATATTGATAACGAGGAATATGACATGATGTTAAGTCTGATAGGTTACTTTGGAGATAACCCAAATAAACTGTTGAAGAAGCACCTATCTGCCGAGTTCAAATTTCTCGTAGATATTGTTGGGAAAGTCTTGCTGGGCAATCACACTGCACATGATTATATAACCAGGCATCAATTTCTGGTTATGTGTGTAGTGGTAAACAAGAGACAGGTAAACTGGGCACAGATCATCTTTGATCTCATCAAGAAAAGGAACAGTAAGAAGGAAGTAAACTTTAGAAGGATCCTAGGGATCTTCTTGACAAAGAAGGTTGCTGAATCACTGGTCTCCCAGACCACATTCTTCAATGCCAGCAAAAGGATCGCATGTGCCTTTTTTGGTAGGTTGGAGAGGACAATCATAAAGCCCTATAATGCTTCATCCTCTGCCACCCCAGCTTCTGAAAGTATAAGGGCTGTTCCAGCCACTTCCCACCCTTCTGAAGAGATTCCATCCAACATTATTCCATCCAACATTATTCCATCCAACATTACTCAAGCCACTCCTCAATCTCCAGCTCTCCAATCTTCATCTCTGCCAGCAATACAACACACACCAGCTTCAACTCATCTTCCAGTCTCTACTCCCCTACCTTCATTATCTCCAGTTCATCAATCTCCAACCCATATTTCCTCCTCTACACCTCCCCCCCAATAAGATACACCAATGCCTACACCTCCCTAATCCCCACTTCCATCTCATCTTGCTTATCTCCCCTCCTTCAATTTATTATCATATCCACTGAACACTCCCTCTCCTCAACATGACTCCCCTCTAGACACTTTCATTCCACCTTCACCCCCAGCAACTACAATTTCCACTCAACCAGATACTTCCCCATCATCCACTTCTCCAAACCTAGATCCTTATCTTGTCTCCCCACTCATCACTCTCCTAACACCCCTACTCAAATCCCTTATAGCTGAGGCTATTTCTCCTCTAGATGCCTCAATATCATCTATAGCTGACCAAATATCAACCCTAATTTCTGCTCCCTCTTCATTTGGGGGCCTGGCTTCAGATCCTACTGAAACCAGGCTGGGGGAGATACTTAATGAAGAAGTAGCAACAGTAGAAGAACAAGCTGAACAGGACATGTACACAGTAGTAGAAGCAGTAGTAGCAGCAGTAGTAGCAACAGAAGCAACAACAGAAGTGCCAGCAGTAGGAACAAAAGCTGCTATGGAAATAGATGTCTTAAATTTTCTTGAATGAGACATGGACACAGATGTTTATTGTACAAATATTATAGTATCAAATACTCAAGAGGTTATTCTGCCAGAAATTTTGCATGGAAGGGTCTATATTATGAATCCCAAAGCAAATCTAGCAGCTTTGCTAAAAATATTTGGATCTTATATTCATTTTACCTTTCTCATTCTATCATCAAGAACAATAGTGTGCTCTACTTCTCCTGTCAGCTCAGAGGTTTTAGACATTATAAAGAAAAGTTTGACATCTCCTCCAGAAATAGTGTCTGATAAGAGATCTAGCCCTCTTGGGCCATCCTATATAATGGATTGTATCCCTCTCCTCAATCTGGATGACATTATGGCTCAAGACATTGCCATGGAAACTGGAGTAGCTCATGCTGAAATTGACGCCACTCCAGTCAGTAAAGAAATCCCCAAGGATGTAATAAGCCAGATTGATGATATGTATGACAATCCCCAATCCTCTGATGATGATGATGATGACTCTGATTAGGATCCAAAGAGGAAGAAAATTTCCAAGAAAAGAAAAGTTGCTCCTCCTCCTGCTCTAGAACTCAAACCAACAAATGATACTCCCTACTACATTTAAGAAAACATCACCCCATACAAAGGGATGCCAGCCTGGATGTTGCTTTCAAAGAATGAACAAAAAGCCAGAAAGAAAAGCAGAAGATACTCTCCTCCCCCATCTCATAGATACAGAAAGGACCCTCCTCCTCCTCCTCTAGCTACAGGTGCTTCAGGAACCATCTCTCAAAGCTCAGATGCACTTCCTAAGCCTACATTCACCAAAACCTATCATAGACAAGGAAGACCATCTCAATCTTCTAGAGACAGTCAGCACCAACATAGACATTAGCTCTCCTCTAGAAGTTCATCCAGTGCTCAACAATTTGCCCCCAAGCCAACATTCTCTCCTACTTCATCTCCTGACAAAGCAAATTGCCCTAAAAGACATCCAATTCCAGCTTATATTCCTGAGACTACCCCAACTACTAGAATGGCTAGATTCCAAGAATCTGTGGCTCTCTCTCAGATAAGGCAAGCCAGAGAAAATGGTTAGGATCCTTCTCAATTTTCAACAATGTCAAGGTACATGAAAAAGGAATTTGAAAGATATCAAGTTGGAAAGTTGTTTAATGCTGAAGAATACATGCATCTACATCCTGAAGTTGTTGTTCCAAGAACTACTTCTCAAAAGACACTTGGTGATGCAGATATGACAATGATAGTGAAGCAAGCACTAGATCCTAACAGAGTAATTATATTTGCTAAATCTTCTTATTCTCCCAAGGACATTTGGGTTATTTATTTTCAGTCTCTATTTTTATTATGAATAATTTGGGTGCATAGCTTTATAAAGGTACTGATAGCTTATTTACACTATAAGCTATTTCAGTTTAATGCAATGTCTACTTCTATTTATCCTGTGATTTTTTTTTGTTTCTGTTTGAAGTAACATCACCCAAATAGGGGGAGATTGTTGGAACCCCTAAGTGATTTGGGATAGGTTCTCTTCTTAGGGTGTGACCAATGTTGTATAGAAGGGTCAAGTTTTATGTGTTTCTAGAGTCTAGGTCAAGTCCTTAGAGTCAACAGTACAAAGGACCAGCCTCCAACACTGCCAAAGACTCAAGACTTAAAGAATTCAAGTTTTAGAAAAAGGAGATCTATGTTCATCGATCTTTCGTCGACGATAGTCGTGCTCGGCTCGAATAACTCAGAGATAAAATTCCATGAGATGAGCTCGAAGAACTTTGTTCTTAGGTCGACTAACACTTAAACTCTCAACGCCAAAGATCTCTTAGCGCCATAGTTCACTAATTGGCAAAGATTACTCAGAGCCAAAGATCACTCAACGCTCTCAACGCTCTCAATTACTTAACATTCTCAAACGACTCAACACCAGATGTGTTATTATCTCAACGCATCAGTTTGACCAAGTTCTAAGGTCAACTATTTTCAGATTCTCAGGTCCACGAACTTAGAGCACAGTATCTGTCAGTTTATGAAGTGCAGTTGTTCGCAGATCACAGGTCGACGAAATCTGATCACAGGTATACGAAAGCTGATCTCAGGTCGACGAAAGCTTTTCTCTGGTCGACGAAAACTTTAAGACATATTGTTATTTATTCTTTCCTTTTTCTGTCTCCTTATTTTATATCTATTATAGGTTGTTAATTCCCTGGATAATCAATGCACTTATATCCTTTGAATCGAGTCATTAATGGCCGCATTGATTGCAATTATCCTCCATGGAATTAATTGCTTATATCTTGTGACAGACATAAAATAGAATATATGACAGCATACTTGCCATTTTAATTTCCCAGATTTCGACTGAGCATTTATTGCAGGTTTTTGAATTCGACTATGAGGCAATTATCAATCTGATTATCTCTCTGCCAGAATCAAGTGAATACAGAAACTTTTTGAGATCAACAAGAAGTGCAGTGCGTACAGTTCTCAAAAAATAAACTGCTCTCAAAAGAAGAAGAAAGAACAACAATCACCATCAAGAGTCTTTCTTCTTCACCTTCTTTGTTTTCAGGGATCAGAAGTGATAAGTATATTCAAATCAGTCAAAGGATCTCTAGAGAGTTGATCATATCGCAAAAGGCCAACTCACTTTTAGCAAAGCTTCCACTCCTGAACCATTCAAGATTTCAGGGGGAGCTTGGACAACACCACAGAATCCACATAGTCTTCTCATTTTGACTTTAGAAAATAAGACTTCCATCAACCTCTCTTCCCCACCTCTGTACAGGGTTTTAATTCCCTTCAAACTTATTCTGGTTGCTAGTCTCCTTCAAAAAAACATGGGTTGGTTTGTTAGCACCTGATCAAAAGCTCATTGGTTGCAGTCACCTGATCAAAACCTGTAGTGGATTCCTACCTAGGGTGGTAGAAGAGTGGATGTACCCAAGTTTGGGGAACTACTATAAAAATTATTGTGTTGTCTGTGTGGCTGTGATCTTCTTGTGTGCTTGTTTTGTGATATGTTTTGTTGTGTAGCTTAATTATCTTTTCCCTTATTCATTTGCTGCACTTGTACACTCATACACCTATATCATAGTAACATATTTTATTAAAGACTTCTTATTTCAGCAAAAATCAAAAAAATTTTAAAAACTTTATTAACCCCCCCCCCCCCCCCCCTCTAGAGTTTTTCAGAGCTTACCCTATCTTTCACTATAAAACTGGAAGACGTGCTTGGCAGCACAGATTTAATTAGTTTTGACTTATCAAAGACAATATGTACTGATTCTTCTACAACTTGAGTAGTCAAGTTATAGATCTTATATGCCCTACTATTATTATTGTACCCAACAAATATCCCTTCTTGGTATATGGCATCAAACTTAGTCACATAGGACTTACCATTATTTAGAAAATAGCACTTGCTACCAAAAATCCTAAAGTAAGATAATTTTGGTTTTCTGCCTTTCAAAATCTCTTAGGGAGTATTCTTGTGGCTTTTGGTGATGGAAGCCCTATTAAGGACATGACATACAGTGTTTACTGCCTATGACCAGAAATATTTTGGGAGAAATGTGTCACTTGACAAGGTTCTACCAGCCTCTATGAGTGTTCTATTTTTCCTCTCAGTAATCCCATTTTGCTGGGGTGTTTTAGGAGAGGAGAACTCTTGATGAATACCAAGCCCTTCAAAGAATCTTGTCATGCATTTAGACTAAAACTCAGTCCCATGGTCACTTCAGATTTTGACCACAGTACTGTTAAGTTCATTCTGAATTTTCTTAACATATGTCTAGAAGACATCAGGGGTTTCGGATTTCTTCCTTAGAAAGAACACCCAGGCAAATCTTGATAAGTCATCAACAACCACAAGGGTGTAGACTTTTCTACCTAGACTATGAACTGGTATAGGACCAAATAGATAAATATGTAGGAGGTATAAATACCTCACTAAGTCTTTGGTATCAAGGCTATGGAAGGAGGTCCTGGTATACTTGCCCTTTTAGCATGCTGAGCAGATACCCTCCTTGTTTCACTTCACCTTAGGACCATTTCTCACTAACTCTTCACTAAAAAGTTTGCCTATGGTCTTGTAATTCAGATGAGCTAGCCTCTTGTTCCATTGGACACAATGTGAAGCTTTCTCATCTACAACTAGTCATTTAAGAGAGTACTTACTCTCACAAAAAAAATTAAGAAAATAGACATTTCCTCTCCTAGCGCCTGTCAAGATGACCCCTTGGTCACCTAACCTCCTAATTTGGCACTCATAATTAAGGAAAGAAATGTCATGGCCAAGACCACATAGTTGGCTTATGCTTATCAGGTTATGTTGCAAACCTTTCACATAAGCTACTTGTGTGATACTGATTATGCTATTTGATATCTTACCAAACCCTTTAGTTACTCCTCTTTCTAAACCACCAAAGATGAGTTTGGGTCCATTTTCAACAAGATTGTACTCATTCAGCATGCTCCTTGTTCCAGTCATGTGCTTGGAACATCTACTGTCCAAATACCATATATGGGTATGGCTACTTGGACTTACCTGCAACAAATAAATCATCTTTTCTTAGGACCCCAATTCTTAATTGGTCCTAGGAGCAGGTTAGACTGAAATTAAACATGCCTACCTGCAGCTCTTCTGACAGGTAAGCTAGGATTATCTCTCTGGACACTCTTATTCTTCCAACAATCAATAGCATAGTGGCCCACTTTGCCACAGCACCAGCACTCATAAATGTTGTACCTTCATTTAAGGGCTGGCTTTACAACATAGTAGTCAACATCTCTCATTTCAGCAGGTACAACAGCCTTTTTCTTAAGTCTTCCAGCCACAGCCTGATTTGGGATTTGTCTGGCAACAGAGGTACTAGGGATATCTTGGACCCTATTAGCAGCTGCCTTCTTTTAAGAGTGCAAGCTCCTGATAGATTTAGATATACCCAAGTCTGGTGTGCTGACATACTTTCCTTTAGTATTATTATGGGCTGACAGAGTTTGAGAATGGGCTGCTGCCTTATTTTTGAGTGTTGGAGCTGGTACACCAAACATAAATGGTCCAAGATATGCCATTTTGATTTCTTCATGGGCTATCTTGTAGGAACTAGCACCCTTGCCATTCCTAACACCATACTCCCAGTGACTATAAATGCTCTCATAGTCATACATGTTAGATGGTAGCACAACTTTCTTGAAATGAATTGGAGGCTTGGAGGCTAGTGGCTGCACTGGAGCTTTCCCCTTCCTTTTGGAATAGGCAACACTTGTTCTCCCTTGAATCCTAACCCCTTCTTACTCTTTTGGGAGGAGAAGGAATAAATCAAAGGAAATAATGAACATGGCTTTGAGAACTTAGCCACTAGCTCCTTCTTCTTTTGGAGTTTACCTTCAAGATTCCTAATGTGCTCATTTTTGAGGGTGATTGTGCACATCTGAATAACAGTGATGTTTTTCAGCTTGCTGACTTATTTTATCTTCAGGTTTAGCATGTTTGTTGAGTCTAAAATACCCAGCTTCAGAGAGGCAATCTCATCAGCCTATTTTTTTGGCTTGGAGTCTGCTTCTCTTTTTGGATTGCAGGAGTTCACCATAATCATCAATCAATTGATTGACATCTCCTTAAGATTCAAAACAATCTTCATCTCCTGATGTAGATGCTTCTAATTCTTGACTAGTTGCATAATCTGACACAAAAGATGTAGAATTTACCTTCTAGGGTCAGACTGCTCCTAGCTAGGTCCTTCCTTAGTAAAAGCCATCAGCCCAAGGCAATAGCTGACTTCTTATCCTTCTTCAGATCTAGAAGCATCATCAGCTTATCCAGTGATTGTAGCCAACATCTCTAAGAAGTCTGCTTGTATAGATTCTTCTTCAATAGTAAATAACCCAATGTAAGCTTCAGCTTCATCTACCTCTTCTAACTCCGATGATGAGGAGTCAATCCAGCTCTTTTTCTTGTTGGAAATAAAGGACTTCTCCTTCTTGCCCTTTTGTGGATGTTCCATCTTTCCACCAGCATCCTTTATTTTGACAGGGCAGTCGGCTTTGACATGCCCTAGCTTGCTGCAACAAAAACACACCACTTTAGAGGAAGTATGTTTACTTTGTTTAGAGCCATACCAGTCCTCTTTAGAGGATTTCTTCTTGCCCTTGTAGTAATATTCCTTGGGATAAGAAGAAGAGGATGGCCTGCTTCTCTACTGCTTCTTCTTCATAAATTTCTGAAATTGCCTAAAGAAGGCAGCAAAGTCTTCATCAAAAATATAGCAGTTTGATGTGCTTGTTTCTGAGCTTTCTGACTTAGAATCAGCAACTCTCCTAGGTTGAGAAGGAATCTTTCTCCTGCTCTTCCTTATGGATTTAGCTTAGAAGGCTACTGACTTATGTTTGACTGTAGGCTTGCTGATTTTCTCCTCCTCCTTTCTAGTAGTCAGCTGCATTTCATAAGACAGCAGCATTCCAAAAAGAGTTGGTGTGGAGTGTCTACAAGTCTGGCCACTTCTCTGATGACACAGTTTTTTTACGTCCCAGTCTTTAGTTAAAGACCTGAGGAACTTATCATTCAATTCATAAATGTTGAAGACTCTGCCATATTTCATCAGCTCATTCATAATTCTAAAAAACTTCTCATAACAGTCAGCAATGCCATCTGACTTGTCCTTCCTGAAGCATTGATACTCTTGATTAAGCATGGACTTCCTGTCCTCCCTCACTTCTTCAGTCCCCTCCATGTAGACAACTAATGTGTCCCACATCTCCTTAGATGTGTTGTAGTGGACTAGGTTTTGGAAGGTTGAGTCATCTATGACACTAACAATAATGTTTTGTGCCCTCTTATTTGATGTAGCTAAGATGATTTCATCTTAACTCATCTTAGAATACTGCTTTGGAGTCTTCATACTTGCATCAAGGAGTGATTTCTTCATTGGTATGAAGGTTCCTAACTATACTATGATGTATACCCTAGGATCAGATGCTTCCATGTAAAGTCTGACCCTTTTCTTCCAGATGCCAAAGGTCTCCTTCCTGAAAAGAGGAAGTTTCATGGATCCATGTTCTTTATGATTCTCACTTAAACCCATTTTGGCCTTCTGATAGCTGCCCTTGTAGATTAACTCAGACTGTTAAGTCTATCTTGAGGAACCTTCCTCTGATACCACTTGAAAGTCTTGATTTCAAGAACAACTAATCACCTAGAGGGGGGCTGAATAGGTCCAATTTTAAAACTTAGGAAACTTATCGATTAAAATCACAGCACAGCAATCTTATTACAATCAATACCAGCACAGTACATAACACAGTACACAAAGATTTATAGTAGTTCCCTAATTAATGGGTACATCCACTTGCCTCCTTCGCCTATCTAGCAGTATACTAGATTCAACAAAACTTTCTTCTATCTTTCTCAGATCCTCAGATCTTTCAGCTCAGAGCCCAACTTGCTCCAAAAACTCAGGCCAAGCCCTACCACTCAGATCACCAAGATCCTACAACTTAAGTTCTTCCCAAGAAATCTATCTCAGAGTGACTCCACACTCCTACAGCTCAGGAAATCCTGCCCTACCTCAGTGTTAATCCACACATATATAACTCAGGCAACTCCTGCCCCACCTCAGCATTTATAACACAGCCTAACAACTCAGGCCTTAGCCTGAACACTAAGATTCAAAATGAATCTTATACAGAAATATTCAAGATAATGAATTACACACACCAGAGAAAATTCTCTGTGCCTGTCTACCTAGACAGAGCAGATGGCAGCCCTAACTTCATCTTCACAACCTCAAGATGATACAACGATCTTGAAATAATGCCCGGATTGTTCTGGAATCAACTAGCAGATGAATCTGCTTATTCTTCTTTAGGAATATCTCCCGATCTGGACTGAGCAGATTTCAGCCCTTTCTTCTTCGTTGATCAAACAAATTGTTCTTCAGATTCTGGCTCGGCTTGTATCGAGAATATAACTTCTGCTAGGGCACGCCTAGGCTGATTAGTCTCTCTCAGAGGATTACTCTGAACCTGTTGCAGTGGATGTTGATTGCACCAGTAAACTCAAAAGCCCTTCAAATTTGAACTTATGGTTCTTGGCTTCTGCAACAATGGCGGATGAAGACGACGAACTCCGCTTCTCATTTTTTTAGAAAGTTAATCAGAAATTAATCCAATAATCATTCTTAGATCTCGATCTCTTCTGCTATTTATAATCTCGCCGCATTGGAGAGATGTTCGACATGTGTCTCAGTTTTAACAGTGGTTAAACCTCAGCTTTATTAACTTGAGATTCACTATAGACTGACGGCAATGTTAATGTTGATTTGCATCGAATCTAAACTTTGTTGACTTTGCTGAGTCAGCATCATTCTGTACTTAGCCAAAATCAACTAACATTTCTGAAATCCTGCGTTTGATGAACTTAAAGCTCTGCTCGACAAAATTTGAGCTCAGCTTGATGAAATAGTGAACCTGAGATCGACGAATTAGCTCAGCTCAGTTCTTTCTTCAGGTGAAGGCTGAGGTCGACGAACTTCGAGCTCAGTTCGACGAAACTTGAGCTCAGCTTGACGAAACAGTGAAGCTGAGATCGACGAATTCTCTCAGCCCAGTTCTTTCTTCAGGTGAAGGCTAAGGTCGATGAACTTCGAGCTCAGTTCGATGAAACCTGGGCTCAGCTTGATGAAACAGTGAAGCTGAGATCGATGAAATTTCTCAGCCCAGTTCTTTCTTTAGGTGAAGGCTGAGTTCGACAAAATTTGAACTCCGGTCGACAAAATCTGAACTTCGGTCAACGAAATCTGAACTTCGATCAATGAAATCTGAACTCTGGTTGACGATTCTGATAGCTGAGTCCTTCTTATAGGTAAAAGTTGAATCGACAAACTGTGAACTTCAGTCGACGAAAGCTAAGCTCAGCTCGATGAATTGTAGACTCAATAATTCTGGACTTAAAAATTTCTTCAGCTTTGCTTGATGGCATTGAGAGCATTGAGTGAGCTTGCCTCACTCAATTATTTTGGACTTAGCCGATTTTCTCGATTCTTCACAGTAAGGCTATGACATGAAAACTTTGACTCAACACTTCTAGTTGTATGGCGTTGAGTGAGTTGAGCTCACTCAATGCTTCTGGACTTAGCCCGATTTCTACCTTTTCAATACTATCAGTTTTGACTGCCTACCTTCTCTCAACACTATTATTGAATTACGTTGAGTGAGCTTGCCTCACTCAACGCTTGTGGACTTAGGTAGTTTTCTGAGTTTCCAGCTCCACCTTGAGTCCACCTGTCATTGTCTCTTGAACTAGTTGTCCAATCATTGTGACAAAGACTAACCTGTATGGATGAACTTAACCATACATAAAATACAACTATGTCTATCTCATTGACACGTTTGACATCATCAAATCAGGGCCATTGGGATCAATGGACCCAATAGTTGTCCTCCCCTGGAGACAACCGTCGCCTTCAACTTCTTTGGCAGCGGGATGCGGCGAGGCGAGCCGGACCCTTCGAGGCCATGTCGTTTTCGACTGGAGGTGGGTCTGCCAGACCCTAGGTTGCCTCGGTAGGCTACAACTATGTTGGATCTAGTGGCCAACCTTAGAGGGGGGGGGGGGGTGAATAAGGTTTTACGAGTTAATTGAAAATTCAAATTATATTTGTCCAGAAAAATTAGTTCTGGAAGCTACCACAGGGCGCTAACTTATTAGCGCATAGCGGTATGTCACAGACCTCATTTTCCTAGGAAAATCTCTACTTGGAAATTTATGCACCCTTCAGAGAAACACCGACTAACATCCATAATGTTACAAATAATAAAAACAACAGTACATGAATTTTATTCAAACTAAATCAAAAACTGTTTTTACAATTACAACAACTTGATCTCCATGACGCCGGAGATCCGAGGTGGTGAAAATAAAGTCTCTTTTTGTTTTCTATACTGACCAACTACCCGAACTAGTTGGTTCTCTCCCTTTCCCTTCAAGAAAGGTCTTCGAGCCGGATCTTCACCACCACACAAGGAAGGGTCTTAGAGCCCCGCTAGATCCACCGATCTAGATGTCCCTATTCCCAAGACGATTTTCCATGGAATCCTACCCCAGATTCCGATGACCTTCCCCGATCGATTTCTCACGATACCCTTCCTGAATTTCGATGACCCTCCAGTCGATTTACCTCACACAAACAACTAGAGAAATTGAGTTTAAAGTAAAATACAAGGAATAAAAGAAAACTCCCCTCTAACTAGAACCCTTGATGTTGATGATGAATTGCTTGCAAAGGTTCGATCTTTGTAGCTTGAGAGTCTTCCACTTCGATGTTCTTCAGATCCGAGAAGGTGCGCTTGATGAGAGTTTTTTTATAGCGAGGATCCTTCACGTGAATCTTAGGACGGAGGCTTCTTGATCATCATGTTGGTAGCCCTCAATCCTTATGCATGAACTCCTTTTGATCTCCTCTGAAGAATTCCCCTTATTAATGAGTTGGGATGGCCCATCCCTTCCCTTTAGACAGCTAGGGAAAACTCCCCTTTCGAATTTCGTGAAAAACCGTCACACAAAACTCAAGTTCGGGTTGTTTTAAATAGAGAAGACAATGCAGGAAGCTATCGCGAGGTGGTAACTAGTTATAGCGCGGCGGAAACATCCAGAGAACAAAATTCTTCCTTTTCTTCGTATGCTTGCAACCGAACAACTCCTTGTAGTCGTTGTAGTCCTTGGCTCGCCGGAGTTCCTCATTCACGAATGGTAGGGAAACGACTTTCTTCTTCTTTGACGGAAACCATATTGCAACGGAGTGTAAAGAGAGCGGCCGAACCCTAGAGTGCAGGAGCTTCTGTCTATTTTCGTCCTGGTTCACAAGGTACAAAAATCGTGGCGGCCTTTTATACGTCTTTATGAAAATAGGCTACCGTCGGCGGTAAGACTAGCGCCCGGCGGGCGGTTCCCGCGCTGTTCCAGCTGTTATATAAATTTGAAATAATATTTCAAAACAAATATTTTTTCTTTTCAAAGAGATAGCGCCCCGAGTTAGAATATAGCGCCATGCGGTAGATTAGTAGTCGACGACTCCTTCTCGTGAAATGTCTAGCACGGCGCGGTAACCACTATCGCCTAGCGGTAGGTCAGTTACTCGAGAAATTCTTCTCATCATTTGTCGGGAGGCTAGCGCGGCGCGGTACCACCTATCGCTTGGCGGTAGATCGGTTACTTGAGAAATCCTGAATTCGTCGAGAGGCTAGCGCGGCGCGTTAAGCACTTTCGCTTGGCAGTAGTTTCCTTAGAGACTGGCCAGAATAATTCCTTGCATTAGCGCAGGCTATAGGACTGTCGCGGAGTAGTAAGTTCCCAAGAACTTTGTCCAATTAATTCACAGCTACCGCTCAACAGTAACTTCTACCACTCGGCATGTAACATCCCATTTCCAACTAGACCCCTGGATGTGGTTTTGTCATAACAGAACCCTATGAAACCCAGTAATTGAAGTTTATCGACCAAGATTTTGTGTAAAGGGGTAGTCACGCCCGTGTCTGACCCGTCACGCCCGTGACCTAGGGCGTGACCCCTTCGACGATCGTCGACCACAGAAAGACGATCGGCGAGCTCAGAAATTTAAACATGGGCCTGCCACGCCCGCGACCAACCCATCACGTCCGTGACCTTGGAATGGCATTGAGTGAGCTGAGCTCACTCAACGCCGTAGTCTTGTGGATGTGGTTTTGTCATCACGTCTGGATGGCGTTGAGTGAGCTTAGCTCACTCAACGCCATAAGCTAGACGGCGTTGAATGTACAGACTGCACTCAACGCCATCTGGTGTCGTCTGGATAGCATTGAGTGAGCTGAGCTCACTCAACGTCGTAGACTAGATGGATTTGAGTGAGCTTAGCTTACTCAATGCCATAAAATAGACAGCGTTGAGTGCACGGACTGCACTCAACGCCGTCTGCTGAGGCCTGGAATGGCATTGAGTGAGCTGAGCACACTCAATGCCGTAGTTTGGATGGCATTGAGTGAGCTTACCTCACTCAATGCCATAAGCTAGACGGAGTTGAGTTCATAGACTACACTCAACACCACCTTGAGTAGGCTGGATGGCATTGAGTGAGCTGAGCTCACTCAACGCCATAGTCTGGGAGGGCCATTCTGGATGGCGTTGAGTGAGCAGAGCTCACTCAATGCCATATCCGGGATGGCGTTGAGTGAGCAGAGCTCACTCAACGCCGCAGCATGAATGGCGTTGAGTGAGCAGAGCTCACTCAACGCCGTAGCTTGGATTGTGTTGAGTGAGCTGAGCTCACTCAATGCCATTGTACTTAGAAATTTTTTTTTCTAGCAAGATTTTTTGGCAGTGTGCTTTTTCAGCTGAACCGGGCCGGTCTAGATGGTGGGCTCAAATGCATTATTAGGCCGTTTCTTTTAATAAGACCCAATTAAGTCTTATTTTAAAAAGTGCTGACCGGTCATGCCACATGGCTGTCAGTTTTGAAAGCAAGGAGGAGCCATGGCCATGACCGAGAACCTGCTCTCATGGCCATCAATGGCACTTGATGTCGTGGCCCCTTCCCCTCCTCTTTAAACGGCTGGATTCAAGCTCTCATAGGGAGAGGAGGAGTTTCCTGCCCTCTTCCAGCTGCTACAATGCCGTTTCTAGCCCCCACCACCATGGCCGAGCCAAGCTTTAATGGACCATTAATGTCCATAAAAGTTTCGGCCTTTCCCCTCCTTAACCGAGCCCTTAAACACCTTTAGAGGCCTAAGGGGAAGGTTTCCCACCTTTTACCCGAAGCTTTCGAGTCCTCCCACCGTGCTATTGAAGAATTCTGGCGACGCCACCACCGTGCTAATGGCTTTCCGTCGATCTGCACGCCTCCAGCCCGCGAACAAGGTCCTCCCCTCCTCTCTTTCTACGGGTAGATCTTAGCCTTCTTTAGGATTAAGAATCGGGCTCAACGGAGCCCGATCAGAAGAGCTCCTCTTCCCATTTTTCCCGCAAAAAAATAAGCTAGTCACGGGTTCGCCGGATTCCGCCTCTCTGGCGGCCGCGCTGTCGCCTGCCGATGGTCGCCACCTCAATGGTGGTGGTGGTGGTGGTCGACCAGGGAGGAGGCTGGATGGCCGGCGGCAGCATCTGGAATGCACTCCAGGTCAGGCTAATCTCAGCCCTTGGCTGGAGGCAGAAGATGACCCAGCTCTGTTGGATCTACTTCAAGATCTGTGCTATTTAGTTAATCTTTTCTTTTATATGGATTTTCTGTATTCAAATAATAACCACAGTAGAAAATTTATGAAAATTACCTAGAGGCTTTATATGAAGAAATGGTCAACATGAAATTTGTAGCCCTATGGGTCTACTTTATTTTAAAATTGATTTGTGTCAATTTGGTCAACTGATTTAACCAGGGCACCTCTTTTGGTGGGATAAATTACTAATGAAAATCAAGAACTATTACAGAAGAGTAAAGCTAAAACAAAAAACTAAAATGAGAAAAAGGAGAGAGGAAGAACAATAAGGGAGAACTAAAAATGGCAGCACTCCCCCTCTCCAAAATTCTATATTCTTTCTTCAAGGGGAGGGGCTCTATTTATAAATTTTTCAAAGAGCAGGAAATGCCCATGCATCCAGCAATGCACGGGAGTTTACCTTGCTATGAATATCTGGCAGTAAATGATGTTGTCCTCGATACGGGTGACGTGTATTTATGGCGGCAGCAGGATTTTATGAAAAAGAGGGACTTGTCCTCGACAGCAGGTAAGCTCGAAGAACTGGGAGAGAGGGCTCGACGAAATAAGTGGAGAAGGAGGGAGAGCTCGACGATCGAAGAAAAGAGAAGGTGGATGAGAGATCGACGAACCTCGAACTGAAGGCGAGTTTGATGACTTTGGAGGAGTTCGTTGAACGCAGAAATAAAGACTGAGCTCGACGAAATGGCAGAAAGAACCGTGCGTCGAATGCAGAAGATGAGGTCGACGAACACTGAAAAGATAAGGTGAGGTCGACGAGCGCTGAAAAGAGAAGGCAAGGTCGACGAATGTCGAACTGAGAAGGGGAGATAGCTTGACGAAAAGGCTAAGCTCGACGAATTTTGGCGAGCTCGATGAAATTAGAGACGATCGTCGGACTCAGAATGTGGAGCGGAGATTGAAGAATGCTGGCGAACTCGATAAACTGGCTGAGTTTGACGAATGCTAAGGTCAAAGAACGGTAAACGCAGAAAGAAGGCAGAGCTTGATGAAATGGCTGAGCTCGACGAACTGGATGAGTTCTATGAATACTGAGCTCGACGAATGCTGATCTCGACAAACGTCGAATGCATAAAGAAGGCGTAGCTTGACGAAATGGCTAAGCTCGACGAACTGGCTGAGCTCGACGAACTGGGGTCGAAGAACGTCAAATGAAGAAAGAAGGCGGAGCTTGACGAAATGCTGAGCTCGACGAACTGGGGTCGACAAATGCTGGAGAGCTCGACGAACTGGCTGAGTTTGACAAATTCTGAGGTCGAAAAATGTCAAACACAGAAAGAAGGCGAAGCTTGATGAAATGGTTGAGCTCGACGAACTGAAAGAGCTCGATAAACTTGAGGTCGACGAATTCTAATGAGCTCGACGAACTAGCTGAGTTCGACGAAATTGGCTGAGCTCGACAAAATTGCTTAAAAACATGCAAACCTGTAAAAGAAAGAGAAAATATTTGTGGCATTAAAATATATACAAAAGGAGGTCAAAATAAAGCTTTAAAACATGATTTTTATAATAAAAACTAGTAATTACCTTAGTAGTTTAAACTACAAAACGTATTATCAGATTCCAACGACCATCCCCAGTCGATTTCTCACAAAACTCTTCCCGGATTTTGACGACCCTCCGGTCAATTTCCCACACACAAACTATTGGAGACGGCGTTCCGCACTTCTTGGTTTGAAAATAACAAATCCCGGATGTATTTGATCTTGGTATGTGTTTAAAATTGCAGGGATTACAGTTGTTTTTAAGTACTAAGGATTGGCTGAGCAAAACATTGAAGAAATGGAAAATCGCGCTATCACTGGCCAAAACGCTACCGCGAGCGATAGCGTAGACCGTTACTGCTGATGTCAGTCATGATCTGCAAGTTGCCGTGCATGAAGTCACGTTTCTGCGCTAACGCGGGGTGATATCGCTGTCGCCGCGCGATAGCCCACGATCGTCACGTTCTCCACTCAGATCTAAAAATCTGCACGACGTGCGCCACCTGTCAAACCACGGAGAATTTTCGCTATCGCGGGGCGTTAACACTACCATAGGCGATAGCATAAAATGCTATATACTGCCACAAATTTCAGGGACTTTATAACAACTTCCTGAGCCTTGATTCCCAGGGATTTTAGTGAGCAAGTCATCTCTGTTTCCAGAAAAACTCCCTCGGTTCATTGCAATCTAGAAGAGCAAAGGAGATACGTCCGTGCATTCAAGATTGGAGATCTTCTCAACGGTCCACCATCATCTTTAGAACTCATGTTTGAGGGAGTGTTTGAGTTTTTACTGTTGCATTTTCATTTTCACTTTATACTTTGTAATTGGGAAGGGAAAATCACCACCTTGTCTGTGATGTCTAAGTCCTTGTATGGCATAGGGGAAAATCACCGCCTTGTTGGTGATGTCTAGGTCCATGTGTGGCTTAGGAGTAAATCCTCACCTTGTGTGTAGCATCTAGATCATAGGTTTGATTTAGGGGGAGGCTAGTGGCCATATCTCTGGAGATATTGGATATAGCCTACCGGTTCTTTGGAGAAGGACGGATAAAAAAGTTAAAAGATTTTTATCGATGTAAGCCTTGATTTCAAGCTTCATTGAAATTATTTTCTACTTTTCGTGTTGAGGAAATAAAATTTTACTTTTCATTCAAACATTTGTCATCAACTGTGTGCTTTAAATTACAATATTTGCAACAAATTTATCATTTTTAATAGAGCCCTTATTCACCCCCCCTCTTAGGGTGCCACAAGATCCTACAAGTGGTATCAGAGGCAGGTTATTCCTTATACGGTTTCACCACCAGGAATTATGGTGCATAATGACCATGCTTTCTCTGAGGGGCAAGGTATTAGTAGACCTCCCTTATTTACTGGATCTGACTATAATTATTGGAAAACTAGAATGAGGTGTTTTCTAATTTCTCTTGATATTGAAGTATGGAATATGGTAGAGAGTAATTATACTCATCCTATTTATAAAGTTGGAGATGTAGAAATGGAATAGCCTAAAGATAAATGGGATGATCAGGATAAGCTACGATGAAAAAATAATGCAAAAGCTATGAACGCATTATTTTGTGCACTAGATAGAACTGAATTTTATATAACTTGTGCTTGTAATAATGCTTATGAAATTTGGAATTTACATGAAGTTACTCATGAAGGTACCTCGCTGGTAAAAGACTCGAAGCTGTTTCAACTGGAGTCAGAATTTGAAAAGTTTAGGATGGAAGTGGATGAGGACATAGACTCAATGTACACAAGATTCACGAAGATAGTGAATGACTCAAAATTACTTGGAATTTTTTTTTCAAATTGTAATTTGGTGAGAACAATTCTCAGATCACTTCCCCCTAAATTCAATCCCAAAGTGAGGGCTATTTCTGAATCTCATGATCTTAAATCACTTAATATTGAAAGCCTGATTGGAAATTTAAAAACTCATGAAGTTGAATTAAAAATTCAACAACAAGAGTATATGGAGCCAAAGAAGAAGGGTCTGGCTCTAAGATCTAAGAAGGAGGAAGGCAGTGATTCTTAGGAGGAAGAAGAAGATGAGGAAAGTTTATTTGTGAGGAAGTTCAAAAAATTTAGGAGAAATCCGGAGAGAAGAATTCATTTAAAAAATATTTTAAGAAAGAGATGTTTAGAAAGAAAAAAGGAAGGGATGATAATGAGGAGGAAGAGAGACCACCACTGGAGTGATATCACTGCAAGAAGATAGGACACATACAAAGCAAGTGTCCAAAATACTTGAAAGAAATTAAAGAATAGAAGCACAAGGGGAAAAAGAAGGTGTTGAAGACAGAAACAAGGGATGACACTACTTCTGAAGGTGCAATAAGTTCAAGCTCAAGCGAAGAGGAGTAGGCCAACATGTGCTTGATGGGAAAGAGCGTCATATCTGATGATGAATGTAGTGTCCAGAGCGACACTGAGGTAACTCCTCAAACATATGATGATTTACTTACTGAATTTCAACAAACTTGCAAATCTTTTGAAAAAAGCTTAGAAGATAATGATCTTCTTAAATCTAAAAATAATGTTTTACATAAAGAAAACAAAAAATTGATAAACGAAATTAAGACTATTGGAAAAGAAAAAGTTACTTGCCAAGAGTGTGATCATTCTATGGGAAGAATAAAAGAGCTTGAAGAATCTCTTTCCAAATCTCATTCTACAATAAAAATTCTCACTAAAAAGAATAAGATTTTAGAGAGTGATCTGAAATCTTCTATTTCCAAAGTCCATGAAGGAAAGAAAGCTTTTGAACGTAGATGCGTAAATATAGTATCTGAGAATAAGGAAATGAGAAACCAGATTCATGACTTAACAATAGCCATGAAAAAGTTTGGAATGGGCCAAAGATCACTGGATATGATCTTAGGATACCAATTCCATGGATCTGAAAGGTTTGGACTCGGATACACGACTGCAAGCTATCGCTCAGCGATAACTCCTATCACCGGCGATAGCGAAAAATACAGAAAATTTGTTTTAAAAATTTCGAATGATATTAAAGTATCTAATACTACATCATCTTCCATAAAAAGTCCAGAGAAGTTGTACTCTTCTCAATACATTACATGTGCCAAATGCAATAGGTTAGCACACACCACGGACTCGTGTTGGAGGAAAGGAACAAGTAAAATCAAACAAATTTGGGAGCCTAAGGCTTCTACCAATATTATGGGTGGAACTACTTGGGTAGCCAGATCTTTACACATCCCCTCTTTCTAGGTGTGTTGGCAGGCTAAGGACAAAGAAGACATGTGTTACTTGGATTCGGGGGTGTTCAAAGCACATGTCGGGCAATAAAGAGAAGTTCCTTAGCCTGGAGATGAAGAAAGGAGGAGTTGTAACATTTGGAGATAATGGTAAAGGAAAAATCATCGGCATCAGTGTTGTTGGTAACGAAAGTTTTTCAATTTCAAATGTCTTATTTGTAGAAGGATTAAAACATAATTTGATTTCTATTAGTCAATTGTGTGATAAGGGTATAAATGTTTTATTTGAATCGTCTACAAATTTATGCAAAATTATTGATTCTAAAACAAATGAAATTATATTTACCGCACCTAGATGTCATAATGTATATATGATCAAATTTCTTTATTTTTTCAATTCTACTTTAAAATGTTTTTTATCAAAAAATGATGAATTAGAATTATGGCATTGGCGATTTGGACATGCAAGTACCAAGTTAATTACAAAACTTTCAAAGGATAGATTAATTAAAGGTTTACCATTACTAAATGGAAATTTATCTTCATTATGTGAGCCTTGCCAAAAAAGGAAATTTTTAAAAATCATCTTTCAAATGTAAAAAATTTATTTCAACCACTAGGTCACTTCAATTAATACATATGGATTTATTTGGACCAATTGAAATTTCTAGACTAGGAGGTAGAAAATATACATTTGTATTGATTGAAGATTATTCTCGTTTTTGTTGGACTTTATTTCTAACCTCAAAATCCGATGCATTTTCAGAATTTTCTAAATTGTGTTTGCGTGTACAAAATGAGTTTGTGTTAAAAATTAAATACATACGATAAGATCATGGTGGGGAATTTGATAATGAAAAATTTATCTCTTTTTATACGGAGTTAGGAATTAAACAAGAATTTTCTGTTCCATGCACACCAAAGCATAATGGTGTAGTGGAAAGAAAAAATAGAACTCTTTAAGAGTTAGCCTGTACGATGCTTTCAGAATTTAAATTACCAAAATATTTTTGGGCCGAAGCGGTTAATACGACATGTTATGTAATGAATAGAATAATGCTTCGCCCTATTTTTAAATTAACTCCTTATGAATAAATTTTTAATAAAAAACCAAATGTTTCTTATTTCAAAGTTTTGGGTTGTAAATGTTTCATCTTTAATTCTAAAGGTTCTTTAGGTAAATTTGATGAAAAATGTGATGAAGGAATTTTTAATTGTTATTCTTCAACTAGTAAAGCTTATAGAATTTTTAATTAAAGAGCAAAGGTAGTTGAAGAATCCATTCATGTTAGGTTTGATGAGTTTATTACATGTGTAGAAAAGAAAACTACAGGGAAGGAAGATGGACCCCTTCCTTCGATGGAGAATAATGATGAAAAACTTGGAGGAAATGAAGAAGAAAGAGAAGATGAAAGAGAAGTAGAAAGAGAAGAAGAAAGAGAAGAAAATATGCCTCCAAGTGAATTGAGATTTTCAAAGGATCATCCAAAGGAACTTATTATCGGAGATCCACATAAAGGGGTTAGTACACAATATTCTTTACATGTCTTATTTTCAAATCTTTGTTTTGTTTCCGAAATTGAACCAAAAGATGTTTCCACCGCATTAAATGATGAATTTTTGTTTTTCTCTATAAATGATGAACTTAATCAATTCGAATGTAATAAGGTTTGGAATCTTGTTGAAAGACCGAGAAATCATACGGTAGTTGGAGTAAAATGGATTTTTAGAAATAAATTGGATAGTGAATCTAAAATTGTTAGAAACAAAGTCAGATTTTTGGCTAAAGGTTATGCCCAAATTGAAGAAATAGATTTTGATGAAACTTTTTCAACCGTAGCAACACTAGAAGCAATTAGAATTTTTCTTGCATTTACTAGTTTTAAACAATTTAAATTATATCAAATGGATGTAAAAACCGCGTTTTTAAATGGATATATAAAAGAAGAGGTTTATGTTGAACAACCTCTTGGCTTTGTAAATGAAAAATATCCAAATTATGTTTATAAATTAGATAAAGCGCATTATGGTTTAAAACAAGCGCCTCGTGCTTGGTAAGATAGATTAACTCAATATTTGTTAAAGCACAGTTATAAAATGAGAAGTGCCGATTTTACACTCTTCATTAAACAAATTGATAATGAATTAGTGATTTTGCAAATTTATGTTGATGATATTATTTTTGGAGCAACTAATGAAGAGTTATGTAATGAAGTAGTTCAAATTATGAAAAATTAATTTTAAATGAGAATGGTAGGAGAACTTTCTTTTTTCTTAGTTTTTCAAATTACAGAAAAACATGATGACATTTTTATTAGTCAATCTAATTACATTCATGATATGTAAAAAAGATTTGGTTTTGAAAAACTTAAGCATGATAATTCTCCTATAAGTGCTTCATTAAAATTAGGTAGATATGAAAATGGAATTTCAATTGACCAAACCCTTTATAGAAGTATGATTAGTTCATTATTATATTTAACTGCATCAAGACCTGATATTATGTTTGTCGTTTGCTTGTGTGCTAGATTTCAAGCTAATCCCAAAGAATCACATTTAAAAGCGGTGAAATGTATTTTTAGATATCTTATAGGAACATCTAAATTAGGGTTATGGTATCCTCATAACGACTCTTTTATTTTACATGTATATTTTTATTCTGATTATGCGGGATGTTCATTAGATCGAAAGAGCATGAGTGGAACTTGTCACTTTATCGGCACGTCGCTTATTTCTTGGTCGAGTAGAAAATAGAATTCTGTTGCCCTCTCTACTACTGAGGCCGAATAAATTGCACTAGGTAGTTATTGTGCTCAAGCACTTTGGATGACACAAACACTAGAATTTTTGGAATACACCAAAATTGTGTTGAATTAAAATGTGATAGCAAAAGTGCTATCGATTTAACGAACAATCTCGTATTATATTCTAGATCAAAATATATAGATGTTCGACATCATTTTATTAGGGATCATATAAAGAAAGGAAATGTTAAAATAAATTTTATTGGAACAGATTCTCAAGTAGTGGATATTTTCACTAAACCTCTTAATAATTCACGCTTTTCAAGCTAAGATTAGAACTTGGAGTCTTAGAATTATAAATTAAAAATAGTTATAATTTATACATAAATCTCTGAAAATTTCAAATGTTTATTTTTATAAATTATGCTTACAAAAACTATTTAAATATATATATATATAACATTTAATTAATTACTCTATTAACAATTCCATCACAAAATCCACCATAAGCTACCATAATAATGTTGTCACAATATGCATAGGATAAAACTGGAACAATCATACAAACAAAGAAACCAAAAAATGCATAGAGTTTTAACTATCGCCAGGCGATAATGCTGTCGTCGGCGATAGCACAAATCTTTCATCCACAAAATATTACATCACTAATAATAAAAAGTCATTCATCCATGTTTTCTTCAGTAGAAGCATTGACATCTTTACTAGAAGTTAGTGTTGCTTCTTAGGTATTTGAGCCCGCCTTATCGAATGTCATGGAGGATCCTCGACTAGACTCCCCCATTCTCGTTCTTCTTTTGGAGTTGGCTTCAGTTTCAGCCCCTTTACCAGAAATTTGATGCATTTTCGAAATCCTGAATGACTTCGCCTTTGTTCCTCTTTCTTCTCCTCCACAATCTCTCTTAGGTCTTTAATAGATTCACGCAAAGAACCTCCTCTTTGGAGTTGTTGTCTTGATGAAGAGGCAGCCCTTGGAGATGGACCTCTAGCTAATTCTACGGTATGTATCACCGGGATACAGTCATCGATGTAGAATCCTTGATCTATCCAATCATATTTATGATATACGACTTTTTGAATAACACTTCCTAATGGAAGTGTATTCAGTTTCCTCCTAAGAGGATTTTTCATTTTATACGTATATCTTATGATGGATAACACAAAATCAGCCACATCAAACTTGACTCTTTCTAATACATAGTATGTCACTAAGCTCAATTGAGCCGTGATCTTCCTTGTATCACCGAATTTCAACATCACCGTATTTCTTAATATATCTTGTACTACAAATACATCGCAAGTAAGTGATGAGATATCTTGAATCAAACCCCTACTTTCCTTCCCATGAAGGACTTGATTCAATATTCTCCAATCCCAATCTTTTTGGTAGTTCTCTAAAGTGTCCATAAAGTTTTCTTCACAAGTGGAAAGATTATACTCACGTCTTAAATCGGTATGTGTAATATCTATTTCAACTCCTTCAATTTTTGACCTTACTCCTCCATTCAAACCCGTATATTTAGGGTCTTCTAAATTGTTATAGAAAACCATTACAAATATAGAGGAAAAAAGGTTCGGTATAATGAGAGACATTATACCTTCCTCCACCAGTAATTCATAGATATGGGGTGGCAATGATTCATCCAAGAGTTTAGCAACACCAATCGACGCATTCTTGATTACCGGATATGTTTGGTATGATTAATGTGGGTTACGACTGGTGCTTTTCCTTGCACGGGATGATGATGCCATTTCCTGTAAAAAAAATATTTTAAAATCATGTTAGTACTATTTTTTCTCTATCACCGGCGACAGTACTTTCGTTGGGCGATATTACAGAATTTATCCTATGTGCCTTATTTTGACTAACAATCTTAAGTTCCGTATTTACTTGATTTTCTATCTACAAAAATCCGAAAAATAATAATTCCTCCATTTTTCTTTATTTCTTCTTATTTTTTCTATTTGCTTTTAGAAATAAAAAAATTCTTTTAGATCTGGGCTTGACATTTGAATTTTCTTTTAGATCTACTCTTGACTTTGCATTATAATTTCTACAATTGAACAAATCTCTAAGATCTATCTCTTATGATTCAACATTTCTGAAGTATTTGCAAGAACATCAAACATTTTCTTCAAAATAGTTTCATTATAAAATATATGACCAAAATTAAAAAAATTTCATAGATCTATCTTCTTTCATCATATAGAGTCTTGATCTATTTTTATTTTGAAGAAAAAAACAAACATAAAAAGAGATCTAAAGCATACCTTTTGGAGTTTTTGAGGGTTTCAGCGAAAGAAGACGAAGACAAATGGTCCAGGGTCAGTCAAATGAGGATATGTGACTGACCTATTTGACTTTTCGCTTTTTATAGCAAAAACCGCTATCATCGTTCAGTATTGCTACCGCTTGCGATAGTGAATTTTTCAGCAATACTCTAATCAATTTCTATGACACCTATTTACAAACTTGTTTTTAATTTTACAGTAAATTTTTGGATAGTTATAAGGATACAATACCTAGTACATGTGTGATTGTTAGTTTATAAGTTCTTTGAACATTGTTCTTAATTTGTAATGCTGTCAATATCTACCTATATCTATGATGACTAGAAATTGAGTGGAATTGTTTCCGCATGCCTCTAAGTATGAGTAACATTTTCTATTTGATAATGAACTAACACTTACACAAGTTGATAATTAACATATACTTAAGTTTCTTAATATATGATATTGGTTTGTTTAAAAGCTTGGAATGCATAACTAAAATTTTCATTTATGCTTCATTGAAACTGATTCTCAAAATTGATGGCCATTTAAAAAAAATGTTATTATTATGTTTGCATTACAAGTGAATTCGGAGTCCTAAGTCAAAATTTATGAAAAAACAACAACTAAATTAACAAAAAAATTTGCGAAATCAAATAAATATGGCTAGGATACTCCATCAAGCTCTACTCACCCTCCTGATAAGACTTAATGAGCATTGTGAGGTTGAGCACCTTGAAAAGAATTGTAAAGTGTCTTGTGCAAACAGTCTTGGCCATTTTTTAAAACTTATTATGACATGAAGGTATTTATGGAAATATATTAGTTTCGTGTATTAATATATTACAAACCTTCATGTAAAATTATTTCTTAAGGAGTATGTATACTAAATCACGCTCACATGTACACATCATTATTTTTTATAAAATTTCTTCTCATGAGAATTTGACCAAAAATCGTTTCTCTTCTATTTCATCTATTCTACTGCTTTAGATATCTTGGCCTGACTATTTTCAATGTTTAAATTCAACTCATAAATTAACTTTTTCCACATGATACAATTTTTTTCCTATGATAAAATTCCAAATTTTATTGTAATACTATTCCGTGGTTCTACATGTCAATATCCTACTCCTCTTGGTTCAAAATTTTTTTTACTAATTTATTCATCTCTCACGTCTTTAAGCTTCCGCCTTTGCAACTCACTTCATTTTCTTTTGCTAATACAAAAAGGAGGAGAATTACGTAGGTAAGAAATTAAGAATAACGAAATCAATTGATTTATTGATTACTACATTTAGGGGGATAATATTGTCTAGTTATATAGGGGGAGTATATTGTCTTAATATACTGCTTAACTATTATATATATTTATTATTAACTATTATATATTTTTATGCACTTTGATTCATAATGCTTGATCTCACATAATTTATTTCTTAGTGGATTTGTTATTATCAAAAGGGGGAGATTATTGGAGCATGCGTTCCGCATTTCTTGGTTTGAAAATAACAAATCCCGGATGTATTTGATCTTGGTATGTGTTTAAATGTGCAGGGATAATAGTTTTTTTATGTACTAAGGATTGGCTGAGAAGAACATTGAAGAAATGGAAAATTGCGCTATCACTGGCGATAACGCTACCGCGGGCGATTGCGTAGACCGTTACTGCTGACGTCAGCAATGATCCGCATGTTGCCGCGTATGGAGTCACGTTTTAGCACTAATGCGGGGCGATATCGTTGTCGTCGCGCGATAGCTCAAGATCATCACGTTCTCCACTCAAATCTAAAAATCCGCACGACGTGAGCTACATGTCAAGCCACGGAGAATTTTCGCTATCACGGGGCGTTAACGCTACCGTAGGCGATAACATAAAATGCTATATACAGCCACAAATTTCAGGGAATTTACATAAACTTCCTGAGCCTTGATTCCCAGGGATTTTAGTGAGCCAGTCATCTTCATTTCCAGAAAAACTCCTGTGGTTCATTGCAATCTCGAAGAGCGAAGGAGATACATCCGTGCATTCAAGATTGGAGATCTTCTCAACGGTCCACCATCATCTTCAGAGCTCGTGTTTGAGGGAGTGTTTGTGTTTTTACTATTGTATTTTAAATTTCACTTTATACTTTGTAATTGGGAAGGGAAAATCACCACCTTGTGTTTGATGTCTAAGTCCTTGTGTGGCTTAGGGGCAAATCACCGCCTTGTGGGTGATGTCTAGGTCCTTGCATGGCTTAGGAGTAAATCATCGCCTTATGTGCAGCGTCTAGATCATAGGTTTGATTTAGGGGGAGGCTAGTGGACATATCTAGGGAGATATTTGATATAGCCTACCGGTTCTTGGGAGAAGGACCGGTGAAAAAGTTAAAAGATTTTTATCATTGTAAGCCTTGATTTCAAACTTCATTGAAATTATTTTCTACTTTTCTTGTTAATGAAATAAACTTTTACTTTTCATTCAAACATTGGTCATTAACTGTGTGCTTTAAATTACAATATTTGCAACAAATTTATCATTTTTAATAGATCCCTTATTCACCCCCCCCCCCCTCTAAGGGCGCCACAAGATCCTGCACAAACAACTAGACAAAAAGTGTTTAAAGTAAAATACAAGGAATAAGAGAAAACTCCCCTCTAACTAGAACCCTTGATGTTGATAACGAGTTGCATGCAAAAGTTCGATCTTTGTGTCTTGAGAGTCTTCCTATTCGATGTTCATTAGATCCATGAAGGTGCGCTTGATGAGAGTTTTCCATAGCGAGGATCCTTTAGGTGAAACTTTGGACGAAGGCTTCTTGATCATCATGTTGGTAGCCATCAATCCTTGCGCATGAACACCTTTTGATCTCCTCCGAAGAATTCTCCTCTTTAATGAGTTGGGATGACCCCTCCCTTCACTTTAGATGGCTAGGGCGAACTCACCTTTCAAATTTCGTGAAAAACTATCACACGAAACTCAAGTTCGAGTTGCTTTAAATAGAGAAGACATTGTAGGAAGCTACCGCGGGGCGGTAACTAGTTATAGAACATCGGTAACTTCCAGAGAAAAAAATTCTTCATTTTCTTTGTATGCTTGCAACCGAACATCTCCTCGTAGTCATTGAATTCCTTGGCTCGTCGGAGTTCCGCGTTCACGATTGGTAGGGAAATGACTTTCTTCGTCTTCGTTGGAGACCTTATTGGAATGGAGCACAAAGAGAGCGGCCGAGCCCTAGAGTGAAGGAGCTTCTGTCTATTTTTTTCTTAGTTCACAAGGCACATAAACCGAGGCATCCTTTTATACGTCTAAATGAAAATAGACTACCGTCGGCGGTAAGACTAGCGCCCAGCGGTAGGTTTCCGCGCTTGTTGTGCCAGCTGTCATCCAAATTTGAAATAATATTTCAAAATAAATATTTTTCCTTTTTAAAGAGCTAGCGCCCCGCGTTAGAAGATAGCGCCATGTAGTAGATTAGTAGTTGACGACTCCTTCTCAAAAAACGGCTAGGGCGGTGTTGTACCACCTATCACTTGGTAGTAGAATAGTTACTCGAGAAATCCTGCATTTGTCGAGAGGCTAGCGCTGTGTGGTAAGCACTACCGCTTAGCTGTAGTTTCCAAAGAGACTGGCCAAAATAATTCCTTGTGTTATCGCGGGTTGTAGGACCAGCACGGAGCGGTAAGTTCCCAAGAACTCTGTCCAATTATGTAACGCACCCCGGTTTTTCTGTGATTATTTAATCTTTCTTTGGCATTACGTTGACACATTTTGGATGTGCCATTGTTAGAGCAGGGTTTTAACTCTTAAGGTTTTCTGAGTGGCTGGGTTGTAGCCTGTTGTAAGATTCCCTAGCGAGCCAGAGTCTGTTTTGGTGACTCGGTGGAGCCTCTTCGGGAATGCTTGTGTTTTGTCTTCGGGAACTGTTAGCCTTAGTTTTGTTTATCGGATGACGATTCCGACTTTACCACTAGATTCATAGTATAAGCGTTTAGCTATGGTGTGAATTTCGTCAAATTCCAAGATCTTTGGGTTTTCGCGTCGTTTTGAAGTTTTATTAAGTATTTAATATAATATATAATTATATTGATTTTTTTATAATAGTGGCTGAGTGTTAATATATTATTTATAATAGTGGTTGTAGTTGCTGTTATTATAATACTATTATAATAGATATTATAAATAGAATTCTTTTTTTTAGAAACCCTATTCCTCTTCCCCAAACCCGACGGCTATCTTCCAGCGAAAGGAGACGGGAGGTTATCAACCCCAAGTTTCGGTCGCCGATTTCTTGAGCTGGGATCTCGAAATTCTTGTTTGAGGGTTAATTCAGACTGCTCTTGCCTAGATCTTCATCCCTAGGGTAAATTTTCCGAGTTTCGTGGTCTTTCTAAAGGTTAAGGATTTCGGTTTGACACTTTCTTCCTCTCTAAAGCTTCAGATTTCTTGGCTAAGTGTTCTTGCTGCCTGATCTAAGAGAAGGAGTGAAGCTAGCCGAGCCTTTCCTGAAGTTTTAGGCAAGTGATGCTCTTTCATCCTTGTCAAGATTGATTCTCTGTTTCTTATTGGTTTTATTCCTCTTTTGTTTAGATCCTTAGTGTGTTATAGATTTTGGCAATGGCTAACTTGCTGTTAGGGTAGAAAAGCTCTAGTTAGTCCAAGTTTTTAAAGTGAAAATGTTTTATTGGGTCTGGGTTTGGCTTGATAGGTATAGTCAGTGTCAGTATAGTTAGTATTAGCAGGTTTTCCTTCCAGATAGTTTATGTAAGAAGAGAATTTTCTAATATTTTGGATGTTATTGTGATTTATCCACCTCAGTTTAGATAAAATAGCCTTTTCTGCTAGGTTTTGTCTGTAGGCGTCGAGTGTAGCCTTAGGCGTTGAGTGTAAGCTGAGGTAGTTGTCGGTTTCTAGCCTAAGTATAAAAGCGTTGAGTGTGGGGAACGCACTCAACGCCTAGATTTTCGGTCTGGAGACTAAGTAGAAAGCGTTGACAGCATTGAGTGAGGTGAGCTCACTAATCTCCATCTACCTTGATAGTTTTTCTAAGTCTTTTGGCGTTGAGTGAGTTGAGTTCACTCAACGCCGTCTTGTCAGGCAGATTTTCTAAGTATTTTGGCGTTGAGTGAGTTGAGCACACTCAACACCATCTTATCAGGTAGTTTTTCTAAGTCTTTTGGCGTTTAGTGAGTTGAGCTCACTAAACGCCGTCTATTCAAGCAGATGTTCTAAGTCAAAAGCGTTGAGTGTGGTCAACTCACTCAATGTCATTGTCTGTTAAGCGTTGAGAGCGTTGAGTGAGCTGAACTCACTCAATGCCGTCGTCTAGTGAGAGATTTCTTTTACGGCCAAGTCTTTTGGCGTTGAGTGATTGGAGCTCACTCAACGCAGTGTCGAGTAAACTCGACACCTTCCCTACTTAGTGTTTGGCATTGAGTGAGTGGTACTCACTAAACGCGCTGTCGAGTCGACTCGACGCTTTTTCCTTAGGCTGGTGTTTTCTCCTGAGTTTGTTTGTGTGGGTTTTATTTAGGGTTTGGTGATGTTTTCAGCTTGTTTTGAAGGTCGAATCGTGAATTATGGAAAGTGGTTACTCTGGTTTTCTTAATTGGAATTTTTGGGTGTATAGCCGTGGCCACAACTGATTAAGCCCCAGTTTGGGCCGGTGTGTTGGACCCCAAGGCTGCATCTATGGCCCGTGAGTTATTTGGATCTGGTTGTTTGGATGAGTATTATTTTTAGTCACCAACCCAAATCCATGGTTTTACTACTACTAATAATTCACACATTTGGACTGTTAGTTCCTTTCCCTTTTTAAAATTACTATTGTTCGCATATGTTTTCCTTATTGCTGCTGTAGGTTTTTAGCCGGGCATGTTGCTAATTTCTCGCACTTGGTGCGCTTTGATTTTTCCTTGGACAGTGTCTTTCTTTTGTTGTCTCATTTTTTCCCTTTTGCTCAGTTTGATACCGTTCTATTGTAAGGGTTTGGAAAACCCCTTCCTATTAATTGCTTATGATCTAATGCTCAGTTTCTATTTGATTATGTTTTTTCCTAGGTGTTCTTTCTTTGAATGTCCCAGGTTCAGAGTAGTAGCCGGTTGAGCAGCTAGTTTTCTTTTGAGGGCTTGCTAGTTATCTCCTGGTTTGTTGAGATTCCTCTTCTTAATCTTTGTGAGGTAGATCTTTTCTTGTTTCCTTCTGTATAGACATGCATACTCACCAGTGGGTTCGTGTCAGGTTGTTGACGCCCACTGGTGGTTTTCTTTGGTGATGCTAAGTATGTGACTTAAACTGCTATTTTTGCCTTTATGAAGGTTGTTTACTTGCTCTCTTGGAATGCTTTATGCTAGGATGCATGTTAGGTATTTTAACTCATAAAAGCATTACTATATATACTTCATACATGCCATAATGAACCTAAAGTACTATTTTCCAAAGTAACGTAAAGACTATTTTCATATTATACTAAATTTAGAGTCCTACATTTCATGAGTTGTCCTTCGGGGACGTTTACGCTCATGCAGGATATCAAATCACCTTAACCAAGGTATTTTCTGCAGCGTATAATATATTTTACTTGTGTACTAGTTGATCCACTATGCCGAGGGATACGGCCATCCAACTTAATTGGATTTCAATCATAATAAATTATGATTTTCTGTTAAACCTTAGAGTCTGGAGTTTTGCCTGAGCGTCTGCAGTTATCCCCTGCACGGTGTGGCATCACGACGCATATTTTTCCCTACTCTAATATATTTTTATTTATGTGTAAATTCGGTTCGTGATAGTTGGTATCAGAGAGAGGTTTCTTGACAATTGGTCGGGCAACCTTCCCTTGTTGGTGTAACTAGTTTAGTGTCATATCATACACACACTGATGTGTCATCAGTACGTCTTGACTGAAGCATGAGCACTACACTCATAAGCATGATTAGAAGTATACGTGGCATATTATGTAGTATGGGATGCATAATATGTGTTTGTATATGGATCCACCATAGGTGGCAACATGTGAGGGTTATGTAGTATGGGATGCATAACCTCACCACATGAATGCCCATTAGCACATTTTCTCTTTTTGTTGCATGTAATGTTATGTAGTATGGTATGCATAACATTTGCATGTGTACGCCACTCATAACATGCATTAAGGCCATTTTAGAATGCGTAGCATAACATAACATAAGCCCAACGTTCCAAGCTAAAGATTTACAAAATGACATATGTACACACATGGTTTTGAGTAAAAAAAATATAAATTCTTGCATTCATGGTCTAAGAACATGAGTTAGTGTGATTGTAAATCCTCCTTGTTTAAGCATAACATCATTATTGAAAAATCCCAGAGCAAGTTAGAAGTTGAAGCTCATATTTAAGTATGTTTTGTCAGTACTAGGTTGTCTAGTTCTAGCAGTTGGGCTAGGTTCTGACTAGTTGTTTGTATGTTAATACAATGTCTAGGTATCCTTCGATGAGGTTGACTCCCCAATCTGAGGGAGTATCTTTGGGTACGCAAAGCAGTGCGATGATAGAGAGTCTGAAACAGAGCAATGAGACCCTGTCAAGACAAATGGTGGATGTGCAGTCCCAGATCCAGTCGTTATAATCAGTTGTGTCTGGGCTAGCTCCGAGAGTACAGGACCCTGCTGTGGGACTAGCTGTTCATGCCCCTCTTGCTCCTCTTGTGCCTCTGGTAGTGGTTCCACCAGAGATGACGTTTATCTCGCAGTTTCAGCAACTAAGGCCTCCTACTTATTATGGAAAGGCAGATTTCATGATCTTGGATGATTATCTTATATCGATCGAGGAGATGTTTTCCTACTCTAGAGTTATTGACGATCAGAGAGTGATGATCGCCGCCTACCAACTCAAAGGGTTTGCAAAAAGTTGGTGGCTAAGGGATATGGAGAGCATGAAAGAAGGATGCTCTTGGGAATCTTTTAAGGTGATGCTACTGGGAAAGTTTCTTCCCTCGGTCGAGCAGGACCGTCTGATGAATGACTTCTTACATTTAAAGTAGAGGCAACTCACTGTTAGTGAGTATGAGATTGAATTTATCAAATTAAGTCGGTTTGCTCCTGGATTATTGAGCATTGAAGTGGATCAAGTTAAACAATTTCTGGGTGGTCTAAGAAGTGACATCCATCAGTTAGCTGGTGCTTATGGAGTAGTGAGTTATACCGGTGTGGTAGAAGCTATCTTAAAGGTCGAGGCAATCGAAAATGCTAAGAATAGAGGCCAGTAAATGAGAAGGGACAAAAGGAAATCCGTTGAATGTAAGGGCACCCAGCCATTCGGTGCTACTTCAAGGATGAAGGGTAAGGAAGTGTGTAGTTTTTGTGGCCGACCGGGCCACCCTTTGGAAAGATATAACCAGAGAATTAGAGCTCAGAAGAAATAGTAGGTTCATGCGGTGCAAGGAATTTCCAGGAAAGATTTAGTCTGTTCTGCATGTAAACGGATATGGCATGATGTTGCCCATTGCTGGGGAAAGAATAGGACAAGAGGTTGTTTTCTATGTGGTCAAGAAGGGCATATCAAGGCTTAGTGCCCGTAGCTCCAGCCTATACTACAACCAGTCCAACTTCAGGCATTGCCACCACCTCAGCGATTGGATAAAGGAAAAGAAAAACTGAATGTCATTTCCTCAGAGGAAGCTCAGACTTCTACTCAGATTATTTCTGGTTAGACTTTCTCCCTAGTTTTAATGTTTTAGTTCGTAGTTATAGTTTTAGAAATTTTTTCCTTAGATGCGTGCACAATTTTATAGGAAGATTTAAGGTAAAGAATCATTGGGCGCGTGTTCTCTTCGACTCTGGCGCTACCCACTCATTTGTGTCTAGAGCCTTCGTAGAGCGGTATCGTTTGGATCTAGATTGAGTTGGAGGCTTAGTTAGTGTAAAATTTCCTTCCAGCGATTCTGTGGTATCGGGCCAGGGCATTCAGAGTTGTCCAATTGTTTTATGGGATTTTCTAGCAAAGACAAATCTGAAGGTGATCGACTTGGAAGACTTTGATGTTATCTTAGGCATGGACTGGTTGTCGAGGTATGATGTTGTTATCCAATGCAAGGGTAAGCGCTTGGACTTCAAAAAGGACAACGGTCAACCTGGGAGTGTTTATGGTGATCCGCGCCAGGATTCTCCAGTTATTTCTACGGTATGTGCTTGGAAGCTATTAGTTTCCAGCTGCTTTGCTTGTTTGGTCTCAGTTTTGGGGACCGTTGGTAGTTGCCGCATTTAGAAGAGATTCTTGTTGTGCGCGAGTTTTCAGATGTCTTTCCTGATGATCTTCCTTGTCTTCCACCTAATAGACATGTTGAGTTTGTGATAGATTTGGGTTTGGGCACGCGTCGTATTGCGAAGGCGTCGTACCGGATAGCCCGACGAGAGCTAGAGGAATTACGTATCCAGCTGGATGAGTTGTTAGAGAAGGGTTTTATAAGGATGAGTTCGTCTCCTTAAGGTGCTCCTGTTCTATTATTTAAGAAGAAAGATGGATCGATGAGGCTTTGCATCGATTATAGTGAGCTAAATAAGGTCACTATTAAGAACAGGTATCCCCTACCGAGGATTGACGATTTGTTCGATCAGTTGCGTGGTAGCTCGATGTTTTCTAAGATTGATCTTTGTTCTAACTACCATCAATTCAGGATCTGTGAGTCAGATATCCCACAGACTACTTTTCGATCTAGGCATGGGCATTTTGAATTTCTGGTAATGTCGTTTGGTTTAACCAACGCGCCCTCAGCCTTTATAGATATGATGAACCGTGTGTTCAGGGACTTCCTGGACAAGTTCGTGGTCGTGTTTATAGACGACGTTCTAGTACATTCTCGCAATGCTGAGGAGAATAACCAGCATCTGCGATTAGTTTTATCTGCTTTGAGGGACCACAAGTTGTTTGCCAAGTTGAGCAAGTGCGAGTTTTGGTTGCCTCAAGTTTCATTTCTGGGCCATGTGGTTAATAAGAATGGGATTTCAGTCGCCCTAGAGAAGATAGCTGTTGTGATGGAATGGAGTAGGCCTGCCACACCCAAAGAGATTAGGAGCTTCTTAGGGTTGGCCGACTATTACAGGAGATTTGTTGAGGTTTTCACTACCCTGGCTGTGCCATTGACTAAATTGACACAGAAGAATGCAGCATTTGTTTGGAGCGAGAAGTGCAAGGAAGCCTTTCTAGAGCTCAAGAATATATTATGCACTGCTCCAGTTTTGACATTGCCTACAGAAGGAATGTATTATATTGTTTATGCTGATGCACCACATGTTGGGCTTGGATGCGTGTTGATGCAAGAAGGCAAAGTGATTGCGTACGGGTCAAGGCAATTGAAGATCCATGAGTGGAACTACCCGACGCATGATTTAGAGTTCGCAGCCGTGCTTTATGCCCTGAAGCTGTGGAGACATCTGCTTTATGGCGCTCAATGCAATATTTTTACCGATCATAAGAGCTTAAAGTATGTCTTCACCCAGAAAGAATTGAATTTGCGCCAACGGCGATGGTTGGAATATGTTGCCGATTATGAGGTTGAGATTCAATACCAACCGGGCAAGGTTAATGTGGTAGCCGACGCCCTAAGTCGGAAGACGGGGAAGATTTTTAATCTCTCCATCGAGCTGTTAGTAGAAGAATTCCTCTTGATGAATATTTCTGTGGGGAGCTGTGACTTGTAAAGTAGTTTGGTAGTAGCAGAGCCTTCTTGGATTGCACTTACAAGGCTATATCAGAAGGATGATCTGGATCTACTTCACTTGTATCTTAGAACTGAGAAAGGGGAGTTATGAGATTTCTCTATTGATGATGCGGGTACTTTGAGGTACCACGACAGATTTTGTATCCCCTCCGTTATGGATATCCGAGTTAAGTTGTGCAGAGAAGCGCATGGTTCTAGTTTTGCATACCATCTAGGCTCTACCAAGATGTACCAAGACTTAAAGAAAATTGCTTGGTGGTATAGTATAAAAGGTGATATAGCCAAGTTTGTTTCTAAATGCTTCACCTGCAAGCGTGTTAAGGCCGGTCATGGAAGGTCGGGTGGCACGTTGACTCCCTTGGAAATTTTTAGTTGGAAGTGGGAGAGTATTTCAATGAATTTCATCACGGGTTTACCGAGATCTCCTCGAGGACATGATTCAGTCTGGGATATTGTTGATAGATTAACGAGGTGTGCTCACTTCGTCCCTTATAAGATTGATTACCCCATGTAGAATATTGCTGAGCTATATTTGGATGAAGTCATCCGGTTGCATGGAGTTACTGTAAGTATCATATCAGACCAAGACTCCAGGTTTACGTCTCGCTTCTGGAAGAGTTTGCAAGAAGGTTTGGGTACGGATTTTAGGTATTCTACCGCATACCACCTGCAGACCAATGGTTAGACAGAGCAAGTTAATCAGATAGTGGAATACATGATCAAATGCTACATTTTAGACCACGGAGGAGCATGGAATGAGCGTTTGAGTCTTATGGAGTTGGCTTATAATAACAGTTATCAAGAAAGCTTACAAATGGCTCCCTTCGAAGCTCTATTGCACTAGCAATTATGTTTTGAGCTCTATTTTCCATGGAGGCAAGGAGGAGCTCATCTTTGTTCATTTCATCATAAGATTTAGGTGTCTGGATGTTGGCATCCAGAACTTAGGTCTTCATAGGGATGAAGGGTCCTTCTTTGACTATGATGTATATCCTAGGGTCAGCAGCTTCCATGAATAACCTAACCCTTTCCTTCTGGAGGCCAAAACCTTCATTTCTACCGATTGGAGGCTTCATGGCCCCCAACTCCTTATAGTTTTCACCAGACCCAATAAATATATCTTATAGCTAACCTTGGAGGTATACTCAGATTGTTAGATAATTTTTGAGTAACCTCCCTATGATACCACTTGAAAGTTATTATATCAAGGCTAGTTAGTCACCTAGAGGGGGGGGGGGGTGAATAGGTCTTTGAAATTTCTTTAGTCTGTTTATTGTTTACTAACTAAATGATCTAGATCTTGTCCTTAATACCTGCAATATAAAATAAGAACAAGCAACACAACACAACACACATGTATTTATAGTGGTTCCCCAATTGGGTACATCCACTTTCCCTCCCACCTTTATAACTTTTGTTAGACAAGGCACAAACTCCTCAAAAAGGCTCCTCAAAGCTTACACCTCAGGACCTCAGCCTTATACTCAGGTTATCTTCAGAACTCTACCCCAGAACTACAAAGGTTCCTACCTTAGAGCCCTGTAGTGCTCCTACAACTTAGTGGTCCTCAAACAACCTACCTCAGCCTTATCTTTAAGGCCTACAGCTGAGGCTTTTCAGCCCTACAACTTTAGGGATAAGGCCCTACTATCAGAGTGCTGCAGCACTCTTACAGCTCAGTACCCTTCCAAGTACGTACCTCCGTGCCCTTCTAGGTACCTACAGCTCAACCTCCTCCAAGGCCTACAACTCATTCACACACTTGTCACCTATAGCTCAATGACCTAATAATCACCTACCTCAGGCACTGGGCCCTATACTCAAGCTGGGAGGACAGTCCTTCCTTAGATCCACACTTGGATCCAACCTCAGAGAGCAGCACTCTCCTACCTCAGGCAATTAAGCCCTACATCTCAGATCCACACTTGGATCCTACCTTAGTACCCCAGCAGGGCACCTTCCTCAGTGACTAATTAATCACCTACCACTAAGGCATATAGATCCCTACACTCAGATTTGGATAAACTGCATCCTATAGGAAAGTAATCAGTAAAATTGAAATACTGACTCAGAGAAAAATCTCTGAGTCTAACTTACTGGACTGAGTAGATATCAGTCCAGCCCAGTTATTTTAGAAGGAATTATTCTTCTTCTACAACTACCAATTTCTCTTCTTACTGAAGGCAGCAACTGCTGTTGAAGGCTTAAAGCCCTTCACACAGCTATCTTCTTTTGCTGATAGATTGAATCAGCCAACTTGTTCTTCAAGGAACAATCTTGCTGAACTGGAAGAAACTTACGCTATCTTTGCCTTCTAGCTTTCCCTGCTAAACTTTGTTTTCAAGCTTGTCGAAGAAGATGAAGTCCAGCCTCCTCTCTTTCATTTTTTGCTTTCGTTCTCATTTTTGTCAACCCTAATCTTCTTTTGTTCTCTCCTTTTTATATCTATTGATTTGAATTAATGGCACAATTTGAATGTGGGCCCAGCCAAGGATTGGTGAGTGCCACCTCCCTCAGAAGAGTACAAAAAGTAGCTTCTAACGCTACTATAGCTTTGCCGCAACGACATGAAGTACTTGGACTGAGCTCGACAATCATCGAGCTGAGATCGACGAACTTTGTGTTGAGCTCGATGAACTTCAGAATCTCCAACTTTACATTTAGCTCAATGAAATGTGAGCTCTGCTCGACGAACTCTAAATCTTCTAACTTTAACTTGAGCTCGACAAAAGGGGAGCTTAGCTCGATGAACTTTGAATCTTCAACCTTTAACTTGAGCTCGACGAAAGGCGAGCTCAGCTCGACAAACTCTGAACTCAGTTCAACGAACTCCGCTTTCTGGACTTAGAAAATTTCTGCAAGCTTTGTCTCAGCGGTTCCTTCTCAACTGTCTCAGAGGTTTCTTTTTCACTATCTCTATAGTTTCTTCTTCACAACTGAGACTGTCTTATATCTTAGCAGTTTAGCTGAGACCAATACTTCTCTCAATGTTTTGTGTTGAGCTTCTCAGCTATCTCAGCAGTTAGGCTGAGACATTATTCTCAGTTGTCTTAGCAATCTCAGTTGTCTCAGCAGTTTTGCCTTAGTCAATATGTCTGACTTTAGGTCGATGAATGTTGAACTGCGTTCGACGATCGGTGGGCTAAGCTCGATGAATCCTCAACCTCATGCTTCTGAATTTAGCTCATTGAGTGGAGAACTGAGCTCGATGATCTGTGTGCTGAGCTCGACGATTTGTCAGCTGAGCTCGACGAACTGCGAGCTGAGCTCAACGAATTTTGAACCTCAAGCTTCTGAGTTTTAGCTCAAAGAATGGTGAGTTAAGCTTGACGATCTGTGAGCTTAGCTTGACGAACTGCGAGCTGAGCTCGACGAAATTTTAGACCCATACTTTGAACTTAGATTGACAAGATTTTAATTCTCCAGCATATTCTTCTTATTGACCTATCCAATCATGGACTACCTGCATGCATGAACTCAAGCACACATCAAATACATTATATGTTTATGTCATTGACCAGTTTGACTTCTTAGAAATCAGGGACATTGAGATCAATGTACCCAACAATCTCCCCTTATTTGAAAAAGTCAATACTTAGCTTAATCAATAAAATAGGTCCTTTAAGGGCATTTCTAAAAAAGATTCCTCTAAAAGTTTGTATTTACTTCATATGCACTTATTCGGTCCTATGCAAATTCACAGTTAAGGAGGTAAATTTTATACCTTAGTCATTGTTGATGATTACTAATGTTTTACTTGGGTGTTCTTTCTAAAACACAAGTCAGACACCTTTGAGGCTTTCACTAATTTTGTTAGTCAAATTCAGAACGAATTAAAATTCTCAGAGATCAAAATCAGAAGTGATCACAGAAAAAAATTTGAGTCTGGTGCCATGACAAAGTTCTGTGGACGTCAAGGTAACTTTCATAAGTTTTCCTCTTCACACACTCCACAGCAAAATGGAATTTCTGAGAGAAGGAATAGAACCCTCATTTAAGCATGTATAACTATGTTGTATTATGCTTCACTACCAGAGTAATTATGGGTTAAAGTAGTCAACACAGCTTGTCACGTGCAAAACCGCGCTTTAATTAACAAAAGCCATCGTAAAACACCCTACGAACTGTTGAAGGGAAGAAAATTGACAGTGTCCTACTTCAGGATCTTGGGCAGTAAATGTTTTGTACATAATAATGGGAAGTATTATCACACGAATTTTAGTGAAAAATGTTTTGAAGGTATTTTTGTAGGGTATAGTGGCCATAGTAAGGCATATAGAATTTTTAATAAGAAAACCCTTGTGGATGAATAATGACTAGATGAAGAACAACCTCAACCTGTAGAAGATGAAATAAACATGGCAGAACCCGCTGGTGGGAGAGGAATAAATCTAGCTTTCAGACACCTAAGAGATCTCCCAACTGATCAAATTATTGTAGAGCCGGGCAATAGTGTCAGAACCAAAAGAGGTGTTGCGAACATGTTATTACATCTTAGTTTTCTATCTCAGGTTGAGCCAATGAAGTTTGAAGAAGCAAACAAGGATGCCTCTTGGATAATGGCCATGCAAGAGGAGCTCAATCAGTTTGAAAGATGAAAGGTTTGGGAGTTAGTGCCCAGACCCTAGGGACAGAACGTGATCAGTACCAAATGGGTATTCAAAAACAAGATGGATGAAAATGGGGTGATTATAAAGAATAAATCCAAGGTTGTAGCTCAAGGGTACAAACAAGAAGAAGGGATCGATTCCGATCAGACTTTAGCTCCAGTGGCTCGAATCAAAGCGATAAGGTTGTTTATGGCGTATGCTACTCACAAAGTCTTCAATGTCTATTAGATGGATATGAAGTCAACATTCTTCAATTGAGACCTAAATGAGGAAGTATACGTAGCACAACCCCCATGTTTTGTCAACTCAATTTTCCCTGATCATGTTTATTATCTTAATAAAGCTCTATATGGCTTAAAACAATCTCCCGAGCTTGGTGTGAGACATTGTCTAGCTTTCTTCTTGAGAACAAGTTCACAAGCGGAAAGATAGATAAGATATTATTTCTTAGGGAAGTAAAAGGCAAGATTTTGCTAGTGGAAATCAATGTAGATGACTTTATTTTTGGCTCTATAAAAGACAACCTTTGCAAGAAGTTTTCTAAACTCATGCAAGGGATGTTTGAAATGAGCAGTACCAGAGAGCTGAAGTATTTCTTAGGACTTCCGGTGAAACAATCTAACGATGGAATTTTCATCTCTCAAATGAAGTTCACCAAAGAGTGCTTAATAAATTCGGAAAAAAGAAAGCAACCTCGATGAGGACTACAATGAGTTCAACTATGTCTATAGATAAGGATGAGACAGGGAAATCTTTGGATGAAACCAAGTACAAAAGTATAATCGAGTCCATGCTCTACCTACGGTAGTAAACCGGATATAATGTTTTCAACATATGTGTCCGTTAGATTTCAGGTGAACTCTAAGGAATCTCATTATGTCACTAAAAAGAGAATTTTGAGATACCTTAAGGGTACACCAAATATTGCTTTTGGTACCCAAGAAATAATGATGTTGAGTTAATTGGATTTTTAGATGCATATTTTGCAGGTAGCTGGGATGATAGAAAAAGCACTTCCAGGATGTGCTAATTCCTCGGAAGAAGGCTTATCTCATGGAGCAACAAGAAGAAAAAGCCTATGGAAACTTCAACTGCCGAGTCATAGTAGCTCTCTGTTTGTAGTTATTGCACACAGCTTCTCTAGATTAGGAATAAGCTAGAAGATTATAATCTAAAATTCAAGGAGATACTGATGTTTTGTGACACCTCCAGTGCCATAGCAATTGCAAATAATCATGTCTCTCACAGCCGGACAAAGCACATAGAAGTTAGATATCACTTCATCTGGGAGTATGTGGAGAACAAGGACATAACTCTCAGTTATGTCCCTATTGATAAGCAGGTCGCAGATATATTCATGAAGCCACTGGAAGAGGCCAAGTTCTCATTTTTTCAAAATGAAAATGGGCATGCTAAACAAGGATTCTTGAAGATGGCAAAGGAGACATGAATTCTCTTGGGAAGTACATCACTAAGCAGAGAAAATTTTCCAAGGAAAATTTGTCGGATATTACTCATTGGAAATCGACGATTCGTCGAAATACTGCTAGTTTCCACGACGAAACTTGACGAATTTGGCTTAGCTTCCTGTAAATCTCGACGAATTGGACTGAGGTCAAATTTTCTATTATATTGGATCCGAAGAGCCAACGCTTTTCAGGTACACCACATTTTCCCCGTATTAAACTTTAATATATATATATATATATATATATATATATATATATATATATATATATATATATATATATATGGAAGTTCTCGGGAAAACCTTACTCATTCCATTGAACGACCCTTCGAATTTCACTGATTATTTTTCCTCCCGGCAATTTGAATCCCTAGAACCTCATAATCCTTGATGATTCGATTTTGTGAAGCCATTCTAGCAAACTCCCACAGCGATAAGAGGTAGTCCAGTGCTTCTAGTCCTCACATCAATTTCTTATTCACTGTTTGATTTCAGTTTCGGCCAATATAGTTCGTCGAGAGTCGACTGTCCCTCTTTTTAACTCTTTGTTCTCCATGACTCCTCATAGTACCAGTGGATTGCTCAGTGGTGGAGAACTAGTTCGAACTAGGTTTGCTTCAGCATTAAATGAATTCAGAAATGTAATACTCATGTTGGAAACTATCAGCCTCTCCTTCATCCTTGAACATCCGTGCAAAGTGTTGGATAAAGATGTTCTTGAATTCTTCTCCAATGCAAAGCTTTGCCATGAAGACACAGTGATTAAGAGCAAGGTTCGTCAGATAAAAGTTCAGGTGATGGCGTCCCTCCTTATGTGGTACTTGCAGCTTTTAGAATGTAACGAGGCCGATCAGCTTGAAGAAGAGGATTTCTCAAGGGATTAGCTATTCCATGGTTTTCCCAGAGGTACCAAGGAAAATAAGTGCAAAGGAATGAATGAGGAAGGCAAGCTACTACCAGACATCATTTGAAAGGTTCTTCTATACAAGACTTGATCCCACGATTACCTTTCCTCTGAAATGTTCAAGATTCTTGTAGCCATCATCGGCCAAAAGAAACTGGACAGGGGTGCATTGATATTTTCCAGGGTTAAAGATAATCTTTGAGCACCAAATTTTGGTAGAATGATGAGTTTGTATCTGAATCAGCTTGACAGTGACACCTTTGATATGACCAAAAAGTGTCCATATCCTCCACTTGAAGGAAATAGACTCGTCAATATTCTCCATGTGGGATAGGAGGATCCAAAGGCCAAGTGGAGCAAGAGTACTGCCTGAAGAGGAGGAGGATGTAGTTCCTGGTGAAAGGATTTCTTCTCCTAACCCTAGTGAAATTCCTGAGAGACTGAGTACAGGAATTGAGGGGGAGTCGGCTGCGACACAAGTGGCCACTTAGTTAGTTCCCTTGAGTGTTCCTACTACTGTAGAAATAGATGTTCCAGTTAGTCCTGTGCTTGAGATACCAGCTCCAGTTGCAGAGGATTCAGCACAAGTTCCATTTGCTGTTATTACATTTGAAGATATAGATGACCTAGTTTTTGAGGTTGTTGATATAGGTCGTGTTGCTGCTGAAGAGTTAGTGCCTGATGAGGCTGAGTATAAGATAGTAGCTGAAGATGTTCTGGTTGCAACTGATCTGGAGGTTGATCCGTCTATTGATGATCTGGATGTTGCTGCAAATGATTTTGATATTGCTTATTATGAGGTTGATGCGGATGAGGAAATGATAGCTGCTGATTTTGTCCATGATATATATGAGACCGAAGCTACTAATAATTCTAATGTTTCTTTTGAGCTTGCTGCAAGAGAATCTAATTATAAATCTCCTCGATGTTCTAGTTGTAAGGACTGAGGGCTAGTAGAGTCGTCCTTCAAACTTGATTCAAACAGAGCTGGACAAGATTTTTCTGAAAACTTCAGAGGCAAATTGTTGCTATTCTAGGTGGACCTACAGTGGAGGAGGTTGAGGTGGTTTACCTTTCTGATGAGGAAAGAGATACAAAGGTGCATCCTCCAGCACTATAGGATTCTGCTACTGAACTTCTTTCAAAAGCTTGTGTTACTTATATGGAAGAGTCTTACGGTGACTCAGAGGAAAGTGAAGATCTCCCTTCCCCTCCAAGTGTTCCAGCTGCAGACATACCCAGTACCATTGTAGATATCTTTATTCTGAAATCTATAGAAGCCCTGATGTCAAAACAAAAGGCAATTTTTGATCGCTCTTTGAAAAAGTGATGAAGAATGTCAAGGAGACATAAAAAGATATGAATAACATCCTTGCATAGATCAATGTGCATTTTGACAAACTTGATGACTGGCTGGACTCGTGGTATGAGCAAGGTTGCAAAGCAATTGTTCATACGATGCCTGGGCTGAAAAGTAACTTGGCTGTCCTCCAGAATGTTGATGTTAATGCCAAGACAGTCATAAATGCCTAGAATGATGGTATGGACCACTTTGACTACCAAATGGTCTACTATTGCAATGTTATTGTAGGCAAGGTACTTGAAGAAGTCCAAAAGGGGGATAAGGCTTCGCAAACTAAGGTAGTTGCTATATAAGCCCAGATGAAAGAACAGTTCAAGGAAGTCAACACATACACTTATGAAAATTTATACTAGCTTCATAATGAGATATTTAATGGGCAAGGTCAGACTAATGCTGGAATTCGAGAACCTGTAGTGTCTGGAATAGTACTTGATGATGTCCATCCTACTCCGGACTATTCACAATATTGGACAAATACTCAGGACTTCTCTAAGTATGGAGCAGGATCTTCTACTACTGCTTCTATTGATCTAGAAGTCCAAGTGGTTGAAGACTTACCTCCTCCTGCTCATAAGAAAATAAGATATGGTGAAGTCCCCTCTGCGGTAAGGTCTAAGCCAACCAGAGAATTGTTGAATTTTGGAGTCCTATATCCAAGGCTTCATCTTAGACACATTTTAATTGGTAGACTTGACAAATGAAATTATATGGGATTATTGTAGTAGGGAGGAGTGGCAAAAGCATGAGTTTGCTAATGCGAATAGAAGGTTACATTTCAGAAAGTAGAGATTTGATGATCCAGAAGCTCCTCCAGCCCCATCCAAGTACTATCCAAAGCCAAAAGCCTACTTTGACAGAGAGTATCAGAAAAGCTAAGGGAAAAATGTCATTGGTTTTCAGTTGATGTTTGTCGACTTTGGTTGCCCCTGTAGATCTTTTTATTATATATATATATATATATATATATAATTTAGTGTTTTGACTGGGAATGCACGAGTTTCTTAATTTTATATGTTCTTTCATGTTTATGTTTTAAGAATATTGTGCATATAATTCATCTTAGTTTGTAGGGTTTTGACTTCTTTAAATAGGGTGATATTGCTGGGTATTGTATCCATAATAACCATATTTGAAGAAGAGTCCCCTGAACTAAGATGAGATGAGAGTTATTTGATACTCTATATTTACTTATGTGCTTATAGGACTATATTGCTAAGTACAACTCAATGTCAGGTAATAGTTAGTTCGGAAACACAGGACTATACAATATAATCCTTCGTTGTGTAGGCCAATGTGTTGACTCACGTGTAATCTCCCTATTGGGATTTACTTCTATTCCAATTGCTTTAGAAGGATCAAGGAAGGACAAAGTGCTCGAACCAGAAGAACATAAATTTATCCAAGTAAAATTTGTCGAGTATAGTAGTGGATACTCGTCGAATTCATCGAGTATACTCTAGGATACTTGCCGAATTCATCGTGTATACTTACTAGCACTCGTCGAACTCTTCGTAACTTAAGGTATAATATCTGAGATCTGTAAAATTATTTAAGTGAAAGTTATTGAGTATCATCAAGTATACTCGTTGTTATGAATATTATCATCAATGTTCCCTAGATTTGACGAGGCATCACAATCAATACTAAGAGTATAGTTGTATTTGTTGTTGTTCAAGCTCATCATGTGTATGATGTTCCATGGAAAAAGTTTTGATAGGTTGTCTAAGTTGTTATCATAGGTGATCTAAGGTAGAGAAGTGGAGAGATAGAAATCTGTCTAAGTCCACAGGAATTGAGTGAAGCCAGTTCACTCAATGCCAGAAGTCAAAGAAGGATGCTAGAAAGGCTGAAAAACTCCTAAATCAACAGGCATTGAGTAAAGCCTGTTTACTCAATGCTAGATGCCAAAAAGTGCTTAGTAAGGTGTGGACAGTCAAAGCTCAGCAGTTTGCAAAGCAATTCTACACCTAAGTCCACGGGCATTGACTGAAGGCAATTCACTCAACGCCATCTATCAAAAGCCGTCGAGTATAGCTGAGTATGTCAAAGCCTTAGCATTTGCAAGCTGAAAAATCGACTAAGTCCAAAATCATTGAGTAAGGACTGCTCACTCAACGCCTAATGAAAGAAGCATTGAGTCAAGCTCAAGCAGTTGAAGATTCTATCCAGAAATCTTGTTAAGTCCAAAAGCGTTGAGTAAGGAAAGCGCACTCAATACACTCAATGCCTCGTCAAGCTGGCATACTTCAGATAAGCGGCTAAGTACAAAAGCGTTGAGTGATGAAGCTTCACTCAATGCTCTCAATGCCTTGTAGATAAAGAAAGTTACAGGTAAGTCCAGGGGCATTGAGTTTTGCCAATTCACTCAACGCACTCAACGCCTGGAAGTGAAGAAGAATTTGGCCAAGTCTAGAAGCATTGAGTGAAGCTAGTTCACTCAACGCAGTCAACGCCTGATGGTGTAGAGTATTTGACTAAGTCCATATTTGTTGAGTGAAGGCGATTCATTCAACGCACTCAACGCCTGGAGTTGAATATGAAAATTTGGCTTAGTCCACAAATACTGACGTCATCCAAAGTCAACAAAGTTTAAATTATTTGCGAGAAAGCTACATATCACAACAAAAATTACCGGAGGCCTACTGTACATCTTCTTCCATTAAATCAATGTGCAGTTTTCAATCACAGGTGGTCCCCACTGCTTTTTGGAGTTGATAATTTGTGGAAGATAAAAGGGACAAGATGGACTGATAGAACTTTGACTTTTCGGGTTTTTATATTTTGAAAAGTTGTTGCTGAACTTCTTCTTCCTCATCATTTATGTCAAGCTCTAAGCTTGAAGTTGAATCAGTTGATCTAAAAGTTTTTTCAAGTTAGTTGTAGCAATTTCTTCTATTACAGCAAGTTCAGAAAAGTTTTTGATAAAGCAGTAGAGCTTTCATGTTTTTATAGGTCCAGGTTAGCTGATTGAAGAAAAAAAGAACTATCTAATATTCAGTCTTCTTCAGCAAGTTCAGAAACAAGCTTTTGAGGTTCTTCAGCACAGACAGCTTATTACAGAAAATATATTTTTTGTTGCTGTGAAGAAAGTTAGGGTTGTTAACTCAGTCCAGGAAGGCAGACACAAATAAATTTCTCTGGTGTCAAATTAACAACACCAACCAATAACTCTTCCTGTAGGATCCTTTTGGATCTGAGTTATAAGCTTTATTTATAGAGGTTGAGGTAGGATCCCTGTGTGGATTTGAGTGTAGGGTTATTGAGCCAGAGTTTGTAGGATCCCTGTGTGGATCTGAATGTAGGGCCGTTGAGCCTGAGTTTGTAGGATCAATGTGTGGATCTGAGTGTAGGCCCTGTGCGCCTGAGGTAGGGTATTTTTTCTGAGGTAGTATCTTAACAGATTTGAGTTGTAGGAGAGTTTAACTTTCATTGTTGTAGGTCTTACCTCCATAGCCTGAGTTATAAGACCTGGGTTCAAGTCTGAGGTAGGTGATCCTTTGATCACTGAGTTGTAGTAGCAAGATTGATCTGACGTAGGGATTTGTGCCTGAGTTATAGGTCTTGGAGTAGACTGAGATATCATGAGGGATCTATGTTATAAGCTCTAAGGAGTCGAGTTTTGGAGAAGGGGCCTCGTCTAACAAGCTGTTAGAAAGGTGAGTAAAAGTGGGCGTACCCATAATCTAGGGAACTACTACAAATCTTGTGTGTGTACTTTGTGTGATTGTCTTTGATGCAATTTATAACTCACCCACAACACACTAAGTAGATGGAAAATTATATAAGGCCAAAAAACTATTCACCCCCCCCCCCTCTAGGTGATTAGATACCTAGGAATTAAAGACTTTCATTTGGTATCAGAGGGAGGTTTCTCAAGCAGGAGCTAATAACCAGAGTAGATCTCAAAGGGTAATTAAAACAAGTATACTTATGGGTTCAGGATAGAACCATAATGATCTAGGTTCCATGAAACTTCCCATCTATAGGAAGGAGAGTTTTGGGATCTAGAAAGAGAGGTTCAGGCTTTTTATGGAAGCCTCTGACCCAAGGATCTTTGTGACAGTCAAAGAGGGACCTTTTATCCCTATGAAGGTCTAAGTTCTAGATATAACAATCCAGAAACTAAAGACATATTCTGAAATGACCAAGGATGAGGTCATACTGGCTACATTGGACAAGAGGGAATAGAACATTATTGATAGAGTCATAGATGATTCAACCTTTCAGAATCTGGTTCATTGTCAGACCTCCAAGGAGATATGTGACACTTTGGTGGTCTACATGGTGGGAACTGAAGAGGTCAGAGATGACAGGAAGTCCATGCTTAACCAAGAGTATGTGTCTTTCAGGTAGTCCCAGAAAAAGAACATAACAACTTGATATGAAAGATTTTCAAGATAGTAAATAAGCTGAGGACCTATGGGAGGGTCTTCAGCCATTATGAGCAAAATGACTAGTTCCTGAGGTTTCTCACCAGAGAATGGGACACTAATATATGTGCTATCAGTGAGGTGGACAAGCTAGCTGATACTCCTCCGCATACTCTATTTGGAAAGCTTCTCTCTTATGAGAGGCAATTAGCTGCTAGGAAAGAGGAGGAGACCATCAGCAAATCCCAGTCCAAGGAAAAGTATTTGGCCTTTAGAGCAGAGAGCACCAAGAAGAGCAAGGAGAGGATTCCATCTCCTCCAAGAAGGCCTCCTGATTCAGACATCACAGGGTCAAGCTCATCAGAATGTAGCATGTCTGATGAATACTTTGCTCCCTTCTCTAGGCTATTTCACAAGCTGATGAAGAAGAAGGAGTGGAGAGGCAAACCCTCCTCTTCTTCTCAACACAGGAAGAATCACTCCAAGGGAGAAAGGTATGATTCTAAAACTAGTAAAGGCTATCCCAGGATCTTTGGTAGAAAGTGTTATGTGCTTCATAATAGGTAGTCCTATGTGACTATGTTTGCTGCCAAGTCCTTTGATGGGATTTTTGTTGGGTACAACAATCATAGTAAAGCATATAGGATCTACAACTTACAAAGCGATGTTATAAAAGAGTCTGTACATGTAGCCTTTGATGAGTTTACCATGATTAAGAGTGAGCTACCAAGTTCCTCTTCTAGTACTGCAGGTACAGAGCTAATGATGGACAAGCTAACCATCATGGAATCTACTCCAGAAATCCAAGATGGAGTGGATTTTCCAGATGAAGTGCAAGGCACACTTGAAGTGGATGAAGATCAACAAGAAGCTGCTACTAAAGTTGATGCTGAAATAAGACTACCTCCAGCTGTTAGGCATCTAATAGATGATCCTAGACACCAGATTATTGGTTATGCACACCAAGGAGTGGTAACAAGAAGAAAGAGCCTTAATATAGTAATGTATGCAAGCTTCCTTTCACAGGTTGATCCCAAGAGATTTGAAGAGGCCAATATAAATCAGTTCTGGATTATAGCAATGCAAGAGGAATTGGACCAGTTTAAGAGGTGTAAGGTCTGGAAGCTGTCCCCCAGACCACAAGGACATAATATCATTAGATTCAAGTGGATTTACAGGAATAAACTTGATGAAAATGGCATTATAATCAAGAATAAGGCTAGGCTAGTAGCTAAGGGGTACAAACAAGAAGAAGGTATTGATTTTGATCAAACCTTTGCCCCTATAATAATATTGGAAGCCATAAGACTCTTCCTTGCATATGCTGCATTCAAAGGAGTTAAAGTCTTCCAGATGGATGTGAAGTCAGCCTTCCTGAATAATTACTTAAAGAAAGAAGTCTATGTTGAGAAACCTCAAGGTTTTGGGTATTCTAACTCACCTGGATTTGTTTATAGACTTAGGAAAGCTCTATATGGGCTAAAGGATGCCCCTAGAGCATGGTATGAGACATTGTCTAGCTTCCTCATTGAGAACAAATTCTCAAGGGGGAAGAAAAATAAGACCCTATTCCTAAGGGAATCTAAGGGCAAGATCATCCTAGTCCAGATTTATGTAGATAACATAATCCTTAGATCAATTGATGACAACCTTTGAAGGAAGATTGCCAAACTTTTGCAAGGGAAGTTTGAGATGAGCAGTATGGGTGAACGTAAGTTCTTCTTGGGCCTCCAAGTAAGACATACTGATGATGGCTTGTCCACATCCCAGTCTATGTTTACCAGGGAGTTGATTAAAAAGTTTGGTATTGAGAATGCCTCCACCCTGAAAACTCCTATGAGGTCAAGTATGCTTATAGGCAAAGATGAGGCAGGGAAACATGTTGATGAAACTTTGTATAGAGGGATAATTGGCTCCTTTCTATATCTTACTGCAAGTAGGCTAGACATTATGTATGTTACATGGGTTTGTGCTAGGTATCAGGATAGCCCTAAAGAATCTCACTACTCTATTGTTAAGAGAATTTTGAGGTATCTAAAGGGCACACCAGATCTTGGCCTATAGTACCTGATACAATCTCGGTAAGTGCACCGATCATCGTCAAGTAATAAACTATGGGATTTATCCTCCGAGTATCGAATCTCTCAAGGAGTGTAGATTGGGAGTGTGATATTCCTCATTATAAAGTGATTGCAAATGCAACAAAGGTTTGAGGATTGAGTTTTTGTTTTAGAACAACTAAAATTAATTACGCGGGTCGCCTTCATCGCTTCGCAATGGTGGAATACTCCGATGACTATTAGGACGTGTGTTCATAACCGTTGACGATCTAAAACACCTCTTTGCCAAGGCAGCCCATAACACATGTTATTGTGGTGTATCACCAAGCAACAACCCAATGCATGCAAAGGAAGTAAACCAAACTATAAACTACAGCAACATTTGCAATACTAAACTATTATGAACATTGTTAAAAGTTCCTAGCAAGTTTAGCTAACATCCAAAGGATAGAAACAACATCCAAATAATAGTAAAGAGGATATTTACAACCCATCGCAAGAAGGCAAGCCACGATTCTCGGCTTGAGTCGAAGGTTGTCCGTCTTCATCCGAGCTCGGTCGGTGGTTGACGTTCGAGGAAGCTTGAAGTGTTGTCACCTACTTCAAAGGTATTTTCCCCGTCTTCTTCACGATCCGTGAAGGCTGGTAGTCACCAAAAAGCTCTCCAATGGCAGTGAGAAGGAGCTCCAAATGCTCTACTTGAGATGTAGATGAAGAAAACAGTAGAAGATCTTCGCTTGCGGTGAAGTTTGAAGGAAGAACAGTGGTCGGACGAGCTCTCCAAGGAGGAGAGATGAAAAAGTGGTTGGAGGAAGATTTTCCCACTCAGAGGAGGGAAATTGGCGGAATTGTTCTGCTCTAGTCAACTCCGGAGATTAAATACAAGTTGGTAAAAAAAATGGTCATGCACGGTTAGGCGCACTACCGTGCGTTAACCCTGCGATATTAACTTCTAGGACAAAGTTGTGGAGGAAGATGAGTTGACCCGTACGTTTTACTTGCGTACGGATGCTTCCGCCCGTGCGTGAAGGAAAACACACGGGTAATCACAGAGCGCAAAAATTCCTAGCAAGCAGGTGGCACCGTGCATTTTAGTCACGCACGGGAACATCTGCCCGTACACGAACAAATCACACGATTAACCACAGAGCGCTATAAAACTAGACAACTACATGAAAAATGTGCGTCTCCTTAGTGCACGGCTCAGAAGAAACCGTGCATGAAGAAATCGCACGGGTTGGTCAATCCTCCAAACAAACTGTTCAGCCGAGCGTTTTTATAAATATAAAACGCACAGTCGCGCGTTTTTGCTGCGCACATTATTCCCAAACCGTGCATTTTGCACAAACAGCCTGATTCGACTAATTTTCTCCTAGAAGTCTCATCCTGCAAAAACAATGAGAAAAACCATAGCAAATGGAACAATGAACCTCCCAAGAGACTAGGCATTCTGCCTGAATTAGACGCAAACACACTAAAATTTTGTAAGCATGCACTAAAGCTAAAACAAGCTATACAACACGTAAAACAATTTTTAAACAACAAAAATAACTAACTACACCTACTCTTAGATAAGTACTGGGGTTATTATCCTCTAAACATGAATTATTCGGCTAACAAATAGTTCTAGCTAATGGGCCTATGAAATAAACGATGCACGGGTAACTGGCCGAATATCCGTTGCGGTAGTGAGTTCCGATATGACGATAATGCAGTTACCCCTCTACCTAAATAAAAATACATGCCCAACACAGGTAGAGGAAATAAGAAAGAATAATAGGAGGAGCACTTGTTTGAAGGAAGAACGGTGGTCGGACGAGCTCTCCAAGAAGGAGAGATGAAAAAGTGGCTGGAGGAAGATTTTCCCGCTCAGAGGAGCGGAAATGGCGGAATTGTTCTGCTCTAGTCAACTCCTAAGCTTAAATACGAGTAGGTTAGAAAAATGGTCACGCAAGGTTTCGCACATGACCGTACGTTAACCGTGCGATATTAACTTCTAGGACAAAGCTGCGGAGGAAGATGAGTTGACCCGTGCGTTTAACTCGTGCACGTACGCTTCCGCCCATGAGTGAAGGAAAATGTACGGGTAACCACAGAGCACTGAAATTTTCGGCAATTAGTTGGAACCGTGTATTTTACTCATGCACGAGCACTTTACTCACGCACGGGCACTTCTGCCCGTGCGTAAACAAATTGCACGATTAACCACAGAGCGCTATAAAACTAGACAGCACAAGAAAACCATGCGTCTCCTTCGCGCAAGGTTCAGAAGAAACCGTGAATGAAGAAATCGCACGGGTTGGTCAATCCTCCAGAGAAACCTGCAGAATATGCATGATTTTGTAGAAAGCATGCACAAAGGAATCGCACAACCATGCGTTTTCCACAAGTTAGAAATCTTGATTTGGGGGAAAACTGACCACCTACACAGCAAAAACCAAAGCCGGAGCAAAAGATCCCAGCACCAATATACAATATAAACTAATCAAATCCGCAAGGAGAGTACCCCAGTACTTACCCCCGACATCCTGGTGCAATTCGCAAACAAAAATGGGTTGAATTAGTGAACCAATGGCTAAGTGTAGCCCTTATAAAATATACGGCTTTTCCTACTTAAATTGTAGTGCACATGCAAGATAACAAGCCCAGATGAGTAAAAAAACTCTATATAAATCGGACTCATCAAACCACCAGACTTAAACATTTGCTCGTCCTGAGCAAATCGTCCCTAACGCGGACGAGGAAAATAGCATAGCTGGCCTAAAACTGCACAGTGGAGTACCATGCGAAATCGCATGCTAACTCTCATAGGAATACCGTAGAAGGAATTTCTAATTATGCATTAATAGCCTATATATTTCTAAAGGAGTATCAAAATATAATTACTACTCTACGATAGAATCGAGGGGAATCATTCGGTCACGTGCAAGGAGAAAGCAGACAAATACTGATTTGAGCATTGCCAAAGCAAGGGATCGGGATAACTTCCAAAAGAAATCCACCAATGTCGATGACCATAAGCTCACCCGTTCACACTCTCTCCACGACACTGGTTTAACTCAAGCGGCAATCCGTAGGACTTGGAGTATATTGGAGGCTTAGGCGAAGACAGAGTATAAAAAGATAAACACCACGGATACACACACCGAAAATGAGAGAACCCGAAAAACACTCACAGCTACACGCAACAAAAAACACGTGCAACGCACCACCAGACTTGTACTTTTAACAGTGCGTGCACGCCAAAAATGAACACAATACAACAAAATTTCACAATCATAAAACCACAGCTCTACAACAATTTTTTTCTTTTATTCCACATTGGGAATTTTCATTTCCATTTAATTTCATTTTTTTCTTTTGAACTAAATAACCAAAACGAGCCGACAACACAGCAACCCCACAAGCGGCACAAAGCTCCCGCGTAACAGCCACACATAACGGATACAAAACTATAATAAAACAAATAAACCGAGCGACCACATTTGGGTGTGCGAGTAGGAAAGGCTATATGGCTTGGTAGAGGCGTAGGGATGCCAAAGGAAAGGACAGGATCGACGAGGATAGAAATGGATAGACGTTGGGAATGGTACAAGGCTCAAAATTGAACAAAGTGGCGGCCTACATCACGCGCACACTTGACTAAACATGTATCCATGCTTCAAGAGTAGCTAGGGGCAAGTTCTTAGCCACTGAGAAAGACAATCCTTCCTCCCAACTCGAGCAATACGAGGCTATTGTACTCCTACACACCATCCTACACAACTGTTTGATTCATAACTGGATTCACGGCTAGAATACCGTAAACAAAATCTACCCTAATAGAAAAATAGAAACTATAAGCATATAAAGAATTTTAATCTACACAGATTCTATGTGAACATGATTGCTGATAATACGTTTTGTTGCCTAAACTATTATCGTATTTTCTATTTTATAGTGTACAAATCATGTCTATTATTAGTTTATTTTTATCCTTTTTATGTAAATATTATTGCCACTAACATTTTCTTGTCCTTTTGCAGGTTTTCAGGAAATTCGTCAAAAATGACCTGACACGCCCCCTATCACGCCCTCCCTGGGCGTGACCTAGGGCATGTCACCCGATCCCGAGGACTTTTGTTGGAAGGGACAGGAAAACGGTCAAAACCGCATTCACGCCCCACTGACACGCCCTCCGTAGGCGTGTCACCAGGCGTGACCATGGGCGTGTCGCCCTCTGCCGCAAAGCCTGCCGCCGCATTAAATGTCGTTTCTCCACAGCACGAAAACAGTACTATCATGCCCCCCCCGTCACGGGCGTGAACTGGGGCGTGACATCAACTTTTCGACGACTGACGGATTTCCGACCAATGATTTGGACATGACGTGCCTATCACGCCCCCCTATACGGGCGTGACCTAGGGCGTGACCACCGACATACCGAAGCAATCATCCCTCCCGCCAGAATCCAGAGCCCGAGGTCAACATAGTACTGTTATGCCCCCTGACACGCCCACCTAGGGCATGTCGGAGGGCGTGACCAACCCGAGAAAAAAATATATAAATTGAGACCCCCCCTCTCCATTTCAGGAAGCATTGGTTGAGTGGGGGAGGTGCTGACCCTTTGTTTCTTGATCCTTTCTTATGCTTTCTCTCTCTCTCTCTCTCTCTCTCTCTCTCTCTCTCTCTCTCTCTCTTTGTAATTTTTGTTTAACCCTAGTTTAATCTTAGTTTGTTTTAGTTTTTGTTGTAATATTGCTCTTGCTTAGTGCTACTTGTAGGGCTAGAATAAGATTTCATTTTCATGCACTTGTAATTTTATTTTCAATAGTGTAACTTGCCCCTTTTTTATTAATAAAAGCGTTCTTGTTTAGCTTGTCTTCTTTTTATGCTTCACTACTCATCCCCCCTCCTCCACTTCGCTATGATTAACTAATCCTCCTTGTACTCGATCTTGATGATCCGAGGTTAGAGCGATTAAGTTATGATGTTATAATTAATCTTTTCTTTTCAGGTTAGGGCCTTGAATTACTCTTTATTAATCACGGGTTGGAGGTATATTATCGATATATACTCTCCGCCTTTTCTTTCATTCTAGGCTAGCCGAGAGGCCGAAAGAATGAAGTGAGCATTCAAGAGTAAAGGGAGTTGTACGCACCCATCGAGAGAGGCAGACGTCCAAATCTCCCGGATTGGAGTAAAATCCAATAGTGGGGTTCACCGCGTAAAGCGAGTTTTAGGCCTCCGATTTAGACGAGAGTCGGTCGGACCTTCCTAAACTCAGTTGGGCACGACTTCGAGAGAAGCGTGTTCAAGCTTTAGGAACCTCCACGGTCAAGGACCTTTATCCTATTAAGTTTAGATTTTTATCGCATTTTCATAATCGTCTTTAGCCGAGGTGAATCCTGATCGAGTGCATTTCCATTTCATATTTTCAACCCTTCGTAGTAATCGTTTTACTTAATAGCTTTACTTAATTGCAATAGTTCTCTTTCTAGTATAGTTTTACTTCCTTCCTTGCACTTAGATTTTCTAAAACCCTAGTTTTTTCCGTCGATAAGATAATAGCGTTCGTGTGAGTAAGCATAGCCAACAGTTCCCGGATTTCAATACGACACTTGTGTCCCCTAGCTACAATTCGATAGGTATACTTGCCTCATCGGGTTGCTAGTTCGGTTGCGTTTATTTTCTTCGAACCCTAGCGCGCAACAAGTTTTTAGCGCCGTTGCCGGGGACCAACTTCCGTTGATATATTGAAAACACAAACCTATTAATTTTATCTCTTCTCTTTCTCATCCTCTTTCATTAAAGTTTTAAAAAAAAAATCAAAAAATTTTATCACCGCTCTTAATAGTAACCAACTTCACAATTTTTCTACGCCACCTAATTCTCTCGAAAAGGGCAAAGGGCTTTAAGCGCCACTATCTTGTCTAGTACCTTGCGAACCCTTCATGGGGTAGTCCTTGGGAAGTTCGGGAGTTAATCTATGAAAAAATCTATTTCAAAAAGAAAAAAAATTTTTAATCTTTTTTCTAGTTTATCCTTTTTCTCTTCCTCTTCTTCTTTTCTGTTCTTTTAGTGCATGACCCGCGGGAGTCCGTCGGTTATTTTGGAATTGGACCACGAAATTGAGCGTACTCTTCGGAGAAGATCGCGATTTCAAGGTCCTACTTGATAGTTTTACTTTCAAGACAACCTAAACACCTAGAGGGGGGGTGAATAGGTTCTAATTGCTTGTTTATACTTTTAGACACAATTCAATCACAAAATTAAAACAACCAGCACAGCAATCAAAGAAATTTAATCATCACAGATTGCACAATGTTTTATAGTGGTTCCCCAAGGTTTGGGTACATCCACTTTCCCCCTTCACCTATCTAGCGGTATGCTAGATTCGGCCAAACTTCCACTATTCTCAGATCCTCAGATCCTACAGCTCAGAACCTGGATAGGTTCCTACAACTCAGGCACAACAGCCCTACCTCAGCCTAACCACAAGGCCTACAACTCAGAGAAGAACCTTCTCCTACACTCAGGCAAACAGCCCTACCACTCAGAGATCAACTCTCCTACACTCAGCCTTTATATCACAGGCTTACAACTCAGTTCTGTGTAAAACATATCCTACAGAAATTTAGAAAAGAAGTTTTAATGCCTTGCCTTTGTAGAGAGAGAAGAGGACAAGACAATTCTTGATCAGCTGATGAAATCAACTGAATCTGAGCTTTCTTCAAAGCTTCTTGAATCTGAACTTAGCTGAGTTGATTTCCAAACAGCTTCTTGAGAAACCACTGATGGCTTCCTTCTTCTTCTTCAAAATGGGTGGATCCCTCTCTATCCAACACCTTTGATGATACTTCTGGATTCTTGTTAGAACTCTTCTTAGATCGATCCTGAGATCGTCTTCTTAGATCTTCTGATGAAGATCTTCTTTAGTGTATTACTCCTTGATTTGATTTCTCAATTTGATTGCCAAAGTTCAATCTGTTTTCTTCTTTCTGAATCTGTCAATTTATAGACCTTCTTAATGGTAACCGGCTGATCCGGTTTATAACTGTCTTCTGACAAGTCTGACAACATCAGTTAACTGGCTGCAACCCACAGCTGTCAAGTCTTCAAACAGATCCTGTGCCTTAGTCTTGGTCAGCAAAGTGTTGAGACAGACTGTCAGGAAGTGTCGAGACCAACTGTCTATATGTGTCGACACAAGTAACTTTGGTGTCGACACAGCCTTTGATGATGTCGACAAGTTTGCCTTTAAGTCGACACAGCTTCTTCAGAACTTTATTTTGAGAATGAGTCGACACAGAGAATTTATGTCGGCTCAACACTTCATCTTACTTCAGAAAATAACTTGGTCTTGACTTTGCAGTGTGTCGACACAAGTCCTGTGTGTCGACACAATTGTTGTAGATTCAGAACTCAGTATGTGTCGACACTGCCTTCAGGTGTCGACACATCAATTGTTGACTCTGCCAAAATGTGTCGACATAGTCTTCTGGTGTCGACACAAGTATTGTCAACTTCTGCTAAAATGTGTGTCGACTCTGTCTCATTGTGTCGACACAGCCTCCCAGTGTCGACACAAATGTGGTCGACTATCTTCCTGTGAGTCGACACTGCTTCCCAGTGTCGACACAAATGTGGTCGACTATCTTTCTCTGTGTCGACACAGCTTCCTTCAAGTGTCGACACAAATATTCTGAAGTGTCAACACTGTTTCTTCAGGTGTCGACACATGGACTTAGAATATTTTTCTGCATTCTTTAACACTTCTTCACCTGCACATGTCAACTCAAAATAACATCAAATACACCTTGATGTATATCATTGAGCTAAGTTGGACCTCTTCAAATCAGGTACACATTTTCCAATGTACCCAACAATCTCCCCCTATTTGGAGAAGTCATAACCCTTAGAGCCAATTATATACACCATTTTTATAAAAAAAATGATGATGTATGACATTACAGAAATACTTTATAAACAAAACATTAACAATTCAACACAGAGTGAACATGAATATGTGATTCCAAACAAAATTTTGTTTATAACTTGGTAATGTTTGATTACAGTTATTTACATTGAAAGTTTAAACACAACATTACAAAACACATTTGAAAGAACTTAAAACTAAGACTGATCAGGCTCTTTTTTGACAATTCCTTTGCCAGATTGGATTTGAGCCTTCACAGGAGCTTCAGCAACTTCAGCTGGCTTCTTGCCTTTTAGCTCAGCTTTCTTTAGAGCTTCTTCCTTGATCCTTTGCCTTTCAAAGTAATGATAGGGCTTTGGAAAGTACTTGCTCGGCTCCTGAGTATCTGGTGGCAGCCTACCCAGCTTGGCTTTTCTTCTGAACTGTACTATAGCCTCTTGCCTAGCTTCATGCTTTTGCCATTCCATTTCATTATACCACTTCCCTCTTTCATGTACTTGGTCTTTTACAGCCTTCCATGCAGTGAGTATAATATTTCTTGAAGTAGGGCTCCACTGCTCAAAATCTGGCTTAAGTTCAGCCTGCTCTCTAAATCTCTTCTTGGATAGTAGAGCATCTTGCTATTCTTTCAAATTGGCCTCAGGCTTATCCACTTTCTCAATAACAACCCTGTTAACCTCCTTTGGAGGGCTATACATATCTTGAACTTGCTGATCAATCATATCAAAATCTGGAGGAGGGTAAATGACTTGGGCAACCTCAGGTTGATTGCCTTCAAGTAGATCTATTTGTATTCCTGACACAAATATTTCTTACCAACTTGAAAGAAGAGAGAGAGAGAGCTTGAGAGAAGAGAGAGAGAGAGAGAAAGTTGACACAAGGTTTCAGTCTCGAAAAACTTATAAGCGTGTCGACTGAATAAGTTATTGACCTATTTATACCTTCTATTGAAAGAAGATCAAAAGGCGGGCAAAAACAGTTTATATGTGTCGACACAGATAGAATGTGTCGACACAAACTTCTATTGTCTCGACAACAAATCTGTCTACTATGTGTCGACACCAATTGTGGATATGTAGACACCTGAGAGATATAGTAGAGTATCAGAAAATCTGTGTCGACTCTTAGGATAAGTGTCGACACAAAATTTGTAAGTGTCGACATCACTATTCTGGTGAAGTCGACACTACATTCCTGGATAAGTCGACAATTTAATTCTTAAGTGTCGACACATATTCTCTGTGTCGACACAATATTTTTGTCTTGTCGACATTACTTCACTGAGTCGACACATTATCACTGAATGTGTCGACACTATTTTACTTAGCCACTTTCTGTTTCTGTCAACACCACTTGAGACCATTTGATAATCTAATATGTTATTTGTAAGTTTATTGATAATTTGTTGATACCACTTGATAGTTTGTTGATAATCTAATCAATGGTCAGCATACCTAATTCAATTTTAAATTTATTGAATTTTGTTTCATCCAGAGGCTTAGTGAATACATCTGCTATTTGATAATCTGTTTTAACAAATTCCAATGTGATGTCTTCTCTTTCTACATGATCTCTAAGAAAATGGTATTTAATTTCTACATGCTTAGTTCTACTATGAGAAACAGGATTATTAGCAATAGAAATTGCACTCTTAGAATCACACAAAAGAGGTGTTCTACTTACTTGAATACCATAATCTTTAAGCTGATGCTGTATCCACAATAATTGTGCACAGCAGCTGCCAGCAGCAACATATTCTGACTCAGCTGTAGATATAGCCACACTGGTCTGCTTCTTACTACTCCAAGATATCAATCTTCCTCCCAAGAATTGACAAGTACCTGTTGTACTCTTCCTATCCTCTCTACAGCCTGCAAAGTCTGTATCTGAATAACCTGTTAGTAGAAAATATCCATTCCTAGGGTACCAAAGGCCTAGATTAGGTGTGCCCTTAAGATATCTCAGAATCCTTTTGACTGCAGTATAATGAGACTCTTTAGTACAGGCTTGGTACCTAGCACAGACACATGTAGCATACATAATATCTGGTCTCCTAGCTGTGAGATAAAGTAGAAAACCAACTATTCCTCTATACAAAGTCTCATCAACAGGTTTACCTGCATCATCTTTGCATATAGGCATACTTGTTCCCATAGGAGTTCTCATGATGGAGGATGACTCCATACCATACTTCTTAATTAATTCTTTGGTAAACTTTGACTGGGATATGGACAAGCCATCATCAGTCTGTCTTACTTGGAGTCCCAAGAAGAACTTCAGTTCCCCCATACTGCTCATCTAAAACTTCCCTTGCATAAGTTTGGCAAACTTTTTACAAAGGTTGTTTTCAGTAGATCCAAAGATTATGTCATCAACATAGATCTGAACTAAGATGATCTTGCCTTTGGATTCCCTAAGGAATAGAGTTTTGTCTATTTTTCCTCTTGAGAATTTATTCTCAATAAGGAAAGTAGACAGGGTTTCATACCAAGCCCTTGGGGCTTGCTTTAACCCATACAAAGCTTTTCTAAGCTTATAAACATAATCAGGTTTAAGAGGATCTACAAAACCTGATGGCTGCTCTACATATACTTCTTCTTTAAGATCACCAATCAGAAATGCTGACTTCACATCCATCTGGTATACCTTGAAGTCTTGATAGGCTGCATAGGCAAGAAACATTCTTATTGCCTCCAGCCTTGCTACTGGGGCAAAGGTTTGATCAAAGTCAATCCCTTCTTCCTGCCTGTATCCTTTAGCAACCAATCTTGCTTTATTTTTCACTATTACTCCACTCTCATCCAACTTGTTCCTATAGATCCATTTTGTCCAAATTATATTGTGGCCTCTTGGTTTAGGAACAAGCTCCCAGACATTGCACCTTCTGAATTAATTCAGCTCCTCTTGCATAGCATCAGTCCAGTGCTGGTCTTGGATGGCTTCTTCAAACTTCTTAGGCTCCATTTGTGACAGGAAACTTGAATACAGAACTGTGCTTTGACTTCTGCTTCTAGTCTGCACTCCCTGTCTTGGATCACCTATTATCTGATCTGCTGGATGGTCTCTTAAATGTCTTGTAGCTGGAGGAAGATTCCCTTCTGGTTGAACATCTCCAGCTCCTTCATTATGCTGAACCTCTTGGTTTTCTTCATCTTCTATTGAATCTTGTACTCCCCCTGGACAATAGCCTTCATTTTCCAATACTCCATCTTCCCTTGAAGCTTCAGCAATGGAGAGCTTGTCCATTCTTTTGCTTATACCTGTTGAGTCATTTGATCTACAAGACAACTCACAGTTGATTAATCTTGTTTCATCAAACACAACATGCACAGATTCTTCAAAAACTTGTGTAGTCAAGTTGAAGATTCTATAGGCCTTACTATTTGTACTGTCCCCAACAAATATCCCATCCTGGGATTTGGCAGCAAGCTTAGTCAAATATGACTTACCATTGTTAAGTATATAGCATTTGCAACCAAAGATTCTGAAGTAGGATAGATTTGGTTTTCTATCTTTCATAATCTCATAGGGAGTCTTTTTGTGGCTCTTGGTGATAGAAGCCCTATTGATCAAATGACAAGCAGTGTTTACTGCCTCAGCCCAGAAATATTCTGGTAGAGAGGTGTCACTCAATAGAGTTCTACCAGCTTCAATTAATGTTCTATTCTTTCTTTCAGCAATTCCATTTTGCTGAGGTGTTCTTGGTGAGGAGAACTCTTGGAAAATCCCAAAGTCTTCACATAACTTTATCATGCTTTCAGATTGAAACTCAGTACCATGGTCACTTCTGATTTTGACCACTGTACTATTCAGTTCATTCTGAATTTGCTTTACAAAATTAAGTAAGACACTTGGGGTTTCAGATTTCTGTCTTAGAAAGAACACCCATGTAAATCTAGAATAGTCATCTACAACCACAAAAGTGTAGACCTTCCTACCTAGACTATGAACTGGCATAGGACCAAAAAGATCCATATGCAAGAGGTATAAGCACCTCACAGAATCCTTGTTTTCAAGGCTTTGAAAGGAGGATTTTGTCTACTTGCCCTTTTGACAAGCTGAATATATCCCTTCCTTCATACACTTAACTTGAGGACTATTCCTCACTAACTCTTTGATAAAGAGTTGGCCAATTGTCTTGTAGTTAAGATGAGCCAATCTCTTGTGCCACTTAATACAATGAGAAGCATTGTCATCAGCTACAAGACAGATGGGAGAAGCCTTATTCTCACATACAAAATTAAGACAATATATATTTCTCTTCCTATACCCAGTCAAAATGATCTCTTGATCACTTGACCTTTTGATATGACATCCATCATTAACAAATGAAATGTCATATCCTAAATCACTCAGCTGGCTTATGCTTATTAGATTATGTTTCAACCCTTTTACATAAGCCACTTGGGTGATAGTAATTAGGTTAGAAGAAATGTTACCAAACCCTTTGATGACTCCTTTTTCAGATCCATCAAAGATCACTTTAGGTCCATCTTTGACAGATGAATACTCCTTTAATAGCCCCTTTGTTCCAGTCATGTGCCTGGAACAACCACTATCCAAGTACCATATAGGGGCATGGCTACTTGGATACACCTGCAACACAGATTTACTTTCCCTTAGAACCCAAGCAAGTCTTGGGTCCTTGGTTCAAGTTAGCATAAACAAAGCTACCATTATCTCTTCTAACAGGTAGACTATTGTTCTTTCTAACACTTGTGTTATACCAGCAGTCTAGTGCAAAATGGCCTCTCTTGCCACAGCACCAACATTCAAACTTGTTGTATCTAGATCTAGATACTTCCTTGACAAAAGAATTTCTGTCCATTGTTGGTGCTGCAGCAGCTTCACCCACTGATTTATTATAACCATTGGGTTTATGAACATGGGTAGGCCTGTTGGAATTTACACCTTTGTTTTTCAGAACATTAGTCTTAATATGACCATGAATATTTTCATGATCATATTGATTAGAAGGCACTTGCACCTTTCTAAACTTAATAGGGACTGAAAAGTTCAGTGGCTTGACAGGAGCTTTGCCTTTCCTCTTGAAACGGCCAGCCCTGGAGTTACCTTTGAATCCTAATCCTGCCTTACCCTTTTGATTCACAAATTTATCAATCAAGGGTAAGACAGACTTTGGCTTAGAGTAACTAGCCACTAAATCTTTTTCTATTCTTAGTCTGGCATCCAGACTCTTCACTTGATCATTGGTATAATTAATTGTGCCCATCTGAATAATAGTTATATTCTTCAGCTTGGCAATTTCATTTAACTTTTGATCAATTACTTTCTCTAACTCAGTTGTAGTTACCCTTAATTCAGCAATTTCATGAACCTGAGATTTAACCAGGTTCTTGCTTTTCTTAAGGGCCTGCAACAAGTCCCCATACTTATCTATCAATTGATAGACATTTCCTTCAGATTCAGATGCATCTACATCACTTGATGCAGATGTAGCTGATTCTGTACTAGTACTACAAACAGATTTCATAGAAGGACATTGTACCTTATTAGGACCAGACTGATTCTGGCATATGTCCTCTTTTGATCCTGCCATCAGTCCCATGCACATATGATCCTCTTGTTCATTGATGGAGACTAGCAACTGCAGAAACTCCTCTTCTTCCGATACAGCATATAGTCCAATATATGCTTCTGCTTCAGATTCTGACTCTGAAGTTGACTGATCTGTTAGGCTCTTATCCTTCTTTGCAACAAAGGATTTCTCCTTCTTTCCCTTTTGATGAGTCTTCTTCTTGTCTGAAGACTCCTTTCTCTTATCAGGACAGTCAGCCACTACATGTCCAGGCCTATTGCAACAATAGCAGACAATCTTTGAAGTAGTGGCTTTGCTGGGCTTTGATCTGCTCTTTTCTTTCCTTGATGACTTTTTCTTCTGATAATAGTCATCAACTTGCTGTGAAGTGGAGGGCTTAGACTTCCACTGCTTCTTCTTCAAGAACCTTTGGAATTGCCTTGTGAATGCAGCAAAGTCTGCATCTGAATAACAGCTTTCTGAACCCTGATCATTTGAATTTTCAGAACTGACTTCTGCAATTTCATTAGGAGGGGATGGTGATATCCTCCTATTCTTTCTGATGGATTCTGCATTGAATGTCGCAGTCTTTTCTCTATGCACTCCTCTTGAATTCTTTTCCTCCTCCTTCCTCACCATAAGTTGCATTTCATAGGACAGCAGCTTTCCAAACAAGGTGGGAGGAGAGATCTCTGCCAATTTAGCCACTTCTCTTATGGCACAGATCTTTGTGTCCCAATCCTTTGTCAAGGATCTTAAGAATTTGTCATTCAGTTCATAGGTACTGAAGACTCTTCCATAGGACATTAACTCATTCACAATTCTATAGAATTTCTTATAACATTCAGTTATGCTATCAGTTTTTCCTTGTCTAAAACTTTCATATTCCTGGTTGAGCATAAACTTCCTATCCTGTCTTACTTCTTCAGATCCCTCCATGTAGACAATCAAGGTGTCCCACATTTCTTTGGAGGTCTTGTAGTGAATCAGATTCTGAAATGTAGAATCATCTATGGCACTCACAATAATATTCTGAGCTCTCTTGTCCATGGTTCCCAAAATGACTTCATCCTTGGTCATTTCAGAATAACTCTTTGGAGTTTGAATATTAGCATCAAGAACTGATACCTTCATTGGAATGAAGGGTCCTTCCTGAACTGTGATGTATATTCTTGGGTCAGATGCTTCCATGAATAATCTGACTATTTCTTTCCAAATTCCAAAGATTTCCTTCCTACAGATGGGTAACTTCATTGACCCTAACTCCTTGTGATTTTCTCCAGAACCCATCTTCTTGAATCTTGATTCTGCCTTTCAAATCTACCTCAGACTGTTAACTCCTTTATGAGGAACCTCCCTCTGATACCACTTGATAGTTTTACTTTCAAGACAACCTAAACACCTAGAGGGGGGGTGAATAGGTTCTAATTGCTTGTTTATAATTTTAGACAAAATTCAATCACAAAATTAAAACAACCAGCACAGCAATCACAGAAATTTAATCATCACAGATTGCACAATGTTTTATAGTGGTTCCCTAATGTTTGGGTACATCCACTTTCCCCCTTCACCTATCTAGCAGTATGTTAGATTTGGCCAAACTTCCACTATTCTCAGATCCTCAGATCCTACACCTCAGAACCTGGATAGGTTCCTACAACTCAGGCACAACATCCCTACCTCAGCCTAACCACAAAGCCTACAACTCAGAGAAGAACCTTCTCCTACACTCAGGCAAACAGCCCTACCACTCAGAGATCAACTCTCCTACACTCAGCCTTTATATCATAGGCTTACAACTCAGATCTGTGTAAAGCATATCCTACAAAAATTTAGAAAAGAAGTTTTAATGCCTTGCCTTTGTTGAGAGAGAAGAGGACAAGACAATTCTTGATCAGCTGATGAAATCAACTGAATCTGAGCTTTCTTCAAAGCTTCTTGAATCTGAACTTAGCTGAGTTGATTTCCAAACAGCTTCTTGAGAAACCACTGATGGCTTCCTTCTTCTTCTTCAAAATAGGTGGATCCCTCTCTATCCAACACCTTTGATGATACTTCTGAATTCTTGTTAGAACTCTTCTTAGATCGATCCTGAGATCGTCTTCTTAGATCTTCTGATGAAGATCTTCTTTAGTGTATTACTCTTTCTTGATTTGATTTCTCAATTTGATTGCCAAAGTTCAATCTGTTTTCTTCTTTCTGAATCTGTCTATTTATAGACCTTCTTAATGGTAACCGGCTGATCCGGTTTATAACTGTCTTCTGACAAGTCTGATAACATCAGTTAACTGGTTGCAACCCACAGCTGTCAAGTCTTCAAACAGATCCTGTGCCTTAGTCTTGGTCAGCAAAGTGTTGAGACAGACTGTCAGGAAGTGTCGAGACCAACTGTCTATATGTGTCGACACAAGTAACTTTGGTGTCGACACAGCCTTTGAAAATGTCGACAAGTTTGCCTTTAAGTCGACACAGCTTCTTCAGAACTTTATTTTGAGAATGATTCGACACAGAGAATTTATGTCGACTCAACACTTCATCTTTCTTCAGAAAATAACTTGGTCATGACTTTGCAGTGTGTCGACACAAGTCTTGTGTGTCGACACGGTTGTTGTAGATTCAGAACTCAGTATGTGTCGACACTGCCTTCAGGTGTCGACACATCAATTGTTGACTCTGCCAAAATGTGTCGACATAGTCTTCTAGTGTCGACACAAGTATTGTCAACTTCTGCCAAAATGTGTGTCGACTCTGTCTCATTGTGTCGACACAGCCTCCCAGTGTCGACACAAATGTGGTCGACTATCTTCCTGTGAGTCGACACTGCTTCCCAGTGTCGACACAAATGTGGTCGACTATCTTTCTCTTTGTCGACACAGCTTTCTTCAAGTGTCGACACAAATATTCTGAAGTTTCAACACTGTTTCTTCAGGTGTCGACACATGGACTTAGAATATTTTTCTGCATTCTTTAACACTTCTTCACCTGCAATGTCAACTCAAAACAACATCAAATACACCTTGATGTATATCATTGAGCTAAGTTGGACCTCTTCAAATCAGGTACACATTTTCCAATGTACCCAACACTACTATCCAAGTGCCGGTTGAGGACTCCGAGTCATTTGCTACTTTAAGAATGGAAGAACCCAACGTAGATGAGGCCGTGCAAAGGACTATGTCCTATTATGCACGACCGAACCTCGAGGGAACAGAATCAAGTATAGTCCGCCCTGCTATATCAAATAATAACTTCGAATTAAAGCCTAGCATAATTCAAATGGTGCAGCAATATGTGCAATTTGACAGACTTCAAGATGAAGATCTGAACGCACATATAGCTAGCTTTCTTGAAATTTGCGATACCTTCAAGATAAATGGTGTCACAAATGATGCAATTAGGCTCAGAATCTTCCCCTTATCTTTAAGAACTAAAGCTAAGCAGTGGCTGAACACACTTCCTAAAAATAGCATAACCACTTGGAATGAATTAACTGAAAAATTTTTGGCGAAGTATTTTCTGCCAGCTAAAACTGCAAAACTTAGGAATGACATCTCTGCCTTTAGACAAATAGACTCAGAAACTCTATATGAAACCTGCGAGAGATTTAAAGAATTATTAAGACGATGCCCACATCACGCGCTGCCTGTATGGTTACAAGTGCAGACGTTCTATAACGGGCTAAATCAAAGCATGAAGCAAATAATAGATGCAGCTTCTGGCGGTACTTTAAATCATAAGACCCCGGAAGCCGCTCTTGAGCTTTTTGAGGACATGGCCATGAACACTTATCAGTGGAATGTGCCTAGGTCCTGCCCGAACAAGCCTGCAGGTATCTATGAAGTGTTCAACGTCTCCCAGCTCGCTCTGCAAGTAGAAATCCTAAGCAAAAAAATCACGGAGACGACTGCTGCCTCCGCCCCTCAGGTATGGGAATCTGCAACCCCTACCCCTACTCCAGAACATTTAGATTATGTTAATAATATGCCTAGAACTGCTTTTAATAATTTTTCTGCTGCGAATTTTCATCCGCCTAGTTTTAATTTTCCGAATAGTTATAACCCCGCTTTAAGAAATCACCCGAACTTTTCATAGAGTAATCCATCGAATGCGATGCACCCACCCCCGCAAAATGATTTTTCTGCACCACCACCACCACCACATCTTCAAAATTACCCAAAACCTCCAAGCTTGGAGGAATTACTTTCTAAATATATCACTAGAAATGACGCTACTATAAGAACTTTAACCGGAAGCGTAAAAAGTCTAGAAAATCAGGTAGGACAGCTCGCGAAAATAATTTCTGAGCGACCCACAGGGTCTCTTCCTTCCAATACCGAACTCAACCCAAGAGAGCAAGCAAAAGCTATAACTCTTCGGAGTTGGAAGCAAGTCTCCGGTATGGTAAGTGAAGAGCCTGAGGCAAGCTCCGCTACAGCCTCTAAAAATCAAAGCTCTGCTCCCGTTTTTAAAATTCCACCCTCTGCTGAAGAAGTTATCACCCCTATTTTAGAAAATAATCTCACTCCACCACCCATCTTCAAAAATAATTCAAATCCTCCATACCCCTCTGAACGTAATAGACAACGTCAAGATGATCAGTACTCCCGCTTCTTAGAGATCTTCAAGCAAATCCACATTAATCTTCCCTTCCACGAGGCTATTTCGCAGATGCCGAAATACACCAAGTATCTTAAAGACCTCCTCACAAATAAGAAGAAGTTAGAGAATCTTTCGCACGTCACGGTAAATTCCGAGTGCTCTGCTGTTTTAACAAACGGTTTGCCGAAGAAAATCAGTGACCCGGGTAGTTTCTATATCCCGTGTGTCTTTGGTGATCTTTTTATTAAACACGCGTTAGCCGACTTAGGCACGAGTATAAAACTGATGCCCTTTTCGTTGTTTAAAAAGTTAGGGATTGGTAGCCTTAACCCCACGCGTATGAGTATCAGCTAGCCGATAGATCCGTCAAGTACCCGTTAGGAATAGTGGAGGACATTCTAGTGAAAGTCGACAAGTTCATCTTCCCGGTGGACTTTGTCATTTTGGACATCAAAGAAGACGTCGAGGTTCCCCTGATCCTTGGCCGACCCTTCCTTGCCACCTCCCGAGCCATCAATGACGTAAGCAATGGTAAGCTCTTTCTTCGAGTAGGCGACGACGAAGTCACATTTTCTATCACCCCTTCGATGAAGAACACCTTAGCAAACGATGACTCATGCTTTTTCGTAGACGCCATGAGTGATGATTCTTCCTACTGCCTCTCCGACTTTGAAAAAGAATTTTCTACTTTTTGCTCCTCTTCTCTTACAACTGAATCCCTGCAAGGAATTGATGAATCTTCTTATTGTTTTTCTGAGTTTGAAAAAGAATTTTCTGATCTTTGTTCTTCCTCTTTTCTTCCCACTAAATTGCTACAAGAAGCCGTTTTGGCTGCTAGCCCCACCCCTTATTACGTTCCTTATAAAAAAGTTTATGAAGATATTATTTTTGAAAAAGAAAGAATCTCAAAATCCTCTTATGAAGAACCCCCTACCCTAGAACTTAAAGAACTTCATGAACACCTTAAGTATGCTTTCTTAGAAAAAGATTCCAAGTTACCAGTTATCGTTTCGGCCTACCTCACGGATACGCAAAACGATAAACTTCTTCTAGTTCTACGTAAGCATCGTCGGGTTATTGCTTGGCAAATTTCTGATATCAAGGGCATAAGCCCATCTTTCTGTACCCATAAAATTTTAATGGAAGATAATTCGCGTAACTCTATCCAACCTCAACGCCGTATAAACCCGAATATGAAATAAGTAGTTAAGGGCGAGGTTATGAAACTATTAGACACAGGAATTATCTACCCTATATCGGACAGTAAGTGGGTTAGCCCCATTCAGGTAGTTCCAAAGAAGGGAAGGATAACCGAAGTTAGTAATGAGAATAATGAATTAATCCCGACACGGACGGTGACGGGTTGGCGTATGTGTATAGATTATCGTAAGTTGAATGACGCCAGCCGCAAAGACCACTTTCCTTTGCCGTTTATCAACCAGATTTTAGAACGTCTCTCCGGCCATAGCTTTTATTGTTTTCTCGATGGCCTCTCGGGGTACTTTCAAATACCCATCTCTCCCGAGGACCAAGAGAAAACTACGTTTACTTGTCCCTTCGGCACCTTCGCTTACCGAAGAATGTCGTTTGGATTGTGCAATGCGCCAGCTACATTCCAACGATGTATGCTCGCAATATTTGACAAGTACGTAGAAAGCATTATGGAGGTATTTATGGACGATTTCTCCGTGTTCGGCGATTCCTTCGATAGATGTTTAAAAAACCTCGAAAAAGTCTTAGAACGATGCGAAGAAACTAACCTTGCCCTAAATTGGGAAAAATGCCAATTTATGGTGAGGGAAGGGTTAGTTTTGGGTCCTAAAATTTCTGCTAAAGGTATTGAGGTAGACGTTGCCAAGATAGAAGTTATTGAGAAGTTGCCGCCGCCTACAAACATAAAAGCTATAAGAAGTTTCCTAGGCCACGCTTGTTTTTATCGTCGTTTTATAAAGGACTTCTCCAAGATCACTAAGCCCCTCACCCATCTCTTAGAAAAAGACGCTCCATTCATTTTTGATGACTCTTGTATTTCTGCCTTTGAATTAATTAAAGAAAAGTTAATTAACGCACCGATTATGATAGCTCCGGTGTGGGACCTTCCTTTCGAGATTATGTGCGATGCGAGTAGTTTTGCGGTGGAAGCCGTATTAGTTAAATGCATATCTAAAAACTTCCACCCCATCTATTACGCTAGTAAAACCCTCACATCTGCACAAGAAAATTACACCACAACCGAGAAGGGGCTCTTAGCTGTAGTATTCGCCTTTGATAAATTTCGCCCTTACATTACACTTTCAAAAATCATTATTTTTACGGACCACTCGGCCCTCAAGTACCTTCTTGCCAAAACGGATGCCAAGCCTCGCTTTATTCGCCGTGTCTTACTCCTCCAGGAGTTTGACATAGAGATCCGTGATAAGCGAGGAGCCGAGAACTTGGCCGCCGACCATTTATCCAGATTAGATAACCCCTTTATAGAAAAATTAAATGAAAAATCTTTTAATGATTATTTTCCTGATGAGAAGCTGCTTTTACTTAACACATCTACTTCTCCTTGGTTCGCGGACATCGCCAACTATCTAGTGGCCCGGGTGCTCCCAAAAGAGTTCTCCTCTCAGCAAAAGAAGAAATTCTTTTCTAGCTGAAGAACTACTTTTGGGAAGACCCGCATCTTTTCAGAATTTGTGCGGATCAAGTGGCAAGGAGATGTGTTTCTTATGATGAAGGAATTGATATTCTAAAACATTTGCATGAAGGTCCGACAGGTGGGCACTATCAAGCTGCTCGCACCGCTCACAAGGTGCTTTGCGCGGGTTTTTACTGGCCTAGCCTGTTTAAAGACGCGTAAGCCTTTGTGAGCAGGTGTGATAGTTGCATACGGTCGGGCAACAATTCTAATAAAAATGAAATGCCGCAAAATTATTTCTTAGAGTGCGAAATTTTCGACCTCTGGGGAATTGATTTTGTTGGCCCCCTTCCTTCTAGCTTCGGAAACAAATTTATTTTAGTTGCTATTGATTATGTTTCACGATGGGCTGAGGCCCAAGCTCTTCCTACGAATGACTCCTGAGTTTTAGTCATGTTTCTAAAAAGATTATTTTCTAGATTCGGTACGCCACGCGCAATCATTAGCGATAGGGGTTCCCATTTCTGTAACGCACAGTTTTCAAAAATCCTTACCAAATACGGCGTTACACATAAGCTTTACACTGCCTACCACCCCCAAACTAACGGACAAGTCGAAGTAGTTAATAGAGAAATAAAAAAAATAATAGAAAAGACTGTTTCAACTTCTAGGAAAGACTGGTCAGCCAAACTTGACAATGCTCTATGGGCCTACCGAACAGCGTACAAAACCGCCCTCGGATGTACGCCGTATCGGCTGGTCTATGGAAAATCATGACATTTGCCCGTAGAGTTAGAACACCACGCCTTTTGGGCCTTAAAATTTTTAAACTTCGATCCCCACACAGTCGGTGACCTTCGAAAATTTCAACTAAATGAACTCGATGAGTGGCGCTCTTATGCTTATGAAAATAATAAACTTTATAAAGAGCGGACGAAGCGTTTACACGATAAACACTTAAGGCACCCTAAAAACTTTAAGCCGGGCGACCAAGTCCTTTTATATAAATCTCGTTTACGTTTATTTTCGGGCAAATTAAAATCTCGCTGGTCTGTCCCGTTTTCTGTTTTAGAAGAATTTCCTTATGGAACTGTTTTAATTTCTCACCCTGATAAGGGTAATTTCAAAGTGAATGGTCAGCGTCTTAAACCGTATTTCTCTGGTGATGATGATGTCAGTCCATACATTATTAAGTTTCTGCTTCACGAACTTTAATCTTGAACTTTTAATTTTTTTGCTAAAAACATTTTTTTTGTGGACAACAATATGTTTGGACATTATTTTTTTTTAATGCGTCGAGCTCAACGACGCTTTAACCAAAGGGCGCTCTTGGGAGGCAACCCAAGTTATCTTTTTCTGTTTTCATTATTTTACAATTTTTGGCTCGGACGACTCCGACAAGCTGAAGCTTCTGTGATCGCCTGCTCCAACATTGCTGAATCCATCACGAAGTCCAAAGAAGACATTTGGAGGAGCGGCATCACTCAGCTTTTGCAGCAAATAAATCCGGGAAAGTACCTGTCTTTCAATACTGTCTTTCAATTCTGTACTTTATTTTTCTCTCCTTCTCCAATCCCCTTCTTTAGCCATTGAGGAAAATGTCTGTTTTAAGCTTGGGGGAGGATTTCCCCCTTCATTTTTGCTTAGTGTAAATATTTTTCTTTTTGTATATATTTTAAATATTTCCAAAAAAAAATGATGAATATCTTAAAATTCCAAAAAAAAAAGAGAATATTTCACAAAATTAAAAAATATATATATGTGTTTTTGAATTGTTTAGACATTTTGGTATTTCAATAGTACCCCTAGTTTTTGTTTTTGTTTTACTCAAAATTTTTTATAAACAACTTAGTTAATTATAATATTTCTAATCGCCCTTTTTAATTATGTTTCACAAGTAAAATGTTGGCCATGATGTGTTTCTAATTCACGGTAGCATGTTAAGGTGAAATATTTTTCTAAAACTCGCATTTCTATTATGGTTTTTTGTTTTTTATTTCCTTTACTTTCTCAAAAATTCATCATCCACTATTTTCTTTTTCGTTTTTGAATAGCGTAGTAGATATGAACGATCCTAGTCACCTATTATTTAAATTTTCAAGTTAATTTCATCAATCTTCTTTTATGATCTAGGACTCGCTTTTTGAAATTTTTCAAACCTTTGTTTTAAATAAATTCAAAAGCGTGAAAATGATTTAGGCCGTTTTTGTTTTCGTTTGAGCTTTCCTGCCAACCTAAAAAATTTTTTCCACTAGTTAGCCGTTTTTGAGCCTTTTTTCGATTTCATTTGATAGCTCCTCCCTTCATTTCAGCTTCACCAAAGCCAAAATTTCCAACCTATCGAATCACACTAGCCTTTTTGAGTTTCATAAATTATTTTGACGATTTTGATAGGATATTTTGTGATTTTTTATGGGAGAAAGGTTTTTGAAAAAAGTATGTTCAAAAGTGATGTTTATTTTTGTTTGGCCAAATTCAAAAAGGAAAATAAAAATATTTATGGCCTTTGTTTTGAAAAAAGAAAAAAAATGAAAAAAAAGAAGAAAAAGAAAAAAATGTGTATATATTTTTATCAAAGTTTTTGAAACTCTTTGCTTTGGTTTAGTGTGATTTTAAAACCTTCACGTTTATCTTTGAATTCCAATCCTAATCATATTCCTAAACCAAACGTTTATGTCCTATTTAAGACCTTTTGATTCATGTTTTTTGATTTTTATTTAACAACTAAGAAAAAGAAAAAAAAAGTAAATCAGTTTTAGTTTTGGATTTAAACCTAGATTTTTGTTAATTAAATTAATATAATTATAATGCATTGCTTGGATCTAGTAACAACTCAATGCATATTTTTCATTTTCGTTGCTTTGCTTAAGTCTATTTAAAAAATCTCGTTAAAATTTTGGATGATTTGTTTTTATTGAGTAAAGTTTATATAAGTTTTACCATAACTAAATAATTGTTTGAGACTTACATTTCACCTTTTTCCCTACTTAGAATTTCGCATAGTACTTGTGTAGGCATAATTAAAACTTTTTGATTAGTCCTTTTTATAAATTTCTAGTTTTTATATTTTTGCTTGGGGACAAGCAAAGCTTAAGTTTGGAGGAATTTGATAATACGTTTTGTTGCCTAAACTATTATCAGATTTTCTATTTTATAGTGTACAAATCATGTCTATTATTAGTTTATTTTTATCCTTTTTATGTAAATATTATTGCCACTAACATTTTCTTGTCCTTTTACAGGTTTTCAGGAAATTCGTCAAAAATGACCTGACACGCCCCCCTGTCACGCCCTCCCTGGGCGTGACCTAGGGCGTGTCACCCGATCCTGAGGACTTTTGTTGGAAGGGACAGGAAAACGGTCAAAACAGCTGTCACGCCCCACTGACACGCCCTCCCTGGGCGTGTCACCAGGCGTGACCATATGCATGTCGCCCTCTGCCGCAAAGCCTGTCGCCGCATTAAATGTTGTTTCTCCACAGCACGAAAACAGTACTGTCATGCCCCCCCCCCCACCGTCACGGGCATGACCTGGGGCGTGACATCAACTTTTCGATGACTGACGGATTTCCGACCAATGATTTGGACATGACGTGCCTGTCACTCCCCCCCCCCTACACGGGCGTGACCTAGGGCGTGACCACTGACGTACCGAAGCAATCATCCCTCCAGCCAGAATCCAGAGCCCGAGGTCAACATAGTACTGTCACGCCCCCTGACAAACCCCCCCTAGGGCATGTCGGAGGGCGCGACCAACCTGAGAAAAAAATCTATAAATTGAGACCCCCCTCTCCATTTCAGGAAGCTTTGGTTGAGTGGGGGAGGTGCTTCCCCTTTGTTTCTTGATCCTTTCTTATGCTTTTTCTCTCTCTTTCTCTCTCTCTCTCTTTGTAATTTTTGTTTAACCCTAGTTTAATCTTAGTTTGTTTTAGTTTTTATTGCAATATTGCTCTTGCTTAGTGCTACTTGTAGGGCTAGAATAGGATTTCATTTTCATGCACTTGTAATTTTATTTTCAATAGTATAACTTGCCCCTTTTTCATTAATAAAAGCGTTCTTGTTTAGCTTGTCTTCTTTTTATGCTTCACTACTCATCCCCCTCCTCCACTTCGCTATGATTAACTAATCCTCCATGTACTCGATCTTGATGATCCGAGGTTAGAGCGATTAAGTTATGATGTTTTAATTAATCTTTTCTTTTTAGGTTAGGGCCTTGAATTACTCTTGATTAATCACGGGTTGGAGGTATATTATCGATATATACTCTCCGCCTTTGCTTTCATTCTGGGCTAGCTGAGAGGCCGAAAGAATGAAGTGAGCATTCAAGAGTAAAGGGAGTTATACGCACCCCTCAAGAGAGGCAGACGTCCAAATCTCCCAGATTGGAGTAAAATCCAATTATGGGGTTCACCGCGTAAAGCGAGTTTTAGGCCTCCGATTTAGACGAGAGTCGGTCGGACCTTCCTAAACTCAGTTGGGTACGACTTCGAGAGAAGCGTGTTCAAGCTTTAGGAACCTCCACGGTCAAGGACCTTTATCCTATTAAGTTTAGATTTTTATCGCACTTCTTAATCGTCTTTAGCTGAGGTGAATCTTGATCGAGTGCATTTCCATTTCATATTTTCAACCCTTCGTAGTAATTGTTTTACTTAATAGCTTTACTTAATTGCAATAGTTCTCTTTCTAGTATAGTTTTACTTCCTTCCTTGCACTTAGATTTTCTAAAACCCTAGTTTTTTCCGTCGATAAGATAATAGCGTTCGTGTGAGTAAGCATAGCCACCAGTTCCCGGATTTCAATACGACACTTGTGTCCCCTAGCTACAATTTGATAGGTATACTTGCCTCATCGGGTTGCTAGTTCGGTTGCCTTTATTTTCTTAGAACCCTAGCACGCAACAATTGCACGCCTAGGAACACTCTTGGAGTCAAAATTTTACTCCATCACACAATCCTAAGTCAACACAACATTCTTTATTCTACACACAAGTGATAAACAAGCTCGGCGCGTGCAAGTGCTTAAGTACGCGTTATCAAGTGGGTGTTGTGAAGCGCGTTGCAAATGTACATGATATTATAATAAAAGCTTCTATTATGCGAGTGGAATGTGCACGTGAGCGGATAACAACTCGATTCTCCCCCCCCCCCCCCCACCACACTTAATCTAAGCAACCAATCACAAGATTTGCAATAAAAATATTGAAATATATGTGGGGGGAGAGGTTACACCATACTCTTCAAATGAGCATACCAGAAGATGCGAGAAAGCTTGAAGCTTAACCGAAAAAAATTTCACTCACCCCACCGTACAAGGGAAGGTCTAACCTGCAAAAGAGCTCCAGCAAAAATTGTATATACTATAGAAATATCAAATTCAATCTAAGCTATGCTTGCAAGTTATTAAGCTAAACAAAATCTCACATATAAAAAAAATGAAGCACAGTAGCACACGAAGGAAGGGTACTGAAAAATATAACTACTAACCACCCTGGGGACGAAGCCCCAGCTGAATAATGTAAAGTACACAATCAGTCAAATAAACAAAAATGAAAACATAAAGAAAGACATAAAACCCCATCTGGGGAGGGAAGCAATAGTCACGCAGTCTAATCAGGAGAAGATTGAGGCGGAGGTAGAGTACGGGCATGCAAAGTAGAAACTCGACCGGGGACAACAAGGGGCACCTGAAAAAAGTCAACAATGCGCGCCGTCATGTCGTATTGCTTGCGCATCTGCTCCTCCATCTGCATCTGTCATGCGTAGGAGTCGGGATAATCCTCCGTAAAACTCCTATGATGTGGACCATGGGAAAAAGAAGGCGTTGAGGGCACGGGATGGACCGGAGCGACATCGTTCAGTCTGCTAGACTCCGAAGAGGATCCCGCATCATCAGAAGAAGCCCTGGCTGTCTGCTCATACTCCACTATACGAATAGCGTAGCGCCAGGTTCCGCCAGTAGAAACGCGACGTACTATCCTGAAGGCGATCATCATGGTTGCCGAGATGAAATCACAGCGGGAGATGGGAGTCATATCGGGCAAAGAATCAAAAACTCCCAAGCCCTTGGCAATTTGCATAATGAAGTGCGAACCTCCAATAGTATTAAGAGGAACGTACGTGGCCTGGTGAACGAAGTAATCTTCAAGGACCTGGTCGAGGTGGAGAGGAATAATTTGGTACATACTGTAGAGTTAGAGTAGGTCCGACCATCCCGCTATGTTCATACTCATCGAGCGAGCGTTGATGCTATGCCCGATCAAGTGCTGAACATAGCGGAGCGCGGGGGAGATGATATGGGAAGACTTGGCTGAATGCGCTTCGTATTGTTGTGACAGCCTGATGATCTCCTTCCAGAAAGTGTGGGAAGATACACCAGTTGGGAACTAAAAGGGTCGAGAAAGAACATCTGACTCCGTGAGATCGTTAACTGTGTATATCCGCGCATAAACGGCAAGCATCCCCACACTAATGGTGTGAGTACGGAAGTTCTTTCGAAAAGTCACAGTCGTGGACTCACTGGTGGCCTCGTCGCGTCGTTCTAAAATATGGAAGGTGGAGAGGAACTCGAGCGTGAGTTTGCAAAACCCGGTCTCCATAATGGAAAAGAGGTGATTGCACGAACTGACGTAGAGCAAATGGTCCACATCCAGCTTTTGACCGACGATTGCGAGCTCCTCGTCTGAAGCGTAGTGAAAATCCAAAAATTGTTTCTGTACCAACCGTTCAAACATCATGACCATCTCCAGTCGCCCAAATCGAAGCATAAGCTCAGCTTCTTTAGTATCAACTGATGCATCCAGATCATCTTTCGGCTCCTCAGGAGCCACATTCCGCATAGAGGAGGAGGAAGCACCACCGAATCCGCGCAACTTGCTAATCTCCTTCTTAAACCCCATAGAGAAGAAGAGAGACAGGGAAGTGGAGAGAGAGGAGAAATGGGGGAGGATTTAGATGAGAAGAGGGAGATCTCTCCAGAGAAAATGGAGGAGAATTGGGCGGTTGCAGTAGCGGCATAAAAGAACTAGGGCTAGCGTGCGTACCAAATCGCTCGGCAGAGCGTTTTTATAAATATAAAACGCACAGTCGCGCGTTTTTGCTGCGCACATTTTTCCCAAACCATGCATTTTGCACAAACAGCCTGATTCGACTAATTTTCTCCAAGAAGTCTCATCCTGCAAAAACAACGAGAAAAACAATAGCAAATGGAACAATGAACCTCCCAAGAGACAAGAGATTCTGCCTGAATTAGGCGCAAACACACCAAAATTTTGCAAGCATGCACTAAAGCTAAAACAAGCTATACAACACGTAAAACAATTTTTAAACAACAAAAATAACTAACTAAACCTACTCTTAGATATGTACTGGGGTTATTATCCTCCGAACATGAATTATTCGGCTAACAAAAAGTTCTAGCTAATGGGCCTATGAAATAAAAGATGCACGGGTAACTGGCCGAATATCCGTTGCGGTAGTGAGTACCGATACGACGATAATGCAGTTACCCCTCTACCTAAATAAAAATACATGCCCAACACAGGTAGAGGAAATAAGAAACAAGAATAGGAGGAGCACTGGTTTGAAGGAAGAACGGTGGCCGGACGAGCTCTCCAAGGAGGAGAGATGAAAAAGTGGCTGGAGGAAGATTTTCCCGCTCAGAGGAGCAGAAATGGCGGAATTGTTCTGCTCTAGTCAACTCCTAAGCTTAAATACGAGTAGGTCAGAAAATGGTCCCGCAAGGTTTCGCACATGACCGTACGTTAACCGTGCGATATTAACTTCTGGGACATAGCTGCGGAGGAAGATGAGTTGACCCGTGCGTTTAACTCGTGCACTGATACTTCCGCCCATGAGTGAAGGAAAATGCACGGGTAACCCCAGAGCACTAAAATTTCCGGCAAGTAGTTGGAACCGTGCATTTTACTCACACACGAGCACTTTACTCACGCACTGGCACTTATGCCCGTGCGTAAACAAATCGCACGATTAACCACAGAGCGCTATAAAACTAGACAGCTAGAAGAAAACTATGCGTCTCCTTTGCGCAAGGTTCAGAAGATACCGTGCATGAATAAATCGCACGGGTTGGTCAATCCTCCAGAGAAACCTGCAGAATATGCATGATTTGGTAGAAAGCATGCGCTAAGGAATCGCACATCCGTGCGTTTTCCACAAGTTAGAAATCTTGATTTGGGGGAAAACTGACCACCAACACAGCAAAAACTAAAGCCGGAGCAAAATATCCCAGCACCAATATACAATATAAACTAATCAAATCCGCAAGGAGAGTACCCCAGTACTTACCCACGACATCCCGGTGCAATTCGCAAACCAAAATGGGCCGAAACAGTGCCACAATGGCTATGTGAAGCCCTAATCAAATATATGGCTTTTCCTACTGAAATAGTAGTGCACATGCAAGATAACAAGCTTAGATGAGTCCGAAAAACCCTATATAAATCGGACTCATAAGTAACCAATAAATAGGTGTTTTAAACTAACAGGATATTCAGATGCAGATTTTGCAGGCTATAAAGAGGACAGGAAGAGCACTTTAGGAACCTATCAGTTTTTAGGAGCAAGACTAGTGTCTTAGAGCAGCAAGAAGCAAACCAGTGTTATAATTTCAACAGTTGAGTAAGAATATATCTATGCAGGTACTTGATGTGCACAGTTGCTATAGATCCAGCATCAGCACCAAGATTATAACCTCCAGATAAGTAGAACTCCTTAGTACTGTGATTCTACTAGTGCAATCTCAATTGCTAGAAATCCTGTCTCTCATAGCTAGACAAAGAACATTGAGATTAGGTATCATTTCATTAAGGAGCATATGGAATGTGAAGATATCTTTCTTGAGTTTGTCCCTAAAAACAAACAAGTGGCTGACATCTTCACTAAGACACTAAATGAAGCAAAGTTCAACACCTTCAAGTTCAAGTTGGGTATGTTGAACTTGGTATAGCTTCAGTTGCTCCTTATGTTGTTATTATTGCAGGTTGTACTACTTCTTATAGTTTGAAAAGACCTTCAGTGGTATGAATATTATTCAAGTGAAATGATGATAGAAGATGCTCCTGTTGAGGGGGAGAAAGTCTAGATGCTCCTATTGAGGGAGAGCAAGTCTAGCAGCTACTATAGTAGATCAAAGATCATCACTACTTCTTTGAAGTCAGTGATGCTACTGAAAGGACAATGCTGCTGGAGGAGAAGAGAAACATCCAGCACCTCCCTAACTATAACTTCTTCTGCAGAAGTCATAAAAAGGGGGAGGAGTGGTATTAGCTCATGCGGATCAATGATATCAGCTAGCTCAAGTGGATCAATGGACCACTCAAGTGTCAAGTAACTACAATGATGTGTTGTATCGGTGGTATCAACATAAGACATATGAGTACTAGTCAACTAGTATATTCACTAGTGTAGTAGAAGTAGGCTAAGATCAAGAGATAAGTTCTCCCATGATCCTATCACCTCCCTCAATAGATATATGACTATATAAGAAGCTAGAAAGGATGAGATGTGTGGCAATACTTATAAGGGGGGGATGAAGAAGCAATACATGACATTACTTGGTCATGTTGAGTTAGTGCATAGTACTTGGAAAGATTCAAGTAATATGAGGAATGACTTCACTACATGTTGAGCTATGTTGAATCAATGCATATAATGAGGAAAGTGCTTTTAGTGGTGCTCCATTTAAGTATTAAGTGGTATAAAGGAGAGTGCATATTATTTGAGCAATTATTCAAGTGGTATGAAAATGCATTGACTTGATATGTTGAGTCAATGCAGTTAAATGGAGTACATTGAATTGATATGCTGGTAATTCAAGTAGCATAAGATAGCAGATGTAGTAGATATAGCTAATAACTGCATTATATTAATGTGCTTTTTATGTTAATTCTTCTTAGTATTGTTGTGTGTTTTGCGTTCTTCAAATAGGGGAGATTGTTGGGAATAATGTCCTCAATGTTCCATAGATTTTAAAAGGCATCACAATCAGTACTAAAAGCATAGTTGTATTTGATGTTGTTCAAGCTCATCATGTGCAGGATGTTCCATGGAATAAGTATAGACAGGTTGTCTAAGTGGTTGTGTAGAGTGGTCACAAGGTAGAGAAGCCGAGAGACAGAAATCTGTCAAATCCACAAGCATTGAGTGAATCCAGTTCACTAAATGCAAGAATTAAAAGAAGGATGTTGGAAAGGCTTCAAATCGCCTATGGCCACGAGCGTTGAGTGAAGCTAGTTCACTCAACACCAGATGCCAAAAAGCGTTGAGTAAGGTGTAGTCAGTCAAACCCTGTAGTTTGCAAAGCAATTCTACAGCTAAGTCCATAAGCATTGATTGAATGCAGTTCACTCAATGCTATATATCAAAAGGTGTTATGTATAGCTGAGTCTTTAGAAGCCTTAGCATTTGGCAAGCTAAAAAATTGACTAAGTCAAAAATCATTGAGTGAGGAATGCTCACTCAACGCCTGATGAAAGATAAATTGAGTCAAGCTCAAGCAGTTGAAGATTCTGTCCAGAAATCTGGCTAATTCCGGAAGTATTGAGTGAGGACAGCTCACTCAACACACTAAACGCCACAGTAGCTAGCAGACTTCAGAGAAGTGGCTAAGTATAAAATCATTGAGTGATGTGTCTTAAATCAATGCTCTCAATGCCTTGCAGATAAAGAAAGTTGCAACTAATTCCAGGGGAATTAAGTGATGCCAATTCACTAAACGCACTCAATGCCTGGCAGTGTATAAGAATTTACGCAAGTCTAGATGCGTTGAGTTAAGCTAGTTCACTCAACGCACTCAACGCTTGATGGTGCAGAGAATTTGACTAAATCTAGATTCGTTGATTGAAGACCATTCACTCAATGCACTCAACGCCTGGAGTTGAATCTTAGAATTTTGCTAAGTCCACAAAAGCTGACGTAAGCCGAAGTCAAAAAAGTTCAAATAAGTTGCGGGAAAGCTAAAGATCACAACAAAAGTGTCGGAGGCCTACGGTACGTCTTCTTCCATTAAAGCAAGGTCCAACTGCCAACCAAAGGTGGTCCCCACTACTTTTTAGAGATGTTAATCGACAGAAGATAAACAGGACAAGATGGACTGAAGGAACTTTAACTTTTAGGGTTTTCTCATTTTGAAAAGTTGCGGTTGAACATCTTCTTCCTCGCCATTATTGTCGAGCTCGAAGCTTGAAGTTGAATCATCTGATCTAAAAGTTCTTTCAAGTTAGCTGTAGAAATTTCTTCTGCTACAACAAGTTCAAAAAAGGTTCTGATAAAGAAGGAGCAGAGTGAAAGTCTTTAATTAAAGGATAGCTAAATCATCTAGAGGGGGGGGTGAATAGGTTATTGGTCTCTTTTCATGTTCTTTTAAGTCTCTTCTTTAAGAGCTTTGGCTTTTGGTTATTTTATGATTACAAGATGTACACAACCTACATAAAGAAAATAATACAGAAAAGCACACAGTGATTTAAAGTGGTTCCCCAACTGGGTACATCCACTTTCTCTCCCACCTATCCAACTATCTTATTGGAATAGGCACTTCTCCAAAACCTTCTCCAAAGAGCTTACACCACAGATCCCTCAGGATCTCTAAGCCTCCTCCAAGACTTTATTCTCATCCACAAGGGCATACAACTCAATGGTCAGCAGACCACCAACCACAGGCTGTTAAGCCCTATACTTAGGCTAGGAGGACAACCCTACCTTAGATCTATAATGGATCCTACCTCAGAGCTTTGCAGTGCTCCTACACTCAGTGACCATCAAGCAACTTACCTCAGCCTTATCTCTAAGGCATACAGCTCAAGCTTATTAGCCCTATAACTACAGGAACAAGGCCCTACTCTCAGAGTGCTACAGCACTCCTACAACTCAGTACCCAATAGGTACCTACCTCAGTGCCCTTCCAGGTACCTATCTTAGTGACACACTTTTTACCTACCTCAAGCCAAAAGGCCATACACTCAGATCCAAACTTTGATCCTACCTCATAGAGCAGCACTCTCCTACCTAATTAAGCCCTACAGCTCAGATCTACACTTAGATAATACTGGATGGATGTGTTTTGGTGTGATGATTGGCCACAAGTGAAATTTCATTGTTCCTATCTACCTGGACTGAGATACACTCAGCCCTACCTTGACTCCAGAAAATATATTTCCTGAGTCTACTTATCTGGACTAAGTTAATACTTAGACCTAACTTCCTCTTCTCAGCACCAGGGAATTTATCCAACTGGAACTTGAGAAGTAACTACAGCAAATTTTGCTGCAACCTGAGTTGGAAGACTCCCAGCCCAACTCCTCTCTTCTCAACAATAAGGATGAAGGTCTCTTTGGCCTGTGCTGGAAGTAACTTACAGATCAGCTTCTCTGCCCCTTTCTGAACTGAGCCAAATTCTCAGCCCTATCTCCTTCTTCATAGCTCCCCAATAAAAAGATCTTTAGGTATGTTGGCTGAGCCTGTGAAGCACCTACAGTAAGGGTCGGCCCAAGCTGATACCTTTTTCTCAAAGAATCCTTCAGAGCTAACTTCTTAGTGCAGATGAAGATCACACCAGCTATCTTGCTGTTGAAGATGTTGATTCCAATAGCTAACTTGTTCTCTATCTTTTAGACTTGAGCTTCCTGTTCTTCAGCTCCACAACAATAGCGGATAAGAAGAACTTCCTTATTGCTTTCTCCAAAAGCTCTCTTTCTCTGTCAAAGCCCTTTTTTTATTAATTTTGTCCCAACGTCTCTTGAGTAGTGGGTCCCACATAATTAATGTCCAGCAACAACTTTGCTTTGACGCCAACTATCGTACAGTAGGTTTGCGGCAATATTTGTAGCATACTGTAGCCATCTCACCACTAATTTGAAATATGTTGACTTCTTGACATGGTGATGTCATCAGCTATGGACTTTGCCAAAAATCAAACAACATTAGCTTATGCGTTGAGTGAGTAAGCATCACTCATCGCCAAAACACTTAGTCAGATTTACTACCTCTTGGCGTTGAGTGAGTAACCTTCACTCAATGCTAAACTACTTATAATATAATTCAGTTTTTAGGCATTGAGTGATTCAGCTTCACTCAACGCCAACTTGCTTTATCAGCTTTCTGCTGCTTGGCATTGAAGGAGTAAGCATCACTCAATGCCAAAACACTTAGACAAAATTCTGTCTCCACTATGAATTGACAACGTTGAGTGAGCAACCTCCACTCAATGCTTTTTTCCTTTACCATATTTCTATATCTGCAGCATCTTAGGCGTTGAGAGAGTTGAGAGAGTTGAGTGAGTAACCTTCACTCAACGCTTTCTGCCTTAGGCATTTTCCTGCCTAACTATCTCAGCGCTTTCTTGTTCTCTGCTGAGATAAACATTTGTTGCAGCGGTTATGCTGAGACTAACACTTGTCTCAGCGGTTATGATGAGACTAACACCTGTCTCAGCGCTTTCTTGTTTTCTGCTGACACAAACACTTGTCTCAACGATTATGCTATGACTAACACTTGTCTCAGTGGTTATGCTGAGACTAACACTTATCTCAGTGGTTTTTGCCTTAGACAAAATCCTTAACTTAGTTTGACGAATGCTGAACTGAGTTCGACGAATGGTGAACTGAGCTCGACGAACTCTTAACTAAGTTCGACGAATTCTCAACTAAGCTCGACAAACTTAGAATCTCAAACTTTGAATTTAGCTCGATGAATGGTGAGATGAGCTCGACGAACTCTAAACCCAGTTCGACGAATTGTGAAATGAGCTCGACGAACTCAGAATCTCAAGCTCTGAATTTAGCTCGACGAATGGTGAGCTCAGCTCGACGAATTCTTTCTTACCTTTGGCATTGAGTGATCTTACCTCACTTAATGCCAGTGGACTTAATCAAAATCCTGCCTTTCCAGCATCTTCTCTTTGTGTCCACCTTTCTGCCTTATGACCACCTGTCATATCACTTAGACAATCTGTCTAGACTTTTTCCATGGAACATCCTGCACATGATGAGCTTAAACAACATCAAATAAAACTATGATCTTAGTATTGATGGAGATGCCTCTTCAAATCCAATCTTAGGAACATTGTGGGTAATAGACCCAACATAGAGCTTTCAAGTTTCTGCAGGTCAAGGTTAGCTAATTGAAGAACACAAGAACTATCTAATCTTCAGTCTTCTTCAGCAAGTTCAGAAACAAGTTTTTGAGGTTCTTTAGCACAAGCAGCTTATTACTGAAGATATATTTTCGGTTGATGTTAAGAAATTTAGGGTTATTAACACAGTCCAGGAAGGCAGATATAGAGAAATTTCTCAGGTGTAAAATCAGCAACACCAACCAACTACTCTTCATGTTAGATCATTTTGGATCTGAGTTGTAAGCCTGATTTATAAAAGCCGAGGAATGATCCCTGTATAGATCTGAGTGTAGGGTTGTTGAGCCTGAGTTTGTAGGAACCCTGTGTGGATATGAGTGTAGGGAATGTGTGCCTGAGGTAGGGACTTTGGCCTGAGGTAGGATCTTAACAGATCTGAGTTGTAGGAGAGTTTCACTCTCTGATTTGTAGGGCTAACATCCATAGCCTGAGCTATAAGACTTGGGTTCAAGTCTGAGGTCGGTGATCCATTGATCAATGAGATATAGGAGCAAGCTTGCTCTGAGGAAGGGCTTTGTTCCTGAGCTATAGGTCTTGGAGGAGACAGAGAGATCCTGCGTGATCTATATTTTAAGTTTTATGGAGCTGAGTTTTAGAGAAGGGGCCTTATCTAACAAGCTGTTAGAAAGTTGAGGGAAAGTGGATGTACCCATAATCTGGGGAACCACTATAAATCCTGTGTGTTCTTTGTGTGATTGTCTTGGAAACAATTTATAACTCACCCACAACACACTATATAGAGGGAAAATTATAAAAGATCAAAAACCAATTCCCCCACCCCCCTCTAGGTGATTAGATACCTTTTAATTAAATACTTTCACTCGTCAAATTTGTCGAGTGTATCTTTTGATACCCGCCGAATTTGTCAAATATACTTGTCGATATATGCTGAATTCATCGATACTCATTAGGTATACCTTTGAGTTTATGAATTTACTTCTCTATATTTTTCTAAGTCATATTTGTCGAATATCCCTCAGCTAATGCGATGAAAGCATCAAGTGTATCAGTCGATACTCATCGAATTCGTCTCGTGAGCTAGACGATATTAGTCAGATTCTTCGAGTATGACTTTGATAATACATTTTGTAGTTTGAATCATTAAGGTATTTTTTTAGTTTTTTATGTAAAATTCATGTTTAATAAGCCTTTGATCTAACCTTCTTTAGTATATTTTGTTCCCACTAATGTTTTTAATTTTTTTCTTAGGTTCTTAAAGATTTTCTTCCAAAGTCATGTGACACGCCCCCATGACATGCCCCCCCGGGGGTGTACCCTGGGTGTGTAGACCAATCCCGAGGAAGAATGCTGTCAGAGACCAGTTTCAGAGATTTTGACCAGAAATGCCCTCCGGACACGCCCTCCCTAGGCGTGTACCCTAGGCATGTTCCTCCTAGAGCCAAGTACAATCCTCCATTAAAGAAAGTTTCTTGTTGCACGTCAAACGGTAGGTGACACGCCCTCCCTGTGCATGGCCCTGGGGCATCTAGCACCTTTTCCGAAGACTCTCGGATTTCTGACCAAGATTCCTTATATGACGTGCCTTACACACACACCCTATACGGGCGTGTCCCTAGACGTGTCCACCAACGTACAAAGCAATCATCATTCCCGCCAGAAGCTATAAACAGAAGTCAAAGTCGTACATGACACGCCTCTAGTACACGCCCTTTCCGGGTGTGTCAGGGGGGCATGAGCGAGCAAGGAAACTTCTATAAATTCAGTAGTCCCCCTTGTGTTCTAGAGTTGTTTTTTGGTAATGGGGAGGTTCTGCCATTTTCATTTCTTAGTGTTATTCTTCTCTCTCCTTATTTCATGCTTTTTAATTCAAACTTTTATTTTTTACTTGTAATAGTTTTTAGCTTCTTTTGGTAGTTTAAATGTTAGTGATAGTTTAGTTTTAACTTTCATGCAATTGTAATTTCATTTTCTCCAAGTTTGTAATCTCTCTTTTAGATTAATAAAAAGTGTTCTTTTCCTTCTCTTTCACCTTATTTTTCATGAACTTCCACTACCCCTCTCTCTTTCTTTACTTCACCATGATTAACAAATCCTCCTAGCACTCGATCTTGATGATCCGAGGTTGAGTTGATTAAGTTATGATACCTTAGTTTACATTCTCTTTTTAAGGTTTAGGCCTTCGATTTACACTTGAATAATCATGATTGGAATTATATCAACAATATATAATTTCCATCTAGGTTTTCACACTTAGCGAGCCGAGAGGCTCATAGTTTGAAGTGAACACTCAAGAGTAAAGAGATTTGCACGCATCCCTCGAGAGAGGCAGACATTAAATCTCCCGGATTGGAGTAAAATCCAATAGCGGGGTTCACCACCTAAGGCGAGCTTTAGGTCTCTGAATACGGACGAGAGTTCGGTCGAACCTCCCTAAACTCAGTTGGGAATGACTTTAAGAGAAGCATGTTCAAGCTTTGGGAACCTCCAAGGTCAAGGACCTTTATCTTATTAAGATTAGGTTTGTTATCGTATCTTTGATTAACTTATGCCAAGGTGATTCACGGTCGAGTGCTACTTCCTTTTCATCGTTTCAACCTCTCTTTTAATCGCTAGTATTTGTCTTTATTAGTGCTACTAAACTTCTTTTTATAATTGCAAGTAGTTTCATTTATTTCTAAATTACTTAACAAACCCTAAAAGATTTTCCGATAAGATAATAGTTTTCATGTGAGTAGAATTACTCAACAGTTCCCGGATTTTAATACGACACTTGTGTCCCCTCGCTATAATTTGATTGGTATACTTGCCTTCATTGGATTGCTAGGTTGGTTTTTTTCATAACGATTAGTAGACAATAAGTTTTTGGCGTTGTTGTCGGGGACACAACTTTCATTCATATTTTGAAAACACGAATCTATTACTTTTATCATCTCTTTTTCTTGCATCTTTTCTCAAAAATTTAAAATTCAAAAAAAATTTATCGCTAATATTTAGAAACCCACATCATCTTTTTCTACACCACTTAATTCTCTCGAAAAGGGCAAGGTTGCTTAAATACCACTATTTTGTCTAGTACCCTGCGAACCCTTTATTGAGTATTCCTCATGAAGTTCGGGAGTTAAACCATTAAAAAAAAATCTATTTTCAAAAAAGTAACTCTCTTTTTCCATCTTGTTTTTTCTATTTCTTTCTCTCTATTATCCTAGTGTATGACCCGGAGAAATCCGTCGGTTATTTTTGACTTGGACCAAGAAATTAAACATACTCTTCGGATAAAATCGTGATTTCAAGGCCCTACTTTCCAAATATTGGTTGAGGATTTTGAGTCAATCTCTAATTCAAAAATGGAAGAACCCAACCTAGAGAAAGTCCTGCATAGGTCTATGTCCTATTATGCAAGGACGAATCTGGAGGGTACAGAATCAAGCATAGTTCGCCCTACTACTGTAGGTAATAATAATTTCGAATTAAAGCCTAGCATTATTCAAATGGTGCAACAGTATGTGCAATATGACGTACTTCAAGATGAAGATCCGAACACGCACATCGCTAGCTTTCTTGAAATTTGTGACACCATCAAAATCAATGGTGTTACAAATGATGCGATTAGGCTGAGACTTTTCCCCTTCCCTCTAAGAACTAAAGAAAAATAGTGGTTGTTGACTCTCCCAGGAGGGTGCATCACAACTTGGGTTCAACTAACTGAAAATTTTTTGACGAAGTACTTTCCGCCAGCCAAAACTACAAAACTTAGGAATGATATTTCTTTTTCTTGTCAAATTGACTCTGAATCTTTATATGATACCTGGGAAAGATTTAAAGAACTTTTAAGACGATGTCGCCATCACGCGCTGCCTATATGGTTACAAGCGCAGACGTTTTATAATAGGTTAAATGAAAATACAAAGCAAATGATAGATGCCGCTTCTGGTGGTACTTTAAACCACAAAACTCCGGAAGCAGCTCTTGAGATTTTCGAGGATATGGCCATGAACACAAATCAGTGGAATGTGCCAAGATCCGCCCAAAAAAACCTGCAGGTATGATCGAAGTAGACAACGTCTCCTAACGAGCACTACATGTAGAAATACCTAGTAAAAAGATAACGGAGATGACTGCTGCCTCCGCCCCTCAGGTATTGGAATCTATAACTGCTGCCTCCGAAAAAGTTAATTATGTTTGCAATATGCCTATAAATGCTTTTAATAATTTTTCTACTGCTAATTTTCTTGCGTCGGGTTTTGGTTTTCCGATCAACTATAATCCTGCTTTACGTAATCACCCTAATTTCTTGTGGAGTAATCCGACGAACGCTATTCGCCTGCCTCCGCAACATGATTTTATACCACCTCCACCACTTCAGAATTTTCCAAAACCTCCAAGCTTGGAAGAAATACTTTCAAAAATATTAATGCTAATGACACGACCATTACAAACCTCACAGGATATGTTAAAAGTTTAGAAAACCAAGTAGGGTAGCTCGAAAAAATTATATCTGAGCAACCCCCCAGGTCTCTTCCTTCAAATACCGAGCCCAACTCGAGAGAGCAAGCGAAATCTATAACTCTCCGGAGTCGAAAACAAGTTTCTGGTATTGTAAGTGAAGAGCCCAAGGAGTCCTCTGCCCCCGTTTTAATTAAAAGAATTTATCACCCCGCCCTCTACTTTGAAAAACGATTCTACCCCACCTTATCTGTCCCAACATAATAAGGAATGTTTAGATGATCAGTACAACCGCTTCTTAGAAATGTTTAAACAAATCCACATAAATCTTCCCTTCCAAGAAGCCCTCTCACAGATGCCCAAGTATGCAAAATACTTGAAAGACCTCCTGACAAATATGAAAAAGTTAGAGAACTTATCGCACATCATGTTAAACGCCAAGTGCTCTGCCATATTGACAAATGGCTTACCAATGAAAATCAATGACCCAGGTAGTTTTTCTATCCCATGTGTCTTTGGTGACCTATTCGTCAAGCACACGCTAACCGATTTTTGTGCTAGTATCAACTGAATGCCTTCCTATTTATTCAAGAAGCTAGGATTAGGTAGCCTGAACCCCATTTATATGAGTATCCAGCTCGCTGATAGATCAATCAAGTACCCGTTAGGAATTGTGGAGGATGTTCTAGTAAAAGTCAAAAAATTCATCTTCCCAAAGGAATTTGTCATTCTGGACAATGAATAAGATGTCGAGGTTCCTCTGATCCTTGGTCAACCCTTCTTGGCCACCTCCCGAGCTATCATTGATGTAAGCAATGGAAAGCTCTTCCTACATGTAGGAGATGACGAGGTTGCTCTTTCCATCACCCCATCAATGAAGAACACCCTAGAAAACAATGACTCTTATTTTTTCATAGATGTCTTAAGTGATGACTCTTCCTACTACCTTTTTGAAAATGAATTTTCTTCTTTTTTTCTTCCTCAACTACTTCTCCTGATTGTCTGTAAGAAATGGCCCAGGACGCTGACTCCACTCTTTCAAATTTTCAAAATAAATCAAAAGTGTACGAAGAAATGATTTTTGAAAAAGAAAAATCTTCCAAATCATCTTACGAAGACCCTCCTACCTTAGAACTAAAAGACCTACCTGAACATCTAAAATATGACTTCCTCGAAAAAGACTCCAAACTGCCCGTAATAGTTTATGCCTACTTAACTAAATTAAAAAATGATAAACTTCTTCGAGCTCTACAAAACATTGCCGAGCTATCTCTTATAATATTTATAATATCAAGGGCATAAGACCATCTTTCTGCACTCATAAAATCTTAATGGAAGATAATTCGCGTAACTCAATCCAACCTCAGCACTGCATAAATCCATACATGAAAGAAATAGTAAAAGGCGAGGTAATGAAACTTTTAGATGCAGGAATTATCTACAAAATATCAGATAGTAAGTGGGTTAGCCCAGTTCAAGTAGTGCCAAAAAAGGCTGGATCGCGGAAGTTATTAATGAAAATAATAATTTAATCCCGACACGGATGGTAACGGGGTGGCGCATGTGTATAGATTATCGTAAGTTAAATGACTCCACACGCAAGGACCAATTTCCCTTGTCGTTCAACGATTAAATCTTAGAGCAACTTTTAAGCCATATCTTTTACTGTTTTCTCGATGGGCTCTCGGGGTATTTTCAAATCCCCATCTCACCCGAGGACCAGAAAAAAAAAATAATGTTTACTTGTCCTTTCGACACCTTCACTTACCGAAGAATGTCGTTTGGGTTGTGCAATGCGCCACATACATTCCAAAGATGTATGCTAGCCATTTTTGACAAGTTCGTAGAAAGTATTATGGATGTTTTTATGGATGATTTCTCCGTGTTCGGTGACTCTTTCGATATTTTCTTAGAAAACTTAGAAAAAGTTTTAGCACAATGTGAAGAAACTAACCTCATTCTAAATTGGAAAAAATGTAATTTTATGGTGAGGGAGGGGTTAGTTTTAGGACATAAGATTTCTTCTCGAGGAATTCAAGTAGATATCGCTAAGATCGAAGTAATTGATAAACTACCACCACAAACGAACATCAAAGCCATACAGAGTTTTTTAGGTCATGCTGGGTTCTACCGTAGGTTCATAAAAAATTTCGCAAAAATCCCCAAACCTCTTACTAAGGTACTAGAAAAAGTTGCCCCCTTTATTTTTAATGATCTTTGTTTATCTGCCTTCGAATTAATAAAAACTAAGTTAATTAATGCACCGATTATGTTTTCTCTAGTCTGGGACCTTCCCTTCGTGATTATGTGCGATACGAGATGTTTTACGGTGGGAGCTGTATTAGGACAACGAATATCTAAAAAATTCCACCGCATATATTACGCGAGTAAAACACTTATATATGCACAGGAAAATTACGCCATGACAGAAAAAGAACTTTTAGCAATTATTTTTTCTTTCGATAAATTCTGCCCCTAAAGTATGCTTTCTAAAATTATCATTTTAACAGACCACTCGGCCCACAAGTACTTACTTGCTAAATCAGGTCCCAAGCCATGCTTGATCTGCTTGGTCTTACTCCATCAGGAATTTGGCTTGGAAATCCGCAATAAGAGGGGGGCCGAGAATTTGGCCGCAGATCATCTCTCTCGTTTACATAATCCATATATTAAAAATTTAGATGAAATGACTTTTAATGACTCTTTTGCCGATGAAAAGCTATTTTTGATTAACACATCACCTTCCCCTTGGTTTGCACACTTTGCCAACTATTTAGTGGCTCGTGTCCTCTCGAAAGAGTTCTCCTCTCAGTAAAAGAAGAAATTCTTTTCTAATCTAAAGAACTATTTTAGGGAGGACTCACATCTTTTCTGAGTTTGTGTAGACCAGGTGGTAAGGAGATGTGTCTCATCTGAAGATGGACAAGATATTTTAAAACACCTACATGAAGGACTAACAGGCGGCCACTATCAAGCCAATCACACCACTCACAAAGTGCTTGGTGCAGGCTTTTATTGTCCTTGTCATTATAAGGACGAACAATCCATTGTGAGTAGGTGTGATAGTTGCCAACGGCCGGGCAATATTTTTAATAAAAATGAAATGCCGCAAAATTATTTCCTAGAGTGCGAAGTTTTCGACCTCTGGGGAATCGATTTTATTGGCCCTCTTCCTTCTAGCTTTGGTAATAAGTATATTCTAGTTGCCATAGATTACGTGTCACAATGGGCAGAGGCCCAAGCTCTTCCTACTAACAACTCCCGAGTAGTTATTTTATTCTTAAAAAAATTTATTTTCTTGATTCAGTACTCCAAGAGCAATCGTTAGTGATAGGGGTTCACATTTTTGTAACGTGCAGTTCTCTAAAAATCTTATAAAATACACCGTTACGCATACACTTTCAACCGCCTACCACCCCTTGACTAACGGCTAAGTCGAAGTAGTAAATAGAGAAATAAAACATCTTTTAGAAAAGACAATTTCTTCTTCACGTAAAGATTGGTCAGTTAAATTAGACGACCCTCTATGGGCCTACCGAACAGCGTACAAAACTTCCATCGGTTGTACGTCATATCAGTTAGTTTATGGAAAGTCGTTCCACTTACCTGAAGAACTTGAACATCCCGCTTTTTGTGCCTTAAAATTTTTAAATTTCGATCCCCACTCCGTCGTCGATCTTCGGAAATTTAAATTTTACGAACTTGATGAATGGCACTCTTATTCTTATGAAAATAATAAATTATATAAAAAGCGGACGAAACATTTTCATGATAAAAATTTAAGGCACCCAAAAACCTTCAAGCCAGGTGACAAAGTTCTCTTATATAATTTGTGACAGCATTTATTTCCTGGAAAACTCAAATCTAGATGGTCTGGTCTTATTTCAATTAAAGAAGTTTTTCCTTATGGTACTGTTTTAATCTCACACCCAGACAAGGGTGACTTCAAAGTAAATGGGCAGCGTCTTATACATAATTTTCTGGTGATAAAAATGTAAGTCTGGAGAATATAAATTTTCTTCTGTATGAATTGTAAATAACTTAAGACAAATTTTTTTTTGTGTGAACTTTACCTATTTTTGGACAATATTTTTTGCGTCGAGCTCAAACGACGTTTAAACAAAGGGAGATGTCAGGGAGGCAACCCAAGGTTTTTTTTCTTTATTTCTCAGTTTTTGCCCCGTACTACTCCGGCAAGCAAATCCGGGGAAGTACCTGTTTTTTAATTATATAATTTTAATTTCTCTCTCTCCTTCGACTCCTTTCTCCATTGAAGACAATCTATATTTTAAGCTTGGGGGAGGGTTTCCTCCTTCTTTTATTTTCTTTATTTTTCCATAAAAAAGAGAATATCTAAAATCCAAAAAAAAGAGGAATATTTCAAAATCAAAAAATATATATACTATATTTTTTTGCATTAATAGTTTAAACGAATTTTGGTATATCAATAGTACCCGTTGTTTATGTTTTGTTTTTCTCAAATTCTTTATAGTAACAGAGGTAATTATAATTTTTATAATCGATCTTCTTAATTATATTTCATAAGTAAAATGTTGGTCATGTTATGTTCCTAATTCATGGTAGCATGTTAACGTGAAACATTTTTCTAAAAACTCACACTATTCTTATGATTTTTCATTCTTTATTTTCTTTACTTCCTAAAAATCATTCATCCACTATTTTCCGCCTTATTTTTAGATAGTTTTTGTAACGTCATTATGATTAGTTTAGTTGATGTGAATGATTCTAGACTCTTCTTATTCTTATTTTCAAGAGAAGTTCATTAGTCCTTATTTACTATCGAGGACTTACTTTTTCAAATCTTTCAAAACTAATGCTTTAGATAGATTTAGAAGCATGAAAATGATTTAGGCCATTTTTTTATTTTTGTTTGAGCCTTCTTTCCAACCAAAAAAAACAATATCCCTAGTTAACCGCTTTTGAGAATTTTTCCTATTTCAATTGCTAGCTCCACTTATCAATTCTCTTTCATCAAAGCTACATTTTTTCCAACCTATTCTATCACATCAAGCTTTTAAGTTTCATTTAAAAAAATCATGATAGTTTTGTTGAGTGATATTTGGAGAACTTCATGAAAAAAAATGTATGCTCAAAAGAAAAGTTTTGCTGGCCAATTCCAAAAAAGAAAATTTATATATCCTTATGGCCCTTGTTTAAGAATTTTTTTTTTGATTATTACTATTATGGTATTGTCAAATAAAAGGTTTCACTTTCATTTTTATGTTAAAATTTTAAATGAAACTAATGTTTTGGTTTAGTGTGATTTTAGCCTCCTTATGTATCTCTGAATTCCACTCCTAATCATTTACCTAAGCCAAACATTCTGGTTCAAATAAGTCTTTCTGATTCATGTTTCTAGGTTTATTTATTAGCCAAGTAAAGAAGAAAAGTAGATTAGTTAAGTTTTGGATTTAAATTTAGATTTTTGTTCTTTAATTGATATGAGTATAAAATGTCTCTTAGCATCTAGTAATAACTCAATGCTCAATTTCATTTGTTGCCTCGCTTAGATCCATTTAAAGAATTTTGTTAAAATTTTGGATGAATTATTTTTGCTTGTATAGTATGTAAATTTAAAACCATGTTTAAGTAATTGCTTTAGGTTAATGTTTCACCTTCTCCCTACTTAGAATTTCGCATGGTACTTGTGTTAGCATAATTAGAACTTTTGATTAATCTCCTTCATGTTAGCTAGTTTTTATATCTTTGCATAGGGACAAGCAAAGCTTAAGCTTGGGGGAATTTGATATTACGTTTTGTAGTTTGAATTATTATGGTATTTTTTTAGTTTTTTATGTACAATTCATGTTTTATAAGCCTTTGATCTAACCTCCATTAGTATATTTTGTTCCCACTAATGTTTTTACTTTTATTCTCAGGTTCTTATAGATTTTCTACCAAAGTCATGTGACACGCCCCCTGGGCGTGTACCCTAGGCATGTAGACCGATCCCGAGGAAGAATGTTATTAGAGACCATTTTTAGAGAATTTCACCTAATACGCCACAGACACGCCCTCCCTGGGCATGTACCCTAGGCGTGTTCCTCCTGGAGCCAAGGCCAATCTGCCATTAAATAAAATTCATTGATGCACATCAACCCGTATGTGACACGCCCTCCCTGGGTGTGGCCCTGGGGCGTGCAACACCTTTTCCGAAGACTTGCGTATTTACGACGGAGATTCATGATGTGAAGTGCCTTACATGCCCCCCCCCCCCCGATACGGGTGTGTCCTTAGGCATATCTACCAACGTATAATACAATCATCATTCCTGCTAAAAGTTATTACTAGAAGTCAACGTCATACCAGATACGCCCCTAGTACATGCCCTTTCCGGGCGTGTAAAGGTGGCGTGATCAAGCAAGGAAACTTTTATAAATTCAGTAGTCCCCTTTGTGTTTTGGAGTTATTTTTTGGTAATAGGGAGGTGCTTCCATTTTCATTTCTTAGTGTTGTTCGTCTCTCTCCTTATTTCATGCTTTTTAATTTCAACTTTTAGTGTTTCCTTGTAATAGTTTCTAGCTTCTTATGGTAATTTAAATGTCAGTGATAGTTTAGTTTTAACTTTCATGCAATTGTAATTTCATTTCCTCCAAGTTTGTAAACTCTCTTTTAGATTAATACTATGCATTCTTTCTCTTCTCTTTCACCTTGTTTTTCATGAACTTCCACTACCCCCTCTCTCTTCCTTCACGTCACCATGATTAACTAAATCCTCTTAGCACTCGATCATGATGATCTAAGGTTGAGTTGATTAAGTTATGACGATTGAGTTTACTTTCTCTTTTTAAGGTTTAGGCTTTCGATTTACTCTTGAATAATCATATTTAGAATTATATCATCAATATATAATTTCCATCTAGTGTTTCACTATTAGCTAACCGAGAGGCTCATAGTTTGAAGTGAACACTCAAGAGTAAAGAGAGTTGCATGCACCCCTCGAGAGAGGCAGACGTTAAATCCCCCCGATTGGAGTGAAATCCAATAGCGGGGTTCACCACTTAAGGCGAGCTTTAGGCCTCCGAATACGAACGATAATTCGGTCAGACCTCCCTAAACTCACTTGGGCACGACTTCGAGAGAAGTGTGTTCAAGCTTTGGGAACCTCCAAATTCAAGGACCTTTACCTTATTAAGATTAGGTTTGTTATTGCATCTTTGATTAACTTATGTCGAGGTGATTCACGGTTCAGTGCTACTTCCTTTTCATCGTTTCAACCTCTCTTTTAATCGCTAGTAGTTGTCTTTATTAGTTCTAGTAATCTTCTTTTCATAATTACAAGTAGTTTCCTTTCTTTTTAAATTAGTTAACAAACCCTAAATAATTTTCTGATAAGATAATAGTTTTTCATTTGTGAGTGCAATTACTCAACAACTCCCGAATTTAATTACAACACTTGTGTCACCTCGCTACAATTCGATAGGTATGCTTGCCTTTAATTGATTACTAGTTCGGTTTTATCTTCATAACAATTAGTAGAAACCAAGGCATTTCTCGCTGTCCCGAGGAAATTGATGCCTCTACAGAAGTTATCATCCCGCATGTCAAAGACATACATTACATGCCCCCAGGTCATGTAAGACTCGGGCGTACACCTGGGGCATGTCCACCATTCCCGAGCTTCCAGGTCATTTGCTGCAAGAATTTGTTATACTGTACTTGTCATGCCCCACCCTATACGGGTGTGTACCATGGACATGTTCCCCAGATCTCGAAGCCAGTCGCTATCCCGCCAGAAATCTGATACCCGAGGTCAACTAAGATTACACTCCCCTAGGTACACGCCCGACCCGGGCGTGTAAGTGGGACGTGACCCAGAAAAATTTTTTCCTACAAATACCAGGCCATTCCAAGCATTCGAGACCAAGTTTTGGGGAGAGGGGAGGTGCTTCTAGTTTCATTCCTAGGGTTTTTGTGTTTTTTTCTTATGTTTTTGCTCTCTCACTCCATCCGTTTCTAGTTTTACTTTTCATGCACTGTATTTTACTTACTTGTAACCTCTTTTTATTTGTGTAATATCAGTAGTTAGCTTTCTTTTTATGCACTTGTAATGTCCATTTGGTAGTTGTAATTGATTTTGTTTTTAATGAATTTTAGTAACTTCTCTAAATCTCTTTCTCTCTTTCCCTTCATTTTGTTCTTAATGCACCTTTATTATCTACCACTCTCTTTCCCAATTACCATGAATAACTAATCCTCATTTGTACTCGATCGCGATGATTTGAGAATGAGTTGATTAAGTTATGATGTTTTGGCTTTCTTTTTCTTCTTAAAGTAATTACATATGATTTACTCTTATTTTTTATTTAGTGGGACTATATTGCTGATATATAGTTCCATTTGGGTTTTCATTCTTAGTTAGCCGAGAGACTCGTAGTTTGAATCGATCACTTAAGAGTAAAGAGAGTTGCAATCACCCCTTGAGAGAGGCAGATGTTAAATCTCCCGGATTTGAGTAAAATCCAATATCGGGGTTCACCACTTAAGGTGAGCTTTAGGTATTTGAATATGGACGAGAGATCGGTCGGATCTTCCCAAACTCAGTTAGGTACTTCTTCGAGAGAAGTGTGTCCAAACTTCGGGAACCTCAACAGTCAAGGTGTTTTACTTTATTTAGAATTTGTTTATTATTTTATTTTGATTTTCTTACTTTAAAGTGATTCAAGATTGAGTACTCCTCTTTTATATTTAGAACTAACCTTTTATTTCTACAAGTAATTTAGTTTTCTTTTTAGCTTAGTAATTTAGTTCCAATTTTTTAGTTAATTAAATTAATCAAAAAAATCAATTGATAAAAAAATAGCGATCTCCTCGAAGTAAAAGTAATCATTACGCCCCAGGGAAAAATGACCTTGATATTAATTTTTAGTATCTTGTACTATAAATGATAAGGTACACTTGCCTTTATTGGATATAGAATCGGAGAATATTTTCAACTTCCACAATACACCTTCTCTTTTCTGTAACCCCTCTTCTCCACCTTTGCGATTTTAAGTACCAAGTTTTTGGCGCCTTACAGATAAAGAAAGTTGAAACAAATTCTAGGGGTGTTGAGAGATGCAAATTCACTCAACGCACTAAACGCCTAGCAGTGCAAAAGAATTTATCCAAGTCTAGAGGCGCTGAGTGAATCTAGTTCACTCAACGCACTCAACGCCTAATGGTGGAGAGAATTTGATTAAGTTTAGATTCGTTGATTTAAGACCATTCACTCAATACACTCAATTCCTGGAGTTTAATCTGAGAATTTGGCTAAGTCCTTAAATGCTGACGTCATCCAAAGTCAACTAAGTTCAAATTAGGCTCGGGAAAGCTACAAATCAGAACAAATAGTACTGGTGGCCTACTGTACGTTTTCTTTCGTTAAAGCAAGGTACAGCTACCAACTATAGGTGTTCCTAACTGCTTCTTGGATCCGTTAATCGGCGGAGGATAAACAGGAAAGACGAACTGATGGAACTTTAACTTTTAGGGTTTTCTCATTTTGAAAAGTTGCGACTGAACTTCTTCTTCCTCGCCATTATTGCCGAGCTCGAAGCTTGAAGGTGAATCATCTGATCTATAAGTTCTTTCAAGTTAGCTGTAGCAATTTCTTTTGCTATAACAAGTTCAGAAAAGGTTCTGATAAAGAAGAAGGAGCAGAGCTTTCAAGTTTCTGCAGGTCCAGGTTAGCTGATTGAAGAAAACAAGAACTGTCTAATCTTATGTCTTCTCCCGCAAGTTCAGAAACAAGTTTCTGAGGTTCTTCAAAATAGGCAGCTTATTACTGGAGATATATTTTCTGTTGATGTGAAGAAAGTTAGGGTTGTTAACTCAGTCCAGGCAGTAAAATACAGAGAAATTTCTTAGGTGTCAAATAAACAACTCCAACCAACTACTCTTCCTGTAGGATCCTTTTGGATCTAAGTTATAAGCCTGATTTATAAAGGCTGGGTAGGATCCCTGTGTGAATCTTAGTGTAGGGTTGTTGAGACTGAGTTTGTAGGATCCCTATGTGGATCTGAGTGTAGGGCCTATGTGCCTTAGGTAGGGCTTTTGGCCTAAACAGATCTGAGTTATAGGAGAGTTTTACTATCTGAGTTGAAGGGATAACCTCCATAGCCTGAGTTGTAGGACTTGGGTTCAAGTCTTAGGTAGGTGATCATTTCATCATTAAGTTTTAGGAGCAAGCTTTCTCTGAGGAATGGCTTTGTGCCTGAGTTATAGGTCTTGAACGAGACATAGAGATCCTGAGGGATTTGTGTTAGAAGCTCTAAGGAACCTAGTTTTGGAGAAGGGGCCTTGTATAATAAGTTGTTAGAAAGGTGAGGGAAACTGGATGTACACATAATCTGGGGAAACACTATAAATCTTGAGTGTTCTTTGTGTGATTGTCTTGGAAGCAATTTATAACTCACCCAAAACACACAAAGTAGAGGGAAAAATATAAAAGACCAAAAACTAATTCACTCCCCCCCCCCCCGCTAGGTGATTAGGTACCTTAGAATTAAAGACTTTCACTCGTCAAATTTGTCGAGTGTATCTTTTGATACCCACCGAATTTGTCGAATATACATGTCGATACACGCCGAATTCATCGAGACTCATTGGATATACCTTTGAGTTTATGAATTTACCTCGCTGGTTTTTTCTTAGTCATACTCGTCGAATATCACTCAGCTAATGCGTCGACTGCGTCGATTGTACTAGTCAATAATCATCGAATTTGTCGAGTGAGCTAGTCGATATTCATCCGATTCGACGAGTATGACTTCTATTAGGTGTCGAGTTATAAGTTAGATTGGGATGAAATTCTCTAAGTTGATTTCGTCGAGTTTCACTATAGTTCGACAAGTATACTCAATTATTCTCGACGATACTTGATGAATTATACTTAGCATTTATTTCTTCAAATATCAAATTTCCTACTCTTTCTTCCTGATAGCTATATACAGTAAACTTCGGACGTCTCGGTATGGAATGTCTTTTCTAGCCGTTACAGGAGGAGGATTCCTATATATATTTATGGGTGACTTTATTCAACCCTAATCTTGCTCATTATTTTTATTCAAGAAACTTTCAAACGTCAATATCCCGTCGGTACTTGATCCCGAACTTCGCAACCCGCACAGCCGATGACAAGCTTGTTGTACGATTCGATCTTCCTCTACCAAGTCGACTAGAACATTGATCTCCGAAGATTTCGATTCTATGTAGATATAGTCGATCTGTGTGTTTCGATTTAGTTTTCAAAGATTTCGAATTTTCCTTCTTCTTCAAGACATTCAAGATCAACCTTTTTGAAGAATGAAAGATCGAATATTTTAGATCGACATAAGATTATTTGTAATCTTTATTGTGTAAATCCTTTTTAATTTTGTAGGAGGTTTTTCCCTCCGAGTTGTATATTCGTCTTTGGATCGAGTTGTAGATCCATGTTTGGATCGAGTTGTAGATCCGTGTTTGGATCGAGTGGTAGATCTGTGTTTGGATCGAGTTATAGGAAAGTTTATTCTCCGAGTGGTAGGAGCTTTGTCTTTAAGTTGTAGGATTTGAGGCTCCGAGGTGTAAGATTAGTTATAATATGAGATAAAGCTGAAGTAACTGAATCTAGCCCTTCATGGTTGATTGGCGCGGCGGGACAGTGGACGTACCCAACTCGGGGAACCACTATACATCTCTATTTTTTATGTGCTTTATTTTTTCAATTATTTTTATTCCACGAAAAGACTCAGAAATCAGATATTCACCCCCCTGTAGGTGATTTAGTTTAACTCTAAATACTTTTAATTGGTATCATAGGGAGGTTGTTCGATATAAGGCAAACACCTTGAACAAGATCTCCTATCTAGTTGTCAAGAGATACTGCTCAGTTGTTATGTACAGAAGTAAGGATATGTCTTCGATGAAGTTACCTGTGTGCACAAAAGAGAACTTTCCCATATGGAAAGAAAGAGTCAAATTCTTCATGGAAGCAGTAAATTCCCGGATATTTCAGATTGTTGAAGAAGGACCTCATATTCCTACACAGCCGTCTGCTCTGAATCCGACTGTCATGATCCCTAAGAAGATGATGGATCTGATTGAGGATGAAATTTCCTTGGTCTCTTTGGATAAGAAGGAAAGAATATTATAGCCAGTGTAGTGGACGATTCAATACTTCAGAATTTATTCCACTAAAAATATGCCAAGGAGAAGTGGGACTATCTCGTAGTTCTCATGGAAGGAAATTAAGAAGTTTGAGACAAACGTAAATCTCTACTCAATCAAGAATATGAGGCATTCAAGCAAGGCTTAAATGATACAATTGCAGACAGTTTTGAGAAATTCTTCAAGATCGTCAACGGCCTAAGAAACTACGGTCTTACATTCACTAATGATGAGTGAAACCTGTTGATGAAACCTTATATAGAGGCATAATTAGATCCCTCCTCTACCATACTACTAGTAGGACAGAAATTATGTCTGCTACATGTGTTTGTGCTAGATACCATGCTAGCCCTATGGAATCTCATTATTCAGCAGCTAAAAGAATTTTTAGATAGCTCAAGGGAAAACCTGATCTTGGTCTGTGGTACCCCAGGAATAATGGATTTGAACTAACTGGGTATTCAAGTGCATACTTTGCATGTTTCATAGAAGATAGGAAAAGCACCTCAGGCACCTGTCCGTTTTTAGGAGGAAGATTGGTCTCTTGGAGTAGAAAGAAGCAAACATGTGTTGTTATCTCAATAGCTGAATCAGAGTACATCTCAGTTGGTAGTTGTTGTACACAGGTATTGTGGATCCAACATCAGCTCTAGGACTACAACTTCAAGCTAAGTATAACTCCAATGTTTTGTGAATCTACTAGTGCAATATCTATTGTTAGGAATCTTATTTCTCAAAGCAGGACTAAACACATATAGATTAAATATCATTTCATTAAAGAGCATGTGGAATGTGAAGACATAAGACTTAAGTTTGTATCTACAGACAAGCAACTGGCTGATATTTACACCAAGCCACTAGATGAAGCCAAGTTGAACACTGTCAAATTTGAATTGGGTATGATGAACAGAGTCTAGCTTCAGTAGCCTTTCATGCATTTTTTTTGCATATAGTATTAATCCTTGCAAGATAACAAAGGAATTGTGGACTAAGTGTCCAAGCATCAAATGGGCTGAGTCTAAGTACCCAGGCATCGACTACATTAAGAATACTTTATGCATCGAGTGCATCGAAAGCGTCAAGTCCACTCAACGCATACTCCCAGGGACTTCAAATTACGGCATTTAATCTCAATCTTTGATCCTTTCGTGATAACAATAACAGGCACGCACCCCTCCACATTCTCTACTTAGGGGCAAGCATAAATATAACTGAGTGTGCTTAGAATAAGAAACATTATTCCTAGCCCTTACGACCTGTTTTCTCCCTGCGATGAAAGCTCGTCAAACCTTCAGAAAATCAGTAAAGTCATGGAGCCGAAAGTAATCGATTTCCTATTCTAGGCTTCTGAACTTGTACGAAACAGTTTCAAGGATGCTCCTGAGGAGGTTATGCAAGTCCTACACTTACTTGAGATTGCTAACCTAGGTTTTGTTCTATCTGAGCCATTTTTGATTTGGAAGAGAGAAGTTCTAGAACTATACTCAAATGCCAAGGTGGACTCAGCTTCAAACAAAATCAAATCCTTAATTAGTGGGAATAAGATCATTATTTCTCCTAAGAGATTATTGATGCGTTGAACGACAAGTGTACCGGTCGCACATGTAATATAAAATGGGCAAGTTTCCCCAAGTTTCGATCTCGAGGGAACACAATAAGGGGTGAGTTAATATCGAGGAGGACTTGAGATTGAAGTCCTTAGGTCGGAGATAACGAAGGTGGTTTTTATAGTTGCGGAAAAATAAATTAAAATGCTAACAATCTACTCCTATGAAACGCCTCTATGCGATGCTTCGTCGGGCGAGATGGAAGACTACACGGGCCTCTATGCACCGAATCGCTAGAGGGATGGACGAGTAGGCATGTGGAATGAGGGTTGAGAGCACCTCTTCTCTACACACACTTCTAGTGATTGATAGAATGGCAAAACGGGATGTGGAGGCGGATGGATATGCGAGCGCAACTGAAGCAACTAAAGCGTAAAACAATACGAGTTCACAAAGACATGAATCACATAAAGTTAACAGCTAAAGTACACATCAACAATATAAATAGATTTAAACACCAATATTTAGCAAGAAAGCAAGAACAAGTCAAGAGATCGACCGAATATGAAGGTTCATCGAAGTATCGCGGAAGGATTCGCCTGGTTGTCAATCCGCATCCAAGCTCAGTCCTCAACTACGTTCAGGGTAGAGAAGGGTTGTCACTACCTTCCAATGAACCCGTCTTCTTCGTATCATGATGCGGAAGAAAGTTGCAAGATTCCCTTAGCTTGATGGATACAGCATCAAACCATGAAATGGAGCTTAAGGAATTATGGAGAAGGACAAGCACCAGCTAGGTGTAGGCATCGCGAGCATGGCCGAAGCTTCTCTCCTTGGTGGAAGATGGAGGATGGAGGTGGAAAGACGGAGCTTTTCCCTAAAAGATGGCGGGAACGGCTCAAGATGAATCTGTAGATGATGCTCCAAAAATGGCAGGAAATCTACGCTTAAATATAAAAAGGTAAGAAAATTGGTCACACACGACCATGCGTGAACCGTGCGATTTTGGCACGCTGAAAATGGCGTGCGGGAGAGATGCGTTGACCCGTGTGTTTCCTCGCGCACGGGCACTTCCGCCCGTGCGTGAAGGAAAACACACGGGTAAACACATAGTGTAGGAATGTTGTGATGGTATAGGAGAACCGTGCTTTTTACTCACGCACGGGCGCTTCTGCCCGTGCGTGAAGGAAAATGCACGATTAACCACGAAAAGTAGAAATCAAGAGAAAAATGCAGACCGTGCGATTCATTATAGCACGGTTTGGTCGAAACCATGCGGGAACAAAATGCACCGGTAGCCATAGAAGTCTCTAGAATTGCTGTATAAAATGCATGATTGCCGTGAGACCGTACGAGAATAAATTCGCACGACCGTGCGTTTTACACAGAAACAGGAAAATTAATCCGGGACGTCCCGACCACCTGCAAAGCAATGAAACTAACTAGAAAGAACCACGGGTAGCACCATGTGCTTACCCCCGAAAATATAATGCGCAATTGCACACCATTGGGCCAAAACAGTGCACGAAATTGTCAATGACCGAACGATGCAAATATATCCGAAATACGGTTGAAATGTAGTGCACGAGTGAGAAAACAAGCCTATATGAGTCCGAAAAACCCTATAAATATTGGGCTCATCAATAATGCAAAGCAGTGCATCTACCCAAGGAAAAGTACTCCTATGACGATTCAAATTTATTTCAAGGTGATGTAAAGACCGCCCTCAAGTTGTGTGGACTTTCTAAGAATACCACTGGTTCTGTGTTGAGGAAAGAGATGAATCTGAGAGGAAAGTTTCTAGCAGATATAATTGGAAAGGCTCTATTTTGTAAGACTGGCTCACATGAGAAGATATCAAGGAATATGTTTGAACTCATGACCAAGAATATTCTCTCTAACAAAACAATTTGGGGTAAAGTGATGTTTGATACAATAGTGGAATGTATCCCATAACAAAATCTTGGAAGAATTTTATCTCTGTTTCTGCATAGTACTGTTCCAGGGATCCTCAACATGAGGCTAGGAACCAAGATTGACCACAAGAGGAGAATGGACTCAAAAAGGTTTAATTGATTGGAAAGAGTTCTACTTCCACAGCAACAGAGTGCTGAGAAGAAGAAAAAGAAAACTATGTCAGTGACTCAGAATAGCACAGAGAGCAGTTCTTCTGAGAAGAGTGAGGAAGAGCCACATGATCCTTAGCTGACTGTAAGAAGTTCTTCTAAAGAACCAAGGAAAGATATGAGTGCTTAAGTTTCAATTTCCTCTAAAGCTACAACAAGGAATCAATTGAGTGGAACTTAGTCTGAAGAGATTCCAGATGAAGATCTAGAAATACTGACTGGACAAGAATAAGAAGATATTTGTACAGATGTTGAGGGAGAGACATCTTATATGGATGCAGAAGTTGAGGGGGAGAATTCCTAGATACCTGTCCCCATTGAGGGGGTGACTATCCAATCAATTCAAGAACAACTATACTCCTTCATTGAGAATCTGAAGAAAAAGATTGCTCAAACTCTAGAGTGTCCTGAAGTTGTCCTACTCTATCCTCAAGTTGAGGGGGAGCAAGTCCTTTAGAAGACAATAGATGATGCTCTAGTCTCAGTCACTTCAGAGCGACAAATTCCAATGAGGAATGCAAAAGACTAAGATGTCCCCAAGGACAGTGCTGAGTGAAAGTCTTTAGTTTCAAGAGTAGATAAACCCTAGAGGAGGGGGGTGAAATGGTTTAGGGTCTTTTCGAAATACCTTTTTAACTTTTCCTTGTTTATTTTGCTGTGTGTTTTAGTTTATATTTTAGCTTTCAAAAACACAACCAGGACACAAGTATTTTATAGTGGTTTCCCAGAGTATGGGTACATCCACTTTCCCTCTCACCTTTCTAACAGATTCTTAGACAAGGCCAACTTCTCCAAACTCAGCTCAATGAGCTTACAACACAAATCTATCAGTATTTATCAGACTCCTCTAAGTCCTACACTCAAGCCCAAGGCCCTACACTAAGAGAAATATTCTCCTATAATTAAGGCACACCGGACCTACCTAAGACTTTAGTTCAATGTCCTACCCTTAGGCTAGGAGGTTAGCCCTACACTCAGATCAACATAGGATCCTACCTCAGAGAGAAACTCTCCTACAGCTCAGGCACACAACCCTACCTTAGATCTATAGGAGGATCCTACAACTCAGATTCACCATAAGAATCCTACAACTCAGGCTAAAAATCCCTACAACTTAGATCTTCTGAAAGATCCTACAGTTAGAATGTGGTTTTTTGATGATGTAGACCACCGAAGAAATGATCCATGTATCGTCATCTTTCTGAACTGATAAACCTCAGTCCTACCTCAATCACAGCTCCAAGAATGTATCTTCAAGAATAGGCATGCTGGAATTGTGAAGTCACAGAACAAAAGCTTGCTCTGTTTCTTCTTCTAGCTCAGAGAGTAAGCTCTCTGAACTTGTTATTGAAGTTGAGTAGGTCAACAGCTAAATTTCTTAAACAGCTTGTTTTCACAGAAGAAGCAAGTTATTCAACTTCTATAACTTGGTCGAGACGAAGAAGATTAATTTCATTAAATCCCCAAAAAGTTAATTTCTTCTTCCTTGATCACTCCCAGTTATTTCGCTGTCCATCGACTCTTTGAGCAGTGGGACCACCGAGAGTTGATAGTTACAACAAGTTTTTTGCATTAAATGCAGTACAATAGGTAAGTGGTGCCATTTATCGTCTACTTCTCAGTTCCCGAAACATTTTGAATTGTTGTTGATGTCATCATTACACAGCACCTGTGGAATTAGCCAAATTGACAATTCTGCATAGGCGATGAGTGAAGTCTTGTAACTCAGCGCCAAAAAACATAGGTAGATTCATGCATCTTCAGGTGTGGAGTGATCAGTAATCACTCAACGAATATTAAATCTTGCATTCTTACTAAGTTGCCATTGAGTGAGCCTTCATCACTCAACACATTTAGACTTAGCTGATTTTCTTTGTATGGAGGCATTGAGTGAGTTGTCTTCACTCAACGCTTTCTGCCTTTGCCAATTTTGTTGAAGAGGAGTTGAGTGAATGACCTTCACTCAACGCTTCTGTCCTTAGACAGATTTCCTGTTGAATGGGTGTTGAGTGAGTTGGCATATCTTAATGCTTCTATCCTTAAACAGAATTCTGTATCAACCAATACTACAGCTCTGACTGAACTATGTTCTATCGACACTTTCTCTGCATGGCGTTGAGTGAACTGCCTTCACTCAACAAGATCTCTGTGGCTTTGACTGCTTGAGCATTACTCACCACTTTTGGCTTTGGGTGTTGAGTGAATTGCCTTCACTCAATGCTTTTGGACTTAACAAGATTTCTGCCTTCGTAATACTGAGGCTTTGATTGTCTAGTTTTTACTCAATGCTTAAGGCCATCTGGAATTGAGTGAACTACCTTCACTCAATGAATCTGGAATAAGACAAATTTTAGTCTTGTCAACATCCTATCTTTTGTCCTCCTGTGAATGTCACTTGGATAACATGTTTAATCAAAGTAAAAATAGCCACCTGTATAAATAGAACTTATAGCATGCATCAGATACAGACATGTATATACCATTATCCTATAGACCTTCTTCAAATATGGGACATTGTGATCAATGGACCCAATAATCTCCCCCAAATTTGAAAAAGTCAAAATCTTAGACAATGATATACACTAACACATATGTAGCAGATATAACATATCAAAAAAATTACATTAATTATACACAACCAGAAATATGAATTCCAGCAATAGAAGGACTAATCTTTTGTTAGTGTGCATAAGATAAAATACAATTCCTGCTGGCCTTAAGTAAAACAAGAAATATTTCTAAGTTTCAGGTTCTCTTATGACTATGCCCCCGTTATGCTTCTTGGCAGCTTTTGCTTTGTCTCCTTTTTTCCTTTTACCTTTAAAAATTATTGTATGGCTTTGGGAAGTACGTGTTAGGCTCCACAACAACTGACAATAGTTTGTCTAACCTTTTGTCCCTTCTGATCTTTCTTCTGTCCTATTCATTCTTCTCAATCTTGGCCCATTCCAGGGAGCTTTAAAGCTTTCCCTTCTCAGTTTTCTTAGACTTGACTCGGTCCCAAACAGATAGAATTATAGTCATTGATTAAGGACTTCATTATTCAAAACCAGGCCTAGTTTCCATTTCTTTCCTATACCTTTTTTGCTCACCCTGACATCTTCATCTTCCTTAGCAAGAGACTTTGCTTTAGCTCTCATCATTTGGTCATCAGTGGAGCTGAATGTAGGAATTTCAGCTGTTGTAGATGGTTCTTCCCACTGTACATCATCTTGAATAGCATACTGCAGAGTATCATACTGATCTGCATACAGATCATTGTATTGAGTACTATAGTGATTATCATCTGGCAGTACTTGATTTATCCGGTCAGGAAAAGCATGGATATTATCATAAGTTATCTATTCAATACCAAAGGATCCCCTGATCATATTTGTAGAACAAACTGCATTTTCAGTGTTAGTCCTGATCACTTCCTTCTCCCCCTTTTTGACTTCTTCAGATCCATCTTTTGTTAGGGAGGTGCAAGCCTTTGTCAACTGTCCATCCAGATGGTATATACCAAGGGTGACATAGTTCTTAACTTTGAGCAAATGATCATCTAGAACTTGAGCACTGGCATCCATCCTTCTTTCAAGAATATTTGTGTATGTCCATTAACTCCTTTTGTGCATTGTGGATTGTTAACACGTTGTTGGCAGTGATAGTCTTATTTTTCACAACCACAGTCTAGATATTACTGATTTCAACTAGCTTACTCTGAGTAAGGGTAACTGCAGGTGCAGCCCTATGGATGAATTTGACGATCTGGGCCTTCAGCAGATTAACCTCAAATCTTATAGATTTAAACTCTATTGTCAGATCATTCCTGAGATTCTTGATGTTGTCATCCACAAAGTTTTCAATTTGCCTCCTTTAATCATCTAACTACTCTTTCAGTTAAGCCAGGAAGGTTCCTTACATTTGATCAGCTGGATTTGATGTGCCTTCATCATAGAATTGTTCCACTAGCTTGAGATCTTTTCTTGCATCTAAGTCAGCTTTTGTAAACTCCCAAGAATGTTGATTTGCATTGTTATCATCAGCAGCATTGCCTTTATTAGACTCAGAGGAGTCAATGTCATAGACTGTACATTGAGCATGGATTTCATTGTGAATCTCCCCCTTAAACTCTTCAATATCAAAAGGGACATTCAGATCTTCAACAAGATTGCTTTCTGTTTCTTTCTCCTTCTTAGCTGGAATCTGATCAGTCCCATCCAAGAACTTGTTTTGCTCCCCCCTTAGCAAAAGCATCTTCCATGACTTACTTAAGGAGTTTCTCCCCCTCACTTTAAGGACTGTATTAACCATGTAGATCTTCATCTATAGGTGTAGCTTCATTTTTAGTAAAAGTAGGAGACTTGGAGGATTCCCCTTCCACTTCTATAGGGATCTTATTGATAATCTCTTCAACAACCCTTTCAGCCACCTCAACTAAAGGTATATCCATAGCATCTTCAATAGCAAGTTCTTGTGATGGAGGTCTGCTTACTTGAATCATTATTGCATGTTAAGAGGAAAATGATACCTGGGCAATTCTATCTCTCCAGGTCTCTTCAGTAGACTAAGAAAGACGTGGATCATGAGGCTCTTCCTCACTCTGTTTAGATGAACTGCTGTCAGTGCTGTCTTTGGAACTGTCACGGCTTTCTTCTTCTTTTCATCTGATTGTTGGTGTGGTTGCAGAACCCTTTCCCTTTTATCCAAAATTTTCGAGTCCATCCATCTCATATGATGGATTTTACCTCCTAGCCTTATATTAAGGACCCGTAAAACACAGTTGTGCAGAAATAGAGACAGAATTCTACACAGTTTTGGCTTTGGGATGCACCCTACTATTCTGTTAAAGAGAACTCTTCCCCAATCTGTCTTTTTGGAAAGAATAATCATTGTAATCAACTCGAACATTATCTTGTATATCTTTTCATGGGAGCCATATTTGCACAGTAGTGCCTTTCCAATGACATCTGCAAGGAATTGTCGCTTCATATTTATTTCCATCCTCAGAATAGATCCAGCGGTGTACTTTGAGAGTCCACACCACTTTAGGGCAGCCTTGATATCTGTTTGATCGACTTCATCTTCCTCTTCTGACACTTTGAACTTTGGCAGTCGTAGTGCCTTGCTCAATCTCTTTGGGTAATTTTAACTTTGTTTCCACTAATTAAGGACTTGAGTTTAGTGGATGACAAGTCGACTTGGGCATTTGAGTATAACTCAAGTAATTCTCTCTTACAAAGTTGACTGGGCTCGAAAAGAACATACTCTAGGTTAGCGACCTGTAGTAGATGGAGAAATAGTTATACTTCCTCTAGCGCATCCTTGAATCCATTTCTGACTAGCTCAGAACCTTCGAATAGGAAATCCAATCTCTTTTGTGCCATTTCTACGAGTTGATGTAGATTTTCCGAGCTCTCACCACTTTATTGTAAGGGGCAGAGAGAGGGCAAGGAACAATGTAATTTATTTTGCACATACAGCCTTATATTTATAGTTATTTCTATTTTAGAATATGGAGAGGGGCAAACTTGTTTATGATGAATAAGAGATCAGCGATTCAAATTGATCCCAATACATAACCGCAAATATACGTCATTAGGAGCTTGCGTTGAGTGGACTTGACGCACTCAACTCTATCGATGCTTGTTGTTGTTTCAATGCACTCGACACTTGTTGTTGTTTAAACGCACTCGACACCTGAGCACTTAGACTCAGCGCACTCGACGCTTGATCTTGTCTCAGTGCACTCAATGCCTAGACACTTAGTCCATTTCTCCTTTGTTTATCTTATAGAGATTAACACTGCCTACAACAACCAAAAGTATGTGGAGATCTACTGAAGCTTACCTAAATTCAACATGCCCAATTCAATCTTGAAGGTGCTGAACTTGGCTTCATCTATTGGTTTGGTTAAGATATCAGCTTCTTGCTTGTCAGTGGGGACAAATTCCAGACTTATATCTTCACATTCAACATGCTCTCTAATAAAGTGATACCTAATCTCAATGTGTTTAGTCCTGTTGTGTGAGACAGGATTCCTAGCAATAGAGATTGCACAAGTAGAATCACAGTACATAGGAGTGTTACTTAGCTTTAGATTGTAGTCCTGGAGCTGGTGTTGGATCCGCAGTAGCTGAGCACAGCAACTCCTTACTAATATATATTTTGACTCAGCTGTTGATATTGCGACACTAGTCCACTTCTTGCTGCTCCATGATACAAGTCTTCCACCCTAGAACTGACTGGAGTTAGATGTATTTTTCATGTCTTCTCTACAGTCTGCAAAATCTGTATTTGGATACCCAATTAGCTCAAAATAACTATTCCTAGGGTACCAAAGGCAAAGATCTGGTGTGCCCTTAAGATATCTATGAATTCTTTTAGTTGCAAAATAGTGAGACTCCTCAGGGCGAGACCGGTATCTAGTACAGACACATATAGCATACATAATGTCTGGCCTACTAGCAGTAAGATAGAGGAGGGAGTCAACTATGCCTCTATACATGGTTTCATCAACAAATTTCCCTGTCTTATGCTTGTCTATTCACATACCTAACCCCATAGGAGTTATCATTATGGAGGCACTCTCCATACCAAATTTTCTAATTAGCACCCTAGTGAACTTAGACTGAGAGAAAGACAATCCATCCTTAGACTGTCTCACTTGGAGGCCCAAGAATTACTTGAGCTCACCCATACTGCTCATCCCAAATTTCCCTTGCATAAGTTTTGCAAACTTCTTACAAAGGTTATCATCAGTAGACCCAAAGATTATATTATCTACATAAATCTAGACTATGATTATCTTTCCCTTTGATTCCCTTATGAATAGATTCTTATCTATCTTTCACCTTGAGAATTTGTTCTCAATGAGAAAGCTAGACAAGGTCTCATACCATGCCCTAGGGGCTTGCTTTAACCCATAAAATGGTTTCCTAAGCCTATAAACATAATCAGGAGAGTTAGGAATAACAAAACCTGATGGCCGCTCAACATCGACCTCCTCTCTTAGGTCACTATTTAGGAAGGTTGACTTCACATCCATCTGGTTGATCTTGAATCCCTTGTGTGTAGCATATACAAGGAAAAGTCTTATAGCTTTTTGCCTAGAAACTGATGCAAAGGTTTGATCAAAGTCAATACCTTCCTCTTATCTATATCCCTTAGCCACCAGTCTAGCTTTATTTTTAATTATAACACCATTCTTGTCTAACTTATTTATATAAATTTATTTGGTTCCAATGATGTTATGTCCTTGAGGTTTGGGAACCAGCTTCCAGACCTTACACCTCTTGAATGGGTTCAATTCCTCTAGCATTGTCATAATCCAAAATTGGTCTATGTTGGCATATTTAAATTTTTTGGGCTCAATCTGAGATAGAAAGCAAGAGTATATGGCTATGTTCAGGCTTCTGCTCCTTATTATAATACCTTGGCTAGTATCACAAATAATCTGATGTCTGGGATTATCCTTTAGATGTCTAACTACTAGAGTAAATCTTCCTTCAGCATTATTGACTTCAATGTCTTGATCCTGCTGGTCTTCATCCATGTCCTGTGAGCTTTGTCCTTCAGGAATTCATACACCATCATCCTCATTTTTGGCAGCTAGTGAAACATCCTTGATAGTAAGTTTGTCCATCACCTATTTTATGCCTGCAGATCTAGATGAGGAGCTTGGCAGCTCACTGTTATTCATAGAAGATTCATCAAAAACTACATTAATGGACTCTTCTACAAGTTGATTTTTCAAATTTTAGATCATATATGCTTTGCTATGAATATTATACCCAACAAATATCCCCTCAAAGGATTTTGCAGCAAACTTAGTCATATACGACTTCCCATTGTTGAGCACATAACATTTGCTACCAAAAATTCTAAAATAGATAAGGTTTGGTTTTCTGCCCTTCATGATCTCATAGGAAGTCTTCTTGTGATATTTGTTAACAGAAGCCCTATTCAGTACATGATATGCAGTATTAACTGCCTCAGCCCAAAAGTATTCTGGGAGTAATGTATCACTTAGTAGTGTACTTGCAGCTTCTATGAGAGTCCTGTTTTCCTCTCAGCTATCCCATTTTGTTGGGGTGTTCTTAGAGAAGAAAGTTCTTGGTGAATCCCTCGTTCTTCACGGAACTTGGTCATGCCATCAGATTGAAATTCAGTACCAAGGTCACTTCTGATTTTTACCATAGAATTGTCCAATTCATTCTGAATTTGCTTGACAAAGGTCCTAAAGATGTCAAGGGTTTCAGACTTTTTCTTCAAGAAGATGACCCAAGTAATCCTAGAGAAGTCATCAACTATAACAAGTGTGTATACTTTCCTACCTAGACTTTGAGCTGTAATAGGACCAAACAAGTCCATATGCAGGAGGTATAAGCACCTCACAGAATGCTTGGCCCTAATACATTTGAAGGATGTTTTGGTCTGCTTAGCCTTTTGACAAACAGAACAAATACCCTCCTTGGTGCATTTAATATTAGGACTATTTATGACTAGCTCTTCACTAAAAAGCTTGTTAATGGTCTTGTAATTCAAGTGAGCTAGTCTCTTGTGCCATTGCACAAAATATGAGACTTTCTCATTAGCAACAAGACATACAGGGGTTTCTGAGCTTAAATAAAAAATGTTTAAACAATATATATTCCCACTCCTATTGTCTGTCAAGATGACCTCTTGGTCACTTGATCTTTTAATCTGGCACTCATCCTTGTGGAATACAATGGCATATCTAAGATCACATAGTTGGCTTATACTAATCAGGTTGTGTTGCAACCCTTCCGTATAAGCCACTTTTGAGATTGAGACTATGTCATTAGTAATCATATCATATCCCTTGGTAACTCCTCGGTCTGAACCACTAAAGATAACTTTAGGTCCATTCTTTACAGGAGTCTATTCCTTTAGGTTACCTCTTGTTCAAATCATATGTCTAGAACATCCACTATTCAAGTACCATATTAGTGCATGGGTACTTGGACTAACCTGTAATCTCAATTCAGTTTACCTTAGGACCCAAATAGAGTTTGGGTCCTAGTTTCTTGTTAGTCTTAAAATTAACTTGTCTCCGTACAGTACTCTTGACATAAAGACTCACTTTAGCCCTTTGCACACTAGGGTCATGCCAACAATTTATAGAAAAGTTTCCCACTTTACCATAGCACCAGCATGCATGATTATTATACCTTCTCTTTTGAGCAGTCCTAGTGGGTTGAAGGCTATTAATAATAGTCTGTTTAGAGGGGAGAGCAGCAGCCCTCTTCTTTTTTCTTTCAGCAAGATTCTGACTGAAAGTAAGTCTGATAGTTGATGAACTTGGCTTGCTCTGATTACTACTAACAACAGTATTCTTTGCATTAAATATGTTGTTCATGGCATCAGAGATTGTCAAGTCAAACTTACTGATAGACTTGCCTTTGGTCTATGATTTTGCTGGAAGAGCGTGATTATTGTCTACTGCCACAGTCTTGAGTGTAGGGGATGGGGTTCCAAAAACAAATGGTCCATGATGGGCCATCTGAATTTCTTCATGGGGAGTCTTGAAGGCACTCAAGCCCATGCCCTTTCTCCTTCCACTGTAAGATACATTTGTAAACGTACAAGAAGAGTTCTCATTCTTCTAGTGACAATATATGTTATCCTGGTCATACCTGTTGGATGGGATAATTACCTTATGGAAGGTGGTCTGAGGCACAATAGAAGATTTGTCTTTCCCTTTGGAAGGGGTAGCTCTAGTGTTCCACATAAACCCTAAACCTCTCTTATCCTTTTGAGAGGTAAAGGAATCTATTAGTGGCAGCACAGTCTTTGGCTTGCAGAATTTAGCCACTATCTTTCTCTCCTTAAGGAGCTTTTCCTCAAGATCCATAATGATCTTGTTCTTCTGGTTGTTGATCCCAATCTGGATGATTGAGATGGCCTTCAGTTGGCTGACTTGCCTCATCTTCTGATCCAGCAATGATGCTAACTCAAACTGCTAGAAGCAGCTAGTTGTAGTGAGATAATCTCCTCAGCTTGCTTCTCGGCCAATCTCTTACTTCTTTTAAAGGAATCCAGAAGGGAACTATATTTGTCAATCAATTGACTGACATCTTCTTCAGATTCTGACCTATCTTTATCATAGGATGAGGATGCATCAGAATTAAGACTTGTCTCATAATCAGATTTAGAGGAGGAGCTAGACAGAGAATGTTCCTTATCTAGGCCAGGCTGATCCTGGCTGGATTCCGAATCTTGCATGGCCATTAGCCCATAGTAGCCACTAATATCATCATCCACCACAATATCACTATTTGGGAGTGAAAGAGGGGCCCTGATTACTATCCTAGCAGCAAGATAGTCAACATCCTCTTGATCAACAACTACAACAAATAGCCCATTATGGGATTCCTCTTCTTCAGAATCTGAAGAAGTTGAGTCACTTTGACTCCAGCTTTTCTTCTTTTTGGCAATGAAGGACCTTTCCTTCTTGCCTTTCTAATTGTGGTGCTACTTCTCCTCAGATTTCTTCTGCTCATTCCTCTTGACTGGGCAATCGGCAATGACATGCCTAGTCTTGCAAGATAAGTAACAAACAACATTAGAGGAAAACTGTTTACTGGGTTTAGTGTCATACCTGTCTTCTTTGGATAACTTCTTCTCAAACATATTGTGGTCCTTCTTGTGATAAGAGGAGGAGGAATTTTTGTTCCTTCACTGCTTCCTCTTCATCATCTTCTGGAACTTCCTAGAGAAGGCAGAAAACTCCCCATCTGACATGTTGCTGTCACATGAGCTTGACTCAGAGCTGTACGAAACAGCAGGCCTCCTGGGGGGGCAGACAATCCTCTCCTTGCTCTTGTTGGAGCCCCTGGCCTTGAAGGCTACAGTCTTTTCCTTGGCTTGAGCTCTCCTGGATGTTTCCTCCTCCTTTCTAGCAGATAACTGCATCTCATTATAGAGCAGCTTTCCAAACAATATGTATGGAGGAGTTTCAGCTAGCTTAGCCACCTCTCTGATGACACATACTTGGTGTCCCAGTCTCTAGTTAGAGAATTGAGGAACTTGCCATTCAGCTCATAGTTTCTGAATACCCTCACATTGTAAGACCCCCTTTTTTTTCTTTTTCAACCACCGGGGTCTTAGCCCAGAATTGCCGCTTTGCGGTGGCACCGACTCACGGGAAGACAACCACTACAAAACGCCAATTCTGCCGGCCCTTTTCGATCACAAGAGAGAGAAGCATTTATACAAAAATGTAAACAAGTCCACAGAAACATGTAAAAAAAGTGAAATCATAACCAGTCCATCAATAGTAATAATAGGAAAATAGATAATTGGGCTCGAGCCCAGTACATCAGAGTCCTCACTACAAGTCACTCATCGCAGAAGCTAATAAAATACTAATCACTCACGGAGCTGGTCGCAGGTGCACCGGTGCTAGACTGTCCCACCTAAATGCGCACCGTACTCCGCTGGTGCTGGTCCCTGTCTCCCATCCGGAGCTCCTGTAATGTTTGGTTCGAAAACCATTAGTCATAAAGACTAAGCCCTATCATCCCCTACCCCTCCCACCACGGCTCCTAAGCACCGGGCGGAGAGGAGGAAAGGGAAGCTACAAGAGTGGAGAATAATCAAGCAGGTGACGGTTGACCTAACTAGCAAGTTATAACAGGTGAACAGTGTAAATGTTGTAATAGGTAGAACAATTAATAAGTAGCAAATTGTATAAAAGGCAGCTAGAGAACAGTAGATAAACAAACAAGTAAGTAAGTATGTAACCTTAACTTATATGAATGCCCATACAAACTTATAAGTTAAGGGATCTTCTGCAAGGCTCCCATCGTATAAAAAGTCCTATACCGATTTATACATTGGGGTGTCGGTTGTATGCGAATATGAGTGTAGTGATATGCTATGCCATGATTCATGCAAGTGCAACTCACGCACACGACTCTATGCGCACAGACCTTTAGTTCCCCCTGTTCGGGCAGCTAGCTTCACTCCCAGGAACCTCCGTAGTGGCAAACGGAGACAGTGGGTCGGGCCCCCCACTCCTATGCGGGCATCCACACTACCAGGCCTAGCCCTCCCGTACGCCCCTAGAAGAACACAACCTAGAGTATCCGCGTACTGCTGCTGGATGTACCCTCCAGACTTTCTTTGGCTAAGTGTCCCACACCGCCGAGTCAGCGTACCGATGTCGGTGTGAACGACGATCAGGTACCGAAGACCCACCACCTTTATTCTGTACTCCAACCCTCGAGCCCTCGGCCCCCCGGACAGTCCTGTCCATGCATCTACCTTCAGAGCTACTGTCTGAATGGCAACAAGTCCTATTATTCTACTTTCCTAGCTATCAAGGAGTGAGTGTGTGCAACTCTAGTTATACTAGTTGCTCTTTTAATTTATTATTCCTATGGTTTACGTTAGCCCAGGACTGCCCCCGGTATACCCCGTGAAGGGCTCTCAAGGGGCACTAGGAACCTAGACGGCGGCATTACGGCCCGAAGTTCCCTTTCGCAAGGCACTTATTATTATTGGTTGATCTCCCTTAACCTGATCCTCTTTTAGTTACTTTAGTTCTAACACTAGAGTATTAAGACTCTTCCTCTTCTTCCCGGGATGGACGATCTTTCGTCGTTCCCGTACTCCCTTATCCTAACCAGTCCCACACTCTACTTATCCTGACTTCTAATGATGAACTCAATCTTAACTTGCCCTACCAAAAATCAGTTACCAGAATTCCGTGGCTTTACTATATGCAGACCATCCTAGACTATATGAGGTACCCAAGGGGAGGTACACCAAGTTGTCTTCCAAATCTCCTATAATATTTACTGGAGGTCTACCATATCATACTTTGCCTAAAACCAGAAACTTATAATTTTCCTAATTAATCTGATATTTATTTAATTTTCCCAAAGGACGTGCCATGGGTCTTTTTAAACATGAATTACATGATCTTCCTAAGTAATGGCTACTCAAAAATCATGATCATTAAATAACAGCAAGATAACCTCAAATATAAATTCTCAGAATTTTATAGAAAGTATTTAACCTCTAAATAATTTATTCAGTATAATCACGTTAATTCTACGTAATGAAGGAAGTACTGAAATTATTCATCTAAAAATTATAGGAAAATCACTAGTTAGTAATATGATATATAAAAGATCTTTGTGCAGAGAATCATAATTTTACTAGCTTGCTAAACACCACAAAAGATTTAATCAAATAATCAAGGTAAAACATACTTAATGAAGCAAGCCTTAGAATTAATCTTCCAAAAATCCCATAAAAATTCACAGAGATTTAAAATCATAATAAACGTTCTCTGCTTAAATTTCATCACTTTCCAGAGAGTGTGTATTCCCTAATAAATTTTCTAAGCAAATCATACAACTACTAAATCATTAAAGGAAGTATCCAAAATAATGATCATAAAATTCATAGAAAAATATCCAGAGCTTGTACCATCCCTATAATTCACTCTACCCAAATCTCACCACTTTTCAATGTGATTTAGTGTCATTTCCTATCTCTACAAGTTTTGCGCCCTAAACTAGGGTTAGATTTTTAGGTATCCCAACGGTCTCCAAATTTACTAAGATTTCATCCAGAGAACTATATTGTCCCTATGGTTCTCTTCACCCAATTTCGGGTCAATCCAAGGTCATTTGACCACATGACCTTCACAAACAACCAAGATCCATCCTTAGGGTTTGGCATTGGTCCTTAGGGCAAACTTACCCCGATCCACCTCAAACTCCATGAGGGGGTGTTAGAGAATATTACTAGCCAGTGGTAAAAATCTCAGCCTCTGTTGAGGTGATCTGACCACTCAAATTTCAAAATTGCACTTTTAACCTAAGACCCCTTATTAGGGCAAAACTTAGGGTTGATCATTTCTAATCCAAACCATCTTCAAATGAGATGAAAAATTATATAGAACCTTATGGTGAACCCAGGGACAACTCACCAGAATTTGGGAGGGTTTGGAAATTATTTAACTACCTAATTAAATTCGGCTAGGATTATTGAATTTTTCTAAAAACTATAGAAAAATATTCTCCAAAAATTCTCATTTTTGGATAGCACCTAGATATATGTAAGATTAGACCACACCCCAAATTTCAAGTCATTTGGATGAATGGATTGGAGTGGGGAATTTTTCTAAGGTCAAGGCAGCCCTCTGGATAGACCTCACCAAAAAGGGTGCTGTGGTCTAACCAGGATTCCAAATCGAGTGAATATAATTTTGAATTAAAGTACACTTCGAGGGCTAAATTTTCTATGTTTATCATTTTTCCTGTAGGAGCTTCTAGGTATTTTTCCCAACTTATTTAACATGACAGATATTTCATTCAGAAATTGTTTTAAAAATAAAATCTAATTTGACGGCACTGTTCATCTTCTTCTACAGCCCGAACTAGAGGCCTGAAAACCTAATTTCCTGTAGCTTTTCCAAGCTATTTCCCGGCCATCCAGCCATCTCCCTGGCCGACCACCACCACCACCACCTCCGTTGAGGCGAGGGCTATCGTCGGGCGGCGGCACGGCCGCCGGAGAGGCGGTTTCCGGCGAACCCGCCACCATGAAATTTTCGGAAAACCACGAATACGCTCACCCGATCTGTCTCTTTTGAGCCCGATATCTCTCCTAAAGATTCCTAAGATCTATCCGCAGAAGAAGAGGGAGGGGAGGACCTTGTTCGCGGGTTGGAGGCATGCAGAGCGTCGGGAAGCCATTTGCGCGGTGGTGGCGTCACCGGAAATTCTTCAACAGCAAGGGGGAAGTCTGAAACAGTTTGAGGGAGTGTAACCTTTTCCTCTTGCTCTTAGGAGTCTTTTATAGATCAGCAAATGGGGAGGGGAAAGGATGAAATGTTGGCGGCCATTAATAATCCCCTTAATGACGTTTCGGTTATGACGAATGGCAGCTGAAACGTTGGAGATGAAGAGGTGTTTGCCAGGTGGCAATTTCCTATTGGACCCACTTTTCCTTAATTATTAACATAATTAAAGTAGGGAAGACCCATAAATACTCTTGATTTTCATTCCCATAGTCAGAATTTATTATGGCGTCGGTTACCGAAATTTCCAGTCTGGCTGACGTTTCGGCCTTGGTCACGGGCGTGACACATAGGTCACGGGCGTGACAGGCCCGGTTAGCAGTTCTGGGTTCGGCGATCGTCGAACTGAGATCGACGATCGTCGAAGGGTGGTCACGGGCGTGACACCTGGGTCACGGGCGTGACAGGCCTGTGCGGCCAATTCTGGTTCGACGACGTCGAACTGAAATCGACGATCGTCGAGCGTGTCATGCCCTATGTCACGGGCGTGACATTGTGGGTCACGGGCGTGACATGCCTGGTGACTAATTCTGGTTCGACGACGTCGAACTGAAATCGACGATCGTCGAGCGTGTCATGCCCTATGTCACGGGCGTGACATGGCGGGTCACGGGCGTGACATGCCCGTGGGGCCAATTTTTGGTCGACGACCGTCGACCTGGAATCGACGATCATGGTCACGCCCTATGTCACGGGCGTGACATGGCGGGTCACGGGCGTGACAGGTCTGGTGACTAATTCTGGGTTCGACGATCGTCGAACTGAAATCGACGATCATCGAATGTGGTCACGCCCTATGTCACGGGCGTGACAGGTCGGTCACAGGCGTGACCAACCCGTGACCCGATTTCTTGGTCTATTTATTTCAAGTTTTGGGCTCCCTAGGGTTCTACCACAACCAACCGACTCCTAGGGGTCTAGCCGGAAATGGGATGTTACAAATCCCAATAAACAAAACAAAGATTTCGTCCCCGAAATCAAGGTTAAGCCTACGGGACTCTAATCGGAAAAAATAAGCTTGTAACATCCCATGAGAACTGAAAGATTACCTCTCTACGTTATGTTTGTTTGTGCGGTTTCGAATCTAAGATTAATTCGTCCACTTAACTAGGTATATACACCCCAATAAACAAAAGATTAACCCCTATTCTTGAAATTTCAGTTCCATTGGTTTAAAACAGGAAGGCAAATTGATTGTCCAGAGGGGTTGTGAGGTATACCTGACGAAAAAGTTCCGGGTATTTTTGCCGCATCAAGTCCTGTGGCTCCCATGTATGCTCCTCCTGACCATGATTGTTCCACAGAACCTTAACTAACGGGACCTTCTTCCGTCGCAAGACCCGCACTGCTGTATCGTCAATCCTGATAGGCTCCAAATCGACTGACCGATCCGAGGCCACAGGGCCATCTGCCGAGGAAATCAGCTGCTCAGGGCGTAGCAGAGCCCTCCGAAGTGAGGAGACGTGGAAGACGTCATGCAATCCCGCTAACTCCGGCGGTAGCTCCAGTCTATAGGCTAAGGGGCCGATCCGCTCCGAGATCCTATAAGGCCCCATATATCTCGGACTGAGCTTCTTCCGCCCACGCACCCGCGAGACTCCGTGCATCGGCCGTATCTTCAAGAAAACTCGGTCCCCCACCTAGAACTCCACTTGACGATGCCTCGCATCGTAGTATTTCGCCTGTCTGCTCTGGGCTTCCAACATCCTGTCTCGGATCAATCTAATCTGAGCATCTGTATCTCCCACAAACTCCGAGCCCAGTGCCTGCGGATCCTCGTCCTGAACCCATGATAGTGGGGTTCTGCACCTCCTTCCGTACAACACTTCGTATGGAGCCATGCCTATGCTGGACTGATGAGCGTTGTTGTATGAAAACTTGACCAGTGGCAACAATCTCTCCCAAGGCTCGCCACGGTCCAAAATACACAGTCGTAACAGATCTTCCAGCGTACGGTTTGTGCGCTCTGTTTGTCCGTCAGTCTGAGGGTGGAAAGCTGTGCTGAATGTCAACCGAGAACCCAGATGGGCCTGGACTGACCTCCATTCCCTGGATGTAAACCGCCCATCCCGATCCGAAACGATAGTCTTGGGCACCCCATGATAACGTTCAAACTGCTCAATGAACCTCCGTACTAATACACTGACCGGTGTGTCCTTTGCCACTGGGATGAATCTGGCCACCTTTGTCAGCCTGTCCACTATCACCCAGATCGAGTCGTTCCCCGCACGGGATCTAGGTAGCCCATGTATGAAGTCCATGGCTATATCCTCAAACTTCCACTCCGGCACTGGAAGCGGCTGCAGCAAGCCTGCCGGGTTCCTACACTCCGCCTTCACGAGCTGGCAGGCCTCACAATGCGTCACAAAATACGTAATATCTTTCTTCATACCCGGCCAATACATCGTCCTCTTTAAATCCTTTACCATCTTGGTGATCCCCGGGTGTACCGAATATCGGCTGCAGTGAGCCTCCGTCAAAATATCCTCCCGGATCCGTCCTCCTGCTGGTATGTAGACTCTGCCCCGGAAACACAGGAGTCCATCCCTCAAAGAGTAATCTCCTGTCATGCCTTCCTCCAAGGCTCGAAATATCGGCTCAGCTCTCTCGTCCAGCATCTGCCCATCTCTGATGCGGTCTCGAATGTCATCAGTAGTAGCCATCGACCCCAGGTACTCCATGTAAAGCTCCGAGTCATCCTCAAACACTAGCGAAATCTGCATCTCCTCGAATGATCTAATCAACTCCAAAGCCATCAGCTGCGGGCCTACTCCAGTCGTACTCGCTCTCCGGCTCAGAGCATCCGCAACCACGTTCACCTTCCCCGGATGGTAGTGCATGGTATACTGGTAGTCCGAAAGAAACTCCACCTAGCGTCTCTGCCTGATGTTTAACTCCTTCTGGGTGTCGATGTACTTCAGATTCTTGTGGTCGGAGAAGATATCACAATGTACCCCGTAGATATAGTGCCGCCAGATCTTAAGAGCAAAAATGACTGCCCCCATCTCTAAATCGTGCACGGGGTAGTTCTGCTCGTGCTGCTTCAACTGACGGGAGGCGTAAGCTATTACGTGCCCGTTCTGCATCAGAACGGCACCCATCCCCTGATAGGAAGCATCTGCATACACCTGGAATCCCTCCTTCCCTGATGGAAGAGCAAGGATGGGGGTCGAGGTGAGACGATCCTTCAGCTCCTGGAAGGCAGATTCGCATCGAGGCGTCCATATAAAAGGGGACTCCTTCTTCGTCAGAGACGTAAGTGGGAGGGCAAGCTGAGAGAACCCCTCGACAAACTTCCGGTAGTAACCGGCAAGTCCCAAGAAACTTCGAACAACCGTGGCCGACTTTAGTGGTAGCCAATCCCGTACTGCCTGGATCTTTGCCGGATCCACTGCCAGACCTGCTCCACTGATGACATGGCCCAGAAAGGCCACCTCCTTTAGCCATAACTTTCACTTGCTATACTTGGCATACATCTCGTGCTCACGCAGCTTCTCCAAGGTCAAGGCTAGATGTCTCGCATGCTCCTCCTCCATCCTTGAATAGATGATGATGTCGTCGATGAATACAATGACGAAGACATCCAGATACTCCTCGAACACCCGATTCATCAAAGTCATGAATGCGGACGGTGCATTCGTGAGCCTGAACGGCATCACGGTAAACTCGTACAAGCCATATCTGCTACTGAAGGCCGTCTTCGGGATGTCCTCCTCCCGAATATGAAGCTGGTAGTATCCTGACCTCAGATCCAGCTTTGAGAACCAATGAGCTCCCTCCAGCTGGTCAAATAGCTCGTCTATCCGTGGTAAGGGATAAGTATTCCGGACTGTCAACCTGTTCAGAGCCTGGTAATCGATGCACAGTCGAAGGGTCCCGTCCTTCTTCTTAACGAACAGCACCGGAGCTCCCCATGGTGAAGAGCTAGGCCGAACGAACCCGGCCTCCACTAACTCCTGAAGCTGGCTCCGGAATTCCACCAACTCCTTTGGGGCCATTCGATAGGGAGCCCTGGATACCGGCTTAGCCCGCAGTACGAGCTGAATCTGAAAGTCCTTCTCTCGGTGCGGGGGTAACCCTGGTAGCTTCTCTGGAAACACGTCGGCGAAGTCCCGCACCACTGGAATATCCGCAATGGAGTCCTTGGCTACGACAGCCTCAAAAAGGACCTGATAAACCTCTTCCCCCTATAGGTGGGCCTTAACGGCCTGCATAGACGATAGTAAGGTACGGGGTGCTGGTATAATACCTTCGATGATGATGAAGGAGTCGCCGTGCCTCACGGTGATCCTCTTCGCCACGCAATCGATCTGGGCATGGTTCTAGTACAGCCAGGTCATGCCCAGAATCAGATCGTAATCTGGCATCTTCAAAACCGTCGCTGGTGCCTCAAACGCCTTTCCGCCGATCCTCGCTTCCATATCACAATGAGTAGAGGTCAATATCTCTGATCCATTGGGTAGGCGCACCCTCAGCATCTTCCCGGTGCTTAGCTCCACTCCTGCCAGTCCTTTCACGAAATTCTCCGACACGAATGATTGCGACGCACCAGTGTCGAAGAGGGTGTGAGCAGGCTTGCCGCTAACGAAGACTATGCCTGGGGTGATTAAGTGTCTTAGTATTCTTGTTGCAATTTATCTTCTCTTAATTTCTAACCAGGTTACGTCTAAAACAGTAGTCTATATAAAGAAAATTTAAAAATGCTGCCATACCTGTGATAACCTGCTCCGGGTTCCGAGGCTGTGTCAGGTCTAGAGCATACACCTGCTCTCTCTCTGGCCTGCGGCCTTGATCCTGAAATCCTCGTCCTCGGTCCTGTCCTCGTCCGCCAAACTGTCGGGGAGGTGGAGCGCCCTGATGTGCTGGTGGGGGTGCTCGCCCCACAGGGCAGTTCCACTTGATATGCCCCGGCTGGTTGCACTGATAGCATACCGGTGGCTGCCCTGCCGTCCTGGGCATTTCCAGCATCTGTATAGGCTGGGGAGCCAATACCCCCTGACTCCTCTGCTCCTGCCCAAACTCTTGACGAGGCTGATCCCCGTTCCTTCTCTCTCCAATAACCTGGCCTCGAGGACGGTCTCTACGTCCTCCAATCACTGTATCATCAGCCGGTCTCTTTCGGCTCTTCACTGTAAGCTGATCCGCCTCTCTCTTCTTAGCCATCTCCAAAATCCTGGCCAGACTCCCCTCTGAGACGAAAAGGAGGGCCTGTCTCATGTAATCCTATAGCCCCTTATAAAACCTCCGGGCATAGCCAGCATCGTCTAGCTGGTAAGCGTCCGCATAGCGGGCCAGGTGAGTGAACTCCTGATAGTACTCCACCACAGTCCTTTTCCCCTGCCTCAACCGCAAGAACCTATCCTCCAAGTCATCTCTCGCCGACTGAGGTACAAAATGTCCCAAGAGCGCTGCTCTGAACTCCTCCCAAGTAATATCAGCACAGTCCATCCCTGCAAAGGTGGTGTCCAGCTGAGATTTCCACCATCTCTTTCCGTGTGACTCTAAGCAGGAGACTGTCAAAGCGACTGCCTCCTCCATGGGGCATCGAATCCCTGCCAGCATCTCGTAAATGGTGTCCAACCACTCCTACGTACGTACTGCAGACTCCGTCCCCTGGTAGGATGGAGGGGAAAGTCCTCGGAAGACCGTCATCCAATTGGCCCCGGGGTTTGGCTGTGGGGCAGGGGCTTGCTGAGCTCTGAAGGCCTCCAGGATGGCCGTCAGTGTTTGCCCCATCTCCGTCTACTGGAACGGAACTGGTGCTGGCGAAGTCGGGACCACATTCGGAGCCTGAGGTGTCCCCTGCTGCGATGTAGGGTTCGTCGCAGGCTACAAGCAAAAATTCCATTTGTTAGAGAGCGAATGAATGGAATTTAAGAAGAGTTATGATGGACTTTCACATGTGATTTCCCTTATGGGCACACCACTGCTTCCGCTGCTAGTTTGTCCGCAAACTAAGCTCGCGCGGGGGTGACCCAAGATTTTGTGGACTACTTCTCTTCGATCGAGGTTTCCTCTGATACCACTTGTAAGACCCCCCCCCCCCCTTTTTTCTTTTTCAACCACCGGGGTCTTAGCCCAGAATTGCCGCTTTGCGATGGCACCGACTCACGGGAAGGCAACCACTACAAAACGCCAATTCTGCCGGCCCTTTTCGATCACAAGAGAGAGAAGCATTTATACAAAAATGTAAACAAGTCCACAGAAACATGTAAAAAAAGTGAAATCATAACCAGTCCATCAATAGTAATAATAGGAAAATAGATAATTGGGCTCGAGCCCAGTACATCAGAGTCCTCACTACAAGTCACTCATCGCGGAAGCTAAGAAAATACTAATCACTCACGGAGCTGGTCGTAGGTGCACCGGTGCTAGACTGTCCCACCTCCATGCGCACCGTACTCCGCTGGTGCTGGTCCCTGTCTCCCATCCAGAGCTTCTGTAATGTTTGGTTCGAAAACCATTAGTCATAAAGACTAAGCCCTATCATCCCCTACCCCTCCCACCACGGCTCCTAAGCACCGGGCGGAGAGGAGGAAAGGGAAGCTACAAGAGTGGAGAATAATCAAGCAGGTGATGGTGGACCTAACTAGCAAGTTATAACAGGTGAACAGTGTAAATGTTGTAATAGGTAGAACAATTAATAAGTAGCAAATTGTATAAAAGGCAGCTAGAGAACAGTAGATAAACAAACAAGTAAGTAAGTATGTAACCTTAACTTATATGAATGCCCATACAAACTTATAAGTTAAGGGATCTTCTGCAAGGCTCCCATCGTATAAAAAGTCCCATACCGATTTATACGTTGGGGTGTCGGTTGTATGCGAATATGAGTGTAGTGATATGCTATGCCATGATTCATGCAAGTGCAACTCACGCACACGACTCTATGCGCACAGACCTTTAGTTCCCCCTGTTCGGGCAGCTAGCTTCACTCCTAGGAACCTCCGTAGTGGCAAACGGAGACAGTGGGTCGGGCCCCCCACTCCTAGGCGGGCATCCACACTACCAGGCCTAGCCCTCCCGTACGCCCCTAGAAGAACACAACCTAGAGTATCCGCGTACTGCTGCTGGATGTACCCTCCAGACTTTCTTTGGCTAAGTGTCCCACACCGCCGAGTCAGCGTACCGATGTCGGTGTGAACGACGATCAGGTACCGAAGACCCACCACCTTTATTCTGTACTCCAACCCTCGAGCCCTCGGCCCCCCGGACAGTCCTGTCCGTGCATCTACCTTCAGAGCTACTGTCTGAATGGCAATAAGTCCTATTATTATACTTTCCTAGCTATCGAGGAGTGAGTGTGTGCAACCCTAGTTATACTAGTTGCTCTTTTAATTTATTATTCCTATGGTTTACGTTAGCCCAAGACTGCCCCCGGTATACCCCGTGAAGGGCTCTCAAGGGGCACTAGGAACCAAGACGGCGGCATTACGGCCCAAAGTTCCCTTTCGCAAGACACTTATTATTATTGGTTGATCTCCCTTAACCCAATCCTCTTTTAGTTACTTTAGTTCTAACCCTAGAGTATTAAGACTCTTCCTCTTCTTCCTGGGATGGACGATCTTTCGTCGTTCCCGTACTCCCTTATCCTAACCAGTCCCACACTCTACTTATCCTGACTTCTAATGATGAACTCAATCTTAACTTGCCCTACCAACCATCAGTTACCAGAATTCTGTGGCTTTACTATATGCAGACCATCCTAAACTATATGAGGTACCCAAGGGGAGGTACACCAAGTTGTCTTCCAAATCTCCTATAATATTTACTGGAGGTCTACCATATCATACTTTGCCTAAAACCAGAAACTTATAATTTTCCTAATTAATCTGATATTTATTTAATTTTCCCAAAGGATGTGCCACGGGTCATTTTAAACATGAACTACATGATCTTCCTAAGTAATGGCTACTCAAAAATCATGATCATTAAATAACAACAAGATAACCTCAAATACAAATTCTCAGAATTTTATAGAAAGTTTTTAACCTCTAAATAATTTATTCAGTATAATCACGTTAATTCTACGTAATGAAGGAAGTACTGAAATTATTCATCTAAAAATTATAGGAAAATCACTAGTCAGTAGTATGATATATAAAAGATCTTTGTGCAGAGAATCATAATTTTACTAGCTTGCTAAACACCACTAAAGATTTAATCAAATAATCAAGGTAAAACATACTTAATGAAGCAAGCCTTAGAATTAATCTTCCAAAAATCCCATAAAAATTCACAGAGATTTAAAATCATAATAAACGTTCTCTGCTTAAATTTCATCACTTTCCAGAGAGTGTGTATTCCCTAATAAATTTTCTAAGCAAATCATACAACTACTAAATCATTAAAGGAAGTATCCAAAATAATGATCATAAAATTCATAGAAAAATATCCAGAGCTTGTACCATCCCTATAATTCACTCTACCCAAATCTCACCACTTTTCAATGTGATTTAGTGTCATTTCCTATCTCTACAAGTTTTGCGCCCTAAACTAGGGTTAGATTTTTAGGTATCCCAACGGTCTCCAAATTTACTAAGATTTCATCCAGAGAACTATATTGGCCCTATGGTTCTCTTCACCCAATTTCGGGTCAATCCAAGGTCATTTGACCACATGACCTTCATAAACCACCAAGATCCATCCTTAGGGTTTGGCCTTGGTCCTTAGGGCAAACTTACCCTGATCCACATCAAACTCCATGAGGTGGTGTTAGAGAATATTACTATCCAGTGGTAAAAATCTCAGCCTCTGTTGAGGTGATCTGACCACTCAAATTTCAAAAGTGCACTTTTAACCTAAGACCCCTTATTAGGGCAAAACTTAGGGTTGATCATTTCTAATCCAAACCATCTACAAATGAGATGAAAAATTATACAGAACCTTATGGTGACCCCAGGGACCACTCACCAGAATTTGGGAGGGTTTGGAAATTATTTAACTATCTAATTAAATTCGGCTAGGATTATTGAATTTTTCTAAAAACTATAGAAAAATATTCTCCAAAAATTCTCATTTTGGGATAGCGCCTAGATATATGTAAGATTAGACCACACCCCAAATTTCAAGTCATTTGGATGACTAGATTGGAGTGGGGAATTTTTCTAAGGTCAAGGCAGCCCTCTGGATAGACCTCACCAAAAAGGGTGTTGTGGTCTAACCAGGATTCCAAATCGAGTGAAATTAATTTTGAATTAAAGTAGACTTCAAGGGATACATTTTCTATGTTGATCATTTTTCCTGTAGGAGCCTCTAGGTATTTTTTCCCAACTTATTTAACATGACAGATATTTCATTCAGAAATTGTTTTAAAAATAAAATCTAATTTGACGGCACTGTTCATCTTCTTCTACAGCCCGAACTAGAGGCCTGAAAACCTAATTTCCTGTAGCTTTTCCAAGCTATTTCCCGGCCATCCAGCCATCTCCCTGGCCGGCCACCACCACCACCACCTCCGTTGAGGCGAGGGATATCGTCGGGCGGCGGCACGGCCGCCGGAGAGGCGGTTTCCGGCAAACCCGCCACCATGAAATTTTCAGAAAACCACGAATACGCTCACCCGATCTGGCTCTTTTGAGCCCGATATCTCTCCTAATGATTCCTAAGATCTATCCGCAGAAGAAGAGGGAGGGGAGGACCTTGTTCGCGGGTTGGAGGCGTGCAGAGCGTCGGGAAGCCAATTGCTCGGTGGTGGCATCGCCGGAAATTCTTCAACAGCAAGGGGGAAGTCTGAAATAGTTTGAGGGAGTGTAACCTTTTCCTCTTACTCTTAGGAGTCTTTTATAGATCAGCAAATGGGGAGGGGAAAGGACGAAACGTTGGCGGCCATTAATAATCCCCTTAATGACGTTTCGGTTATGACGAATGGCAGTTGAAACGTTGGAGATGAAGAGGTGTTTGCCAGGTGGCAATTTCCTATTGGACCCACTTTTCCTTAATTATTAACATAATTAAAGTAGGGAACGACCCATAAATACTCTTGATTTTCATTCCCATAGTCAGAATTTATTATGGCGTCGGTTACCGAAATTTCCAGTCTGGCTGACGTTTCGGCCTTGGTCACGGGCGTGACACATAGGTCACGGGCGTGACAGGCCCGGTTAGCCAGTTCTGGGTTCGGCGATCGTCAAACTGAGATCGACGATCGTTGAAGGGTGGTCACGGGCGTGACATCTGGGTCACGGGCGTGATAGGCCTATGCGCCCAATTCTGGTTCGACGACGTCGAACTGAAATCGACGATCGTCGAGCGTGTCACGCCCTATATCACGGGCGTGACATTGTGGGTCACGGGCGTGACATGCCTGGTGACTAATTCTGGTTCGACGACGTCGAACTGAAATCGACGATCGTCGAGCGTGTCACGCCCTATGTCACGGGCGTGACATGGCGGGTCACGGGCGTGACATGCCCGTGGGGCCAATTTTGGGTCGACGACCATCGACCTGGAATCGACGATCATGGTCACGCCCTATGTCACGGGCGTGACATGGCGGGTCACGGGCGTGACAGGTCTGGTGACTAATTCTGGGTTCGACGATCATCGAACTGAAATCGACGATCGTCGAATGTGGTCACGCCCTATGTCACGGGCATGACGGGTCGGTCACGGGCGTGACCAACCCGTGACCCGATTTCTTGGTCGATTTATTTCAAGTTTTGGGCTCCCTAGGGTTCTACCACAACCAACCGACTCCTAGGGGTCTAGCCGGAAATGGGATGTTACACACATAATTCAACAGCTCATTCACTGTTCTGAAGAATTTTTCATAGCATTTAGCTATGCTGTCCTTTTTGCCTTGCCTAAAGGCTTCATATTCTTGATTAAGAAAGGATTTTCTATCACCCCTAACTTCTTCAGTTCCATCCATGTAGATAATCAATGTGCCCTACATTTACTTAGAGGTCTAGTAACGGACAAGATTCTGGAAAGTAGAATCATCAATGGCACTCGCTGTGATGTTTTGTGCTCTCTTGTCCATAGTTGCTAATAGGACCTCATCCTTGGTCTTTTTAGAATATTTCTTAGGTGTATGGATAGTGGCATCCAGAACTGGGATGTTCATTGGGATGAAAGGTCCCTCCTGAAAAGTAATTAAAATCCTGGGGTCAGATGCTTCCATGAACAGCCTGACCCTTTCTTTTCAAATGCCAAAATTTTCTTTCCTATAGATTGGGAGCTTCATAGAACCCAACTCCTTATGGTTCTCTCCTTAACCCATAAGGAATTTCAGTATCTACTCCTGGAGATCAGGTTAGACTATTAAGTCCTTTTTCAGTAACCTCGCTCTAATACTACTTGAAAGTCTTTAGTTTCAAGAGTAGCTAAACCCTAGAGGGGGAGGGTGAATAGGTTTAGGGTATTTTAGAAATTCCTTTTTAACTTTTACTGGTTTACTGTGGTGAGTGTTTTAGTTTATGGTTTATCTTTCAAGAACATAACCATCACACAAGTATTTTATATTAGTACCCTAGAGTATGGGTATATCCAATGTACTTCCAACCTTTCTAAAAGATTATTAGACAAGGAAAACTTCACCAAACCCAGCTCAATGAGCTTACAATACAAATCCCTCTGGATTTCTCAGACTCCTATAATTCCTACACACAGGCCCAAGGCCATAAACTCAGAGAAATATTCTCCTACAACTCAGGCACATAAGACTTACCTCAGACTTTAGTTCAAAGTCCAACCCTCAGGCTAGGAGGTTAGCCCAATATTCAGATCCACACAGGATCCTACCTCAGAGATAAACTCTCTAATAGCTCAGGCAGATTGCCCTACCTTAGATCTATAGGAGGATCGTACAACTAAAATTCACCACAAGAATCCTAAAACTCAGGCTCAAAAGCCCTACAACTTATATCTACTGAAATATCCTACAGTTAGAATGTTGTTTGTTGATGATGTAGAACACAACAGAAATGATCCCTGTGTCTTCCACTTTCTGAACTTAGAAACCTCAGTCCTACCACCATCACAGCTCCAAGAATGTATCTTCAAGAATAGGCATGCTGAAATTATGAAGACACTGCAACAAGAGCTTGCTCTGTTTCTTCTTCTAGCTCAAAGTGTAAGCTCTTTGAACTTGTTGTTGAAGGTTTGTAGGTCAACAGCTAACTTTCTTGAATAGCTTGTTTTCACAGAAGGAGCAAGTTCTTCAACTTCTGCAACTTGGTCGAGACGAAGAAGATGAAGTTCAGTAAATCCCTAAAAAGTTAATTTCTTCTTCCTTGTTCTCTCCCTTTTCTATTCCATGCTCCCACGGCTCTTTGAGCAGTGGGACCATCGGGAGGTTATAGCTGTAACAAGTCTTTTGCATTAAATGCAGTACAATAGGTTAGCAACGTCATTTGTCGATTACTGTTCAGTTCCCGCAACATTTTGAATTGTTGTTGATATCATCATTACACAGCACCTATGGACTTAGCCAAATTCACAATTCTGCATTGGGGTTGAGTGAAGTCTTGTCACTCAGCACCAAAACACTTGGGAAGATTTCTGCATCTTCAGAAGTTGAGTGATCAGTCATCACTCAATGAATAATCACTCTTGCAGTCTAATTGAGTAGGCATTGAGTTACCCTTCATCACTCAATACATTTGGACAAAGCTAATTTTCTCTGTATGGAGGTGTTGAGTGAGTTGTCTTCACTCAACGCTTTCTGCCTTTGCTTGTTTTGTTGAATAGGTGTTCACGGAATGGCCTTCACTCAATGCTTTTGTCCTTAGACAAATTTTCTATTGAATGGGCATTGAGTAAGTTGGCCTCACTCAATACTTTTGTCCTTAGACAAAATTCTGTATCAACCAATTCTACAACTCTGACTGAAATATGTTTTGTCGATGCTTTCTCTACATGTCGTTGAGTTAACTTCCTTCACTCAACGCTTCTGTACTTAGCTAGATTTCTTGGCAGATTCTCTACGGCTTTGATGTCTTGAGCTTTCCTCAATTATTCTAGCTCTAGGCGTTGAGAGAACTGCCTTCACTCAATGATTCTAGACTTAACAAGATTTCTGCCTTAGCAATGCTGAGGCTTTGGCAGTATAGTCTTTACTCAATGCTTAAGGCCATCTTGTGTTGAGTGAACTGCCTTCACTAAATGTATTTGGACAAAGTCAAATTTCAGTCTTTCCCACATCCTGTCTTTAGACCTCCTATCAATTTCACTTGGATAACTTGTCTAATCAAAGTAATAAAGAGCCACCTTCATAAATAGACTTATAGTATGCATCAGATAAAGACATGTGTATACAATTGTCCTGTAGACCTTATTCAAATCTGGGATATTATGATCAGTGGACCCAACACTAAGGCTGAGAGGTAGATTCACTTTGAACTCCTTGCTCCAGAGATAGTGTATAACATAGAGTCCTCTGAGTCGGAAAAGGGTATTGTTGCTGCAGATGCAAATGCTGATGCACACTCTTCAGATTACATGATGGCTGACTTAGAAGGAAGAGATGTGGAAAGGGAAAGAGATGAGGATATCTGCGAACAAGGTACATTTCATCAAGCTGATCAGATGTCACCTACATTCCGTGCTAAACTGAATGGTCTGCTTGATGATTAAAGAAGACAGCTGGAGCACTAAATTGACAACTCCATCAAGAAAGTTAAAATGGATCTTTCCAATGAAATAAGGTTCATCAGGTTTGAGGTAAACTTGCTGAAAGCTAAAATAGTAGCATTTTTCATGAGGGATGCTCCTACTGCAACATTTACTGAAAGCTAGGTGGGAGAAATCTACAAAACCCAGCATGATATTTTAGTAAATCAGAATATAACCTCCAAAAATATGGAAATGGTTCACAATGCCCAGAAAAATCTGATAGAAGCCCACAAGAATACTCCGGAAAGGAGAATGGATGTCTGATGAGTTGTAAATATTCATATTTTTTAGTACTTTATATAAGTAGTTTTAGGTTATTTTTGTAGTTTTTAGTTATTTTTCTTAAATAATTTGTTTCTTTTTGTAAATACTCTTCTAACCTAAGTATATTTTGTTTTCTGTAATTTTGCAGAAAAATTCACAAAAATTCAATTGTACACGCCGTGTCAATTTGGTCACGCCCATGACCGGGGCATGTTACTTTGATTCCAGCAAGAATCTTCTTACTGCACAGAAATGACCGCATTCATCGAGTAGTGCCCGACGAATTTGATCTCGTCGAGCAGTGCTCGAGGAATTTGATCTCGTCGATCAGCGCTAGACGATTCGTCGAGCAGCGCTCGATGAAATTATGCCAGACTCTGTGCTCAACGAATTGATGCCAGATCAGCATTCATCGATCAACATTCAACGTGCAGCGCTCGAAGAATTTAATAACATCAGCGCTCGATAAATTTCACAGGATCAACGCTCTACGATTTTATGCCAGACTCAGCTAATCGACTTTCGTCGAACGTAGATCAACACTCCAAGCTCGACGTTCGTCGAACGCAACTTAATGTCGCGCTAGAAAAATTTCATGCCTTGCTCAGTGAACGACGTTCATTGAACTGGACTCAACCTCAACGCCAGCTATTCGACGTTCGTCGAGAAGAACTCGACGAATTTGCCTCCACTCGATGCTTTGCTTTCTATCGATGCTCAACGCTTTTATTAATGGCGACCATGACGTGTCCCGCACCTGTTGCTTCTAGAACCTGTCCTGTCATCAAATTCTTGTCTTCCCCTGCACACCATCGTGCCACCTCCCGTAATTTTTTTTTCTGATAAAAAGAACTTCTCTGTAAGGTCCAAGGGTTCACTTTTTTGGAACCATTTTACTGTTAATGGCCTGCCTTGTGTGTTTTCCAAGCTATGTAAGGGAATTTCACCCCCTCTCTTAGTTTGTTTTAGCTTCTTGTAACTCCCTTTGTGGCTTAATAAAATTTTTAGTTTTTTTTCTCTCTTTGTATAGTTTGGAATTTCATTTAACTGCCCACTTTGAGTGATCTTTTGTCTTTTGTTTTCTTTTTAAAAATGTGTGTGTGTGTGTGTGCGAGTAATTTTAGGTTTTAGCTTTTTAGTTATTTTTAATGCTTTTTTTCTTTTTTATGAGTTTATAGAAGTGTTTTAAAAGTGGTTTTGATTTTTTTTAACTTATATTTTTCATAGGTTGTAAAACTTTTAGTTTTTTAGCTTTATTTCCACTTTTTTGGCACTTTTATAAAATTATAAGAATGAAAATGTTATCGTTTTAATTTTTGCAACCCTTTGCGTTTTTCTCTTTTTGTAGAGTGTGCATTTAGGAGTCAGATTTTATTGCCTTATTTACTGCTTTCTTCCATTTTCGTAGAGTGTGTGCGTGTAGGAGTTAGATTTTCCTGCTTTCCTTTCCCGCTTTCTTTTATTACTTTCTTTTTCATGCTTTCTTTAAAGCTTTCTTTCAATTATGTAGAGTGTATGTGTGTTTGCATTTTATTTCCCACGTACTCATTCGAGTAGGACTCTCTTTCATTTCCCGCCTATTCATTTGAGTAGGACTTGCATTTTACAACTTTCTTTACAGCTTTTATTTCCCGCCTACTCGTTTTAGTAGGACTTGCAATTTTTTGCCTACTCGTTTGAGTAGGACTTGTAATTTCAATTATGTCATTTCTTTTTTATGTGTTTGTGTATGTGAGTTCTTCTTTTTCAGTATTTTTTTATAATAATTAAGTGTTTCTTTTCGAACTCGCGTATCACCAAACCCATAAGCCATCCCCATTCCGATGAGTGGCTAATCTCTCTTAGCCCTAAGTATCGAAGAGCATTGGGACATAAAAATATTTTTAATTAATTAAAGGTCTTCTTTTTTCTCTTTAATTAAAGCACTTAAGGTTTTCCCCAGGTATACGACGTGAAATACCACATATCGATGTATGGGCTCTATTTGCGTTATCCATATGCTTGCTAGCCGAGAGGCCGTGCATATGGACTGAACACCCTTGGGTAAAGAGAGTTACATACATATCCTTGAGAGAGGATAAGGGTAATTCTCCCAGATTGGGTTCCCAACCCAATAGAGGGGTTCTTAGCATAATGGGGGCATTAAGAGGAATCCTTCATCAGACGAGAGTTCGGTCGAATAGTCCTAATGTTCAACTGTGCGATATTCCAAAAGCTAGGTGAGCTCAATCTTTTGGAACCTTTACGGCCAAGTCTCCCTTTAATTAATTTGTAACCTAGGATATCTAGTTAACTAAACTTATTTTAGTCATAATATCTTCGATACCGAGCGTTATTTCTTCATCGATCGCATTTTTAAAGTTTATTTTTTCTGCATATTTTTTTAAAAACCGCCTTAGATAATTAAACGACCGACACCTTAAATTTTCCATAAAATAATAGTCCCTCTTAGAGGCGTAGAGATAATCAACCCGTCCTCGAGAACAATATGACCCAGATATTCCCCACCAAAATATCATGTACTACACGCGATAGGTGCACTTGCCTCTTTTCGTTAAAACTCGGTTTCAACTTATATATCTAATAAAATCCATACGGCTCCAAACTCCCCAATCGTTAAATCAAAATAAATAGTCCACATCACCAAACCAAATTTTAAATAGAAAGGGTCGGGGCACCGCGAGTTTAAACCATCGATGTCTGCACTTAGATGTTGGATGATCACATGTTAGAGGTCAAGAATCATGTCATTAAGGGTGTAAATTTACTGGATAAAAGACTGTCCATAGCTAAGAACTCCCGGATTGTTGCTTTATCTGAAGAAGTCATAAAGGGGGAGAAGGTAAAGATCAAGGCAACACTAAGAATGTTGTCTTTGAAACACATGCTATGAGAGGTTCATTTGGTCTTGAACATCATACATAGAAAGACATTCTTGTTGTTCTAGGACCCATTCAAGAAGCATTATATGAATAGTATGGTGATCAGGGGGAGACCAAAATATTGATCAGGTTGGTGCTCAGTGGACTGAACCATCAACTGCTGCTTAAATTCCCACATTCAGTCCTACTGCAGACCAAATAGCCAGAGTAAGAGGCAAGTCTATTGCTGAAGAAGAAGAAGAAATCAGGCTAAGTAAGAAAAGGTATAGAGAGGAGATGGAATCAAGGCCAGATTTTGAGAAGTGGAGTCCTTTGTCTAGGACTATTATCTTGTCTGTCTAGGATAAAATAAAAGATAAGAAAACTAACCAGGGAAAGCTGTATAGCTCCCTATAATGGGCCAAACTAGAGATAAATGAATAGGCCAGAAGGAAATTCATAAGAGATACAAATTCAGGTGACTGCCACTAGATGTTGTGGAGCCCGACAAGTATTTTCTGAGCCCTACAGCTATTTTGAAAGAGAAAAGGAAAAGATGGATGAAGATAAGGAAAAGGCTGCCAAGAAACCCAGTAGAGGGATAGTGATTAAGGAACCAAAAACATGATATGTTTTGTATTTTCCTTAAGGGTTGTAGGAAAGTTAATATTATTTTGAGCACATTGTATATTTATGATTATTGCCTTTGATAATATTCATATGTTTGTGTGTGTGCTTCATTTTCTGTTATCAAATTCTATGAATGTTTATCTTCTATCTGAGGTAGTGTATATCATTTTCCAGGGTTCTGAATTTTTCAAATAGGGGGAGATTGTTGGGTCCATTGATCACAATGTCCTAGATTTGAAGAAGGCCCACAAGATAATGGTATACGCATGAATGTATTTGATGCTTTCTCTAAGTTCAATGTATACAGGTTGTTCCTTGTTGCACAGATTTGACTAGTGTACTTAATCACTATGACATTTGGTCTCAAGATAGGATGCTGGCAAAGTAGAAATCTGGTTAAGTATAGAAGGGTTGAGTGAAGGCTGTTCACTCAACACCAAGAGGCCAAAAGCGTTGACAGAAGCTCAAGCAGTCAAAGTCTCAAGGTTGCTGTCTGGAATTCTATATAATGATAGAACCATTGAGTGAAAGCATTTAAGCATTTCACTCGATTACTAGTCATCTGGAAATTAGCTTAAGGACCGAAGCATTTAGTGAAGACAGACCACTCAATGCCTCAATCAATAAATCTGTCCAAAGACAAAAGCATTGAGCGAAGACAGTTCACTCAATGCCAACTCAACTGAAATTTTTTCTAAGGACAGAAGCATTAAGCGACAGCAGTTCACTCAATGCCTCATCAAGTGTCCAGGCCAATGACAAAATCATTGAGTGAAGAAGCTGCACTCAACGCCTTCATGCAAATAAATTTAACTCAGTCAAGAAGCATCGAGAGATGAAGGCTCACTCGACGCCTAAGTTGTTAGACTACAAAAATCTACATGCATTGAGTGATGAAGGATCACTCAATGCACTCAACGCCAAAGACACAGAATTTACCTAAGTACTTTAGCATTTAGTGACAAGGCTTCACTCAATGCCTATACAGTTTATCTAGAATTTGTTAAGTCCGCGGGAGCTGAGTCATGCTGACGTCAGCAAAAATTTAAATAATGCGAGATTTTCTTTCTAGAAGACAAAAGGCATAGCTTGCCTTCAGTACTGCAGTTAATGAAAAAGTTGTATTGTATTTGCCCATATTCGTGGTCCACATTGCGCATAGAGCCATTGAACGGTGGGATATAAAAGCAGAGTTCTTAGAAGGAAAAAAATACAGTTCTTGCAGCTAGAGTTTTTCGGTCATCTTCTTCCTTTCAAAAAAGTTGAAGCTTACAAAGAGCATACACTAAAGTAAGTCTGTCAATCACAGACATAGGTTGTTGTTGAAGAAATTTTTCACTGAATATTAAATCGACTCTCAACGGCAAGTGCAAAAAGCTCGCTTTTTGAGTAATAAGAAACAACTCTCTGCAGTTACTTCTCAGCTCTAGCAGAATTACTATGAAGATCCATTCCTTGTTTGTGAAGAAGATAGTGATGAGTTTTCTTAATTCAGCAAGCAGGCTCAGAGAACACATTCTCTGGCTCAAGTTCGCAACAATAAAACTACTCATTTCACACTATAGGATCTTTTTAGATATGAATTGTAAGCCTTATATATAAAGGCTGAGGTGTAGGATCCTTTTGTAGATCTTAGGTAGGGTCTGTGTGCCCTAGATAAGAGATTTATTCTATATGGTAGGATCTAGTGGTGGATCTTAGTGTAGGGCTATCCTCTTAGCCTGAGTGTATGACTTTGATTAAGTCTTAGGTAGGTGATCAGTGGAACACTAAGCTGTAGGAGTATCATTTACTCTAAGTGGTAGAGCCTTTGGCCTATGGAAGTCCTTTGAGGTGTCTGAGAGATCCTGATGGATCTATATTGTAAGCTCTTTGAGCTGAGATTGGAGAAGTTGGCCTTGTATAACACACTGTTAGAAAGGTGGGAGGGACAGTCGATGTACCCATACCTTGGGGAACCATTATAAATACATGTGTGTTGTGACTCTTTCTTGTAAGATAACTGAACTAACTAAACACACAACAAAGCTAATAAAAAAGATAGTCAAAAGCCTATGAAACCTATTCACTCCCCTCCCCCCCTCAATGTGTAAAGCTACTCTTAAAACAAATAATTTTAGTTTACAAACATCGGCATGCAGGCTAGCCACACAAGAAAAAAATAAAATCTCTTCACTTGGCCTTCAAGGGCCGGCATAGCATCAAGGGCAGCAACCCGATATTTCTCGCTCGGCTATTTAGCAGCTGCACAGGGACATTCCACCATAAAGGTAATAAACAAGGCAACAGTCAGCTTTAGTTGACCAATTTATAATGACCCTACCCCATTCCTAGGGCAGTGGTATTCCTTCCCTACAAGCATATCATTCATATATATATATATATATATATATCACACAAAGGTATAACTTAAGCACCATTCAATATATCACAAAGGTATAACTAAAGCAACATTCAAGATATCATAAACATTTGCATCACCAGCCAAAAGTTTGGTGCTCTCAGGGAACCTTATCGGTGTACCAGATAACCCACGGTCCCACCGCCATCCAAATATCTGAGACTGATGGTAAACTATGAGCATTAATAGCCTGGCACAAGGCCAAGACTCTCCCCCATGCTAAAGTTAATTATCATGTACCTTAGATCTATTAATAGTATGACATAAGAGCGGGTACAGTTTAGCCTTTTTTGGTTGCTCAAATCATCATGTCATTGTCGAAAGCCAAGCATTCGTGGCTTATGGACAGACGCGGGTCACATCCCCTTTCCTGTAAATTAAACATAACCAATGTTATATTCAATAGTTGTCTCTCATGGCCATCAGAGCTGAGCACCGAGGCTCATAGCTAACAAACTACCCATACAATATCCGACAGACAGGCTTCGTAATCAAAAATGCTATTTGGGGGCTATCTCCAGTGATATTTACTATCGCCCAGTATTAACAACAGAACTTCTCATTCTGTCCCCAGACTTAGCCACAACTGGAACATCTTTTTAGAAAAACTTGTAGTTTCTTATAGTGCCAGAAACTGGACTTTCTCAAAACATAGATCGCCAAGAGCTATCTCCAGTGATATCCACTGTCGCCCAGCAATATCCAACAGTTATAAAAATGTGGTGTTCTCTGGGAATTTCCCTAGAGTGCATCTCCAATACTTTCTACTACACGAATTCAAAAGCACAACCCATCGGACTCCATGAACTACATGTTTTTACTCGGAGACTTATCCGGCAAGAAAATTAAAATATCACCAATTCAAACCAACCAGTCCAGATAGGCTTCACACAACATGTCTATTCTGTATTACAATTTCTGGATTCTGTATGCAAGACTACCCGGGGATATCACGTATCAACCCATCAAAATTCCCTTCACTCTCCAACTTTTTGTTGGGGGATTCCATACATATGCAAAATTAGGACTTCACTTGTCCAAGAAAGAAGATCGTTACCCTTATAGATTGTTTCGGAGCCATGAACAAGCCTTTTATCTAGATGGAAAGGATCGCCTCGCTTTCCACTTCTTGGATCTTGCTTCAGCTCGTAAATCCAACAACGGGATCACCTTCACCAAGCTTATAAAGCTCAGCCTTCAGCCCTCTTCTTCCTTTCTTCCAAGGGTTTGATGAAAAGGATGGGAGAGAGGGAGAGAAGGGAAATGATTCTTCTCTTCACCTCTTCTCTGTTTAAGTATTCTCGGGAATAAACCTAATCGCATGATCGTTTCTTCAATAGGAATGAAGGGACACGATTTCAGATGACAAGCAAAACTTATCGCTATCGCCGGGCGATATCATCGGTATCCGCTTTGACCCCAGTCGACACAGATCTTCGGCCACTTTCTGGCTATCTGAAACGTGTATAACTATCACATGGTACTATCTCTAGCGATAGTCAATATCGTCGGGAAATATCTACCTGGGAGCTCTATTTTTTAGTTTTTAGGGTGTTACAAACCTCCCCTCCTCAAAGAAATTTCGTCCCGGAATTTTATTCATTTTAAGGAAAACAGTACACAAATTTTATAACATTACTTTATAGAAACAACTTGGGAAACTCATCTCGCATGGTTTGTTCACGCTCCCATATCAGTTCTTCACGGCCACAGTTGTCCCAACGGACTTTAACCATCCTTATTACTTTGTTTTGTAGATGTATGATCTCCATGTCCTCGATACGAATGGGTCTAACATTCATTTTTAGCCCACTATCGACTTATACCTATTCATTAGCAATCACTTGCGTAGGCTTTTGCAACGATTTTCGCAGCACCGATATGTGAAACACATCGTGCAAACCACTTAGATCCGTCTAAAGAGCTAACCGATCGGCAGCTTCAGCAACCCGTACAACCAGTTCAAACGGACCAAGGTACCTCGTACTCTGCTTTTTCAAGCGTCGAATCCGGCACTCACCCTTGAATGGCTTTATCTTCTTATATACCCATTTGCTAACCGCAAACTCCATGTTTTGGTTCTTGTCATTATTGTACTTCGCTTGCCTATCCTAAGCCACCAACAATCGCTCATGAATAGCATGTATAGTCGAATTTGCATATTCGACCTCTTTACCTTATATAGCTTCGATTCACCTGTTTCTGCCCAAGCTAAAGGAGTATGACACTTCCTACAATTAATGCTTCAAAGGGCTCCATCTAAGTGCTAGCTTGATAGCTATTATTATAGGAAAACTTGATCATATAGAGATGGTCCTCCCACCTCTTCCTAAAATACAAGGCGCTCACACGGAGCATATCCTCCATTATCGTATTAGTTCTCTCAGTCCGACCATCCTTCTGCGAATGAAAGTTCGTACTAAACTTCAGTTTAGTACCCAACAACTATTGGATTAGCCCCCAATCATTTGAATTAAAGCGCCCATCTCGGACACTGACAATTTTATTGGGTACACAGTGCAAACGTACTGTGTGTCAACATACAACTTAGCAAATTTCTCATCTGAATCATCCTTTTTATTCTTTATAAAGTGTGATACCTTTATGAACCGGTCAATGATCACCCAAACAACCTCATTCCTGCTTTGTGATCTCGGCAACCCATGCATGAAATCCATAAATATATCATTGAACATCCACACCGGAATTGGCAACGACTTCAGGAAACCACCAGGTTTCTTACACTCAACTTTTACCAAGGCACAAGTATGGCTATTGGGTCCATTGCCCACAATGTCTTAGATTTGAAGAAGTCAATCATATCAATGATATGCATAAAGTTGTGTTTGATGTGTGCTTAAGTTCATGTATGCAGGTTGTCCTTGAAACATTGAATGGATGGGTATTCCAAGGGATTGGATAGGTGGACACAAAAATAGATGCTGGACAGGAAGGAATTTGCCTAAGTCCACAGGCATTGAGTGAAGCTTACTCACTCAATGCCAGGTGTAAGAGTTCGGTTAAGTCCACAAGCGTTGACTGAAGTCAACTCACTCAACGCCAGATGCAAGGGAAAATGCTGGATAGGATGGAAATTGCCTAAGTCATCAATCGTTGAGTGAAGTCTACTCACTCAAAGTCAGGTAAGTAAAAGCATTGAGTATAGATTGGTTAGTCAAAGCCTATCTATTGGCTAGATAGAAAAGTATCTAAGTCCATAGGCGTTGAGTGTAGTCTACTCACTCAACACCATACAGCTAAAAGTTGTGAGATAGGCTGAGGCAGTCAAAGCCTAAGGAGAAACTGGCTGAAATGTGTTTAAGTCCACGGGCGTTGAGTGAAATTTACTCACTCAATGCCATACAACATAAATCGTTGAGTATTGCTCAGTCAGTCAAACCATAGAAAAACTGTGTAATTATTTAACTAAGTCCACAGGCGTTGAGTGAAGCTTACTCACTCAATGGCATGTGATAAAAAACATTGACTGAACCTTTGTCAGTCAGAGACTGTGATTTCACAAAAATTTGGCTAAGTCCAAATGCGTAGTGTAGCTTACTCACTCAACGTCAAATAATAGATGAATATTTGTTAAGTATTTTGGCGTTGAGTGAAGCTTACTCACTCAATGCCAAGTGACAAATTCTGTCAAAGTATTATGGCATTGAGTGATGAAGGCTCACTCAACGCCTAGTAACAGAAAGTTTCTAAGGAAAAAAGCGTTGAATGACGAAGAAACACTCAACTCTCTTAATGCTAGAGAAGCAGGAATATTTCCTAAGGCAAAAAGCGTTGACTGGACTCAACGCTCTCAACGCCTAGAGACAGAAAGATTTTTCTAAGTGTTTAGGCATTGAGTGAAGGTTGCTAACTCAACGCCTAATGACAGAAAAAATTTCAAAGTGTTTTGGCATTGAGTGAAGGTTGCTCATTCAACGCCTAGTGATAGAATGATTGGCTAAAGCCAAAAGCATGAAGTGAAGCTTGTTCACTCAAAGCCTGAGATAGACAGAAATCTATCTAAGTGTTTTGGCTTTGAGTGATGCTTACTCACTCAATGCTTATACTACTGATGCTTGATTTTGGCTAAGTCCATAGATGGTGACATCAACAAAGTCAACAAAATTCAAATTTGTTGTCGGAAAGATACAGTACATGACAAATGTAGCTGTGTGCCTTCAGTACTACAATTAATGCAAAAACAAAGTTACAGCTATCAATTTCAGTGGGGCTCACGGCTCAAAAGAGCCGTTGATGGGCTAATAATAAAAGGCGGAGATCGAGGAAGAGAAAATAGATTTTGGAAAAGATAGTTGGCCCTCATATTCATCCTCACCATTGTTGTAGAGGTCGAAGAACTAAGTTCAAATCAACGGGCCAAAAAGCTCAACAAAAGTTTGTTGTTGTCTTCTCAATCAACATCAGCAAGTTCAGAGATAATCTCTGAGTAAAAGGAAGTAGTGAAGGGATAACCCTAGTTGTAGGACCTGGGATCAAAAGCAAGTAAGTTGTTGCGATTTTTACCTGCACCAGCAAGGTCAGAAAGATTACTTTCTGAGGAAGAAGGAGAAGTAGATACAACTGATTTCTACAATAAAGAGGCAGCAAGCGCTAACCCTTGCTGCAGGTACTTCACAGATCAAGCAAATTAATTCTAAAGAACATTCTCTTGAAGCTCTGAAGAAGAAAGCTTGAAGAAGCAGTGATCTGAAAGAAGGCTCAGGGGACTAATCCTCTGGAGTCAAAGCTAGGGCTGAATCTCCTCAGTCTAGAAAAGAAAAAAGAAGCAGAGCAGTTTTCTACAAGTTACTTCCAACACAAGCAAAAGCATCCTAAATAATTTCATCCTTGTTGCTGAGAAGAATTTAGGGATGTGATTCTCTCAGCTCAAGTAACATCAAGTCTAGCTGTAGTCTCTTCTCAATTTCAGCAGGAAAACTTGGTGGTGCTGAGAAGAAGAGAATAGGGCTGAGTATTTCTCAGTTAAGGAAAAAGTAGGCTCTGGGATTATTTCCCTAGAGTCAAAGTTGGGATAAGTTTATCTCAGTCCAGAGAGATTGGCACAAAGAGACATCTCTTATGCCAATACCAACTCACCAACCCACTTCCACCCTGTAAAATCCTTTAGGATCTGAGTGGTAGGAGCAAATTTGCTGTGAGGTAGAATTCTAGTTTAGATCTAATTTGTAGGGTTGTTTAGCCTAATGTAGGATTCTATTGAGAATCTAAGGTAGGTGATCATTTGATCACTGAGAGTAGGATCAAGTTTGGATCTGAGGTAGGACCTTTGGGTCTAAGGTAGGTGAGTCATTCTCACAGAGTTGTAGGGCACTTTTCCCTGAGTGTAGGATCCATTGGATCTGAGGTAGCGCCTTTGTGCCTGAGCTATAAGAGAGTCATTTTCTCTGAGGTAGGATCCCTTGTGGATCTGCGGTAGGGCTTTCATGCCAGCCTTAGTTGTAGGGCCTTTGGGCATGAGGTAAGTGATCTTTGGATCACTGAGTTGTAGGGCCTTGTGCTTGAGCTGTAGGTATTGGAGGAGACCGAGTGGTCCTGCGGGATCGTGTCGTAAGCTCTTAGGAGCCGAGATTGGAGAAGTGCCTTGTTTAACTATAAGTTTGAAAGGTGGGAGGGAAACTGGATGTACCTATAACCCGGGGAACAACTGTATATCTTATGTGTGCTTGTTGTATTATTTCTTTGATTGCAGGTTGTGTGTGTCTTGAAAGTAGATAACTACTCACTCACATAGCACTTAAAGAAAGAAAATTAAAGATAGTCATAAGAGATTAATAAACCTATTCACCCCCCCCCCCCTCTAGGTAATTTAGCTATCCTTGAAAATAAAGACTTTCAATTGAACTTCGCCACATAAAGAGCTATGTCTTTCTTTAAACCCAGCCACAAGAACATCTTTTTCATATCCTGAAAAAATTTTGTGCTCCCTGGGTTGATTGAGTATTTAGTAAAGTGTGTCTTATACATAAACTCCTCTTACAATTTACCCACATTTGGGACGCACAAACGACCAACTTTTCTTAAAAGGCCGTCATCCAAGGAGAATTGGGAATTTGACTCTAATCGAGTTAAATTTCCCGTGGAATCCTATCCGCGAGGTCATATTGCAACTCTTTCAAGTTCAAGCACGCATTTGTAGTGGTATTCTTGTCAACATAAGAAATATTTAAGGCCTCCAACTCTAGATCAGACGCTCCTCATGAATCTTTAGCCAACATGCACGTACTGGAGGCCTATGACTCAAGGCATCTATGACCACATTTCCCTTCCCGGGAGTGTAAAATATCTTGAAGGTGTAGTCCCCAAGGAACTCCATTCACCTTCGTTGTCCCATAACCAGATCTTTCTGATCAATTAAATATTTAAGGCTCTTATTATCCATGAATATGTCGACTTTCACGCCATACAAGTAGTGACGCCACAACTTAAGTGCAAAAATCACAACTGTCTATTAGGGAACACGGCGCAACCAACTCTCCCGAAATCCCGGACTATTAGGAAGGGCGCTACCGCTCCTTTATAGAGCTATACAGCAGGATCCACGGGGCAGCCAGTTAGGCCCAGGGGACACACCCTTCTGTTCGACTTGTGTGAGCCATAGTGCCTCGCACCGTACCTCCCACACCGGGGTCATTGCTGGACCCCAACATTCCCCCCCCCCCAGAAATGACCCCGGGGTTTTGAACCCGTGACCTCCTCATATACCAATTGAAAGATAGTGGTTAGATCTGGTATACTCTAGAGGGGGGGTGAATAGAGTATTATTTTGGTTAACTTTTGTTGTAAATAAAAAATTGTTCCTAAACCTAAATAATTTGTCACAGGCAAATAACAAATATATGTAATCACAACCACAGCAACCTAACTAGCACAGCCACAACAAGAACAAAAAGGAAAGGGCATCCAGACAACACAAGAATTTTATAGTGGTTCCCCAACCTGGGTACATCCACTCTTCTACCACCCTGGTAGGAATCCACTCAGGTTTTTGATCAGGTGACTGCCACCAATAAGGTTTGGATCAGGTGCTCAAAAACCAAACCTCAAGTCTTTTGATCAGGTGACTTGCAACCAGGAATAATTTTGAAGGGAATTAAAACCCTGTATACAGCGGTGAGAGAATGATTTTTTCTTCACTTTCTCAAATACAACTGAGAAGAATTTTGTGGAGATTTACTTTAGCAAAGAGCTCCCCCTGAGATATTGAATGGTTAAGGAAGGTGGAGCTTTACTGTAAGGTGGTAGGTCTTCAGAATTTTTGCTTTGACCATAAGATCTCCAGGAACTTCTTGACTGATGTTGTAATTATGGTCCTTTTAAGAATCCTGCGATGAGGACAGAAAAAGACTCTTGATTTTTGAATGGCTGTTCTTCTTCTTCTTCAACTTAAAGTTCTTCCTCTATTCTTGCACATGTTTCTTTCTATCACTTTGTTCTGTGTACTCTGCGTCTCAGAGTGCTGTTCAGAGAGATAAAGAGAGAGAGCAGAAGATCCTTGTTCACTTTTGTTGTTGTTGTTGTTCTGTATGTCTCTTATTGTTGTTCTTCTTCTGTATGTCTTATTGTTCTCTGTATCTTACCAGAAGGAGAAAAATCACTTTTATATTTTACACATAAATTTACTTTTTGAATTTTGAATTCCTTCTTGCATTCAACGCTGACGACCTTGAGAACGTTTGCATTGATTGATTTCCCCAACTTTCCCTTTGAAAAATGGCAAGCAATAATCCTAATAAAGACCATAACTAATGCTCCGTCTACAGTAATATTCAGAGAATATTTAAGCATTAATTACTCAGTAATTATTGCATTATAATAGGGACAGAAGGATGAAAATAACCAAGTCTGGATTCGTCGAGCTGAGATCCACAATCGTCAGCCTCGGAACTGCTGACTGCTGCTTGATGAATCTTTCCAATTCTGTGCACCAAGATCATCGAGCTGAGAACCAAGTTCATTGACTGGAGTTTGATTCTGGACTTAGAAATATTGAGATGTTTTCTGTACTTGAGTGTTGAAGCAGATGATCCAAAAATTGTCGACCTGAGAACTGAGTTCGTTGAGCTTAGCTTAGAGAATTTTTCTCTGATTTCGTTGAGGTGAGCACGACTTTCGTCGACCTGAGTTCGACGAACGTCGAACTCTTTTTCTGAGTCTTGATATTTCTCTAAGTCATGAATCTTTGGAAGACTGTCGATGGCTTGTCCATGCACTGTTGACTCTAAGGACTTGGCATAGACTCTAGGACACAACCATGACCCTTGTTATACATGTTGGGTCATATGATCCTAACTTAGTGAACCTAGCCCAAATCCAACTAGGGATCCAAAACCGTCAACTACAAGTCATTGACTAGATAGTTTCGCTCATGCACTTTCAACTGGCATGAGCCATAAGCTATAACCTTTCCGAACTGTACAAGAATGTAGCCTAAAACGCCCCTTGAAGCATCGCTATAATTCTCACAATTGCCTATACCAACTGGAAAACTCAAAAGAGGCATTGGGGTAAGACGACTCTTCAACTCCTCAGAAGCCCGTATGCACTCAGGCATCTAAACAAACTTCTGATCTTTCCTCATCAGTGTGGTGAGAGGTAAGGATATCCGCAAAAAGTTCTCCACGAAGCGCATATAGTAACCAACATGTCCAAGGAAGATCCTGACTTCTGCTATAGTAAACAACATTGGCCACTCTCATATTGTAACGATCTTTGTCGGATCCACAGCAATACTCTCTCCACTAACCATCTGGCAAGGAAAAGCCACTGATGACAGTCAAACTCACACTTTGAGAACTTTGCATAGAGTTTATTCCTTCTCAGGGTCTGCAAAACCATCCTTAAGTGATTTGCATGATCTTCTTGTAATTGAGAGTACACCAATATGTCGTCAATAAAGACAATCTCAAATTGATCTAAATACTCCCGAAGAGTCTGGTACATCAAGTACATGAATACCGATGGCGCATTTGTTAGCCAAAATAGCATTACAGTGAACTCATAGTGACCATAGCATGGACCAAAAGCTTCCTTGGGAATATCACATTCCCTAATCCGCAACAGGTAATAGACATTCTTTAAATAAAGCTTCGAATAGACACTCGATCCCACAAGCTGATCAAAAAAATCATCAATCTGTGGAATCAGATAATTGTTGTTATAACCTGCGTTTTCTCCACATAAAGTGGTATATGAGAGTAAAGAGAAAACACGTGTCATGATGCCACGTCGACAAGGGATAATTGCAGACGTTCAGGTGAGACCACAACTAAACATCTCTTAGAAAGATTAATGATTTATTTTAAGGGAAACCAGTTTTAAGTTAAGCAATCAGTCGTATCCCTCGGATCAGTGGATCAACTAGTCCACGAGTAAAAATATAGTTATACGCTATGGAAAATACTTTGATTAAGTTTATTTTAACATCCTACATGAGTATAAACATCCCCGAAGGATGACTCATGTTATGTATGCCTCTAACTTATATTAACTGTAGGAAATAATCTTGCGCTTACTTGAAAATAGTGTTTTAGTTTTGAAAGAGATGAAAAGTATGCAATACTACTAATAGTATTTTTATAAGTTAAAATACCTAACATGCAACCAAACATAAAGCCTTCCTAGAGAGAAAGTATAAACAGCCATAGAAAAACATGCAACTCAGCAGCTTGGTAAAGTACTCAGCATTTCAAAAGAAAACCACCAGTGGGCACCAACAACCTGACACGAACCTACTGGTGAACATGTATGTATGTACTACAGTAAACAACCCAAGAAAAGTATACCTCACAAGGGTGAGGAAAAGTCCTGCAATAAGCATTCCCATGGCAAGCTCCCAAACTTAGCCGCTTAACCGGCTACTGCCCTGAACCTGAGGCATTCAAAGGAAAAAACCTCAGCAAGAAAAATACAAGTTGAAAAGGAAAATAATCAGGTAAAAGTGCAAAGTAAGAGATGGGTTTACCAAACCCGAGTACAAAATGTTGAAGGCCACAGCTGGATAACCAAATAATTATAAGTACAGTAAAATAAGTAGAAAATGAGTCAATCGAGAAATTTCACCAAGTGCGGAACGAAGCCATGCTTTGACAATATCTGCAGGGATTAGCATAAAAAAAGCATAGATTGATCTAAGACGCAAACTAAGCATAAAACAGCTCGAATAAAACATGAACCATTAACACTTGACAAAAACAATTGGGCAGAGTTAGTGACCAATTGTCCCAAACCAGGCTCCCATGCCCAAATGTCTCAAAAACACAGAGGCCCTGCGGTGGTGGCCACTTGTCCAAACCTAACCCAGTGGTCCTCAAATAATAGAGACCAAAAATCCTCCTAGGGCAACGATCCACAACCGACATCCAGTTGGTGGTCCTTTATCCACTGCCAACCTTCATAGCCGAAGAAACATCAGAACCTACCCAAAACCAAAGTTCCAACCTTAAGATAAACTAAAACCAGTCCTAAAACCATCCTAAGGACTAAACCTGCCGAATTGGACAAAAACGGCAAAAAAATATTCTAAGTATCAGGAAATTCGGCGAATTTCCCTTATACTCGACGAAACTGCCACATGACAACCGGCGATATTCATCAAACTCCGGATGACGCTCGACGAATGGACAACGATATTCGTCGAACTCCATTCGATGAATGGATAAAAATATTTGTCGAACTCCGCTCGACGCTCGATGAATGGACAATGCTATTCGTCGAACTCCGTTTGACGAATGGACAATGATATTAGTCGAACTCCGCTCGACGCTCTATGAATGGACAACGCTCTTCGTCGAACTCCGTTCGACGAATGGACAGACGACGCTCGACAAATAGTCAGTGAAATTTGTCGAACTCATTACGCTAACTTATGAATCACGCCGAAAATGACTTCGCCTAAATTTGGCGATACTCGCTGAATTCTACTTAGACTACGCACAATTACTCAATGAAAACCCCTCATCCTCTTGCTCAACGAGTCAATGGCATCCCACACAGATACTCGGCTAACACGGACCTAACCATACTCGATGAACTCTATTACAATACACGTCGATTTTTACTTGATCTCAAATTTTCCTAATTTCTATAGTTTGGCCAAAAATCAAGATCTAGCCTTGAGGGACATTTTCATGCATCCTACTCGACTCCTAACCTCTAAGGGAGGAAAACAAAGGAGTAAGATCAAATAAAAACGATCAAGTAAGGGAAGAGATCCACTTGCCTCAAAACATTGGAGAAATGTCACCCGCTTGCGCCGCTTCAAGGATCGGCCGTAGGAAGCCCTAAGCAACATTTCTTGAAACTTTTGGAGGAGAAAGGTGGTCAAAATCTCAAAACCTAACATACAAAATTCGAGGAATCGGGGAAAGCTTACCATGATCGTGAAGCCCTCGTCGAGAGCTTTCAAAATCTCTACTCAAATGCCAAAACCTACCACCCGATGTCCCAATTTCGCTGGCCGAAAGCTCTTATCCGTCTACCAAAAGCCTTCCGCGAAACAAACACCGTTGTTGGGTTGGGGAAGATAATGAACAGTAGGGTTTTCGTTTATTACGTATATATATACAAGTATTATAATAATAATAATTTATTTATTTATAATAAAATATCACATTACAATCACTATTAATCATTCAAAATGATCTGAAGTCCATAACAACTTGGAATTCTACGAAATTTGCACTGTAGCTAAATATCGACGCTACGAAACCAACGGCGAATTCAAAACTCAAATCCGACGAACCTAACTCTGGCAAACACCTCTCGAATCCAAAACATAAGCATTCCAAAAAGGGTCCACCGAGTCACCAAAACTGACCCGACTCGCAATGGAATCTTGCAAACATGCTAAACCCAGCCACACAGAAAACTCAATGAGCAAAACCACACTCTTACCACGGCAAAAGCCAAACATGCATTAACGTAACGCCCTGACGTCAAAATTACGCCACTACAGGAATAAAAATGAACACCGAAAAATTTTGGGTGTTACACCCACCCCTCCTAAAAAGAAGTTTTGTCTCGAAACTTAACATAAACAGGATCAAATCCAAATTAAAATAAAACCAGTCATAAGCAAATAGAGAAAACAATTACCAAAACATCAGGATAACAAATGAGGATGATCCTCCCTCATAGCTGACTCCAACTCCCATGTTGCGCTTTCTACATCTTGGTTCCGCCACAAAACTTTAACCATCGGTATTGTCTTCCTTCACAATACCTGATCATGAGTATCCAAGATACGAACAGGTACTTCCACATATGAAAGGTTAGGCTCCAACTGGGGCACATAATCTATAACTTGCTTGTCGCTTAGCACACACTTCCGTAATTGTCTCACATGAAAAATAACATGCACACCAGGAAAACTTGCGGGCAAATCCAACCTATGAGCTGACACACCAATTAGTTCAACAATTTCAAAAGGTCCCACTTACCTGGTGTTCTTACCAAACCTTTTAACTCCATACATCGGGGAAACCTTAAGGAACACCATATCACCAACAACAAACTACAAATCGGTCCTACGTTGATTGGCATTCTTTTCATATCGCTCTTGAGCTATCTGAAGCTTCTCTCGAATATGATTTACAGAAACATCCATCTCTTCTAATGCTTAAGGACCCAACAACGGTCTCTCAATAACCTCGGTCCAAAACAAAGGAGTTTTATAATGCCTCCCATTCAGAGCCTCAAACGGTGCCCTCTGCAAACTTTCAAGATAACTATTATTATAAGCGAATTCCATCAGTCTCAAACGCTCATCTTACGCTCCTCTGTGGTCCAATATATAACAACTGATCATATCTTCCATGATTTTATTTACTCTCTCCGTTTAACCATTAGTCTTCAGATGATAAGCAGTAGATTACCTCAAATCGGTACCAAACCCTTCCTGTAAGCTCTTCCAAAAGCAAAAGGTAAACCTGGAGTCTCGATACGATATAATACTGACAGGAACTCCGTATAACCAGATGACTTCATCAAAATATAATTCACCTATCATTTTTTGGGGAAATCAATCTTAAACGACATGAAGAGAGCACACTTCGTTAATATATCCACAATAACCAAAACTGAATCATGTCCACCGGGTAGATATTGGCAAACTAGTAATAAAATCCATTAAAATGCTTTCCCACTTCTAACTTCGAATCTCTAAGGGCGTTAACTTGCCCCCAGGCCTACCATGATCGGCCTTAACTCGCTTGCAAGTAAAACTTTCTTATATATACTAAGCTATATTTCCTTTTACAATATACCACCAAACGATCTGCTTCAAATCCTTATACATTTTTGTAGAACTAGGGTGGTGGGCAACACTGGAACCATGCGCCTCTTTACATAACTTAACTCGGATATCCTTGACTTTTGGAATGCAAAATCTGTCGCGGTACCTCAAAGTACCCGCGTCATCAATCGAAAAGTCTGGCAATTCCCCTTTCGCAGTTCTATTATGAAGGTGCATCAAATTAGGATCATCCCTTTGTTGTAGCCACGTCAGTGAAATCCACGAAGGCTCAGCTACCTCCAAACTACTTGACGACTTACAAATCCTAACAAAAATGTCCATAAAGTGAAATTTTTCTACTAGAGAATCCATAGAGAGGTTAAAAATCTTCGCTGACTTCCTACTAAGGGCATCGGCTACCATATTAGCTTTTCCCAGATTGTATTGAATCTCTACATCATAATCTGTCACATATTCTAACCACCTCCGCAAGTACAGATTCAATTGCTTTTGAGTGAAGACGTACTTCAAACTCTTACGATCGGTGTAAATTTTTCACAAAGTTCCATATAAAAGATGTCTTCATATCTTCAAGGCGTAAATCACAGATGCGAACTCTATGACATGCGTAGGGTAATTCCTTTCATGAGTCTTTAACTCCTCAACCCATATGCTATCACTTTGCCTTCTTGCATCAACATGCACCCAAGTACAACGTGCAATGCGTCCACATACACAACATACTATATCCCTTCGGTAGGCAAGGTAAACACCGGAGCAGTGCACAATCTCCTTTTTAATTTGAAAAAGCTTCCTCGCACCTCTGGCTCCACACAAAAGCTGCATTCTTTTGCGTTAGTTTAGTCAAAGGTGCAGACAACGTAGAGAAACCTTCTACAAATCTCATATAATATCCTGCCAACAATAGGAAGCTCCTTATCTCTTTGGGAGTGGCAGGCCTATTCCAATCCATGACAGAATCTATCTTCTCAGGGTTTATAGAAATTCCATCATTATCAATCACATGGCCTAGAAAAGAAACCTTACGGAGCCAAAACTCGGACTTACTTTGCTTGGCCTACAACTTAAGGTCCCTCAAGGTAGACAAAACTAAGCGCAAGTGCTGAGCATTCTCTTCAGCACTGCGGGAGTATATTAGAACATCATATATAAACACAACCACGAAACAGTCCAGGAAATACTTAAATACTCTGTTCATCATATCCATAAGGCCTAGGGAGCATTAGTCAATCCAAAAGTCATCACAAAAAACTCAAAATGCCCATGCCAAGAACGAAAAGCAGTCCACAGAATATCTGCCACACGAATCCTCAAATGGTGGTAGCCTGAACGAAGATCAATCTTTGAAAACATAGAGCTACCACACAACCGATCAAACGGATCATCAATCCTTGGCAAGGGATATCTATTCTTAATGGTTACCTTATTCAGTTCTCTATAATCGATGCAAAGTCTCATCGATCCATCCTTTTTTTTTATAAACAATACAGGATCACCCCACGGAGAAGAACTCGGACTAATAAAACCATTCTGCAATAACTCATCCAATTGGGTACGTAGCTCCTCCAGCTCGCGCGGGGCCATACAGTACGGCGCCTTAGAAATAGGATGGTTACCCCGCTCCAAATCTATAACGAACTCCACGTCTCTCTCGGGAGGAAGACTGGGAGGATTATCATGGAAAACATCAGGAAACTCGCACACAGCAGCAATCTCATCAACTCGCGGCAAACTACAATTGGTCGTCATCACCGACACCAAACAAGCAAAACATCCAGAATTTACCACCTTCCGAGCACGTACAACTGAAATAATCGAAGAAATATGACATGGAAAACCATAAGAACTCTTGGGTTGACCATTGTCCATCTTGAAGTCTAAGCGCTTGACTTTGCATTGGATGACCGTATCATACATGGACAACCAATCCATGCCGAGAATCACATCGAAATCTTCCAAGTATATCATCATAAAATCAGAAATCCCTAAAAAATCGCCTAACAGAATCGGACAACTCTGAATGCCTTGGTCTGATACAACAGAATTACCAGAAGGAAACTTGATACTATCCGCATTGCCAACAAGATTAAGGGTCATATCGTGATGCTCTATGGAAGCCCTAGACACAAATGTGTGGGTAGCATCGGAATCGAACAGAACACACACCCAGCAGTTCTTTACCTTAAACTTTCCTATATAAAATCGTATAGGCAACTAAGGAAACGAATGTCAAACTATAACTAAAATTTGAAAGGGAGGAACCGGTTAGTATCTAACCTGAAATAACTTGCGAAGCAATTTGAGCTTCCTCTAAAGACACCACGTTCAGCTTGCTCTTCCCCTTGTCCAATAGTTGCGGTGGCGGCAAAGGCTGAAGTGGAACTGGTTGCAACGGGGGCTGAGTCTGCGGGCACTTCGACTTAGCATGTCCCTTCTGCCCACACCGGAAGCAAGTCTTATCATTAAGCAAACAACAGGCAGCGTCGTGCCCCTTCTGCTTACATGCAGAACAAATTGAATCTCCTTTAGGATCACCATGAATCGCATGCACCTTCTCTTTCTACTGGGCTCCTAATCTTTGATAACACCTTTCAAATGGATGACCTGGCCTACCACAAAAACTGCATATCTCTTTACTACTTTTCCCTGAAGTGGCATCGAATTCTTGGGAACTCTTACCCTCACCGGTCTTCCTCTTATCCTTTCTCATTTATTGACCTCGACTCTTGGCGTTATCAATCGCCGCAACCTTCAGAGCCGCCTCCATAACCTCAGCATAGCTTTCAGATCCATAAGCACTAGCTAGCTACTAAATGTAAATCCTATGACCACCTAGAAATCGTTTAGCTCGACTAGACTCTGAAGATACCATGTCTGGGGTAAAACGACTCAGTTTGCTGAACTCCACCTCGTACTCAAAAATAGTAAGCTGTCTTTGCTTTAAATGCAGAAAATCATTCATCAGGTGGTCTCTCTCGACTCATAGCAGAAATTTCTTAAGCAGCAACTCTTTGAAGGATTCCCATGAGCATCCATCCTTAAGATTCTCCTTCTCTGTCAGCCACCAACTCTTAGCAAGTCCCTTATGTTGATACGCAGCGACCATCACCCTCTAGTCCGCTGAAATTCCCGAGTAAGCAAACATCTCCTCGATGGCTATTATCCAATCATCCAAGGCCATAAAATATGCCATACCATCATAAGTAGGGGGTCCTAGTCTTTGGAAGTGCGAGATAAACGTCATCTCTAGTAGAACCAACACCGGGGGCACCAGAGAGCAGGGGGGACCGGAATAGCCTGACCCACAGCAGGGTCCTGCACTCGCGGCATCTGTCCTGACACAACTATTAACAACGCTTGGATCTGCGACTGCATCTCCAGCATTTGTCTAGACAAAGTCTCATCACTCTGCTGCAGACATTCAATCATCGCTTCGCTCTGCGCACATGATGACTCGCCCTCCGACTAGGGAGTCGACCTAGTCGTCACACGCTTAGGTGCCATTCTAATAGAACAACAAACACTAATCAAAACCTAGCCCAACCGCTAGCACCAAACAGCATAGTCCAGACAAAACATACTTAAGTACTTGATAAAGCTGTAACTTGCTCTGGGAATATCAATAATGATTTCATGCCTAAATTAAGGATGATACAACGTCATCCTACCGACTCATGTGCCTAAACCATTAATGTTTGAATTTATTATTCTTTTTGACACAAAACCATGTGTGTACATGTGTCATCATGTAAATCTTTAGCTTAACATGTGTGCTGATGTAATGTTATGCAAAGCATGTTGTGTTATGCAATCTAAAAAGGCCTTAATGAAGGTTATGAATGGCGTACACATGAAATGTTTTGCATCCCATACTACATAACATCGCATGCAATGAAAAAATAAAACGTGCTAATGGGCACCCATGTGATGATGGTTATGCATCTCATACTACATAACCGTCACATGTTGCCACCAATGGTGGATCCATATACAAACACATATTATGCATCTCATACGACATTATATGCCACGTATACTTCTTATAATGCTATGATTATAGTGTTCATGCTTCAGCCAAAATATACTGATGACACATCGGTGTGTGTATGTAATGAAACTAGACAGCTAACACAGACCTGAGATAGTTGTTCGACCAATTGTCCAACAACCTATCCCTCTGATACTAGCTCTCATAACCCGCATTTTCTCCGCATAAAGGGGTATATCAGAGTAAAGAGAAAACACGTGTCATGATTCCACGTCGGAAGGGGATAACTGCAGATGTTTAGGCGAGACCACAAATAAACACCTTTTAGAAAGATTAATGATTTATTTTAAGGGAAACAAGTTTTAAGTTAAGCAGTCGGTCGTATCCCTCGGCTCAGTGGATCAACTAGTCTATGAGTAAAAATATAGTTATACGCTGTGTAAAATACTTTGATTTAGTTTATTTTAACATCCTACATGAGTATAAACATCCCGGAAGGATGACTCATGCTATGCATGACTCTAACTTATATTAAGTAGAGGAAATATTCTTGCACTAACTTGGAAATAGTTTTTTATTTTTGAAAGAGATGGAAAGTATGCAATAATAATAATAATATTTTTATAAGTTAGAATACCTAACATGGAACCTAGCATAAAGCCTTCCTAGAGAGCAAGCATAAACATCCATAGAAAAACAGGCAACTCAGCAGCTTAACAAAGTACTCAAACTTTCAAAATAAAACCACCAGTGGGCGCCAACAACCTGACACAGACCCACTGGTGAGCATGTATGTCTGTACTAAAGTAAAAATCCCAAGAAAAATATACCTCACAAGGGTGAGTAAAACTCCTACAACAAGAAGTCCACTAGCAAGCTCCCAAACTTAGCCGCTCAACCGGCTACTGCCCTGAACCTGAGGCATTCAAAGGAAGAACACCTCAGCAAGAAAAATACAAGTGGCAAAGGAAAATAATCAGGTAAAAGTTCAAAGTAAGTGATGGGTTTACAAAACCCGAGTACAAAATGCTGAAGGCCATAGCTTGATAACTAAATAATTATAAGTACAGGAAAATCAGTAGTAAGTGAGTCAATCGAGAAATTGCACCAAGTGCGGAACGAAGCCATGCTTCGACAATATCTGGAAGGATTAGCATAAAAATCATAGATTGATCTAATAAGCAAACTGAGCATAAAATAGCTTGAATGAAATGTGAACCATTGACACTTGGCAAAAACAACCGGGTGGAGTCAGTGACCAATTGTCCCAAACCTGGCTCCCAAGCCCAAATGCCTCAAAAACACAGAGGCTCTGTGGTGGTGTCCACTTGTCTAAACCCAAACCAGCAGTCCTCAGGAAACAGAGACCAAACATTCTCCAAGGTCAACGATCCACAACAAACGTAAAGTTGGTGGTCCTTTATCCACTGCCAACCTTCATAGGCAAAGAAACATCAGAACCTACCCAAAACCAAAGTTCCAACCTTAAGATAAACTAAAACCAATCATAAAACCATCCTAACGGCTAAACCCGCTGAATTGGACAAAAACAGCGAAAAAATATTCTAAGTCTCAGAAAACTCGGTGAATTTCCCTTATACTCGACAAAACTGCCACACAACAACCGGCGATATTCGTCAAACTCCGGACGACGCTTGATGAATGGAGAATGATATTCGTCAAACTTCGTTCGATGAATGGATAACTATATTCGTTTAACTCCGCTCGACGCTCGACGAATGGACAATACTATACATCGAACTTCGTTCGACGAATGGATAATGATATTCATCGAACTTCCCTCGACGCTCGATGAATGGACAATGCTATTCGTCGAACTCCGTTCGACGAATGGACAACGATATTCATCAAACTCTGCTCGATGCTCGATGAATGGACAATGCAATTCTTCAAACTCCGTTCGACGAATGGACCGATGCTTGACGAATATTCTGCGATATTTGTCCAACTCATTTCGTTAACTTATGAATCATGCCGAAAATGACTGAACATAAACTCAGTGATACTCGTTGAATTCTACATAGACTATGCACCATTACTCGATGAAAATCCCTCATCCTCTTGCTCGACGAGTTTATGTCATCCGACCCCTATACTCGGCAACACGAACCTAACCATACTCGACGAACTCCATTACAATACATGTTGATTTTTACTTGATCTCTAATTTTCCTAATTTCTTTAGTTTGGCAAAAAATCAAGATCTAGTCTAAAGGGACATTTTCATGCATCCTACTCTACTCCTAACCTATAAGGGTGGAAAACAAAGGAGGAAGATCAAATAAAACGATCAAGCAAGGGAAGAGATCCACTTGCCTCAAAACTTTAGAGAAACGTCGCCCGCTCGCGCCGCTTCAAGGATCGGTCGTAGGAAGCCCTAAGCAACGTTTCCTGAAACTTTTGGAGGAGAAAGGAGGTCAAAATCTCAAACTGTAACGTATAAAATTCAAGGAATCGGGGAAATCTTACCACGATCGTGAAGCACTCGCAAAGGGCTTTCCAAATCTCTACTCAAACGCAAAAACCGACCACCCGAACTCCCGATTTCGCCGGTCGAAAGCTCCGCTCCGTCCGCCAAAAGCCTTCCGCGAAACAAATACCGCCGTCGGGTTGGGGAAGATAATGAATAGTTTGGTTTTCGTTTATTATATATATATATAAGTATTATAATAATAATTAATTTATTTATAATAAAATATCACATTACAATCACTATTAATCATTCAAAATGATCTGAAGTCCATAACAACTTGAGATTCTACAAAATTCACACCATAGCTAAATACAGATGCTATGAATCCAACGGCGAAGTCAAAACTCAAATCTGACAAACCAAACTCGGGAAAACACCTCCCGAAGCCCAAACACAAGCATTCTAAAAAAAGCTCCACCGAGTCACCAAAACAGACCCGTCTCGCAAGGGAATCTTGTAAACAGGCTAAACATAGCCACACAAAAAATACAATGAGCAAAACCACACTCTAACCATGGTATAAGCACAATATGCGTTAAAATAACGCCCTTACGTAAAAATTACGCCACTGCAGGAATAAAAATGAATAACGAAAAATCATTGGCGTTACACTTATTTTTCTCTATCAACTTATTCAATTCTCGATAATCAATGCATAGATGCAAGCTTCCATACTTCTTCTTCACAAAGAGGACCGGTGCACTCCAAGGTGACATACTTGGAGGAATATAGCCTTGCTCTAGCAATTCTTGTAATTGAACTTTCAATACCGCCATTTCCTTTGGCGCCACTCGGTACAACGAGCGTGACACAGTTTTTGCAACTAGCACCAGCTCAATAGCAAGTTTATCTCTCACTAAGGCGGTAACCCAGGGAGATTGTTGGATCCCTAGTTGGATTTGGGCTAGGTTCACTAAGTTAGGAAATGACCCAACATGTATAGATCAGGGTCATGGTTGTGTCATAGAGTCTAGGTCATGTCCTTTTAGTCAATAATATAAAGGACCAGCCTTCAACACTGCCAGAGACTCAAGACATAGAGAATTCAAGACTTAAAAGAAAGGAGTTTTACGTTCGTCGATCTTCGGTCGAAGAAAGTCGAGCTCAGCTCGATGTACTTAGTTCTCAGCTCGACGAACTTAGTTCTCAGCTCGACGAACTCTAGACAAAGTAATAACTGAAGTCAAACCTCAGTCGACAAACTAAGAACATCAGTTAGAAGAACTCTGTTCTCTGGTCGACTAATTCTTGATGAGGTGATTAAACACTCAATGCCAGATGACATTACACTCAACGCCAAAATGGTGAGTTAACACTCAAAGCCAGAGGACATAACAATCAACGCAAAAAATGATACTTCAACACTCTACATATGAAAATATTCTAAGTCCAGACTGTAGACTCAGCTCGATGATCTTGGACCCCAACTGGACTAACTCTGTTCTCAGGGCTCAGCCTAACTATCTTAGATTCAGCTCGACGAAGTTGATGCACAGAAGAAGAAAGTTATCAAGCAACATTCAAAGGTCGACGATCTTGGATCTCAGCTCAACGAACAGCCATTCTCAGCTCGATAAACTATGGACTTAGGTCGACGAATCCAGTCTTGGCTATTTTTCTCTATTGTCCTTATTATGTGGCAATAATTCCTGAGTAATTAGTGCTCTAATATTCTCTGAATATTACCGTTAGACAAGAGCATTAATTATGGTCTTCATCAGAATTTTTTAACACCGTTTTTATAAGGGATAGTTGGGGAAACAAATCAAGTCCAAAAAAATTCCAAGGACGTCAGCATTAATTGCAGAAGGAATTTCAAAATTCAAATGGACATTCACGTTGGAAATATAAAAACAGAGATTATTATTCCTGTGAATGGCATGACATACGGACAACATTCTTCTGTGAGACATACAAAATTCTTGAGATTGAAAATCGATTAGTCATGAATCAAAAGCGACTAGATAAGAAGAAGAACAATTCTGAAGAAGAAGAACAACCATCCAAATCAAGTGTCTTCTTCTTAGGAACTCTCTGAAGGGCAACAATATTGCATCTGTCAAAATAGTTCCTGAAGTTCTTCTTGTCAAAACTGAAAGATTGAAGGCCTATCACCCTGCAGCAAACCCTCCATCATCCTGAACAAGCAACATCTCAGGGGGAGCTTTTGCTACTATCAAATCAGTTGTTTGAATTGAGAAAGAGAAGACATAATCATTCTCTCACCCCCAATGTAAAAAGGGTTGTCATCTCCCTTCAAAAGTGATTCCTGGTTGCAAGTCTCCTGATCAAAAGACTTGAGGTTTGGTTGTTGAGCACCTGATCAAAAGCTCATTGGTGTCAGACACCTGATCAAAACTCTAAGTGGGTTCCTACAAGGGTGGTAGAAGAGTTGACGTACCCATGTTGGGGAACCACTGTAAATTCTTGTGTCATCTGGTTGCCCCTTTTACTTTTTGTTCTTGCTGTGGCTGTGATATTTAGGTATTTTTGTGTTTAGACTTATTTCTCTTTGATTTATGTGATATAGTATCCTAGGTTAGGAGTAATTCTCATAGTTAAGAAAAAGATTTAGATTATACCTACATACTCTATTCACCCCCCCCTCTAGAGTATATCAAATCTAACCCTAACATTCAATTGGTATAAAAGGAGGTTCTTTTGGTTGTACAAGCTAACCCTTGAACCAAAGATCCTAAGTTAGATCTGTTTCTTTTTTATCATTATTAGATTTACACATACAGTACGACACAGAATAAAGAATATGCAAGCACCAGACCTCCAGTGTATAACTTGTCCAAGTTCACAATCTGGAAGGAATGAATTAGGCTTTACATGAACTCTAATGATGAAGATATATTTAATTCTATCTTAACAGGACCACCATCTCCAGTTGCTTCAACCTCAACTACATGAACTGACCTGAGTGCAGTTCCACCCCCTGGATGGACAAATGCACAGAAGAAGGCAAAGATAGCTGATATCAAAGCCATGAATATACTAGCTCAAACTATGTTTGATGAAATATTTCAAAAGGTTGATGAGTGTCAATCAGCCAAGGAGATTTGGGACTCCCTAAAACAAATGGTGGCTGGATCAGCAGATGAGAGGAAAGATAGAAGGTCAAATCTCATCACTCAGTATGAGAACTTCAAGAAGGATGAAGCAGATACAGTAGAAGTAATGTACAACAGACTTAGCTCCATCATCAGTGAGCTAAGGACTCTAGACAAAGAACTCACTTTAACTGAAGTGAATGACAAGATCCTAATGTGCTTTCCCAGCACATGGAACTCAAGAATTTGTCCCATCAGAGAAGCCAGAAGCATGACAGAGATTTCAATAGAATCTCTTCTAGGAAACTTAAAGTCCTATTAAAAGCTGATCAAAGCAAGCGAAGCAGAGCTGAAGTGAAGACTCCTACACCAACTAGGAAGGAGCACAGCATAACTTTCAAAGCTATAGAAGACTCTGAAGTCATTCAAGTAAATGAAGAGTTGATGAGTCTTTTTGCCAAGAGATTCTTCAAGATGGCTAGAAAGGACTTCAGAAGGAAACCTTCTAAATATGAAGATAAGCCAAGGTATGACAAAACACCCTCTAAAGAAGTAGTGTGTTTTGGCTGCAGGAAACCTGGGCACTTCATTTCTCAGTTTCCATAAGCTCAAAAGAAGGACAAAAGAAAGGAAAAGGACTCAAGGAAGAGTCACTACAACAAGCCTCCTCAAGCAAGCAAAAGAGGAAAGACAAGGGCTTTGTTGCTAAGACATGGAGTGATACTGAAGAAGAATCTACATCCTCCAGCTCCAGTGTGGATGAAGAAGAAAAAAAAAGCAAAGGAATTATGCCTCTTTGCTATTGAGGTAGGCAGTAGCATATCTGGCACAGATGAATCAGATAATGAAGAATCTCTATCAGCTGAAGATCAGGTAATAGCTTCTTATGATTTTGAGTCAGATGAATTTAAGTTTGAATTTAAAAATTTATGCTTAGACTTAATAAGCTCTGAGAAGGAAATCAAACTTCTCAGAGAAGAGTTAAACACCCTAGACAACATCACTGCAAAAAATGCAAAACTAACAAATGAACTAATGTATGCTAATAAACAAATATCTTTTCTGAAAACTGAACTAAGAGAGGCAAAACTATTAGAAGAATCACTGAATGGAAGAAGTCTACAATTATTATACTAGCACTGTAAATGCTAGGACCAACAATAGCAAACAAGGACTAGGTGCCTCCTCTAGTGATCCACCCTTGATTAAGAAAAATAATCTTTCCAGACCAGTAAAGACAAGGGAAAGAAGAATACTGAACAGGTAAATAAAGTTAATAAGCTTCATGAACAAATTGAACCAAGAATAAACTCAATATCTAGAAGAATAACAAAAATAACAATGTTCAGCATTTATCATCGAACTCAGATCGACGATATATGAACAGATCGTCGAACTAAGAACGACAATCTTTGAACGCAAACATCAGTCATAATAATTCTTTGATCTATGATCGACGATACCAATATAGTTCATCGACCAGAGATCGACGACTATTGTACTACAAGAATGAATACCCTCATTCTTCGAGTAGAGATCGGCGATCTCATCCAACATCGTCGAGCTCAGGTCGACGATCTAACCAGAGATCGTCGAACAAAGATCTTAATAACAGAAACTTAAATTCTAATAACAACTTTAACCCCTTCACTCAATGGATAATTCCACCTAGGAGATACCATACTAAAGGATATAAAGATCAACCTGAATTCTCTTATATCTCCAGTTATAGTTATGTAAATCAACAAGGACCAAAGGTTACCTGGGTCAAGAATAACTAACTGTCTTGTTTGCAGATGAAGACCTGTCCAGCATAAAATCAACATTCGTATTGGATAGTGGTTGCTCCAAGCACATGACATGCAGTAAGGAAAATCTTATTGATTACAAGTCAAAGCTAGGACCAAAGGTCATCTTTGGTGACTCCAATTGTGGCCAAATAGAAGCCTATGGCAAGGTCAGAATTGGAGCAGTAACTTTCAAAAGAGTGACATATGTAAGTGGACTGAAGCATAACCTCATCTCTATGATCCAACTATGTGATGAAGGTTATAAGGTATCAGTCAACTCTAGTTCATGTATTATTACTTCAAAAGAAAACCAACCTGTTTTTATTGGAAGTAGACAAGAAAACATATACCTAGTAAATTTTCATTCAGTTAGTTCAGACATATGCCTGCTCAATATAGTAAGTAGTCAAAATGACTTATGGCATAAAAGATTAGGACATTTAAATCTTAAAAACATTGCTAGGCTATCTAAGGACAACCTTGTTAGAGGTTTACCTTCTGGCCCATACAAGAAGGAAGGCCTCTGTAGGGCTTATCAACTAGGCAAGCAAACAAAATCTAGCTTCAAATCCATTAACAAGAGTGATTTACCTAGGATATTATACTTCCTACATATGGACCTTTTGGGCCCTGTGGCTGTACAAAGCCTACGACGGAAATCTTATACCTTAGTGGTTGTAGATGACTTTTTCAGGTTCACTTGGGTATTCTTTCTGAGATCTAAGTCAGATACCCTCAAGGTTCTTACAGATTTTCTCAGGACAATATAGATTGAGTACTCTACTCATGTTGCATTGATCAAAAGTGATCATGGTACAGAGTTTGAGTCTCTTCTTATGCATGAGTTCGGTGAGAAGGAAGGTATCAAGCAATGTTTCTCAGCTCCTAGAACTCCTCAACAAAATGGTGTAGCTGAAAGGAAAAATAGAACACTCATTGAAGCTGCAGGCACATTACTTATAGATGCTTACATTCCCCTATCCTATTTGGCAAAGGTAGTGAGCACAACAAACTATATCCTGAATAGAAGTTTGATACACAAACTAAAACATAAGACTCCCTATGAATTAGTCAAAGGGAAGAAACCAATAATCAACTATTTTAAAGTTTTTTGTTGTGTGTGTTATATTCATAATAATGACAAAAAGCACATTTGAATGTTTGAAGCAAAGGCAGTAGTGGGAATTTTTCTAGGATATTCCCAAGTTAGCAAAGCATATAAGGTATTTAATAAACCACACTAAAAATAGAGGAATCTATGCATGTTACATTTGATGAGGCTAATATGTTTTATAAGGAGAACGAGATTTCTACCAAAGACTTCATGCAAGTACACAACTTGTGTGAGGAATTGGATGGCTTACACTTTACCCCCAAAGTTATATCTCATCCTTCTCAACAAGTCAGTGAAGAAAGTGATGAAGAAACTTAGGAAATAGTTGAACTTCCTACAACATCAGAGGCTATTCCACAAGAGGAATCCCTACAAAATGTTATGGCTGAACCAACTCCACCTACTAAACTTGTCACACTAAGGGATCACCCAAGATCCCAAGTGATTGGAGACATAATAGCAGGTGTATAGAAAAGGCATCAACTCAACCAAGACTTGATGCATGCCTATTTCCTCTCTCAAATATAGCCTTAATCAATAACTGATGCAGAGCAAGATCCCCACTGGATCAATGCAATGAAAGAAAAGCTCAATCAGTTTGAGAGATGCAGAGTTTGGGTTTTGGTTCCAAGACCAAAAGAGTACCAAGTCATTGGAACCAAATGGGTATTCAAAAATAAGCTTGATGCCCAAGGATTGATTGTGAGGAACAAGGCCAGGCTTGTTGCTCAAGGATATAGGCAGGAGAAAGGAATTGACTATGATCAAACCTTTGCTCCAGTTATCAGGCTAGAAGCTATAAGAATATTTCTGGCTTATGTTGCATTCAAAAAGTTCAAAGTTTATCAAATGGATGTGAAGAGTGCTTTCTTAAATGAGGAACTTAAAGAAGAAGTTTATGTTGAACAACATCCAGGTTTTGTTTCTTCAACTCATCCCTCTCATGTATTTAAATTTCATAAAGCTCTCTATGGTTTAAAGCATGCTACAATAGCTTGGTATGAGACCTTAGCCAGCTTTCTCTTAGAGCATGGTTTTTCAAGAGACATAGTAGATAGGACTTTATTCACTAAAATGCATCATGATAAAATTTTGTTTGTACAAATTTATATATTTGACATAATATTTGGGTCTACTGATCCCAAATTGTGAAAAAGATTCTCTGATCTAATGCATTCTAAATTTGAGATGAGTAGCATGGGTGAGCTCTCCTACTTCCTTAGTCTCCAAGTGAAGAAGCTTCCTGATGGCATCTTCATTTCCTAGACTAAATATGCTAAAGAGCTTATCAAGAAGTTTGGGATGGCTGATGCCTCAGCAAAGAAAACACCCATGGCTACAAATGCTGTAATAGAATCCGATACATAAGGGAAACCTGTGGATCAGAAACTATATAGGGGCATTTTTGGGTCCCTACTATACCTTACAGCAAGCAGACCTGATATCATGTTTGCCACATGCCTTTGTGCTAGGTTCCAGGTGAACCCTAAAGAATCTCATCTAGTTTTTTTTAAAAGAATTTTCAGATATATAAAGGGTTGTCCTAGTCTAGGTCTCTCGTATCCCACTGAGCCAGAGTTTGAGTTAACTGGATACTCAGATGCTGACTTTGCTAGATGCAGAGTGGACAGAAAGAGTACCTCAGGAACTTTCCAGTTCCTTTATATTAGATTAGTGCCCTTGTTCTGCAAGAAACAATCATCTGTGTCCATATCAACTACTAAAGTAGATCACATTGCAGCTGGCAGTTGCTGTTCCCAGATGCTGTGGATTCAGAACCAACTCCTAGATTATGGATTCAACTTAAATAATTCAACTCTACTATGTGATAACACAAGTGCTATAGATTTAGCACAAAATCCATTCCATCATAGTAAGACTAAGACTATAGACATTAGACATCATTTTATTAGAGAGTGTGTAGACAAAAGCAAAATCAAACTTGTTTATATCTACACTGATTTACAAAAAGCTGATATTTTCACCAAACCCCTGGATGAAAAAAATCACTTGTTCTTTGTAAATTAGCTTGGAATGATCAATGGAGAAGACCTAGTTTAGTTTCTGTCTGCACTCGAAGAACTCTTCAAATTTTTTCGATCGGAGGTCGACGAACTACGAAAGGTTCTTGAGATTTTCATCGAACTGAGATCGGCGAACACTCTATGGTAAGTAATATTCGTCGACCTGCGATTGACAAACTTACTTCAGAAAACTTTCGTTGACCAGAGATCGACGAAATGTCTTTAACCCTTCAGACTGAGATCGACGAACTATTTAACTCTAAATTATTTCGTCGACCTCAAAACAAAGATATTTTTATTTCTCGTGCACCTGAGTCTGTCGTTTCATATTCCGAAAAACCTTATATTTAGGTTTTCTTCGACCTCCATCCCGCGCTTTTAGTTCCCCTTACACTTGATCTTCGTTTTCTCTCTTGCAGGTGCACTCATGGCGATTCTAGCAGGCGCTATTGGGGCAATGAGGTTTGATACCGGATTCAACGTAGATTTCGACTACTTCCAACACTCTGATACAGTGTTCCTCCACATTCTGCAACAATCGGAAGACCAGCAATTAAAAAATCTGCTGTCCATTAGAATCAAATTACCCAGCACAGAAATCAGAGATTGGGACTATACTGCGTCTACAACCGAGGACAACACAATGATCGGATCAATAGCGGGTACTGCCATCTCTCTCACTCCCGCTGTATTAACTGAAATCTTGGGATTAGAGAATGGAGAAGAAGAATTAGAAATTGATAATGAGGAATATTATATGATGTTGAGTCTGATGGGTTACTCTGGAGATAACCCAAATAAACTACTGAAGAAACACCTATCTGCCGAGTTCAAGTTTCTCGCAGATATTGTTGGGAAAGTCTTGCTGGGCAAGCATACTGCACACGATTATATAACCAGGCATCAAATTCTGGTTATGTGTGCAGTGGTAAACAAGAGGCAAGTAAACTGGGCACAGATCATCTTTGATCTCATCAAAAAAAGGAACAGTAAAAAGGAAGTAAACTTTGGAAGGATCCTAGGGATCTTCTTGACAGAAAATACTACTGAATCACTGGTCTCCCAGACCACATTCATCAATGCCAGCAAAAGGCTCACATGTGCCTTATTTGGCAGGTGGGAGAGGACAATCACGAAGCCCTCTAAGGCTTCATCCTCTGCCACCCAAGCTTCTGAAAGTACAAGGGCTGTTCCAGCCACTTCCCACCCTTCTGAAGAGATCCCATCCAACATTATTCCATCAAACATTACTCCAGCCACTCCTCAATATCCAGCTCTCCAACCTTCATCTCTTTCAGCAACTCAACACAACCAAGCTTCAACTCATGTTACAGTCTCTACTCCCCTACCTTCATCATCCCCAATTCTTCAATCTCAAACACATATTTCCTCCTCTACACCTTCCCGCCAACAAGATACACCAATGCTAACACCACCTCAATCCCCTCTTCCATCTGATATCTCGGATATCCCCCACATCATCCTCTCCTCATTCCAATCCTTCAACCTATTATCATCTCACTACACACTCCCTCTCCTCAACATGACTCCCCCTAGACACTCCCATTTCACCTCCACCTATCACCTCCTCAGCAACTGAAATCTCCACTCAATCAACTACTTCCCCACAATCCACTTCTCCACACCTGGATCCATCTCTTATCACCCAACTCATTACTCTCCCCACACCCCTACTCAAATCCCTTATAGCAGAGGTCATTTCTACTCTAGCTGCCTCCATATCCTCTTTTGCTGCACAGATCTCTGCTCTCACCACTGCTCCCTCTTCATTTGGGGGCCTGGCTTCAGTATCTACTGAAACAAGGCAGGGGGAGATACTTGATGATGAAGAAGCAGCAGTTGAAGCAGAAGCAGGAACAGATATCATAATGTCAAATACTCAAGAGATCACTCTGCCAGCAGAAGCAGCAGTAGCAACAGCAGCAACAACAGAAGTGTTAGAAGCAGGAATAGATATTACAATGTAAAATACTCAAGAGATCACTCTGCCAGAGATTCTGCCAAGAAGGGTTTACTTCATTAAATCCAAAGTGCATCTAGCCGCTTTACTAAGAGTATTTGGGTCATACATTTATTTTTACCATCCCCCCCCCATTCCATCATCTAAAGCAATGGTGTGCTATACCTCTCCTGCTAGCTCAGAGGTGATAGACACTATAACGAAAAGTTTGACAACTCCTCCAGAAAATAAGTCTGATGATCAGAGATCTTGCCATCCTAGGACATCTTATATCATGGAGGATAGCCCTCTCCCAAATCTGGATGACATAATAGCTCAAGACATTGCCATGGAAACTGAAGTAGCTCATGGCAAAGTTGTCCCCACTCCAGTCAATAAAGAAATCTCCAACGATACAATATGCCAAATTGATGCTATGTATGACAATCCACAATCTTATGATGATGATGATGATGATGATGATTCTGATAAGGATCAAAAGAGGAAGAAAAACTCTAAGAAAAGGAAGGCTCCTCCTCCTCCTGCTCCCAAGCCTGGAAATACAAATTACACTCCCTACTATATTTTACAAAACATAACCCCATACAAAGGGATGCCAGCCTGGATATGGCTTCCAAAGAATGAACAAAAGTCCAGAAAGAAAAGCAGAAGATACTATCCTCCACCAGCTCATAGATATAGAAAGGACCCCCCTCCTCCTCCTCCTCCTCCAGCTACTAGTGCTTTAGGAACAACTCCTCAAATTTTAGATGCTCCCTCCAAGTCTACATCTTTCACAAAAACTTATCAAAGGAAAGGAAGGCCATCTAGATATAAATCACATGGAAGCAGTCAGCAAAGAAGTACTAGTGATACAGAGCAGATAAAGGAAGTAATCCTTCAGAAGCCAGAGTTCTCTTCTCCCCAACAACAAGCTGAACAAAGAAGACATTCAGAATAACACAAACTTAAATGAAAATATAGTGAAGTTGAACCTCCAAAGTCACTATACACTCAGAGTAATGAAAGCCAGAAGGCAATAAACTTTAAAGCACAATCAACTCAATTCAGGCCTGCATCTCTGCTACCCTCTCAAGATGATCACTCTGTCAGTCAGGATGATGATCCTAATTTCAGGATGGCTAGGCTTCAAGAATTGATTGGTCTATCTCAGATAAAGAAGGCCAGAGAAGAAGGAGAAGATCCATCAAAGTATACAACTATGTCATCTTATAGAGATAAAGAACTAGATAAGCTTCAAGTCAGCAAGAAGGTATTTAATTCTGCAGATTATATGGCTAGACACCCAGAGGCTGTAGTTCCCAAAAATTCTACCCAAACTGTGATTGGAGCAGCAGATCTATATATATCAAAGAAAGAAGCTGCCAATCCTAACAGGAAAATCATTTTTCACTCAGCCTAGGGATAAAAGCAAAGAAGCAAAGCCAAGGGAAAAGAAGCAGAAGAAGTAAAAACCTGAACTGATGTGATTATGGTATCATTTTTGAAAAACTGTGTTTCTATAATACAAAGCTTACTGTGTATAAATATATCTGCTGCATGCATTATTTTTCTTCCAGATATATGTCTTCTTGCTTTGTTATTTCAATTTTGTTTAAGTCTGTAATTAGTGACCCCACCCAAATAGGGGGAGATTGTTGGATCCTTAGTTGGATTTTGGCTAGGTTCACTATGATAGGATATGACCCAACATGTATAGATCAGGGTCATGGTTGTGTCCTAGAGTCTAGGTCAAGTCCTTTGAGTCAATAGTATAAAGGACCAGCCTTCAACACTGCTAGAGACTCAAGACTTAGAGAATTCAAGACTTAAACGAAAGGAGTTCTACGTTCGTCGATCTCCGGTCGACGAAAGTCGAGCTCAGCTATATGAACTTAGTTCTCAGCTCGACGAACTTAGTTCTCAGCTCGACGAACTCTGGACAAAGTAATAACTCAAGTCAAACCTCAGTCAACGAACTAAGAACATCAGCTAGAAGAACTCTGTTCTCTAGTCGACTAATTCTGGATGAGGTGATTCAACACTCAATGCCAGATGACATTACACTCAATGCCAGAATGGTGAGTTAACGCTCAAAGCAAGAGGACATCACACTCAACGCCAAAAATGATACTTCAACACTATACATCAGTAAATATTCTAAGTCCAGACTACAGACTCAACTCGACGATCTTGGACCCCAACTGGACTAACTCTGTTCTCAGGGCTCAGCTCGACGATCTTAGATTCAGCTCGACGAACTTGATACACAAAAGAAGAAAGTTATCAAGCAACATTCAGAGGTCGACGATCTTGGATCTCAGCTCGACGAACAGTCATTCTCAGCTCGACGAACTGTGGACTCAGGTCGACGAATCAAGTCTTGGCTGTTTTCCTCTTTTGTCCTTATTATGTTGCAATAATTCCTGAGTAATTAGTGCTCTAATATTCTCTGAATATTTCCGTTAGACAAGAGCATTAATTATGGTCTTCATCAGATTTGTTGCATGCCGTTTTTATAAGGGACAGTTGGGGAAACAAATCAATGCCAAAAATATTCCAAGGCCGTCATCATTAATTGCAGAAGGAATTTCAAAATTCAAATGTACATTCACGTTGGAAATATAAAAACAGAGATTATTATTCATGTGAATGGCATGACATACAGACAACATTCTTCTGTGAGACATACAGAATTCTTGTGAGTGAAAATCGATCAGTCAGGAATCAACAGCGACTAGAAAAGAAGAAGAACAATTCTGAAGAAGAAGAACAACCATCAAAATCAAGTGTCTTCTTCTCAGGAACTCTCTGAAGGACAACAATACTGCATCTGTCAAAATAGTTCCTGAAGTTCTTTTTGTCAAAACTGAAAGCTTGAAGGCCTATCACCCTGCAGCAAAGCCTTCATCATCCTAAACAAGCAACATCTCAGGGGGAGCTTTTGCTACCATCAAATCCATAAGTCTTCTCAGTTGTTTGAATTGAGATAGAGAAGACACAATCATTCTCTCACCCCCCCTGAAAAAGGGTTGTCATCTCCCTTCAAAAGTGATTCTTGGTTGCAAGTCTCCTGATCAAAAGACTTGAGGTTTGGTTGTTGAGCACCTGATAAAAAGCTCATTGGTGTCAGGAACCTGATCAAAACTCTGAGTGGATTCCTATCAGGGTGGTAGAAGAGTGGATGTAACTAGGTTGGGGAACCACTATAAATTCTTGAGTCGTCTGGTTGCCCCTTTTTCTTTTTGTTCTTGCTGTGGCTGTGATATTTAGGTCTTTCTGTGTTTACACTTATTTCTCTTTGATTTTTGTGATATAGTATCCTAGTTTAGGAGTACTTCTCATAGTTCAAAAAAGATTTAAATTATACCTACATACTCTATTCACCCCCCCCCCCTTCTAGAGTAAATCAGATCTAACCCTAACTTTTAGAGATCCTTAGGAAACACATCTGCATAATCCGACACAATTAAGATGTTACTCAGATTGGGCTTCGACTCAACGACCTCCAACAAAGTGAAGAATAACTATGCGCCCTTCCGAATTGCATAGACTACCTGGAGAGCAGGCATCAATATCTTACTCTATCCTCGCATACCAGCGAACTTAGTCTCTCATTCGGTGTTCTATCCTAGTGTGACTTCCTATCTGTACCTTAATACAAAACTTTGAACCCGTGTTCACCTTTTATTCTTAACGGAATATTATCCTAACCACATATTTATTATACAAATCCAAGCTACTATATTACATTTAATACATATATGATGTTACAGCTACTTTGGGGAGACAACAGGTTCGTACATGCAATACATATATCCCTACATACCATAAAAATTACAGTAGGCTATTATAGCTACTCTCTTAATCATACTTGTGATGTCACTTTATTTTTCCATCGTTAGAGGGCCACTGCGACATTCTCGATCTATATGTCCTGGCTTTCCATAAGTATAGAAAATAATTAGGCTTCACCCAAAAGTTGTACTATACTTAGCCTTCTTCACCTTTAGAACATCATTACGTCAATCTCGGGCAAGGTGTCCTAACTTGCCACAAGTAAATCAAACATATGGAGCTTGATTTGTAGATGCTCTAGACTTATGTTTTCACCTCTTATGGAATTCAGACTTTGCATATCTTGCAGAGCTCAGTACCCTGAACTCTGGCTTCTGGTGGAATTTTTCCAATTCTATTTCCAATGATCTAGCTGACTCCACCAAGGCTTGGAATCCAAATAACTTAGGACACATCAATAAAAGTCGGATATCATCGCGCAGACGATTGTAAAATTTATTGGTCTTGGTCTCTTCATCCTCCAATACAAACCCTTCTTTGTGCCTTAACATGACAAATGCATATTGGTACTCATTAATCGTATGTTCTCCCTACACAAAACACATGTTCAACTATTGATCTGAGGCTCTTCTTATTACAATTTACTGAAGAGCTCTAACCGGCATCGAAGCAACCACTGGGATAGGGGGTAACACATGCCTTCCGTGTTGGCCATTGATCATTTCAAAGACCACATCAGCTATCATTCGAACCGTTGCTACAAAATGGCAGGTGTAGGCACCTCAGTTGGGGCATTACTCTCCACCAGGCGCTGGAATTAACCATGTCTTGCACCACTTCTAGTCGCGTATAATCATGAAAGAAACAATTAAGCAATTAATTATATTACAAAAAGCAATCATGTGAACACACAAGTTCCTCAAATATGTGCATTTTCATTCCTAAGTGGACATTCTTGAGTTCATTTTTATTATAACGGTAAGCACGTACACGTGCTCACCACCCCTCAAAAGAATTCGACCACGAATTCACAAAAGGTAGACAGAGAAAAGAAGTTGATACCAAATTGCAACACTTCCATCTATCAACGTAGAATAAAACAGAAGGTCCAGCCGGGCCCCCATACAATATTCCATGGATAGTCAGCAAAGTTACAGGTGGATATCAAAACTACCAAACAAATCATAACTCAGAGCATTTTAGTGAATGCTTTATGGGTTAATAGGACTCAAGTAACAAAGAATGTCTACTAAAATACCATAGGAATGTTATACAAAATTCACCAAAAATTGCGGCCTTAAGGCCTTTGATGGAGACGACGACCCCAACATGATGGAGACGGTGAACTTGTTGAGCTACATGTTAAAGATGATGATGACGACGGCGATCTACATATTAAAGATGTTGACGACGACGACAATTTGCTACATGATGAAGAGGAAGACTCTCAAATAATATTTAGTTCTTTTATTTGCATTTTATTTTTCATCATGTTGTCTTAATTTTGAGAGTGTTTTATTTTTATTTCTATTTGGGCTGCCTATACCCATGTTGAAGTTGTAAGCCTATATAAGGCTATGTTGTTTCATGATTTACTTAGTGAATGAAAAATTAAGAAACCCTAAACCTCCTTTGAAGATTTCTCTCTCTTCCTCCTTCTTGGCCGCCCCATCCTCTCCTCCCTCTTTGACGTTCGGCTTCACTTCCTCTCTTCCTCTTTGCCGCTGGCCACCCTTCCTCTCCCCTCTTCTTGTCCGGCCTCCCTCTCTTTCCCTCCTCCCTCTCCTTGGCCACCGGCCCCTTATCTTCTTCTCCTTCGATCAACTACAAGTTTCGGCCATCACCACTCCTCCCTAGCCGCCGTCTTCCTCCACCAACACCAAACCCGAGCATCTTCTCAACCCCACCTCCCAATAGGTTTGACCACCACCTCATCCTAACTGACCCTCCATCTCCTCCAAACCACAAAACCGACCACTATCCATCACCCCCTACCCTGCCACTTTCATCTTCCACCAACCCGAGCCACCTCCATCCCTCCTATCAAAAATCCGGCCACCTATGTCATCTCCTACAACTCCCTTTGTGGATCTCCAACACCGACGTGAAGCAATATTGACGAACAAGGTTCTCATCTCCTTCCGGCGCGACTCCGGCGGAGCTGTTGGAGAACAATCCAAGTCGAGATTAATCGGAATCACCCATTCCGATTGGGTAACGAAATACTTCCACTTTTGTGAGATTCTTTTCTTTAGAAACATTCTAGTTGTGGTTTTTATCTGTAGCATTAACTATTGAAATATTTGGATTTCATCGTTGTTGATTTTTTCTTGTTTGTTATTCTCTTTATCTTTATTTTTCATTCAAGAGGTTTGGCGAACCTTCGCAATCTTTTCATTGGGAGAGATCTACCCATTCCGAATCGAAGTTTTTCAGTAGATCTCTTTTGGTACAACGCCGCTCGGTCGGACCCAATATTGGTCCTTTTAGCTCGATCGAACATTGGCCTTATAGCCCTTGTTGGATCCAAACCGGTTTGGCTACCCGTATGCTAGCATAATATTTATAGATCTAATTATGTGGTATCGCGTAGAGCGGTTGTGCGAGTGTAAGGATTGGATCAAAGAGTGGCGTGGCGTTAGACTGTAGTTCTATTCGGTGTGAAACGTGCAAGCCTACATCAATTTGGTATCAGAGGGAGGTTCACATCAATTTCCTAATTGACACCCCTCCCCCATCTTGTGGCACGTTAACCCGCATTTCTGTTTGCACGTTAGTTGTGTAAAATCACAAAAAAATTATTTTTGGTCTGCCAATAGCGGCTTAAATTTCTTATTTTTCAGCAAAAAATTAAAAAAAATTTAAATAATAACCTTCATATTTTATTCTGCAAGAAAATATATTTTATATTAATATTACCCTAGTGGTTAAGCGGGAACAATTCCGACAATCCTAATTTATTTGGGCCAGTTATTTTTCTTTGCATGTGCACAGGTATCGGATCGAGTTTTCTCTCCGGTTCTTACGATTATGGCCTATGACGTTCACGTGTCCCGTTTGGACTATTGGTATGAAAAATCCTTGGCTAAGCCTCCCCCTTTGCAATGCCACATAACTGATAATTTGCCTCCCCTACAACAAGGGAATAAGTCGGTCTCAGAGTACATGCAACTATTTAACGATATGATGGTTAGGAGCGGTATGAAGGAGGAATTGCTTGAGATGACCCTCTCTAGGTTTCGTAGGGGGTTAAACCCTTACATACAGAGTAAGTTATTGCGTTATTTGCACAACGACCAAGACACCACCTTTAGTACGGCATTTGAAATTGAGAAGAACCATATTCCTAGGCCCAAGGTTTCCTAGTTTCGGACGACCACTACTTATGAGTCTAGTGGCATATCTGATTTTGGATCTATTGAGCGATCTCCGCCGATTATTCCTGTAGACCTTTTTGAGTCTCCCCCAGAGTTGTCTAGTCTAGTTGTTGACTCTCCTGTTGAGTCTAAGGTAATGTATAGGATCGTGCACGTCACTGAGGACGAGGCTGTTACCTCTGACGATTATACCGACGATGAGGGTATTGGTTACCCTAGTGACCTGGATGAGGATTTCACCTCTGAGGAATCCTCTCCACTCCCCGTCGAAGATATTTTGGAGTTGTCTCCCTTGGTTATTATGGAGTCTTCGGTCGACCCAGTGATGTTAGATGTTTCAGCAGTGTTAGAAGAGTCCTCGTGGGATGAAAGTTTATCTTGGGGTCAAGATAGCCTGATATGTGAGAATAGCACATTGCCTATTATTAGCCATACTAGTGTTGTGTTTGTTCACCCTAGTATTGAGAGCCCTCTCCAAACTAGGATCCCCGTCGTGTTAGAGTGTAATATTACACCTGCTGAGACACTACCTGAGTCGGTAGACATTTTGGTTGAGTCAGTAGAGTCACCTTACATTGAGAGTTTACCTAGTAGTGACTTGGAGGATGACCTATTCAGACTCGAGCTGGTTCCTTTTAGACCGAGATATGTTGAATGTTGTTCTGATGACCCTGTTGTATGGGACGTTCCGACTGATTGGGAAGATTTACCGTTTATGAAAGAATTATGTTTGGATAATTTTAGCGCTATGAGCCCGAACGATAGTTCCTTGATGAAAACACCTTTATCTGAAGTTCCTGAATTAAAATTTCAATCGGGCTTGATCTTACCCTTTTATGAGACCATTACCGATTCTAAATTAATCGACGAGACTAGCGTGTTAGACGAAATGGTAAGCGAGGAAGTGGTATTTTTGGACGATTCTTTAGTCTTACCCCCAGTTGAAAGTTCATTGAAGTTAGCTTCGATTGATAAAATTTATTCTGATTTGGATTTTTCGGGTTTGATTTCACCAACCCTTCCTCCTATTATTGTGCCCGCTTTCGTAGATGTTTTAGGTAGTGGAATCGGATGGCCTAGACTGATTTGTTGTGACACGCCCACTATATTAGCTCTTGTATTGACGATGTCTCCGTGCTTAGGTCTTAGTCAGTTGAGCGTGCTAGTTTTTGGTGTGTTCACCGATCTGCGTAGATCTGACGACGCATCACCCTTTACTATGCTTTTCTCTGCGTGTCCGGCTACACCTCTACCCACGTGTACTCCTCATTCTTTGACTATTTTGACACTGGAGGTGGTGTCACTTTCACACACTCATATTTCACACCCGGTCGCGCGAATTTACCCCCCCGCCATTTGATGACCCTATTTTCCACTCGTTAGTGACAACGGTTAGGCCACATGAGTCATATCGCTCGCACCTATTGCCAGACCCGGGAGCGTTCAGTTCTACTAGTATTTATGATGAGTTAAAGTGCAGGATAAGATCAATCCTAACTCTAGAGGGGGGTGAATAGAGTTATTTAAAATAATTTTGCAAATAAAAACTTGTGTGCAGAGAAAGTTTGACTTTACTTAGTGTAAGGTGCTATAGCAAATAATCAGAGTAAAAAGAAATTCACAGCACAAAGCAAAACACAAAGAAACAAGCAATCCAGACGACACAAGGAGCTATAGTGGTTCCCCAAATCTGGGTACATCCACTCTTCTATCACCCTTGATAGGAATCCACTTCAAGATGAGTTGATCAGGTGTCTTGATCACCAGAGAGTTTTTGATCAGGTTCTCACAAACCAAAGGAGCTGATTTTGACCAGTTTTCAGCAAAACCAAAAGTAACTTTTGAAGGGAGTTAAAACCCTGTACAGAAAGAAAAAGAAAAAGGGATGAGGTTGTCTTCTCTATCAACAAGCAGAGAGAAGCAAAAGTGGATCTGTAGTTGTTGTCAAAGCTCCCCCTGAGATCAAGAAGAAATTCAGGAAGGAGAGCTCTGCACAAGGGTGACAGGTCTTCAAAGATCTGATTTGCTCCAGCAAGAGATGATCCAAGAAGGTTGGATGGTTGTGTCTGAAGCAATCAGAATTCCTATGAGTGAGCTTTCAAAACAATATCACAGAGAGAGCAGCTGAAGTCCTGTATTGTTATTCTCTGTATTCTGTATATTCTCTGTATATCTGAAAAAAATGAAAAAATGAATAATATAACTGAGTCTTCTTCTTCCTTTTCTTTGATAGCCGTTGGAAGTCAGCATTAATTGCTTTCCTTAAATGTCCATGCCTCAAAGGAAATGACAGGCAGACATTCCTTAGAAAATTCCTTGAGCCATACACCAGATATGCTGTAACGGCCAATAAATCTTCAGCATTAATTGTCTGACAGAAGGAATTTGAATTCCTATTCAAAACTGACGGAAGTCTGGAAAACGTCGAGCTCACAGTAAAACGTCGATCTGAGCACGACACACATCGGCTAGAGAGTGTTTTCTGTAAGCAGAACTGGGTTCGACGGAACGTCGAGCTGAGGTCGACTCCACGTCGAGCTGAGGTCGACTCCACGTCGAGCTGAGGTCGACTCTGCGTCGAGTTGAGATCGACTCTGCGTCGAGCAGAGGTCGACTCTACGTCGAGCTGAAGTCGACTATGCGTCGAGCTGAAGATTACTCAAACTAGCCTATGTGACCTTTATAACAACAAGGAGGTCACAACACAAAATCCCTATAGAAGTATAGTCATCCTTGTCCAAATAGTAATAGGGTGTTCCAACAATCTCCCCCTATTTGGATTAGGATTACTATTTACATGAATTTAGGGATTCAAAGAAAGATAAAGCAGATACAATACACTACAATACAACCAGACATGACAGAATAAAAAGCAGCATATATAACATTATATAGCAGCGCAAATGTTCAAATGTCCTGAGTCCAGCATATAGAAAGAATTAAAGCATCTTACTTTACTTTCCCTTTGGGGCTTTGTTTTGATCACTCTTCTTGAAGATGATTTCTCTGTTTGGATTTGAAGCTTCCTTTTTAGATCTGTAATCATCAGCTGCACCTAAAGACTTTTGATCTCTTGCACTGGGCGGTACAGCTGCAGGATGGAGTTGCATATATCTGTCTGAATCAAAGAATTTCTTAGAATTATATTTCTCCAATTCCTCTTTTCTTTGGTCTGACATTGTACTGATATGAGAGGTGTCCAGACCTTTTTCTCTAGCTTTATTAATCTCATTTAAAGCAGCCATTTCTGTCATTCTATCTTTCCAGTAGGCAGGAGTTTTGGTGGGATCTTCAAAAGGTACTGCTGGTTCAAATCTGTTAGAGGAGAGTTCTTGAGAGGTAGTTGGGGTGAGGTCAGCTCTAGGTCTATAAGGATAGGGACCAGAGGTTGGATCAATGGCTCTTCCCCTTTGATAAGGTTGAGAACCTGATCTTCCTCTGGACTGCCTGCCTCTATAGTTTCCTCTTTGCTGACCTCCCCTTTGCTGACTGTCTCCTTAATATCTTCTTGCTTGATATGTCTTTCGATGTAGAGCTGAAGGGGCTGGATTGGAAGATAGACTAGCACCGACACCTGCATCTGGAGGAGGTGGAGGTGGATGCTGATGGACAGGTTTGGTTGGTCCTTCATTGAATTTTCTTTTCTGTTTCATTGCTTTTCTCTGATTTTGGGAGTACTGCATCCATGGCTCTGTGATTTCACAATTGTATTTGATATAGTAGGGAATGTCATGGTCTGTGGCTCTAGCCATTGGAACTCTTTTCAAAACTTTTGATCGTGCTTTCCTCTTCCTTGCAATGGTTGCAGAGGAGTCATCAGAATCAGTGGCAAACTCATCTTCTGAACTCTGAGATTCATCATAGGGATCTATGTACTTTCTTTTGGAGATAGGAAAAGTGATGGAGGCTGGAGCTGCTGAGGAGGTGACTAGAGGAAGATCTGTTGTCAGAGGGGAGGAGAAGTCTACCACTGCAGGAGAGGGAATAGCCTCAGGAGCCATAGAGACTGAAGAGGCTGGTTCCTGAAGGCCTTGGGAGACATGGGTCTCAACTGCATCAGGTGTCTCAATTACTTCACCTGAAGTTTCAGCAGCTACTATTATTTCAACTTCATCACTAGCAGGAGCCACTGCTACCACTGCTACATCAGGGATCAGGGTCTTCTGAAAAGGGATAATAGCCCTAGACAGGTCTTCTTGAAGCTATTCTGAATTTTGAGGAGGAGCCTCAGATGCTATCTGAACTTCTGCTGCTGAGACTGTCTCTGAACAAGTCTGTACAAGCTGAACTGATGAAGGATGCAGCTCTTCTTCTGCAGACATCTCCCCCTGCCTAGAATCAGTGGCAGCTGAGTCTAGGCCCCCAGAAGAAGGGCATGCCAGATGAGAGGAGAGGGAGGAGACAGAGGCAGAGAGAGTTCTCAGGGAAAGGAGGAGAGGAGCCAGCTTGGCATCCAAGAGGGAGGAGAGCCTAGGGGACAGAAGGTCAAAAATCTGATTGGCCAAGGGCAGGAGAGTTACTTGCTCAAGTGGGACTTGAGTAGAGGTAGTGGGAGTAGCAGAAAATGTAAATGGGGAAGATGTTGAGGGTGGTGCAGACAAGGGAGGTGTAACTGGTTCATAGATGGAGGAAAAGAGCAGTTCTGAAAAAGGTGATGAATGGGGGAATTCATGAGGAGAGGAGGTAGAGGCATCCATGAAGGAGTCTTCATGAATGTCAAAGGAGAAGAGGTCCTCATGAGATGAGGAATCCAAGCTTATGGGAAGGAAAGTAGTGTGAGGTGGAAGGGAAGAGGCAATGGTAGAGATGGAGGAAGGTAGAGGTTGAGTGGATGGAATGACTGTGGTTGAGGGGATGAAAGTGGATGGGAGGGTGAGGGAGTCAGATGGCAAAGTCCCTGCTTCTGGACCAGTGGACCGAGGGAGAGTGACCTCTACAGTCCTGGTGTCTGCAGAAGACTTCATTGCTGCTGCTGCCCTGGGATTCACAATTCTTCTGTCCCACTTGCCAAATAGGGCACATGTGAGCCTCTTGGAAGCATTGATGTGCTTCTTGGAGGACACAAGCAGTTAGGGGCAGCAATGGTTGAGAATCAACCCAAGAACTCTTCCAAAGTGGACAGAGTTTTTATCCAATTTTTTCTTAATCATTTCAAACACAATCAATCCCCAGTTGGGATGTTTCTTATCCATAAGTGCAGCCATAAGGCAGAACTGATGCCTAGTAATTGCATCATGTGCAGTCCTCTTTGCACAGATCACTTTGCCTGTAATGTCTGCTAATAACCTATATTCAATAGCTAGGTTAACTTTGAGTAGTTTAGAGGGGTTACCAGCAGCATGCCCCATCCTGTCCAGCATCAAGGCATACTCTTCCACAGATAGTTCTATGCCATCATCTCCAGCAGCAAAGTTGAAAACTTCTGAAATGATTTGAGGTGAGATGGCTACCTCATTTCCTGAAACTTTCCCAGTCAATGTATTGTTATCTGAGATAACTGCTGTAAGACTCCACTCTTTGATTTCTGACTCTGGGAGAGGGATCCTGGTTGACATAAAGTTAACCAGTTGCTGCTCCTTGAAGAGGTCCAGTATATCCAGAAAGTATTATGGAGATCCATCAAAAGAGTCGAAGTCGATATCGAATCCAGAATCAAACTTCATGGCCGCCAGAGCTCCTGCTGTGATTGCCATTTTCCTGCAAAAAGAATACCTTCCAAGATCAAGAGTAAAGTATTTGGAGGGAGAAAGCTTGAGCAGAAAGATATGAAAGCGCAACTGCGAACGACGATGAAAAAATGATTTTATACTTAGGGTTCGACGCAGAAAAGGAAAGAACGTCGAGCTCAGTTCGACGCTCTAAGGCTCTAGGAGAACTGAAACGACTCAACAGCGTCCAGCTTAGGTCGACGTTTGATGCTTTGGCTGAAGCTATACGTCGAGCTTAGGTCGACGTTTAACGAAGACGTCGACCGGGGAGAGAGAAACTCAAGAAGCCAGGGAGCTGTGAACTTATTTCGACGCTAGAAGTCGAGTTCGACGTTCGACGCTTTGGAGTTCGACGGATCGTCGATCTCAGTTCGACGCAGCGTCGAGCTTAGTTCAGAGCTCAGAACAACCACTCAGACAGGAAATTTTAAAAAGAAATTTTTCCTATTCCTGTTAATTATGGGTTTCAAAATCTTGGAGTTTTATTTTATGCTGTCTCCATCTAGCATTCCCAACTGATTGAGGAAAAAGAAGTGCTTCTTTTCATCCAAGGGCTTGGTGAAAATATCTCCTCTCTGTAGTTCAGTGGAAATGTATTCTAGTGCAATTTTCTTCTTTTCTACATTATCCCTTAAGAAGTGATGTCTGATCTCTATGTGCTTAGTCCTACTATGGAGAACTGAATTTTGAGCAATAGATATTGAACTGGTATTATCACAAAAGATTTTAGACATCTCTAAGTTGTACCCATAGTCTAGGAGCTGGTTTTGAATCCACAAAATCTATGAGCAACAACTACCTGTAGCCATGTATTCAGCTTCAACAGTTGATGTGGACACAGAGGTTTGTTTCTTACAAAACCAGGAGACAAGTCTATCACCAAGGAATTGACAAGTTCCACTGGTGCTTTTCCTGTCTACTTTACATCCAGCATAATCAGAATCTGAAAATCCAGTTAGATCAAATCCTGAGTCATGTGGATACCAGAGACCTAGATTAGGACAACCTTTTACATACCTAAGAATACTCTTAACTAATGTGTGGTGGGACTCTCTAGGGCTTACTTGGAATCTAGCACAAATGCATGTAGCAAACATTATATCTAGTCTAGTAGCTGTTAGATAATGTAATGAGCCAATGATTGATCTATAGCTTGTCTGATCAACTGGTTTTCCAGATTCATCGGCATCTAAAACAGCATTTGTAGGCATAGGTGTTTTCATAAAGGATGCTTCAGACATTCCAAATTTCTTAACCAGTTCTCTTGCATACTTGGTTTGAGAAATGAAAATGCCATCCACATGTTGTTTAACTTGCAATCCAAGAAAGAAAGCAAGCTCACCCATGCTACTCATTTCAAACTTTAAGTGCATAAGTTGTGAAAACTTTTTGTATAAGTTTGAATCTGTAGACCCAAATATGATATCGTCTACATAAACTTGTACTAGTAGGGTATGGGACCTATGGGTTCTAACAAAAAGAGTTTGGTCTACTCTACCCCTTTTAAAATCATTTTCCAACAAAAAACAAGCTAAGGTCTCATACCATGCTCTAGGAGCTTGCTTGAGACCATATAAAGCTTTATGCAGTTTAAAAACATGATCAGGAAAGGTTGGAGAGATAAAACCTGGAGGTTGCTTTACATAAACTTCTTCCTTGATGTCTCCATTGAGAAATGCACTCTTGACATCCATCTGATATACCTTGAATCTCTTGTGAGCTGCATATGCAAGGAAGATTCTTATGGCCTACAACCTTGCAACTGGTGCAAAGGTTTGGTCATAATCAATTCCTTCTTCTTGGCAATATCCTTGTGCAATAAGTCTTGCCTTGTTTCTCACAATTATTCCTTGATCATCCAACTTGTTTCTGAATACCCATTTGGTTCCAACAATTTGCTGGTTCCTTGGTCTTGGTACTAATTCCCAAACTTTATTCCTTTCAAATTGATTCAACTCTTCCTGCATTGCAATGATCCAGTTTGGATCTTGCTCTGCATCTTGTATGGTTTGATGCTCAATTTGAGAAAGAAAGCAGGTGTGCATAATATTTTGATTAACTTGATTCCTTGTTTGCACACCGACTGAGATATCTCCAATTACTTGTGAGATTGGGTGATCTCTTGTTGTTGCAAGATCAACAAGGGGTGTTGATGATGCACCAACCTGTGTTGTTGTTTCCTCTTGTGGAACAACAACTGGTTCTTCAATTTGTTGGCCTTTTGAACTTTCCAAAACCTGAAATTCCTCTTCATTGTCACTGAGTTCAGTGTCTTGCTGAATTGGTGAAGGTAATGACCCTTTGTCTGTGATGGTAAGCTGCTTCAGATTTTCTGAAATTGAATGTTCCTGCAAATTGCTTATGGTAGAAGTCTCCTTCTCCTTATAAGACATATTAGTTTCATCAAATGTAACATGCATGGATTCTTCAATTTTATTTGAGCACTTGTTAAAAACCCTATAAGCCTTGCTAGTCATGGAGTATCCCAGAAACACTCCTTCATCAGCTTTGGCTTCAAATTTAGCTAGGTATTTCTTGTCATTATTGTGAATGAAGCAAATGCAACCAAAAATTTTGAAGTAATTTACTTTAGGTTTCTTCCCTTTGAGTAACTCATAGGGAGTCTTACCCTTTAGTTTATGTATCAGGCTTCTATTCAAACCATAGTTGGAGGTGTTCATAGCCTCTGCCCAAAAGGTTAGAGGAAGGTGAGCATCTGTCAACAATGTTGTGGCAGATTCAATAAGGGTTCTGTTTTTCCTTTCAACTACCCCATTTTGTTGAGGAGTTCTTGGAGCTGAGAAAGTGTGCCTGATACCTTCATTCTGGCAGAACTCTAGCATAAGAAGAGAATCAAACTCTGTCCCATGATCACTTCTGATCAGGGCAATGTGAGTATTGAACTCAATTTGTATGCCTTTTGAGAAAATCTGTCAAAATCTTGAAGTTATCAGACTTCTTCCTCAGAAAGAACACCCAAGTGAATCTTGAGAAGTCATCTACAACTACTAAAGCATAAGATTTCTCTCCTAGGCTTTGTACATTAATTGGTCCAAAAAGGTCCATGTGCAATAAGTACAAAATTCTAGGTGAGTCACTCTTATTAAGTGACTTGAAACTGTTTTTAGTTTGCTTGCCTAACTGACAGGCCTTGCAAAGTCCTTCCTTCTTGTAGGGACCAGAAGGTAGTCCTCTAACAAGGTTGTCTTTGGATAACTTAGCAATGGTTCTAAGGTTCACATGTCCTAGTCTTTTATGCCAAAGTTCATTAGGTTTGCTAAGGGAGTTAAATAAACATATATCTACTTTAGATGAATTGAAATCAACTAGGTATATGTTATCTTGTCTATTACCAATTAAAACAATGTTGTTATTTAATGCAATATTACATGCTGAGTTGGTAAACCAAACCTGATAACCAGCATCACATAGCTGGCTGATGCTGATTAAGTTGTGCTTTAGTCCTTCCACATAGGCCACTTTCTTGAATGTAATTGACCCTATTTTGACTTGGCCATAGCCTTTTGTTTGTCCAAAATTTGAATCTCCAAAGATTACTTTGGGTCCATGTTTGGCTTTGAAGGACACAAGGTTCTCCTTGTTGCCAGTCATGTGCTTTGAGCACCCACTATCCAAGTACCACTGCTGGTTCTCAATTGGATAGGTCTTTATCTGCACATACAACAAATCAATTGTTTTTAACCCAGTTTACCTTGGGCCTTTCTTGATATCCTTTAAATTCTGAAATAAAAGACATCTCAGGTTGACTCTTATAGCCTACAGGATGATATCTCCTAGGAGGTATTGTCCATTCAGCATAAGGGTTAAAGTGATGAGATGTAGAGCTGGAATTGAATTTTGAATTAACCCCTGAGAGCTGACTTTTGCTCTGAACTTGGCTCGACGCACGTCGAGCTTCGGTCGACGGACTCTGGTGAGTGCGTCGAGCTCCATTCGACGGCGAAGGCTTGCTTTGTTCAGAAGGTAGAGGGCGTCGACCTGAGTTCAACGTTCTCTTGCGATTACGTCGAGCTCTGGTCGACGTCCGTCGAGCTTCGTTCGACGCTTCTTGTCCAGTTTCTTGGGTTAAGTCAGCATTCTTCCTAGCCACTATCAAGACTCCTTTACCTTTGTCACTGGTAAATTTGATTGGAGTTGTCAGCACTAAGAGTTGGCTGGATGAAGCACCCAAGCCCAGTGTACCATTCAGTCTTGAGTTCACTGTACTTGTGATGTCCATTAATTTGATACTTCTCCCATTAAGGGTTTCTTCAAATTGTTTGGCCTTAGATAGCTCACCTTTCAGTGAAGCTATCTCCTCCCCACACTGCTTCAACTCTTCTAAGAGTCTAAGATTATCTGAGTTAATGGATTTGCATTCAATTAATTGTTCTCTGAGAGTTTTAATCAACTTTTGAGATTCAATCAAGTCAATGCACATAGATTTGAACTCAGATTTAAATTCATCAGAGGTAAAATCAAATGAGTCTATTACCTGATCCTCAGTGAGTTCCTGATCAGATAGGTAGTCAGCATCAGGCTCTGAATCAGTGTTCTTTTGAGATGCACTGATGGCCATCATGCAGAATCCTTTTTCTTCTGCATCATCCTCATCATCACTAGAGCTGGATGATGAATCAGACTCATCAGAGTCACTCTAGGATTCAGCCACAAATCCTTTTCTGGTGTGCTTGATGTTGCTGGAGGAAGGCTTGTCATGGTACTTCCTTGACTCCTTATCTTTCCTTTTATCTTTTCTTTCCTTCTTGTCCCTTCTGTCTTTATCTTGATTTTCTGGACAGTTGGGGAAAATGTGTCCTGGTTTCCTGCAGCCAAAGCAGATAATATCTTTATTAGTAGATCTGTCATACCTTGGCTTGTCTTTGTCTTTGGATGACCATCTTCTGAAGTTCCTTTTATTCAGCTTATTGAACCATTTGACCAGTAGGCTCATAAGCTCTTCACCTCCCAACACCTTTTCTTTAGGTTCATCTTCCTGTGCTTTGAAGGCAATGGTTTTCTCAACCTTTTCTGTTGGTGTGGATGTCTTCTGCTCTTCTTCTCTCTTCTTAATGAATTGCTCATAACTCTTGAGCTTTCCTAGAAGAGCTTCTGTGGATAACTCATAGACATTTCTTCCATCTTTAATTGACCAGATTCTTGAGTCCCAAGAGCTAGGGAAACAAGTCAGTATCTTGTCATTTATCTCAGTGAGAGATATGTCCTTCTCTAGTGATCTAAGCTCACTGATGATTAGGCTCAGTCTATTGTACATGTCAGCAACTGACTCAGACTCTGCCTTTTTGAAGTTCTCATACTGGGTGATGAGGTAGGATCTCCTATCCTTTCTTTCATCTGCAGAACCTGATACAATTTCTAAAAGTTTTTCCCAGATCTCTTTAGCAGTATTGTAATCAGCTACTTTCTGGAAAATGTCATCTGACATGGTTTGAGCCAAAATGTTCATGGCTTTAGCATCTGCTGCCTTCCACTTCTTTATGTCAGCATCAGTTCCTGAAGGAGGAGGAACAGCTGATGTACTTGTTCCTGTGGGAGGTCTTGGACAATCTGTCAACACAGAATTAAAAATGTCTTCATCAAAAGAGTTCATGTACAGTCTAATCCTTGCTTTCCATAGTGCAAACTTAGAGAGATTGCACATAGGAGGTCTGGTACTAGCAAAGTCCTTGTTTTGTGCCATGAGTTTTAAAGATAAGTAAAACTAAGGAAAATAACCCTTTGAGAGAAATGATCTTATCCGGGATCTTTTGATCCAGGTGTTAGCCTGTATGAATGATCAACCTCCCTCTGATACCAATTGAAAGTGCAGGATAAGATCAATCCTAACTCTAGAGGGGGGTGAATAGAGTTATTTAAAATAATTTTGCAAATAAAAACTTGTGTGCAGAGAAAGTTTGACTTTACTTAGTGTAAGGTGCTATAGCAAATAATCAGAGTAAAAAGAAATTCACAGCACAAAGCAAAACACAAAGAAACAAGCAATCCAGACGACACAAGGAGCTATAGTGGTTCCCCAAATCTGGGTACATCCACTCTTCTATCACCCTTGATAGGAATCCACTTCAAGATGAGTTGATCAGGTGTCTTGATCACCAGAGAGTTTTTGATCAGGTTCTCACAAACCAAAGGAGCTGATTTTGACCAGGTTTCAGCAAAACCAAAAGTAACTTTTGAAGGGAGTTAAAACCCTGTACAGAAAGAAAAAGAAAAAGGGATGAGGTTGTCTTCTCTATCAACAAGCAGAGAGAAGCAAAAGTGGATCTGTAGTTGTTGTCAAAGCTCCCCTTGAGATCAAGAAGAAATTCAGGAAGGAGAGCTCTGCACAATGGTGACAGGTCTTCAAAGATCTGATTTGCTCCAGCAAGAGATGATCCAAGAAGGTTGGATGGTTGTGTCTGAAGCAATCAGAATTCCTGTGAGTGAGCTTTCAAAACAATATCACAGAGAGAGCAGCTGAAGTCCTGTATTGTTATTCTCTGTATTCTGTATATTCTCTGTATATCTGAAAAAAATGAAAGAATGAATAATATAACTGAGTCTTCTTCTTCCTTTTCTTTGATAGCCGTTGGAAGTCAGCATTAATTGCTTTCCTTAAATGTCCATGCCTCAAAGGAAATGACAGGCAGACATTCCTTAGAAAATTCCTTGAGCCATGCACCAGATATGCTGTAACGGCCAATAAATCTTCAGCATTAATTGTCTGACAGAAGGAATTTGAATTCCTATTCAAAACTGACGGAAGTCTGGAAAACGTCGAGCTCACAGTAAAACGTCGATCTGAGCACGACACACATCGGCCAGAGAGTGTTTTCTGTAAGCAGAACTGGGTTCGACGGAACGTCGAGCTGAGGTCGACTCCACGTCGAGCTGAGGTCGACTCCACGTCGAGCTGAGGTCGACTCTGCGTCGAGCTGAGATCGACTCTGCGTCGAGCAGAGGTCGACTCTACGTCGAGCTGAAGTCGACTATGCGTCGAGCTGAAGATTACTCTAACTAGCCTATGTGACCTTTATAACAACAAGGAGGTCACAACACAAAATCCCTATAGAAGTATAGTCATCCTGGTCCAAATAGTAATAGGGTGTTCCAACAATGAGCGGTTTCCCTTGGCATATCTTCATGCCAAGCATAATTATATTAATTATAAAAGTAGAACTAAGACGCTCACGCCTATGAAAATCATCTTTGATTTTAAAGCTCCCATCCATCCGGACTTTACTCCTTTATTCTCTGAATTTGGGGTGTGTCACATAGCGCATGGGTTCACACCACTCGGTAGCAAGTTATCTAGGCTCATATTAATTTAATTAATCACTCTGGTGGCGTCTCATTACTTACCCTCTAGTTTGTCGGCGAAACTCACTCCAGATTATGCTCGTTATGATCCCCTCTTATATAGGCACACTAGTAAAGCGCTAGCCATTCCAATTATTTCGTATCATATTCATGCTAGCTTACATAAAAGAGTTTCTCACTATAAGAGTGACGATTTAGTTTTGGTGTGTCTCGTCCCTGAACGGATGCCTTCAGGCACTTTAGAAAGTTGGCAAGCTAGTAAGCTGAACCCTCTTTTGTTATTAATTACATTAGGAGAATACACATTTCATTTGAAATTATCCACTGATTTGGGTTTTCCCCTTATTTTCGATGTTTCTAATTTAACGCTATATGATTCTCCGCCACTTGAATTTTCTGCCTGTCTGTGTGGGTCCACTATGTTCTCTTTGGGTATGGGTTGTGAGATTATACTTGGATTGTTTTCTTCATCGGTCTTCTCTGGAGGTACGTTGGTTGTGGATGCTGAATTTTGTTTTCCTTTATTGACTAATGTTCTTCCAATGTTCCGTAGGAACATATTTATGCTTGACAGGATACTCCAGGTTGTTGTGCTCTCCTCTCCAAGTGCTGCTATCTACCGCCCCGAGGTTCTATTGGATGATGCTTTCCCGCTCCGGTACTTTAAGGCCAACTAATCGGTGATGAGTATTTTCAAGCGGGGGAGGATTGATGGAGACGACGACCCTAACATGATGGAGACGGTGAACTTATGGAGCTACATGTTAAAGATGATGACGACGACGACGATCTACATGTTAAAGATGTTGACGGCGATGGCGATTGTCTACATGATGAAGAGGAAGACTCTCAAATAATATTTAGTTGTTTTATTTGCATTTTATTTTTCATCATGTTGTCTTAATTTTGAGAGTGTTTTATTTTTATTTCTATTTGGGCTGCCTATAGACATGTTTAAGTTGTAAGCCTATATAAGGCTATGTTATTTCATGATTTACTTAGTGAATGAAAAATTAAGAAACCTTAAACCTCCTTTGAAGATTTCTCTCTCTTCCTCCTTCTTGGCCGACCCATCCTCTCCTCCCTCTTTGAAGTTAGGCTGCTCTTCCTCTCTTCCTCTTGGCCGCTGGCCACCCTTCCTCTCCCCTCCTCTTGCTCGGCCTCCCTCTCCTTCCCTCCTCCCTCTCCTTGGCCACCGGCCCCTTATCTTCTTCTCCTTCCATCAACTACAAGTTTCGGCCACCACCACTCCTCCCTAGCCGCCATCTTCCTCCACCAACACCAAACCCGAGCATCTTCTCAACCCCACCTCCCAATAGGTTCGGCCACCACCTCATCCTAACCGACCCTCCATCTCCTCGAAACCACAAAACCGACCACTATCCATCACCCCCTACCCGGCCACTTTCATCTTCCACCAACCCGAGCCACCTCCATCCCTCCTCTCAAAAATCCGGCCACCTACGTCATCTCCTACAACTCCCTTTGTGGATCTCCAACACCGACATGAAGCAATATTGGCGAACGAGGTTCTCATATCCTTCCGGCGCGACTCCGGCGGAGCCGTTGGAGAACAATCCAAGTCGAGATTAATCGGAATCACCCATTCCGATTGGGTAACGAAATACTTCCACTTTTGTGAGATTCTTTTCTTTAGAAACATTCAAGTGGTGGTTTTTATCCGTAGCGTTAACTATTGAAATATTCGGATTTCATCATGGTTGATTTTCTATTGTTTGTTATTCTCTTTATTGTTATTTTTCATTCAAGAGGTTTGGCGAACCTTCGCAATCTTTTCGTTGGGAGAGATCTTCCCATTCTGAATAAAAGTTTTTCGGTAGATCTTTTTTGGTACAACGCCGCTCAGTCGGACCCAATATTGGTACTTTTAGCTCGATCGAACATTGGCCTTATATCCCTTGTGGATCCAAACCGGTTTGGCTACCCGTATGCTAGCATAATATTGATAGATCTAATTGCGTGGTGTTGCGTAGAGAGGTTGTGCGAGTGTAGGGATTCGATCAAAGAGTGGCGTGGCGTTAGACCGTAGTTCTATTCGGTGTGATACGTGCAAGCCTACATCAGCCTTACAATTGATCTTTATAAAATTAGTTTACTAACATCGGCACGCAGGCCAGCCACACATGAAAACAATAAAAGCTCTTTGTTTTGCCTTCGAGGGCTGGCATAGCATCATGGGTTGCAACCCGATATTTCCATCTCAGCTCTCTAGCACTTGTACGGGGACATTTCACCAAAAAGGTGGCAAACAAGGCAACAGTCAGCTTTAGCAGACCAATTTATAACAACTTTACCCCATTCCTAGGACATCGGTATTCTTTCTTTGCAGGCATAACATTCATATATATATATATATATCACACACAAAGGTACAACTTAATCACCATTCAATATATCAAGAAGGTACAACTTAAGCACCATTCAAGATATCATAAACGTTTGCATCACCAGCCAAACGTTCTGCACTCTCAGGGCACCTTATCGATGTACTGAAAAACCCACCGTCCCACCACTGACCTAAAGTTTGAGACTAACGGTAAACAATGAGCACTAATATCCTAGCACAAAGTCAATACTCCCCCTACAAACGTGAATTGACACGTACCTTAGGTCTATTAATCGTATGACATGAGAGCAGGTATAGTTTAGCCTTTTTTTCGTTGCTCAAATCGCCATGCCATCGCCGAAAGTCAAGCATTCGTGGCTAATGGACAGATGCGGGTCACATCCCCTTTCCCATAAATTAAACATAACTAACGTTATATTCAATAGATTTCTCTCATAGCCATCAGAGTTGAGCACCAAGGCTCGCAGCTCATAAACTAGCCACACTATCTCCGAGAGACAGGCTTTCTAATCAAAAATGTTGTCTGGGAGAAGATGCTAGCGATATCTACTATCGCATGGCATTAACAACAGAACTTCTCGTGCTATCCCCAAACTCAGCCACAACTGGAACCTCTTTCTAAAAAAAGCTGCAGTTTCCTGCAGTGCCATAAACTAGACTTTCTCAAAACATAGCTTACCAAGAATAATCGCCAATGATATCCACTGTTGCCTAGCGATATCCAATAGTTATCAAAATTGTGGTATTCTCTGGTTATTTTCTTAGATCGCATCTCCACTGCTTCCTACTACACGAATTCAAAGGCACAACCCCTTGGACTCTGTGAACTACACATTTATACTCAGATTCATCTCCGGCATGCAAATTAAAACATCACCAATCCTGACCAACCTATTTTGATGGGATTCACAGAGCAAGCCTATTCCATATGATGATTTATGGATTCTATATGCAAGACTACCCCGCGATATCACGTATCAACCTATCGGAATTCCCTTCACTCCCCACCTTTTTGGTGGGGGATTCCATGCATATGCCAAATTAGAACTTCACCTATCTAGGAAGGAAGATGGTTACCCTTATAGATCATTTCATAGCCATGACCAAGACTTCTATCTGGATGGAAAGGATGGCCTCAATTTCCTCTTCACGGATATTACTTCAGCTCGTAAATCCAACCACGGGATCTCCTTCACCAAGCTTCCAAAGCTCAACCTTTAGCTCTCTTCTTCCTTTCTTCTGAGGGTTTGATGAAAAGCATGAGAGAGAGGGAGAGAAGAGAAATGATTCTTCTCATAACCTCTTCTTTGTTTAAGTAGCCTCGTGAATAATCCTAGCCATATGATCCTTTCTTCAATAGGAATGAAGGGCCAAGATTTCAGCTGACAAGTCAAACTTATTACTATTATCAGGCGATATCAGCTATCGTTTGGGTGATATTGTCGGTAACTACTTTAACACCGATCAACATAGCTCTTCGGCCGCTTTCCGGCCATCCGACAGGTGTTTAACTACCACGTGATATTATTGCCAGCGATAGTCAATATCATCGGGTAATTGCTACTTGTGATCTTTGTTTTCTAGTTTTTGAGGTGTGACAGTATCCGCATAGCCACGGACACAGTATGTAACGTCCCATTTCGTGTTAGACCCCTCGCACATGTTTTAAGTCAATAGACCCGACTCGAGCTCGGGGTGCACCAGATTCGACAAGTAAAATTCGTCGGATATCGTCACGGATATCCGACGAATTCGTCAAGTATGACTTGAAAATTAAGGACAGTACTATTTTTCAAATATCGTCACAGATATCCGACAAATTCGGCGAGTATATAAGACGAATTTGACTTGGAGTATTTTGGCCAAAAAAATTAGTTGAAAATCTTTTAGAGATCTCGATGCCATTTGACAAAGCGTCGATTAGATAAGACGAATTTAACTTAGAAGAATTCTGGACTCAAAAGGCATCAAGTGCAATGAGTGGTCTTCTCAATGCCATTCAACGAGGCGTTGAGTGATACGCAATGCTTAAGATGCAATTAACTTAGAATAATTCCGGGTTCGGCAAGCGTCGAGTGCGCTGAGTGAACTCGACGCCATTCGATGAAGCGTCGAGTGATACTCGACAATCCCAATGCTTTAACTTGGAATGATTCTGGGGGCATTGAGTGAAGTTGTTTCCACTGGAGGAAGCGTCGAGAGATACTCAATGATCTTATTGCTTCGACTTAGAAAAAAGTATAGGACTCAACAAGGCATCGAGTGATCACGATGAATTTTGATGATTCGTCGAATGTGTATAGTATTCACAACGATTTTGACTTAGAGCATTTTCGACAGACCATGTTGTTGGTTCATGGATACAGTCTGAATCGGGATTTTGGAATAGGGGCTAATGGCTCCTTTGGATGGGTCTTTTACATTAGACCTCATTAAAGAAATAATAGATAGTCCAATGAGGAGGTGATACGTGGAGACATGTCTCAAACCCTAATCTTTTGTATATAAAGGGAAGAAGTGGAAAACCCTAGCCATCACTTCATCCTTTTTGCCACGCAGTTATTGTGCACACTCGATGGAAGCAGAGGGATGACGAGAGTTGCTGGAGTTGGATTTTCCAGAGGAAGAACTTTCTTTTTTGTGAAGAATAACACCAACGAGAAAGAAGATACCTCCGAGAAGGATAATAAGATCCATGGTCGGAAACGAAGTGAGCTTCCTACCCCCTCCATTAGTGCAAGATCTTTAGTTATGAACTTGGAGAGATGTCGACTCAAAAGAGTTTGACTTGTGCGGATGACGATCTCCTAGGAAAAGTCCGTGCTAGGACCTTGTCCTAGAGATTAGTTATCTTCAACCTATCCACTCTTTTATAAAAATACGGTGGACTTGGTTTCGTGAAGATGGATGTTCTATTGAGGGTGAATAAGGGAGGAGGAAATCAGGATGTAGCTTTGAACAAAAAGCCAAAGGAATAAGATGAACGGATGTCGTTCTTTTGGCTTTAAGATGCATGCAGAATCAGTTTTCTATGCACAACAAAATTCGAGGATGTTTTCAGGTATGATACGGCCGTATCTAGGTCTTGGGCAAAACACGATAGTGTAGTCCTCGGAAAGACCTTTCTAACGAATGGTTACAAGTTCTCATAGAATCTTTGTAAATCCTAGAATGTCCAGTCGAATTTTCTGCGGGGTAACAACTTATGTGCAGGATGCTTTTGGTTAATGTATAACTGGGTTTGGTCTAAGTAGGAGAAACGTAGCAAGATGATGTTGAGGTATGGATGGGCCTTGTTATATGTTGCTGAGATGAAAAAATGGTTTGATAGGATTTGATTGTACAAATGGCTACGTGTGAAATCCGGTAAGGATGGGCGTGATTGTAATCCGACGGATGGTATAATTTTTGAAAGAGGTTGTGGTCCCCAATAACTGAATATGAAATCTATACCTATGTTATCAAACTTAGTGAAAGTGTGAAGAGTGATTATTTTGTGGTGATAAGCATATGAAAGAATATTTGTTGGTAAACGCTTGGTTATAAGGAAGGAATTTGGATGAGGTAAATCTCATGGCCATGAAATGTGATGAATCGTGATCTCTAGTATTGAATGGGATAATTGGTATAGTCCACTGCTGAGAGTGTGTCTCCCTACGGGTAACAGTGTGGGATTGGTATGTTGTTTAAGGTGGCTTGCCAACTATGTTGATGTTGAACCCTTAAATGCTTGGGAGAACGAGAATACGAAAAGGGTTTAAGTGTGTGTTTGACTGCACTAAATTGGTAATGATGATAAGGGACTCGGTGTGGAACCCTTGAGTGTTTTTGAGCACTGGATAGGTAAAAATGAAAAGGGACTCAGTTGGAGTTCTTGGATGGTTGATAGCAAGGCCATGTGAACTTGCATGTAGTATAAGTTGACACGCAGTGTCATAATCTTGGGTTAAGGATAGTGTGGTAATTCTACGGGCTCGCCAGTCATCACACCGACGGAAGCTGATAGATAGACTTTGTGCAGTGGGCCTTAGTCCTCAGTTCTTTTCTCGGGGCACCCTTTGTGCCAAGTGTAGGGTTGGCCTTGGACCTGTGGTGATACGCTCCCATAGGCACCTTCTGTGCCACAAAGATTGGCTAGTTGGGCTAGGCTCTTGGTGCACATATACCCGAGTCCCCTTTTGAGCCATAGTATGCATGGAGCTCCACTGTTGTATTCTTAGCTGTGAGGCATACGGGGGCCTAGTCTTGGTAGTGTGGATTCTTGCATAGTAGTGGAGACGCCCACTCTACTATCACCATCTGGCCACGACGGATGACACCTGAGAGGTTAGCTACCTGCTCGAAAACTGGGAACTTTAAGTCTGTGTCGACATAACAGTATTCGTGTATGTTCATGCGTGAGTCATTGCATTGCCTTCTTAACATTGCATCACATTACATATATAACAAACCTAGCACGTACGTAACAGCGTTACGGCTCCGCTCTCCAGGCATCACTACCGGGTTGCAGCCCAAGAACCCCAACCCCTCTTCAGCCCACTGGTGGGTTGTTGGTGGCCACAACCTCCCTTTGATGAGGTAAACTCGATAGTCAAGCATGCAAGCTCAATTGGTGATGAGACTTGGAAGAACTCCATAGTTAAGCGTGCTCAGGCTGAAGTAGTACTGGGATGGGTGACCTCCTGGGAAGTCCCCGTGGTGCGTGCTTGACTATCGAGTTTACCTCATCAAAGGGAGGTTATGGCCACCAACAACCTTCTTGTGGAGGGAGAGGGGTTGGGGTGCTTGGGCTGCTTAATTGGTGATGAGAGTTGGAAAAACTCCATAGTTAAGCATGCTCGGGCTAGAGTAGTACTGGGATAGGTGACCTACTGGGAATTCCATGTAGTGGGCGCTTAACTGAATATTTTACCTCATCAAAGGGAGGCTATGGCTACCAATAACTCGCCAGAGGGCTGGAGAGGGGTTGGGGTGCTTGGGTTGTAGCCCGGTAGCGATGCCTGGAGAGCGAAGCCGTAACGTTGTTACGTACGTTCTAGGGTCGTTACAACATACACAAGATCCTTATCATATAAGTTTGTATGGGCACTCTTATATGATGAGTTACTTTACTCTTTAGTCAATCCTTAACTTTTAAATCTATATGGGCATTTTTATAAGTTATGTTACTTTCCTGTTGTAGATCAATATACCTTGATGGATGAATATTGCTTGTGTAGAACTACTGGAGTAGAATGTTTATAATGTTGATATACTTTGTTGCTATTACTACTCATGAAATATTGATTCTTCACCTGCTTGTACTACTACTTATATATAATGAACCCTCTTCTTTTCTCTGCCTGGTGCCTACGAGTCGCTGGGGGAGCGGATGTGATAGCCACTTAGTCTTTATGACTAACGGTTGCTACGTCTTCCTTTTTAGGAGGAACCCCGCGGATGGAGACGCAACCACATCAGGTTTTGTAGGAGGGCAGTCGATCTAGGGTGATAGGGCCTAATGCGACATTACCTTGGCTGCCATCAGTTTTGGATGTGAGTTTGGAGAGACTCATGTTGTAGACCTTTGGGTAAAGTTTTTATGTACTCTGATATTATAGAAGCTGTTGTTGCTTCTTATTATTATTCTACTCTTTTAGACTTATATACGTGTATGGATTTTGACTTCTGATTATTCTTTATGTTGGGTTGGCATGGATGATATTGATTTTAGCTAGCAGGATAGACTTCTTATAGTATTGGTCGACCTATGTGTCTGTTTATCGCAAGACGGCTGTTCTTGACATAAGTCTTACAAATGGTATCATCTTACAACGATCCTGAACTAAAGAAATAATTGAATAATGGTGCCACCCCCACTCGATTGTTCAGTTTGCGGACAAACTGACTTAGCGGAAGCAGTAGTGTTCCTATATGTAATTCACACTAAGTATGTCCAGTTGTAAACCTACGATTAGCCAGCCTGACCTTAGGTTTGTACGTTTACGTGTAGATCCTGGCACGTGTAGAGCCAGTAGTGGTCACTCCCGCCCCTTCCATACCTACCAGGTTCCAGCAGACAGAGTTGGAACAGAAGCTTATGGCAATTCTGGACGCTTTCAGGTCTCAATAGGCCCCGGTGCAGCAACAAGCCATGTGATCCAACTAGTTAAGCACCTTTCGAGCCCTCTCCCCGCCTGTTTTTCTTGGGACGGAGACGACTGTCCATAATGAAGAATGGCTCGACAGTGTACAAGAGTGGATGGATGGAATAAGATGTCCAGCCAATATGGCTGTGAATTTAGCTCTATGAGTCTTGGAAATGCATGCGAAGAGGTGGTAGAAGTCCCTCATGTGTTCCACATTCCAAGGCGGAGTGTAGATGGAGATTAGTTGGAATGAATTTTCTGGAGCTTTCTTGGAGCATTTCATTCCCTCGACCGCTCAAGACGAGCTTGAAGAAAGATTCCTGCAGCTGAAGCAAGGATCTATGTCCGTGATTGAATATCAAAAGGAGTTTCAGCACCTCGCTAGGTTCACTGATGCCTACAAGTTGGATGACTGTGGTTATGCAAAGCGATTTTACAAAGGCTTGAGAGATCCCCTAAGGTAAGCCATTTTGTTTATAGTGGACACGAGTTTGGCCGAGATCATTGATATAACGAAAAGGATGGAGGCGGATCATATGGGAAGGGAAATAGACCAGTCGAGGGCGTGATAGAAATAGGCCCCAGTTATAGGAAGAGACATAATAATAGAGGTGGAAGAGGAAATCAAAGAGGTGACGGCTGTTTCCACCAGAATTTTAGGATGGAACGCTCGTCCCCGCAGCTAGCACTACCTCCACCTCAATAATTGTATTATAAGCCTAGGGAGCCATATGAGTGAGTTTGCTTCCAATGCAACCAGCCGAGCCATATCTGACGTCACTGCCCGCAACTAGGTGGAGGTGCACCCCACTGTTTTCCCACCAGCAGCTCTGCGAGGATGTGGACAAGGTCATGGTCAAGGACGAGGACCAAGAGAAAGGAATCCTGAACCTGCTAGAGAGATGGTGTTTGCTTTGGACCTGACTCACGAGTGAAATCCTTAAGATGTGATTGCAGGTATGTCGAGATTTAATTACTACATTATAAGCATTCATCCTTATTTTTCCTAAGATGCGCTAGGAATCTAGATTGAGTCTTTATAATTGATACTTATGCACCGTGACCGTCAGTGGGAAACCGGCTAACACCTTATTTGATACCGGTGCCACACATTCATTTGTCTCGGCGGACTTCATAAAAGATTTTGATGGCGTGCAATACTTTACCGGTATCACTCGGATAATTCACCTCCCGGATGGCTCAAAGATGACGTCGTCCTCCAAGTGTGACTTGGAAGTATGTATTGGAGAAAAGATTTTTGAAACCCCTACAATGGTGTTGAGAATGACAGAATTCGATCTTATTCTAGGCATGATATAGTAGGATTGGTACAACGCCAGAATTGATTGTGCGGCGAAGCAAATCACCTTGAGGCAAGGAGACTCTGAAGTCATCTTCCAAGGTATTAAATTCGTCGCTCGAATGTTGTTATCTTTTATCCAGGCCATTAGGCCCATATGAAAGGTGATCAAGTATACATAATATTTTTTGAATTAAAAGAGATTCCGACAAGTATGAAAGATGTGCGGGTAATGTTGTAATGCCCCAGATTTTTTGATAATATTATTTGTTTTGGTATCGTCATATTTATGACGTCAAGGCGTTACTTTTTAAGTTATGTTGACGGCGTTGTACCGTTAGTGCATTTTTGCATTTGTTGGGTTTGTTTGACCAGATTTTTGGGATCTTGATTTGGATTGAAGGTTTTTTTGATTGAAAGGATTGAGTTTTGAGATTTTGGACTTGTCTAGTTTATTGAGATCAGAGCATTTTGGGTCTCGGCGCATGTTTGGATTTCTGCGCTGATTTTTGCTAATGTAAGCATTTGATGATAGTGTCTAAGGAATGGCTCATCGGATTCTAGTGTTATCTTCGCTGTAAAATTTGTAGAGTCAGTGATTTATTCCGGAATATTAGTCAAATCGGAATTTCTATGATTTATTCTTCTTGTACTCGAGATCTCCCCTTTCGTTCTCGATAAGTCCCTATTTGTTCTCGAGTAGTCATGACTTGATATTCTCGAGAAGCCCTTGCTAGTTCTCGAGAAGCCTTATTGTACTCGAGTAGTCCTGGCTTGTTGTTCTCGAGATGCCCTTGTTTCCTCTCGAGAAGTATCTTAGCTCTCAAAAAATCCATCTTCATTACTCGAGAAATTCTTCCTTAGTACTCGAGAAGTCATGTCTTTCTTTCTCGAGAAGTTCTCTTAATATTCCTTCTAGTACTCGAGTAATCCTTCCCTAGTACTCAAGAAGTCCTCCCTTCAGTTCTCGAGTAGCTTTCTAGTACTTTAGAAACTCTCCTTCTATACTCGAGAAGCTCTCTTCAGTAATCGAGTAATCCATGTCTTCATCCTGAAAATCAGTTCAGCCGACCCCGGTTCATTCTTCTAAGTGTAAAGTTTTTTATATTATATTTATTATATATATATAAATTTAAATACCCTACTTCTTCTTCCTCCATCATTTGGACCGAAATTCATGTTCATCTCCCGAACCAGAGAAGCGTGGGCAAGAGAGAGAAAGTCTTTTTTCGTGATTCTTTCGGTACCTGCCGACGGTGCTCCGGTGCTCGAAATCTTCAACCAATCTTAGATCCGGAAAGATCTCAGAGAGAGCTTCGTGATCGTGGTAAAATCTTCCCCATTCCTTGAGTTGTTTTTGTTAGGGTTTTTGGCCCTAACCTCTATCTTAGCTATTTCTTGTTAGATTTTGACTCTCCTCATCGTCTTTAGCCCCAATCTATGACAAGGAGAGATTTGGAGAGTTTTTCCGGCAAAACCAAGGCAAGTGGTCGTTTTCCCTTTTACTCTCTTCTTTCCAATCTTGATGATAACTCGTAATCTCTTTTTCTTCAATCTTTCTGCACTATTGTCATTTTAATTTGTAGGTATATTTAATCTTCCTTTGAATCCACTTGTGTTATTTGTTTTTTCATGATGATTTAATCTTGTTAGTGTTGTAGAGATTTGATGGAAATGTTTAATTGTTGGCTTTAATCATTCCTAACTATTATGTAGGTTGTGTTAAGAGTGTTTTAGGACTGTGAAATCTTTCCTAAGTTGATCAACTGTTTCTTAATCTAGAATTATATAGTAGAATCCGATGTGTCAAGTCTCGAGATATATCATGATTCTTTTGTTTGCGGGAGTTAGTGGGCGTATCCACCTCCGTAATGTTTTGAGACTTATTAGTACCTTGTGGAACTCTACCGGGTAATTTGGCATCTGCGGTGAATGGTGGAGTGTATGAGTCTCCCCCGCAGTTAGATGGATATTATATTTATGAGTGTGTGTCCAGATGAGTGACAACCTCGCCCATGTTTTTGGGTAGAGTTAACCACATGTGGCTAATAGGGTTGTTGTGATATTCTTGCTTGTAAGTTAATCATGCTCTCTACCTTTTTAGCCTGGTGCACTTGGTGTATTTTGATGTGCGTGACGATTCACGTAAGTTTTATTTTCCGACTCATTTGTACCTTACTTCTATACTTTTCTACAGCACTTTCGGTCTTGGGTTGGTACCCCTTTTGACCTTTGTTTACTTTTTTGTTTAGTTTTCGGCCACTGCTTGTACCTTCTTGGTGAAGTGTTCTGTGTTCGGAATTCCTCAGGTTTGGAGCTTTAGCAGGTAGTGGAGCTGGTTTTGGAGTTCCCGAGCAGCTGTGTTGGGTGTGGTTTTAACCTCACCGTTGTGAGGTAGTTGTTGTTTTAGTTTACTTTCCTTAGTTAAGACATATTATTGTCTATGTGGGTTCGTGTCAGATTGTTGATGCTCACAGGGTTGTTGATTTCTGATACTAGCTAGCTGCTAGTTGTCCTCGTTGTGATGAATTGGATTACTTGCTCTCTGGGATGATTTATGCTAGGAATGCATATTAGGTATTTTCAAGTATAAAATCTACTACTATTACATCATGCATTGCATATTTTAAAACTCTAACTCATTATATTTAGCGATCGTAAAAGCAATTTTTACTACTAATATAAATCTAGAGTCTTGCATACCATGAGTTGTTCCCTGAGAAACGTCTACACACATGTAGGATGTTTAATCTCATAAATGAAATATTTAACGCAGCGTGTAAACTATTTTCCTTTCGTGGACTTGATGAGCCACAAAGCCGAGGGATGCGGTTAATTGTTTAACTTAAATTGAATTTTTATTAAATCACTTGAAGATCTTTCTGTTTTCGTCTAGTAGGAGTTTTGTCTGAGCGTCCGCAGTTATCCCCTGCTGACTTGGCATCATGACGCGCATTTTCCATTACTCTGATATACCCCTTTAATTAGTGAAAATGCGGGTTATGACAGTTGGTATCAGAGGGAGGTTGGTTTGATAAGTTGGTCGAACTAGCCAATCTAATATAGTATTGTTTTCCTTCATTTATTTTCATACACACACCGATGTGTCATCAATACGTCTTAGCCGAAGCATAGTCACTACACTCATAGCTTGATGAGAAGTATACGGGGCATACTATGTAGTATGGGATGCATCATATGTGTTTGTATATGGATCCACCATAAAAGGCAATATGTGATTGTTATGTAGTATGAGATACATAACCACCATCACATTGATGCCCTTTAGCACAATTTCTTTTCTCATTACATGTGATGTTATGTAGTATGGGATTCATAACATTGCATGTGTAAGCCACTCATAGTATGCATTAAGGCCTTTTTAGCATACATAAGACTGCATAAATAGCATATCATCGCATAAGCACGCGTGCTAAGTTAAGGTTTACATGATGACACATGTACACACATGATTTCAAGTCTGAATAAAGAATCCATGCATTCATATCATAGGCACATGAGTCAGTAGGATGAGAGGATATCATCCAAATAGGACATGGTATCATTTTTAAATTCTCAGAGCAAGTTGCAGCATAAGCAAGTGTCTTTTAAGTATGATATGAACTAAGTTGTGTGGCCTAGTCGTAATCTATGATTTTGATGATTCGTTCATTTGCCCTTTTAGAAATGCAACCAAAATGTGTTGCGATGAGTTCGACTCCCCAGTCGGAGGGTGAGTCATCATGTGCGTAGAGCGATGCGTTGATCGAGAGTTTGCGTTAGAGCAATGAGGCTCTGTCGAGATAATTAGTTGTGATGCAATCGCAGATTCAGTCCTTATTTTTTGCCTCTCCCGCGCAGCAACCCTTAGTTCAAGATCCTACCATGGATCAATCCGTTCCCATTGCTCCTGCTCCTCTGGTGCCCCCGAGTATGCTACCACCAGAGATTAATTTTATATCGCACTTCCAGTGATTGGGACCTCCCACTTATTACGGGAGTGCCGACTTTATGGTTCTGGATGATTGGATCATCGCTATATAAGATATGTTCTCATATTCGTGGATTACAAAAGCCCAGAAGGTAATGATTGTAGCCTATCAGCTAAAAGGCTTGGCAAATAATTGGTGGATTCGGGAAAAGGAGAGCCTAAATGAAGGATGCTCGTGGGACTCTTTTAAGATGATGCTGCTGAAAAAGTTTCTACCCTCGGTCGAGCAGGACCGCCTAATGAATAAATTCCTACATCTGAAGCAGAGACATCTCACGGTGAGGGAGTATGAGATTTAGTTTAGGATGTTGAGAAGATTTGCTCCTGATTTGGTAGCTTTAGAAGAGGGAAGAGTGAAACGTTTCCTACGAGGACTAAGAAGTGATGTCCATCAATGGGCATGTATTATAGAGCTGAAAGTTATGTTGTGGTAGTGGAAGCCGCTCTGAAAGTTGAGGCTATTGAAAATGCCAAGAATCGAGGTGCCACGGTGAGAAAAGAGAAGAAGAAAGGTGTTGAGGATGGAAGCTCTAGGGCATCTGGCCCTTCTTTGTAATAGAAAAGTTGAGAAATATATAGCTTCTGTTGTCAATCTTTACGAGAGGTGTTTCAAGAGGACTGCCACTCTGAATCAGCAGTTGGTGGTGCCATCAAAGAAACACCCAAGGAAGAGCTGGTGTGCTCATTCTGTTCAAGAAAGGGACATGACTTAGTCATTTCTGGTCGAAGGATAAGGCTTGCTTCCAGTGCGGGCAGATGGGGCCCCTGAATTCTTCATGCCCCAAGGCTCAGTCCCCACTACAACATGCCCCTCTCCGGTCTCTATTGCCACCTCCAAATCAGGACAAAGGGAAAGGAAAGATAAATGCGGTGACCAGAGTGGAAGCTCAGACCTCTACCCAAGTGATATCAGGTTAGATTTTAGTTTATCTTTTACTCTCTATTGTTTTTCCTTGTTTTCGTTCGTTTAGTTATGTATGCTACGGTTTTAGGGGAGTTTAAGGTGAAAAATAAGTGGGCGCGCATTCTTTTTTATTTGGGTGCCACCCATTCCTTTGTGGCGCGAAGTTTTGTAGATAAACATCATTTGAACGTGGATCAATTAGGAGTTTCCTTCAACGTCAAGCTTCCCTCCGGAGATCTGGTGATATCCAATCAAGGAATTCAGAGATGCCCTATTTGTTTAGGCGATTTTCTAGCTTTTGCGGATTTGATGGTGTTAGATCTGGTAGATTTTGATATGATTTTGGGCATGGACTGGTTGTCCAAGTATGATGTGGTAATCCAATGCAAGGCGAAGCGACTGGACTTCAGGTTGGACAACGGTCAACCCACGAGTGTCTATGGTTTTCAGGGCAAGGGTTCCCTCCTTATTTCTGCAGTACGTGCTTGTCGAGCTATAGAGTCTATTTGCGAGGCGTATCTTGTTTCTATTTCTTCTCTTGAAACAGCTTTTGTAACACCGCGTCTTGAGGATATCTCGGTGGTGCGAGAGTTTTTAGATGTCTTTCCTGATAGCCTTCCAAGACTTCCTCCTGAGAGAGAGGTAGAGTTTGTGATAGACCTCGAGCCAGGAACTCGCCCTATTGCTAAGGCACCGTACCGTATGTCTCCGCGTGAGTTAGAAGAGTTGCTCACTAACTTGGATGTGTTGTTGCAGTGTTGTTTTATTAGGCCGAGTTCTTCCCCGTGGGTGACATTATTTTGTTTGTAAAGAAGAAAGACAGTTCCATGAGTCTCTGCATAGATTATTGGGAGTTAAACAAGGAAACCATCAAGAACAGATATCTATTGCCTCAGATTGATGATCTATTTGATCAGTTCTAGGGATGCACTGTATTTTCAAAGATTGGCCTTTGTTCAGGCTACCACCAATTAAGGGTCCGTGAGGCTGATATACCACAGACGGCTTTTTGTTCCCGGCATGGGCATTTTTAGTTCTTGGTGATGTCCTTTGGTTTGACAAATGCACCCTCTGCTTTATGGACTTAATGAAAAGACTGTTCAAAGATTTCTTGGACCGTTTTGTGATAATGTTCATAGATGACGTTCTCGTGTATTCCCGTAGTGTTGAGGAGCATGCCCAACACTTGTGCTTAGTTTTGTCAACCTTGAGGGAGCACAAACTCTATGCCAAGTTGAGTAATCGCGAATTTTGTTTCCCCAGGTTTCTTTTCTGGGTCGGGTTGTGAGCAAGGATGGTATTTCCGTAGACCCTACAAAGATTTCTGTTGTAATAGAACGGAAGAGAACTTCTACTCCTAAAGAGATTAGGAGCTTATTAGGTATGGCCGGTTATTATAGAAGATTCGTGGAAGGTTTCTATGTGGTGTCTTATCCTTTAATTAGACTTACTCAGAAGAACACTGTGTTCATTTGGAGTGATAAGTGTTAAGGAGCTTTTCAAGAATTGAAGAAGAAATTATGTACTGCCCCAGTTTTCACTTTACCTACTGAAAGAGTCAAGTACGCTGTATATGTGGATGCATCACACATTGGACTTGGTTGTGTCTTGATGCAATAAGGAAAGTTGATCGCATACGGATCAAGACAACTAATGATTCATGAAAGAAACTATCATACGCATGATTTGGAATTTGTTGTTGTAATCAATGCGCTGAAGCTTTGGAGACATTTACTATATGGCGCGTTGTGCAAGATCTATATAGACCATAAGAGTTTGAAGTACGTCTTCACTCAAAAGGAGCTGAATCTGCGCTAGCATAGGTGGTTAGTGTACGTGGCCAATTATGAAGTGGAGATCTTTTACCATCCAGGAAAGGCTAACGTAGTAGCCGATGCTTTGAGTAGGAAAACTGCCAAAATCTTCAATCTATTTGTACAGTCCTTGGTGGAAGAATTCTTATTGATGGACATCGAAGTTGGGAGTGGTACTGTACCTGCAAGTTTGGAAGCCAAAGAGCCCTCTTGGATTTCCCTTACCAGAGTGCACTAGAAGGTTGACCCTGATTTGTTGCATCTCCGAAATAGAACTGAGAAGGGAGAGCTACCTGATTTCTCTTTGGACGAGTTAGATACTTTCAAATATTGGGGTAGATTTTACATCCCCTCTTTTGGTGATATTCGGGCTAAAATTTGTAATGAAGCTCATGATTCTAGGGTTGTCTACAATCCTGGTTCCACCAAGATGTATACAAATCTAAAGCAAATCGTTTGGTGGTCGAGAATGAAGAATGATATAGCGAAGTTTATGTCAGAATGTTATACGTGTCAGCCTGTTAAGGTGGACCATAGAAGGCCTTGTGGTAAACTGACACCGCTTGATATTCCAAGTTGGAAGTGGGAAAGTTTTTTGATGGATTTCATCACTGTCTTACCAAAGTCTCCCCGTGGTCATGATTCTGTTTGGGTGATAGTTGATAGATTAACTAAATGTGTTCACTTTGTGCCCTTTAAGATTGGGTATTTTATGAAGAAGATAGTTGAGTTATACCTTGTTAAAGTCATCAGATTATATGGAGTTCCTTTTAGCATTGTATTGGTTCGAGACTCCAGATTTATGTCTTACTTTTGGAAGAGTTTACAAGAGAGGTTGGGTACCGTTTTAAGGTATTCCACCGCCTATCATCTGCAAATAAATGGGTAGACGGAAAGGGTAAATCAGATCGTGGAAGATATGATCAGGTGTTATATATTGGATCATGGTGGTGCTTGGGATGAACACCTTAGACTCATGGAATTTGCATACAATAATAGTTATCAAGAGAGTCTGTAGATGGACCCGTTTGAGGCCTTATACGGAAAGCGTTGTAGGACTCCTTTGTTTTGGGCTGAAGTTGGTGAGAGACCGCTGCTAGGCCTTAAAGCCCTTGAAGAGATGAATTGTGCGGTGACTCATATTCAAGAGAAGCTCCGTATATCGCAAGAGCGTTATGAGTAGTATGTTAATCGATGATGGGTCGATCTGGAGTTTGTCGATGGGGACTTGCTTTTTCTGAAAGTCTCTTTGATGTCTTGTGTTAAAAGGTTTGGAAGAAATCAAAAGTTAGACCCCCGTTATGTGGGATCTTTTCAAATTATTTATCAAATCAGAGTGTCAGCGTATAGATTGGATTTGCTTGCTACCTTCCCTGGTGTCCATGATGTGTTCCATGTGAGCCAGTTACGGAAGTGTGTTCGTAGTGATCGTAAAGTCCTTGACTCAGTGCCCTAGATTCAGCCCAACCTTTCGTATGTTAAAGAGCCTATTCGTGTTTTGGAATCGCAAGATCGAGTGATGCGGAGAAAGACAATCCCCATGGTAAAGGTTCTTTGGAGAAATCAAGACGTCGAGAGCGTGACGTGTTAATTGGAGTCGGTGATGAAGGAATCTCATCCGCACCTTTTCCCTTAGTTTTTTGTATGTCTCCATGCTTTTGGTAATGTTTGACTTTCTCATTTTGGTTTGATTTTGAAGTTTTGTTAAGTTTCGGGACGAAACTTTTTTTTAGGGGGAGTGACTTTAACGCCCCCGATTTTATGATAATATTATTTGTTTTTGTATCGTCATATTTATGATGTCAAGGCGTTACTTTTTACGTTATGTTGATGGTGCTGCACCGTTAGTGCGTTTTTGCGTCTGTTGGGTTTGTTTGACAAGATTTTTGGGATTTTGATTTGGATTGAAGGTTTTCCTTGATTGAAAGGATTGAGTTTTGAGGTTTTGGACTTGTCCAGTTTTATTGCGATCCGAGCATTTTGGGTCTTAGCGCATGTTTGGATTTTTGCGATGATTTTTGCTTATGTAAGTATTTGATGATATTGTCTCAGGAATGGCGCGTCGGATTCTAGTGTTATATTCGCTGTAAAATTTGTAGAGTCGGCGATTTATTTCAGAATATTAGTCAAATCGGAATTCTTGAGATTTGTTCTGATTGTACTCGAGATCTCCCCTTTCGTTCTCGAGAAGTCCCTGTTTGTTCTCGAGTATTCAAGACTTGATGTTCTCGAGAAGCCCTTGCGAGTTCTCGAGAAGTCTTATTGTACTCGAATAGTACTGGCTTGCTTTTCTCGAGATGCCCATGTTTGCTCGTGAGAAGTACCTTAGCTCTCGAGAAATCCATCTTAATTACTCGAGTAATTCTTCCATAGTACTTGAGAAGTCCTGTCTTTCTTTCTCGAGAAGTTCTTTTAATCTTCCTTCTAGTACTCGAGTAATCCTTCCCTAGTACTCGAGAAGTCCTGCCTTCAGTTCTCGAGTAGCTTTCTAGTACTCGAGTAACTCTCCTTCTATACTCAAGAAGCTCTCTTCAGTACTCGAGTAATCCATGTCTTCATCCCGAAAATCGGTTCATCCGACCCCGGTTCATTCTTCTAAGTGTAAAGATTTTTATATTATATTTATTATATATTTATAAATATAAATACACTACTTCTTCTTCCACCATCATTTGGAACGAAATTCTTGTTCATCTCCCAAACCAGAGAAGTGTGAGCGAGAGAGAGAAAGCCTTTTTTCATGATTCTTCCGGTGGCAGCCGACGGCGCTCCGGTGCTCGAAATCTTAAATCCATCTTAGATCTAAAAAGCTCTATGTGAGAGCTTCATCATTGGGGTAAAATCTTCCACATTTCTTGAGTTTTTCTCGATAGGGTTTTTGTCCCTAATCTCTATCTCTGATACTTCTTGTTAGATTTCGACTCTCCTCGTCTTCTTTAGCCCCGATCTATGACAAGGAGCGATTTGGAGAGTTTTTTCGGCAAAACCAAGGCAAGTGGTGGTTTTCCCTTTTACCCCCTTCTTTCCAATCTTGATGATAACTAGTAATCTCTTTTTCTTCAATCTTTCTGCACTATTGTCTTTTCAATTTGTAGGTATATTAAATATTCGTTTGAATCCACTTGTGTTATTAGTTTTTTCATGATGATTTAATCTTATAAGTGTTGAAGAGATTTGATGGAAATGTTTAATTATTTGATTTAATCGTTCCTAACTATTATGTAGGATGTGTTAATAGTTGTTTAGGACTGTGAAATCTTTCCAAAGTTGATCAACTGTTTCTTAATCTAAAATAGTCTAGTAGAATACGATGTGCCAAGTCTTGAGATATATCATGATTCTCTTATTTGCAGTAGTTAGTGGGCGTATCAACCTCCACAATGTTTTGATACTTATTAGTACCTTGTGGAACTCTACTAGGTGTTTGGACGTCTGCGTTGAATGGTGGAGTGTATGAGTCTCCCACGCAGTTAGACGGATAATCTATCTGTGAGGGTGTGTCCAGAAGAGTGACCACCTCGCCCGTGTTTTTAGGTAGAGTTGACCACATGTTGCTAATAGGGTTGCTGTGATATTCTTGCTTGTGATTTAATCATGCTCTCCACCTTTTTAGCATTGTGCATCTGGTGTATTTTGATGTGCTTGACGATTCACATAAGTTTTATTTTCTGTCTCTTTTGTACCTTACTTTTGTACTTTACTATAGTACTTTTGGTCTTGGGTAGGTACCCCTTTTGACCTTTGTTTACTTTTTTGTTTACTTTTCTGCCACCGCTTGTACCTTCTTGTTGAGGTGTTCTGTGTTTGGAATGCCTCAGGTTCAGAGCTTTAGCAGTTAATTGAGCAAGTTTTGGATTTCCCGCGCAGCAGTTTTGGTTGTGGTTTTCACCTCGCCGTTGCGAGGTAGTTGTTGTTTTAGTTTACTTTCCTTAGTTCAGAAAAGATATTTTCTATATGGGTTCGTGTCAGATTGTTGACGCCCACAAGGTTGTTTATTCTTAATACTTTCTAGCTGTTAGTTGTCCTCTTTGTGATGAATTGGATTACTTGCTTTCTGGGATGATTTATGCTAGGATTGCATGTTAGGTATTTTCAAGTATAAAATCTACTACTATTACTTCATGCATTGCATATTTTAAAACTCTAACTCATTGTATTTAGCGACCGTTAAAGCTATTTTTACTACTAATTTAAATCTAGAGTCTTGCATAACATGAGTTGTTCCCTGAGGAACGTCTACACTCAAGTAGGATGTTTAATCTCATAAATAAAGTATTTTCCGCAGCGTATACACTATTATCCTTTCGTGGACTTTATGAGCCATCAAGCCGAGGTATACGGTTAATTGCTTAACTTAAATTGGATTTTTACTAAATCACTTGAAGATCTTTTTTTTTCATCTGGTCCGCAGTTATCCCCTGCTGACGTGGCATCATGACGCGCATTTTCCCTTACTCTAATATACCTTTTTAATGTGGTGAAAATGTGGGTTGTGACAAGTGCGGGATTTCCCTGAAATGTTTCCCAAGAAACTGTTAGGACTACCCCCACATAGAGAAGTGGGCTTTCAAATTAAACTATTACCGGGTGCCAAACCTATCTCTCAAGCCCCTTATAGAATGGCCCAAAAGGAACTCACTGAGTTTAGAGTTCAGTTGCAAGAATTAGTAGAGTCAGGGTTTGTTCGTCCCAGTGTGGAACACCTACTCGTTACCCCGGATCGATGAGTTATTCGATAAGTTGGTGGGAGTGCATTGTTTTTTCAAATTATATCTGCGCTCAGAGTATTGTATATTGAGGATACAAGAGGAAGATATTCAGAAGACCGCATTTAGCTCGATATACGGTTTGTACGAATTCACGGTGATGTCGTTTGGACTCATGAATGCCCCTTTGACATTCATGAGTTTAATGAATAGGGTGTTTGATTCGTATTTAGATGTCTTCACCATCATCTTCATCGATGACATTCTAGTTTATTCGAAGACAGAAGAGGAGCATGTTGAACAGTTGGCCCTAGTTTTGAAGAAGCTAAAAGAGCATGCCCTATTTGTTAAGTTTAGTAAATGCAAATTTTGACTTCATAAAGTTGCCTTCTTAGGTCAAGTGATTAGTTGAGCTGGGTTAGTAGTAGTCCCGGATAATGTGTGTCCTGTGAATAGTGGTCTCCTTTGAAGTTTACGGCCGATATACAGAGTTTCCTTAGACTTGTCAGATATTATCGTAAGTTTGTGAAGGGATTTTCAAGGATAGCCCTTCCCCTTAGTGCCCTAACAAATAAAGGTGTTCCATATGAGTGGACACCTCAGTGTGAAGCTTTGTTTCAAGAGCTGAAGGATCGACTTACCACCGCACCCATACAAGATCTTCCATCAAGGAAAGAAGGATTTCTTGTTTACACTGATGCGTCCTTTCAAGGGATGGGAACAGTATTGATGCAGCATGGGCAAGTGATCGTTTATGATTCAAGGCAGTTGAAGAACAATGAGGTTAATTACCCAGTGCATGATTTGGAGTTGGGAAAAGTGGTGTTTGCCTTAAAGGTTTGGAGGCATTATTTAAATGGCGTCCACTGCGAGATCTTTTCAGATCATAAGAATTTGAAGTATGTTCGTACTCAAAAGAAGTTAAATCTGAGGCAACACTAGTGATTAAAATTTTTCTGTGATTACGAGTTTACATTAATGATGGAGACATTGCTGATGCACCACCATTGATCCCCATCTGAGAGAGTTCATGGATTGGGATGACCGTTGCCGCAAGCTCGAGGATGGGATTTCTACCACGACGCCCGTCGCCATCCCCGCTACATGTTTTGCACGACGTCCGTCACTGTCATTAAATAAAATATATAATTATAATTTAAATAATTATAATTATATATTTTAGCAATTTCTATTTAATGCAATTTTTTATTTAAGCATTTTTATTTAAAAGCATTTCATTATTGTTTTAATTTCATTTAATGATGGGTGCATATACCTATCAAGAGTATTTTAATTTCATGCATTTAAATTTTGTATTGTTTTTATTTCATGATGGTTGCATATAACCATCATAGTTTCATTTTGAATTTCTAATCGAAGGAGATGGAGTGGTGTAGGCTATATATAACCATGTTATGATGGATTTTATTAGAGAATGAATGAAAAGAAATTGAAATCCCTAAATCTTCCTTGAGATCTTTTTTCCCTCTCCTTCTCCCCTCAAATTTCCCCCTTAGTCTTCTTTCTCTTGGCCACCGGCCATCTCCCTACTCCTCTCTATTTCTCTTTTCCTCCTCCTACTCCTCCACTAGTCTCCACTAAACAGCCCCTCTTTTTATCCCCCTCAAACCGAGCCATCGACCTCTCACAAAAGCCATAGCCGGCCACCTCCCTAGCTGCCACCCTCTTTCCTCCCCTTCCTCCACTCGGCCACCCCCTCCACCACCAACCCGAGCCCTCTCTTCCCATCCAACACCCAAACCCCACCACCCTCATCATCACAAAAACCAAACCCGACCACCCTCAACTTTTCTATCCACCACCTTTTCTCTCTCAACTTTCCATATATATAGTCCCTCAAATTTTCCCTCACTCCAAAGGTTATTGTAAAGGAAGAATGTCTTGCAACTTCATCGTCCGACGTGGATCCGAGGCTTTGCGTGGAAATAGAAAATAAACCACCATCGTGTGCGATTCCTCCACTCATCTTTGTGGACGGATTTTTCTTGGTTTTGGGTAACGAATTCTAATCCATCTCTTCGTGTGTTTCTTTTACAATTTGTGAGATTTTGGTGGAATTAGAAGGCTTGTAATTAGCCCTGATTTATATTGAATGTTGTGTGTAATAAAAATCTAAACTTCAAGCATTATTTTCCCGAATATTTTTCATAAAATTGGAGCGGGTAAATTTCATGAACACTTGTAGAAATCGGTTTTCTTAGCCTTGATTTCTTCGGTGTTCAAGTGATTTGGCAACCCTCATATTAAACTAATTTTTGGATTGATTTGGACGTAATTTTAAATCACTAGTTTAGTCCGAAATTTCTTTTATTGGAATTGTGAATTGTTTGCGCATAATTTAATTTGAATAGCTAATTGTCTGGATCGTGTGGATCCTATTCGCTTGAGCGAACATTGGCCTATAGCCCTTGTTCAATCTATAAAAGGGGTATCGACCCTTTGCATTGATTGTTGTGCAAATTGTGCAATTAATTGCTTGAGTATTTGATATTGCGTCGAAGAGAAACCACGCGCTAGATATTTATTTTGGCTGTCAAACCTAAGAATATGTAGTTCAATCCTTCGAAACCTTGGCCCTGCCTCAATTGAACTACCACCCCGGGAAAGCAAACTCTGTAGAAGATGCCTTGAGCAGAAAAGTACTAGATTCGAGCCTTGAGTCTCGAATGATGAGTATGAAATTAGCTCGAGTGCTCGAGGAGATGGAGATCATATTTGTGTGCAAGGATTATTCCAAGACATATACTAAATATCTAACTGTCATGAGTATAATTTATTACATTCGAGATCGAATTTGGGCAGAGCAAGAGAAGGATATTACTCTGTCCCTTATGATTAAACCTATTGAGGATGGATCTACTGAAGAGTATACTCTTGTTGAGACCGAGCAGTCTGTCGGATGAGACCGGGCGGTCTGGCAGTTTGTCTAGCGGTCTGAGAGTTTGGCAGTACCGAGCGGTCTGTCGGATGAGACCGGGAGGTATGGCGGCTTGTCTGGCGGTTTGGGCAGTCTAGCGGTTTGTGTGGCTTATGCGGCTTATATAGTTTCAGGTTCTTGTAATTATTAGTCCCATATTGCTTATTTGTATTCTCTCTTCTCTCCTCCATTCTATAAAAGGGAGGTCATACCATTGTAATAGATACATTTTTCAAATAATAAAATTTCATTTATACTACTTGCGGTTTGTTTTTTGTTAGGTTCTAACATGGTATCAGAGGGAGGTTGTCCTGCTACGGGGGTGTGTTGGAGTATTTTGCCAGCAGGACACGTGTGTGTGGGAACGACCCCGTGGCTTTCTCTATCGCATTCCTGGCTTGGGTGTTGACCCCGGTGGGCCCCCCTGGGGCGGAATATCCCCACGGTCCTGTGGTTGGGATTAGTTCCACATCGCTCGCAGCGCCCGCTCCTCCGTGTTTATGTACCCCGCCACCCTTCATCTCAATACCTAGGTTTTGAGATGCGATATGGGTGAGCGAGTTCTCACATGGTATCAGAGGATTTGATCTACTCATATTGATTCTTTGTGCCTTCTCTGACCACGCGACCTTTCCACGCGGCTTGCTTCCTGTTCGCGCGACCTGTTTTTCGCGGCTTGTTTCTTCCGCCTGTTTGCTTGCGCCCTGTTCGCGCGGCCTGTTTCTTTGGCTTGCGCCCTTTTCGCACGACCTGTTTGCTTGTGCCCTGATCGCGCGCCCTGTTCGCACAGTCTGTTTCTTTTGCTTGCGCCCTGTTCGCGCGGCCTGTTTGCTTGCGCCCTGTTCGTGCGGCCTGTGTTTTTTACTTGCTTATTTCTTGCGACCTGTTCTTGTCGCCGCATCCTCCTCCTCCTCTTCAATCGCCCAGACCTGTTGTCGTGACCTTTTTTTTCCTTGTTCGTCTTTCGCCTCCCAGCAACCCCCTCTTTTGTTCGCGCGGTCTGTCTTCTAGCCGCCCGACTTCTTCCCCTTTTGCCTAGCTCTGCATCTTGGTCATAGCCTTCCTTGCCGCTAGTGTGTTGTCACCGTGACCACTGCAGACTCCTCTCCCAGTCCGCTGCGGCCTTCTTTGCTGTTCTTCCTGCTTACTGTTCGCGCGGCTTGTTCTTTCTAGCCGTGCGACCTCTTTCACTCTGCTTATTGGTTGCGGCCTTCCTTTCCGTACGTCTTCCTGCTGTTCGCGCGGCTTGTTGTGTCTTCTCGTGCGGTTTATTTTCCTCCCTTCATGGCTTTCACATCCGTGGTCACATCATCTGGTAGTGCCCACGTTGTTACTCAAGGAAAATGGCTGATTGACACCAGTGCTACCAATCATATGACCGGCAATCCCAAGTGTTTTTATCTCCTAAAAACACATGATCGGTTGCCCCCGGTTAATCTCGCTGACGGCTCTCCTTCATAGGTCAATGGGACAGGAGTGGTTCCTGTCACTCCGTCTCTTCTCTTGGCGGATACTCTCTACGTGCCCAATTTTTCGTGCAACTTATTATCTGTGACCTCTCTATGCAAGCAGTTACAGTGTTGTCACATTTACTTCTACTTCTTGTTCTTTTCAGGATCCGGACTCCCGACGGACGATTTCTACTAGGACTTAGAATTGCGGCCTATACTTCCTTGACAACATTTCCGCTCTATCCACCTTTTCTAACACCTCCACAGATCTTCTCCAATGGCATCTTCGCCTTGGTCATGCTCCTCCACGACTTCTTCGTCTGCTTCTGCCCCAACTTCCTTCCCAAAGTCCTACCCTCAACTGTGAGGCCTGTCAGCTTGCCAAGCATCACCACTCATCCTTCCCTCCAAAGTAAGTTCATGGATCTACCCGTCCGTTTGATCTCGTCCACTCCGACGTTTGGGGCCCGTCTCCTACCCTTACCGTTGGTCGGGGGAGTTCATATTTTGTCACCTTTATTGATGATTTCTCTTGTTGTACGTGGGTGTATCTGTTAAAAGATCGCTCCGAATTATTTTCTGTATGGACGTTTTTCTATCTTATGATAAAAACCCAGTTTAATGTTTTTATTAAAGTCTTTCGATATGATAATGCCAAAGAATATATCAGTCATGACTTTTCTATCTTCTGCATGCAAAATGGGATTATACATCAAAATAGTTGTGTCTATACTTCACAGCAAAATGGGGTGGCCAAACACAAAAACCGTCACCTCCTTGATGTCGCTCGCACTCTGTTGACTCAAATGCATGTTTCTCGCTCCTATTGGGGCTATGCTGTTCTCATCTCCTGCTATCTTATCAATCGCCTTCCCTAAACCGTTCTCCACGGCAAAACCCCCTTTTCCATTCTATATCATGGGAGGGATCCGTTTCCTCTTCCCCTACGTATCTTTGGATTCACAGCCTTTGTGCACTCTCTCTCTGCCTCCCGTGACAAACTCTCACCACGTGCAACCAAGTGTGTCTTTCAGGGATACTCTACCACTCAGAAAGGCTATTGTTGTTTTGACCCGATTACCCGCAAGCAGTTTGTCTCTGCGGACGTCACTTTCTTTGAAAATGCCTCCTACTTCTCTCCCGACTCCTCTTCCTCTCCTGATATTCCAACTTCACTTACCACCCCTTCCTCTTCCTCTACACCTTCCGAGATTATGCCACCCCCTCCCTCTCCACCATCTCCTCCACTGTGTCCTCCTCCTAAGGTATCTCCTTCTTCTCTGCAGTAACCTCTCTCTACTCCCGAGCTAGCTCTCTCCTCTACGGATGTCTCGGAAATTGAGGAACATGACGACCTGGCTATTCCCATTGCTCTTCGCAAAGGGGTGCAGACTTGTACTCAACACCCACTTGCTGTTGTTGTTTCATATGATCGTCTAACTCCTTCTCACAGGGACTTTGCCTTGGCTATCTCTGCCACTGACACTCCCCGCACTTACCAGAAGGCTCTTACTATTCCTCATTGGAAGACTGCCATGGATGAGGAAATTACTACCCTCAATGAAAGGGGTACATAGACCCTTGTTCCCCCCCCCCCTTTGGGCACCGATGTGGTTGGATGTCAATAGGTATTCATTGTGAAGTTCCGCTCGGACGGCAGCGTGGATCGATACAAGGCCACTTAGTCGCAAAAGGCTTCACTCAGACTTATGGGGTTGATTACTTTGACACCTTCTCTCCCGTTGCTCGTCTCAGCACCATTCGGGTTCTTCTCTCTTTGGCTGTCAACCGGGATTGGCCCATTTCTCAGCTCGATGTCAAGAATGCCTTTTTGCATGGTGACCTTCAGGAAGCCGTATACATGGAGCAACCTCCTGGGTATGTTTCTCAAGGGGAGATACGAGTATGTCATCTGAAGAAGGCCATATATAGCCTAAAGCAAAGCCCTCGGGCTTAGTTTGACAAGTTCAGCGGCATTATTACTGCCATTGGTTTTGTACGAAGTTCAGCCGATCACTCCTTATTCATTCGCAAAACCTCCTCTGGTATGGTGGTTCTTGTTGTATATGTGGATGATATTCTTCTGACTGGCGACGAACAGGCTGGGGTAGCTTTGACAAAGAAACACCTCCGACAACACCTAATCACTAAGGATATGGGATCTCTAAAATACTTTCTGGGGATTGAGATTTCTCGGAAATCCAACTCTTTAGTTCTCTCCCAACGGAAGTGTGCTATTGATCTGCTAAAAGAGGCAGGGTTAACTGGTGCTAAACCTGCTAGATGTCCCATGGCTATTGGGGAAGACAAAACTTGGACAAATGATTTGCCTCCTCTATCTGATTCATCAAGGTACAGGCGTCTGGTGGGCAACCTCATTTATCTCACAGTGACCAGACCCGATATCTCTTATGTTGTAGGAAAGGTTAGCCAATTCATGCAAGCTCCTAGGGAATGTCATCTACAGTCTGCCCTAAGGATATTAGAGTATGTTAAAGCAGCTCCAGGGAAAGGACTCCTTTTTTAGAAGAATGGTCACTTGAGGGTTTAAGCGTATTCCGATTCGAGCTATGCTGATGATAAGGGAGACTGAAGGTCAACTTTAGGTTTTTGCACATTTGTTTGAGGAAATCATGTGAGCTGAAAGAGCAAGAAACAGTCTGTGGTCTCCATGTGTAGTGAAGAAGCGGAATATTGTTGTATGGAATCAACCACGTGAGAGTTAAAATGGTTATGGGCTCTCATGCTTGACCAAGGAGAGGTCTACAATTATCCTCTTCCTATGTTCTGCGACAACAAGGCTGCAATATACATTTCCAAAAATCCGGTCTTTCATGAGAGAACAAAACACATAGAGGTCGACTGCCACTTTATTCGAGAAGATATTTTGAAGAAACAGATTTGTACTCCATTCGTCACTTCTGACAACGAGTTGGCAGATGTCTTCACCAAGCCGGTGTTCGCTTCTTTGTTTCATATTTGCGATAAGCTGGGCATGATTGATATCTATGCTCCAGCTTGAGGGGGAGTGTTGAGACCGAGCGGTCTGTCGGATGAGACCGGGCGGTCTGGTGGTTTGTCTGGCAGTCTGAGCGGTTTGGCAGTACCGAGCGGTCTGTCGGATGAGACCGGGAGGTCTGGCGGCTTGTCTGGCGGTCTGGGCAGTCTGGCGGTTTGTGCGTCTTATGCGGCTTGTATAGTTTTAGGTTCTTGTAATTATTAGTCCCATATTGCTTATTTGTAATCTCTCTTCTCTCCCCCATTCTATAAAAGGGAGGTCATACCATTGTAATAGATACCTTTTTCAGAATTTCAGTTATACTACTTGCGGTTTGTTTTTTGTTCTGTTCTAACAACTCTGACGGACGGTCTCGTTCATTTCTGTGGCAGGCTCTACATTCCCAAGGGCGATGATATCTGGGAAGACATCTTGAGAGAGGCACATTGTTCCAAGTATTCGGTGCATCCCGGGATTTCCAAGATGTATAGAGACTTACAAAAGACCATGTTCTGGCCAGGAATGAAGAGTGTTGTTAAGTACTATATTACACACTGTGAGGCATGTCAGAAGGAGAAGGTGGATTCCAAGATCCCCGGAGGGTTATTACAATCATTGTCCATTCCTGAGTGCAAATTTGAAGATATATCAATGGATTTTATTCATGGCCTTCCCGGATCACGATCAGGGAATGTCTCATTTTTTGGTGATAGTGGATCGCTTGACTAAGTTTGTCACGTTTATCCCAATAAGAAAGGAGGCGCATGTGGATGTATTGGTACGTCTCTTCGTGGAATAGTTTATGCGATACCATGGAGTGACTAAGACGATAGTATTCGACCGTTATGGTCTCTTTACCTCCAAGGAATAGAAGGCGGTTCAAGAGTATTTTGGTTCTTGTCTTGCCTTTAGCATGGCCTTTCATCCTCAGACTGACGGTCAGTCTGAGAGGACCATCAGAACTATGAAAGATCTGTTGAGGTTGTGTGTATTGGATAGAGAGGAGTCGTAAGAAAGACTCTTACTACTGGTGGAATTTTTATACAACAACAGTCATTAAGATAGCATCGGCATGGCACCCCATGAAGCGCTTTATGAAAGTAGGTGTAGAACACCTTTATTTTGGGTGCAAGATGAAGACCCAAAGATTTTAGGAATCGAGTATATTGATGATACTGATTTAGTTGTTAGATTAATACGAGACCGTATGCTTGAGGCTCGGAGTCGACAGGCAATGTACTATAATGCAAAACACGGGATGGTGGAGTTTCAAGTGGGTGACATAGTGTTCTTTAAGATTCAGTCGATGCATGGAGTGTCACGTGTGCGTGGTATGAGGAAGAAACCCAACCCAAGATATGTGGGGCCATATGCTATATTAGAGAGGATTGGCCCATTGGCATATCGGCTAGAGCAACCACTAGAGCTGGAAAATTTTCACGACATATTCCATGTGTCGTCGCTTCAGAAAGCACTACTACAACCCGATCAGCATGTCCCCGCTACAAGTGGAATAGTGACAACTGATAGATCTATCTGACTAGAGTCAGTACGGATAGTGGACACTGAGACAAGGAGATTGCGATGAAAAAGCATTCCCTTGGTGAAAGTCTTGTGGTCTAATCATTGGAAAGAGGAATACACGTGGGAACCGGTGGGCTTGATGCGGAAGTCAACCCAGAGTTGTTTTCCCAAGGTACCCTTAAAAGCATACTTATATTTTTCAAACTTTACCTCCCCATAGACTTAGCCTTATTTTGGGGACGAAAACTTTTATTTTGTTTATAGGATTTGTAACATCCCATTTCGCACTAGACCCCTTGCACGTGTTTTGAGTCAAGAGACCTAACTCGGGCTCAAGGTGCGCCAGATTCGACAAGTAAAATTCATCGGATATCGTCACGGATAGACAAATTTATCGAGTATGACTTACAAATTGAGGCAAGTACTATTCATCAAATATCATCACGGATATCCGATGAATTAGTCGAGTATATAATACAAATTTGACTTGGAATATTTTGTCCGGAAGAATTCGTCGAAAAGCTTTGAGAGATCACGACGTCATTCAACGAAGTGTCGAGTAGATAAGACGAATTTCACTTAGAAGAATTCTTGACTCAAAAGGCGTCGAGTTCGATGAGTGGTCTCAACGCCATTCGACGAGGCGTTGAGTGATACTAAATGCCTAAGAGGAAATTGACTTAGAATATTTCCAGGTTTGGGAAGGGTCGAGTGCCCTGAGTGAACTCGACGCCATTCGACGAAGCATCGAGTGATACTCGACGATCCTGATGCTTTAACTTGGAAAGATTCTATGGGCATTGAGTGAACTAAACGCCACTCAATGAAGCGTCGAGTGATACTTGACGATCTCAATGCTTCGACTTAGAAAAAATAATAGGATTGTACGAGGCATCTTGTGATCACGACGAATTTCGACGATTCGTCGAGTGTGCATAGTATATACAACCATTTTGACTTAGACAATTTTCGGCTGACCGTGTTGTTGGTTCATGTGTACGGGCTGTATTGGGTTTTTGGAAGGACCGGTCTTTTCAATAAGACCTAATTTAAGTAATAATAGATGGTCCAATGAGGAGGTAACACGTGGCATCATGTCTCAAACCCAAATCTTTCATATAAAAATGGAAGAAGTGGAAAATCTTAGCCTTCACTTCATCCTTCTTGCTGAGTAGTTACTGTGCACACCTGACGAAAGTGGAGGGACGACGAGAGTTGCTGGAGTCGAATTTTCTAGAGGAAGAACTTTCCTTTTCGTGAAGAACAACACCAACGGAGAAGAAAATGTTGCCGAGAAGGAAAACAAGATCCATGGCCGGAAATAAAGTGAGCTTCCTACCCCCTCCCTAAGTGTTAGATCTTTAGTTATGAACTAGGAGAAATGATGACTCAAAAGAGTTTTACTTGTGCGGATAAAGATCTCCTAGGAAAAGACCACGCTAGGACCTTGTCCTAGAGATTAGTTATCTTCAACCTCTTCTCTCTTCTCTATGAAGACGGTGGACTTGGTTTCATAAAGATGGATGGTCTATTGAGGGTGAATAATGGATTAGGAAATCTGGATATAGCTTTTAACAAAAGGCCAAAGGAAGAAGACGAACATATGTCATTCGTTTGGCTTTAAGATGCGTGCAGAATCTGTTTTTTGTACGCAACGAACTTCGAGGCCATTTTCGGGTATGATACGGCTGGATCTATGATGGAGATGACAGCCCCCAACATGTTGAAGATGATGTGGCATGCTCACGGATGATCCATCTCCGTCTCCAACCAAGGATTTGCGATGCTAGACAGCCAATGACTGGAGATGGCCAATAATATTTTTATTTGAATCATTTAGTTATTTATTTGCAATGTTTAGTTCTTGCTAAAAATGTCTAATTTTATGTGTGTGTTGTATTTTTTTTGGGCTGCATATAGCCAAAATTATGTTGTAAGCCTATATATAGGCCATGTATTGTTTCATGTTGATGAGAGAATGAATGAAATAATTTTGAAAACCTTAAATTGGTTTTCCCCTATTCCCCCTCTCTACCTCTTCTAACTTTCGGCTAGACCTCCTCCACCCCTCTCTTTGGCTGCCGGCAACTATCTCCTCCCTCTCTCTATTCGGTCCACTCTCTACCTCCACCTCCTTTTTCAAACCATTCGTCAATAGCTCTTTATCCCCTCTCCAAGCCACCGGCTCCTCTTTCCCCCTCCCTCTAGTCGGTAAATCCCCTAGACGCCAACCCCTCTCCCCTTCATCACCTCTCGGCCACCTTGCCTCCACCTCCAGCCGCCTCCTCCCTCCAACCCGAGCCACCCCCTCTCAAGGGAAAAACCGATCACCTTCATATCCAACAAAATCCGGCCAACCCTCTTCTATACAAAAGTCGACCAACACCTTCCCCTTTGGTGAAAATTCGGCGAAGGAAACAAAAGGTTCCCTCCTTGTGAATCCTACCCCGGCGTGAAGAGACAAAGGCGGGCGTGTTTTCTCTCCATTCAGCGTAACAAAACCTTTTCTAGTTAGTGTGTTTTCCCTCTATATTTTTCATTGTGGTGGATTACTTTAGCGTTACCTTTTGAAACGTTTGATTTATTGTGGTCTCTTTGATTGATATTATTGTTCATCCTTATTTTATTTAAGTTCGATAGGTTTGGAGAACCTTCGTTTTCTATTTGTTGGGAGAGATCTACCGTTTCTTAATCGTAAATTCTAGTAGATCTCTTTTGGTACCACCTTCGCTCGATCGGACCGGGTGGGTCCTTATAGCCGGAAAGAATATTGGCATATAGCCTTTATTCGATCCTAATCAGTTTGTCTACTCGTACGTTAGAATCTAATTTATATAATTGCATAGCGTGTGCGCTGCGTTAAAATTTTTGTGAGTGTAAAATTTGATCGTAGAGAGACAATCGTGCTTTATTCGTAGATTTTACGGTGTCAACGTGTGAACCTTCATAAATTTTGTATCAGAGGGAGGTTCATGTCATTTTCCTAATTGGCACCCTCCCCCCTTTTATAAGCAAGTCGACACACACTTATCTTGCACGTTTATTTTTCAAAATTACAAAAAACAATTCCTGGTCTGCCAATAGTGGCATAAAATTATTATTTTCCTTCAAAAAAGAAACAATTTTTTTAATAATCTCCATAATATTTTCATCCTGAAAATAAAAAAATTATTTTATTACCTTAGTTATTACGCGGGAATAAATCTATCTTTCCTAAATTTATTTAGGTCAGAATCTTTAGCTCATTGCATGTGCACTAGATCCAGGTAGGTTATTCTCAAGTTCCCACTGAATATGGCCTATGACGTTAATGTTTCCCGAATAAAATATTCTAATTCCATGTTGAACGTTAGGAAACCAATTCATTCCCCTGTAGTGGATGAGATTAATGCTTTGCTTGCGCAACTAAAGGCTAGCCAAGTAGCACCACCACCCCCTAGGGAACCCCGCACTTATCCTACTTATAACGGCTTATGGTTTCCCCACATTTTTAGAGACTGTTGGAACACCCTATTACTAATTTGGGCAAGGATCACTATGTTTTTAGGAAAATTGGTTTGACCTAGATGTATAGTTGAAAAGGTCAAATTAGAATGAGTCTAGGGCTTAGAACTTAGGTTTGAAGCTGCCCCCAGGACCATTCAAAGATCAAGACTTAGAGCTGAGACAAAGACAATTTTCGTCGAACTCAGTTCGACGAAACGTCGAACTCCGTTCAACGCTCTCTGAGCTCAACTCTGCTGAGTCGTCGAACTCCGGTCGACGATCTTCGAGCTCAGATTGACGATCTTTTTTCAGCTACTTTCCCAGTCGCTGAGCTCAGTTGACGATCATATACGCTATGTTCGACGTTTTCTGTCTGCTGTGTTAATCCAATCTCTGAGCTCAGTTCAACGATCGTAGAGCTCAGATCAACGATTTCTCTGAGAGATCGACGCCTTCAGAATTCAAATTCAAGGACAGTTATGGATTATAATCATAATTAATTTCTACATTGGTTGCAAAGGATTTTCTAGCCGTTTCAATCAATCTGATGCAAGTTTCAAGGAAAGACTTAATGGAATATTGCTTAGGACTTTCCCCAGATACAGTTGTCTATTATGGAAGTCATTTATGACTGATTAAATGGTCGTCCAAGAGAATATCTGATATACTCCTTCAGTTTTCATTTGGATAGCACAGATACACAAGATACAGTGATCAACACAGACAATACAAAGAGATACAGAAGAATTAGATTACATTACATAAGATTAAACCACACAATTTCTCTGATCAAGATTTCAACTTCTATGATTTAAAAATCTACTGAATCTTCAAGTGTTCAAAGGCTTCAACATCAAGGACTCCAGACACCAAATATTTCAGCATCTGCTGGAATCATCTTCTGCTGGAGATCTGAAGCTTCTGAAGGCCTATCACCCTAGCAAAGCTCTCACTCCTGAACCATTCTACATCTCAGGGGGAGCTTTGACAACATCAACAATCCACTAGTCTTCTCTCAGTGATTTGAGACAGAGAAGACATCATCATCTCTTTCTTTTTATTTTCCTGTTATAAAAGGGTTATCAAAAGTTCTGAATCTTGTTCTGAGAGCCTTGTCAAAACTCAATGGTAGCAAGACACCTTATCAAAAAATCTAGATCTGGTTTTTGAGCACCTTATCAAAAGCTCATTGGTGCCCAGGACACCTGATCAACTCATCCTGTAGTGGATTCCTACCAAGGGTGGTAGAAGAGTGGATGTACCCAAGCTTTTGGGGAACCACTATAGATCATTATATCTTCTGGTTGCTGTGTGTTTGTTATTGTTGTGTGCTGTGTGATTCTTATTTCTTGCTTTAACATTATTTTTCTACAAGCACCTTACACATATAATTAAATTAAATCTTCCACTGCCTTACATTTTTTTAATTGTAAACATTATTTTAAATTACTCTATTCACCCCCCCCCCCCCCCTCTAGAGTCAAGGTAGATCTTTCTCTCACTTTCAATTTGTATCAGAGGCAGGTTGGTTCTTACAGGCTAACACCTGAACCAAAAGATCTCTGAAAAGATCAATCTTATAAAGAGGGGTATTATTTTCTGTATTGTATTTATTTTCCAAAAACCATGGCACAAAACAAAGACTATGCTAGCACCAGACCTCCAGTGTGCAATCTTTCCAAGTTTGCACTTTGGAAGGCAAGGATTAGATTATACATGAATTCTATTGATGAGGACATTTTCAATTTTGTTTTGACAGTGTGTCCAAGACCTCTAGAGACCACAAGCACAAGTGCTGTTTCACCTCCCTCAGGAACAGATGCTGAAATAAAGAAGTGGAAAACTGCATATGCAAAGGCCATGAATATTCTTGCTCAGACTATGTCTGATGAGATATTCTAGAAGGTTGCTGAATGTTGCTCAGCTAAAGACATATGGGATACGCTTTCAGAATTTGTATCAGGATCTGATGATGAAAGAAAGGACAGGAGATCCCATCTCATATCCCAATATGAGAACTTCAAGAAAGGTGAAGCTGAATCAGTTGCAGACATGTACACCAAGCTCAGTCTGATAGTCAGTGAGTTAAAGTCATTGGATAAGGAAATCACACTCACTGAACTCAATGACAAGATTCTAATGTGCTTCCCCAGCACTTGGGATTCAAGGATCTAGCCAATTAAAGATGCCAAAAGCCTAAGTGAAATTACCACAGAGGCTCTTCTAGGCAAGCTCAAATCTTATGAGCTGCTCATCAAGAATAGGGAAGAAGAACAAAAGGCTACTTCTCCAGTCATCAGAAAGGAGAAGACCATAGCCTTCAAAGCTACAGAAGAGAAGCCTGAAGACAAAGTTATAGGAAATGATGAGCTCCTAAGTCTACAGGCCAAAAGATTCTATAAGATGGCCAGGAAGGACATCAGAAAGAAGTCATTCAAAGGGCATGAGAAGCCTAGATATGACATGTCCAACAGCAAAGAAATCATCTGCTTTGGATGCAAGAAACCAGGCCACATTGTGCCTGACTGTTCAGAGAATAAAAATAAAGACAAGAAGGACAGAAATGAGAGAATAAGAGACAAGAACTCTAGAAAGAATAACAGCAACAGATCCTCATCCAACAAAAATAATCATACAAGGAAGGGAATTATAGCAGAAAGCTGGAGTGACACTTAAGAATAATCAGAAGCATCATCCAGCTCAAGTGATGATGAGGATGATGCTGAGGAAAAAGAATTCTGCATGATGGCAATCAATGCCTCCCAGCAAAACTCTGATGCAGAACAAGAGTCTGATTCTGAAGCTGAAACTAGATCTGAAGAGGATGAGGTAATAAACTCTTTTGATTTTACTTCTGAGGACTTTAAAATTGAATTTAAGACACTGTGTTTAGATTTGCTAAGGTCTGAGAAAGAGATAATCTCTCTCAGAAATCAATTATCTGACTACAGTGTCCTAAAATCAAGTAACCTAAAACTCTCTGAGGAGTTAGAGTGTTATAGGGAGGATATAGCTGCACTGAAAAGTGAACTATCCAAGGCCAAGCAGTTTGAAGAATCCCTTAATGTGAGAAGCATCAGACTGATGGACATTCCAAGCACAGTGAACTCAAGATTCAGCAGTACACTGGGCTTGGGTGCTTCATCCAGCCAACCTATAGTATTAACAACCCCAATAAAATTTATTTCTGATAAAGGAAAGGGTGTTGTAGAGGTAGCTAGGAAGAATCCAGATTTACCTAAGGGAAATCAAGTTCAACATAAAACGTCGAACAGAGCTCGACGATCGTCGAACAGAGCTCGGCGATCCAAGGCTGGATCGTCGAACTCAGATCGATGACTTCTGAACTCTGAACTCTGGTATAGTCGATCTTCGAACGGAGCTCGATGATCTGACCCAAGATCGTCGAACTCAGGTCAACGATTGTTGAACGGAGCTCAGAGCTTTGAACCTTCTTTCAGAGGTAAATCTCAGGTCAATCCTAGAAGTCCCTCATCCCAAAGCTAAAACCCTTATACTGAATGGATAGTACATCCTAGGAGATACCATCCTGAAGGATCTAAGAGTCAGCCAGGGATTTCTTTCTTTTCTGAATTTAAAGGCTATCAACCTAGACCCAAGGTAAACTAGGTCAAAAACATATAAGTTGTTTATGTGCAGGTGAAGACCTATCCAGAGATGGCCCAACAATGGTATCTGGATAGTGGGTGCTCTAAGCACATGACAGGGAACAAGGAGAACCTATCATCCTTCATAACCAAACTTGGACCCAAAGTAATTTTTGGTGATTCAAATTTTGGTCAAACAAAAGGATATGCTGCTGTTCATATAGGTTTAGTCACTTTCAAGAAGGTGGCATATGTGGAAGGACTGAAGCACAACCTGATCAGCATCAGTCAACTATGTGATGAAGGATATAAGGTGATTTTCAATAAATCCTTGTGCAAGATCAAGTCAGAGTATAACACAACTGTGTTAACAGGTAAAAGGAAAGGTAACATCTATCTTATAAATTTTCTTTCAACCCATACATACATTTGCTTATGTAACACAGTATGCAAACCAAATGATCTATGGCATAAGACACTAGGACACCTAAACCTTAGAACCATTGCTAGGCTGTCCAAGGACAACCTTGTTAGAGGACTACCTTCTGGCCCCTACAAGAAGGAAGGACTCTGCAGGGCCTGTCAATTAGGCAAGCAAACTAAAAATAGTTTTAAGTCACTTAATAAGAGTGATTCACCTAGGATTTGGTATCTGTTACACATGGATCTTTTTGGACCCATTACAGTACAAAGCTTAGGAGGGAAATCTTATACTTTGGTGATTGTAGATGACTTCTAAAGATTCACTTGGGTATTCTTTCTGAGGAAGAAGTCTGATAACTTTAAGTGTCTCAAAGAGTTTCTCAAATGTATACAGATTGAGTTCAATACTCACATTGCCCTGATCAGAAGTGATCATGGGACAGAGTTTGATTCTCTTCTTATGCAAGAGTTCTGTCAGAGTGAAGGGATCAGGCATACTTTCTCAGCTCCTAGAACTCCTCATCAAAATGGGGTAGCTGAAAGGAAAAATAGAACCCTAATTGAATCTGCTACTACATTGTTGATAGATGCTCACCTACCTCTATCTTTTTGAGCTGAGGCAGTGAACACCTCCAACTATGTGTTGAATAGAAGTCTAATACATAAACTGAAGGGCAAGACTCCTTATGAATTGCTCAAAGGGAATAAACCTAAACTAGACTATTTCAGAATCTTTGGTTGCATTTGTTATATACACAATAATGACAAGAAATATTTAGCAAAATTCCAAGCTAAAGCTGATGAAGGGGTGTTTCTGGGATACTCCATGATCAGCAAGGCTTATAGGATATATAATAAATCTACTCTTAAAATAAAAGAATCTGTTCATGTTTCTTTTGATGAGACTAATATTTTTTATAAGGAGAAGTCTGCTTCTACCATAGAACCATTGCAGGTACACTCTCTTTCAGAAAGTATGGACAGATTACAGGTTAAAGAAAAGGATACCGCTTTTCCACCTATCCAGCAAAAGGATGAGAGCAGTGATGATGAAGAGGATGTGCAACATCTAAAAGAGCCAGTTGTTCCACAAGAGGAAACAACAACAATGGTTGGTGAACAATCAACACCTACTATTGATCTAGTAACAACAAGAGATCATCCAATCTCCCAAGTAATTGGAGACATCTCAGCTGGTGTGCAAACCAGAAATCAGGTCAACCAGAACCTGATGCACACTTTCTTTCAATATCATGTTGAGCCTCAATCCATTCAAGATGCAGAACAAGATCCCCACTGGATCATTGCTATGCAAGAGGAACTACATCAATTTAAGAGGAATAATGTTTGGGAACTAGTGGCAAGGCTGAAGGATCACTCCATTGTTGGAACAAAATTGGTGTTCAGGAACAAGTTGGATGATCAGGGAGTCATTGTAAGGAATAAGGCAAGGCTACTTGCTAAAGGCTACCCTCAAGAAGAAGGAATAGACTATGACTAGACCTTTGCACCAGTTGCAAGGTTAGAGGCCATCAGAATATTACTAGCTTATGCTGCTCACAAGAGATTCAAGGTCTACCAAATGGATTTAAAGAGTGCTTTTCTCAATGGAGACATCAAAGAGGAAGTCTATGTTAGACAACCTCCATGTTTTATCTCTTCAACTTATCCTGATCGTGTTTTCAAATTGCATAAAGCATTGTATGGACTCAAACAAGCTCCCAGAGCATGGTATGAGACCCTAGCATGCTTTATTTTGGAAAATAATTTTATTAGGGGTAGAGTAGACCAAACTCTTTTTATTAGAACCCATAAGTCGCATACCCTACTAGTACAAATATATGTAGATGATATTATCTTTGGTTCTACTGATTCAAATTTGTGCAAAAAGTTTTCCAATATGATGCACTCTAAATTTGAAATGAGTAGCATGGGTGAGCTTTCCTTCTTTCTATGATTGCAAGTCAAACAACATGCTGAAGGCATATTCATTTCTCAAACCAAGTATGCAAAAGAACTGGTTAAGAAATTTGGTATGTCTGAAGCATCTTGTATAAAAACACCTATGCCTACTAATGTTGTCTTAGATGATGATGAACATAGAAAACATGTTGATCAGACAACATATAGAGCAATGATTGGCTCTCTATTGTACCTTACAGCTAGTAGACCTGATATAATGTTTGCTACATGCATATGTGCTAGGTTCCAAGTAAGCACTAGAGAGTCACACTTAACTTTAGTAAAGAGGATTCTTAGGTATGTAAAAAGTTGTCCAAATCTAGGACTCTGGTATCCAAAAGACTTGGGATTTGAATTAACTGGATTTTAAGATGCTGATTATGCTGGATGTAGAGTAGATAGGAAAAGCACCAGTGGAACCTGTCAGTTCCTTGATGATAGACTTGTCTCCTTGTTCTGTAAGAAACAGACATCTGTGTCTACTTCAACTGCTGAAGCTGAATACATGGCAGCAGGCAGTTGTTGCTCACAAATTCTATGGATTCAAAACCAGCTTCTAGACTATTGCTATAACTTAGAAGGGTCAAAAATCTTTTGTGATAACACTAATGCTATCTCCATAACACAAAATCCAGTCCTCCATAGTAGGACAAAACATATAGAGATTAGACATAACTTTCTAAGAGATAATGTTGAAAAGAATAAAATTGAACTACAATATATCCCAACTGATTTGCAAAGGGGAGATATTTTCACCAAGCCTTTGGATGAGAAGAAACATACCTTCTTCCTCAATCAGTTAGGAATGCTAGATGGAGGCTGTCTAAAATAAATTCCAAGATTTTGAAAATCTAAAAACAGGCCAAGACTAGGCTAAAAACTTATATTTTCTATTGTCTGTAGGTTCTGTTTTGTATCTGAACTGCGCTCGACATTTTTACAAAAAACATCGAACGAAGATCGACTCTTTCCAATAAGCGTCGACCGGAGTTCAGCGTTTTCCAGGCAGCGCTAGTCTATCTTCCTCTGGTCAACGATCATCGAACGGAGTTCGACGCTCTCTAGTATCGTCGAACGGAGATCGACGTTATTGAAGACTCTTCAGATTCCATTAGAAGCCCAGATCGTCGAACGAAGTTCAACGATCCTTCCTTTCCGCTGTCGAACCCTAATATAAAAATCATTTTTCGTCGTCGTTCTTCGATTGCGCATTCATACTCTCTGCAATTTCTTTCTTTCCCTCCAAACTCTACTACACTTGTTTGTGTTTGGTACTTTCTTGCAGGTACTTAATGGCTGTGAACATTGCAGCTCTCGCGAAGATGAAGTTTGATACCGGGTTTGATATTTATATGGATTCATTCGCCGGCAGTGATAAAAATTTTAAAGATATTCTGGAACTCTTCAAGGAACAACAACTAGAGAATATTATGTCAACAAGAATGAAGATTGCAGCTGACGAAATAAAGGAATGGGTTTTTACTGCAAACAATGAGGATGAGAATACTATAGTCGGCACGATAAACGGGACTCAGGTACCATTGTCCCCTATTCTTCTGACTGAGGTATTCAACTTAAGTTTTGGAGATGTTTCCCCTGATATGTCTGGTGAAGAATTTGATTCCATGTTAGATAGAATGGATCACTCTGCTGTAAACCCTAATAAGCGGTTGAAAAAGAATCTATTTGTTGAATATAGATTTTTGGCTGATGTTGTGGGCAAAGTACTGCTGGCCAAGCACTCAGCACATGATACCATCTCAAGGTTTCAGTTCTGTTTAATGGGAGCAATAGTTGACAAGAAACATCTGATTTGGGGAACTATCTTCTTTGATTTGATCAAGAAGAAAATTAACAAAAGTTTTGTCAATTTTGGGAGTATTCTAGGGGTTTTACTGCATTCCATGTGCCCTGAATTACTGGTTTCCAATGGGATGCACATCAATGCATCTAAGAGATTAACCTGTGCCCTATTTGGGAAATGGGACAGGCAGAATATAAAACCTGCCAGGACTGTCATAGCTTCAGGCACAAGGACTCCTGCAGTCACTTCCTCTACGGCTCAAGAAGAACTGCCTGCCTCCTCTCCTCCTTTTCCTCCACTTGTTTCTACCTCCATCTCCACATCAACCACAACAATCACCTCAACCATAACTATCTCTTCCCTCATTACCATCTCATCACCTCTTTCTCCTCCAGCCACTTCAGAAACATTCCACCCACTCCACTATTATCCACCTCTCACCATTCCATCATTCAACATCATGGAAGACTCCTTCATGGATGATTCCCCTTCCTCTCCTCTTGAGCTTGCTTCTACCTCCTCCTACTAACAACTACTTCAAGATATACTCTCCAAAGCATCCTTCACTCCATCCATCTCCACTCCTATACCATACATCTCCACCATCCCTATCTCTCAACCATCCATTCTACCACCCACCACAGCATCAACTACAGTCCATCCACCATCAGTTCCAGCCACCTCTTCCTCTACCTCTACTCAAGTATCCCTTGAGCTAGTGGATCTTTCAGCTCTGGTAGATAAGCTTTATGGGATACTGGCCCCCAAGCTAGTAGCCCTGCTAGAGACCTCCTTGGCTCCACACCTCAAATCTATATAGGAGCTATCTGACAGGCTATCTGCTATCTCCTCTCCTCATGCAATTCCTTCAATGGAGTGCTTTGATCCAGTCCTGACTGAATCAAGGCAGGGGGAGATGCCTCATGAAGTTGAAGAAGTGCCTATTGCTGCTCTATTTCTGTTGTTTACAGTGGACCTCAGGTCACTGTTGTGTGCTTTTGATATTCTTCACATAAGATATTTACCAACTCAGGGAGTTGAAGACCTCACTAAGGCCATTGTGCCTATTTCAGAATGTGATCCCAGCCTGATTATATCATATGTCAATTCTCTTAAGGCTGAGGATGTTGCTGCTTCTGTTTGTACTGCTGCTGCTGCTACTGTTATATCTGTTGAATCTACTGACATTGAAATGCTGTCTGCTGATGCTGATACTGCTGCTGTTGAAGAATTGGCTAGTTTTTTTGAAGAAAAAGTCTCTGAGACTCCTGCTGTTTCATCTGCTCCACAAGTGTGTGTTACTTCATCTGCTCCTGCTGAAGTTCCTGCTGCTGTCCCAACACTTCCTACTCCTGTTACTCCTGAGAAATCAAAAATCCAAGAGGAATACATCAAGAGAATAGATGATCTGTATGACAGACCACAGAGTTCTGATAGTGAAAAGTTCAGTACTAAATATGATGACTCTGCTGGCACCATTGCCAAAAAAAGGAAAGCTAGAAGCAAAGCTATGATGAGAGTTCCTCCTGCCAAGGCCAAAGATGCAAATGACATACCATATTATATTCTGCATGATTGTCAGATTACAGAGCCCTGGATGCAATTTTCTAAGAATAAGTTAAAGGCTATGAAAAAGAAAAAGAAAATTGGATAAGTATGAGAAAGGGTCCTCCTAGGATCAGCCTCCTCCTCCTCCTCCTCCTCCTCCAGAGTAAGGATCAGGTGGAGGCTCAGCCTTTCAAACCTATGCTTCAAAGCAAAGCTCCTCCCAATCTTCCCAGAGATATCTTCCCAGAGGACAATATCAGAAAAGTTATCAGTCTAGAAGAGGTCAACATATAGGAAGTCAGAGAGAATATAGAACTTATTCCAGACAGCAAAGGGACGGACAAAGACATATGGACTCAACTCAAGGTCCTTTCCCTTACAAACTTAGAGATACTGTTGTTACAAGGACATCAACTGCTTCAGAAACCATAAATAGATATGAACCTTCATTTCCTTTTGAGGATCCATAAAACAATCCACTATCTTGGACTGCCAGGATGAAAGAACTTGCTGCTCTAGATCAATTGAAAAAGGCCAGAGAACAAGGTAAATATACTTCCAACATCTCTGTTGGAACACCCTATTACTAATTTGGGTAAGGATCACTATGTTTGTCTTAGGAAACAAGTTTGACCTAGTTGTATAGTTTTAAAGGTCAACATTAGAATGTGTCTAGGGCTTAGAATTTAGGTTTGAGATGCCCCTAGGACCATTCAAGGAATCAGACTTCAAGCTGAGGCAAAGACAATTATCGTCGAGCTTAGGTCGACGGAACGTCGAACTCCGTTCGACGCTCTTTGAGCTCAAACTTTGCTAAAGTCGTCGAGCTTCGGTCGACGGTCTTCGAGCTCAGGTCGATGATCTCTCCTCAGTTTATTCTCCAGGTCCCTGAGCTCAGTTCGACGATCTTCGAACTCAGTTCGACGTTTTCTGTCTGTTGATCTTATTCCATCTCTGAGCTCAGATCGACAATCGTAGAGCTCAGATCGACGATCTTCTGTGAGATCGACGTTTTTACGGATTCAAATTTTGTCAGTCTTTGGAATGTTTTTGAATTCTCTCAGCATTTATCTCAAGAGATCTGCCAGCCGTTTTTCTTTATTCTGGAGCAAGTTTTAAGGAATTCTTTTTGGAACATGAGACTTTCCTCTAGAAGACAAGACTTTTATAGAAGACATTTATGACTGCCAACGGCTATCTTTGACAAGGAATTTTTCAGAGAATAAGATCCTCCTTTTTATCTTCAGTCAATAATATAGAACATATAGTACAACAACAAAAGATTAACAGTGAATGACACAAGTGATCATTTTTTTTCTGAAGAACTAGTAGAACAATCCTTTTGACTTACTGAAAAGTGATCATAGCTTCAACATCAAGAACTCCAGACACCAAATTTTTCAGCATATGCTGGAATCATCTTCTCCTGGAGATCTGAAGCTTCTGAAGACCTATCACCCTGAAGCAAAGCTCTCACTCCTGAACCATTCTACATCTCAGGGGGAGCTTTGACATCATCAACAATCCACTAGTCTTCTCTCATTTGATTTGAGAACAGAGAAGACAACTTCACCTATTTACTTTTTCTTTTCCTGCTGTAAAAGGGTTATCAAAACTCCCTTCAAAAGTTCTGAGATTGGTTCTGAGAGCCTTGTCAAAACTCAGTGGTGGCAAGACACCTGATCAAAAAATCTAGTTTGGTTTTTGAGCACCTTATCAAAAGCTCATTGGTGTCAGGACACCTGATCAACTCATCCTGAGTGGATTCCTACCTAGGGTGGTAGAAGAGTGGATGTACCCAGTTTTTTGGGGAACCACTATAGTTTCTTATGTCTTCTGGTTGCTTGAGTATTTTCTTTATTGTGTGCTGTGATTCTTCTTTTTGCTGTCTTAGTTCTGATTTATCTAGTAAGACACCTTACACCTATACATAAATTAAATCTTAATTGCTTTATTTGTTTAAATTGTAAAGCTATTTTAAAAATACTCTATTCACCCCCCCCCCCCCTCTAGAGTTTAGATAGATCTTTATCTCACTTTCAATTGGTATCAGAGGGAGGTTGGTTGCTCATACAGGCTAACACCTGAACCAAAAGATCCTTGATAAGATCAATCTCTTAAGAGGGTTATTTTCACTATATCTATCTATTTATATAGACATGGCACAGAACAAAGATTATGCAAGCACCAGACCTCCAGTGTGCAACCTTTCTAAGTTTGCACTCTGGAAGGCAAGGATTAAACTTTATATGAATTCTATTGATGAGGATATATTTAATTCTGTTTTGACAGTGTGCCCAACACCTCCAGAGACCACAAGTACAAGTACTGTTCCACCTCCCTCATGAACAGATGCAGACATAAAGAAATGGAAAACTGCAAATGCAAAGGCCATGAACATCTTAGCTCAGACAATGTCTGATGAGATATTTCAGAAGGTAGCTGACTGCAACTCAGCCAAAGGAATTTGGGACAAGCTCTCTGAAATTGTCTCAGGGTCTGCTGATGAAAGGAAAGACAGGAGATCCCATCTGATAAGCCAATATGAGAACTTCAAAAAGGGAGAAGCTGAATCAGTGGCTAACATGTACAATAGACTAAGTCGTATTGTCAATGAGTTAAAGACTTTGGATAAAGAAATCTCATTGACTGGACTGAATGACAAAATCTTAATGTGCTTCCCCAGCACTTGGGATTCAAGAATCTGGCCAATCAAAGATGCCAGAAGTCTAAATGAGATTACCACTGAAGCTCTCCTGGGCAAGCTCAAATCCTATGAGCTGCTCATTAAAAATAGAGAAGAAGAACAAAAGGCTACTTCTCCAGTCATAAGGAAAGAAAAGACCATAGCCATCAAAGCTACAGAAGAGGAGCCTGAAGATAAAGCTACAGAAAATGATGAGCTCCTAAGTCTACTGGCCAAAAGATTCTATAAGATGGCCAGAAAAGACTTCAGAAAGAGATCATACAAGGGTCATGATAAACCAAGGTATGATAAATCAAATAACAATAAAGAAATCATATGTTTTAGTTGCAGGAAACAAGGCCATATTGTGCCTGACTGTCAAGAAAATAAGAACAAGGACAAGAAAGATAGAAGAGAAAGAAGAAAGGAAAAAGACTTCAGAAAGAACAGCTCAGACAAACCCTCCTTCAGCAAGAACAAACATACAAGGAAGGGATTTGTTGCTGAGACATGGAGTGAAACTGAAGAGGACTCTGAAGCCTCATCCAGCTCCAGTGATGATGAGGATGATGCTGATGAAAAGGAATTCTGCATGATGGCTATCAATGCCTCTCAAACAGACTCAGAAGCAGAAGAGTCAGAATCAGATTCAGAAGCTCAACTAGAAGAAGATCAGGTAATCAATTCATTTGATTTCAGTTCTGAGGATTTTAAACATGAGTTTAAGGTACTATGCCTAGATCTGTTGGAGTCTGAGAAGGAAATCACTTCCATCAGAAAACAACTATCTGAGTATAGCACTATAAAATCAGAGAACCTCAAACTCTCTGACGAGTTGGAATGCTATAAAGAGGAGATAGCTTTACTAAAAAGTGAACTATCCAAGGCCAAGCAATTTGAAGAATCCCTTAATGGGAGAAGTATCAAATTAATGGACATCACAAGCACAGTGAACTCAAGATTAAATAGTACACTGGGCTTGGGTGCCTCATCTAGCCAACCCAGAGTATTAACAACCCCAATCAAATTTATTTCTGACAAAGGAAAGGGTGTTGTAGAGGTAGCTAGGAAAAATTCAAATCTACCTAATAAAAAGAAAGCTCAACAGAAAACGTCGAGCAGAGGTCGACGATCGTCGAACAGAGGTCGACGATCTCAGGCTGAAACGTCGAACTCAGCTCAACATTTCCTGAACTCTGAACTCCCTCACAGTCGATCTTCGAACGGAGCTCGGCGATTTTACCCAAGATCGTCGAACCCAGCTCGACGATCGTCGAACGAAGTTCAGAGCTTTGAACCTTCTTTCAGAGGCAAATCTCAATTCAATCCTAGAAGTGCTTCATCCCAATGCTTTAATCCCTATACTGAATGGATAGTACCTCCTAGGAGATACCATCCTGAAGGTTATAAGGATCAACCTGGGATGTCTTCTATTTCTGAATTCAAGGGATATCAACCTAGGCCCAAGGTTAACTGGGTCAAAAACATATAAGCTAATTTTGTGCAGGTGAAGACCTATCCAACATCAAACTAGTTATGGTATCTGGATAGTGGGTGCTCGAAGCACATGACAGGGTATAAGGATAACTTCAAATCCTTTAAAGCCAAGCTTGGACCCAAAGTAATTTTTGGTGATTCAAACTTTGGAACTACAAAAGGATATGGTGCAGTCCAAATTGGGACAGTCACCTTCAAGAATGTACCCTATGTTGAAGGACTCAAGCACAACCTGATAAGCATTAGTCAGCTGTGTGATGAAGGATATCAAGTGACTTTCAACAAAGAAATATGCAAGGTCAAGTCAGAACACAACACAATTGTGTTGACAGGTAACAGGAAAGGTAATATTTACTTAGTAGACTTTCATTCATCTAAGGTAGATATTTGCCTGTTTAATTCCATATCTAGACCTAATATTCTATGACATAAGAGACTAGGACATGTTAACCTTAGAACCATTGCTAGGCTATCCAAGGACAACCTTGTCAGAGGACTGCCTTCTGGCCCCTACAAGAAGGAAGGACTCTGCAAGGCTTGTCAATTAGGCAAGCAAACTAAAAGTAGTTTTAAATCAATTAATAAGAGTGATTCACCTAGGATCTTGTATCTGTTACACAAGGATCTTTTTGGACCCATTACAGTACAGAGCTTAGGAGGGAAGTCCTATACTTTAGTAGTTGTAGATGACTTCTCAAGATTCACATGGGTATTCTTTCTGAGGAAGAAGTCTGATAACTTTAAGTGTTTGACAGATTTTCTCAAATGCATTCAGATTGAGTTCAACACTCACATTGCCCTGATCAGAAGTGATCATGGGACAGAGTTTGATTCTCTTCTCATGCAAGAGTTCTGTCAAAGTGAAGGGATCAGGCATACTTTCTCAGCTCCTAGAACTCCTCAACAAAATGGGGTAGCTGAAAGGAAAAATAGAACACTCATTGAATCTGCAACTAGATTATTGGCAGATGCTCACCTACCTCTATCCTTTTGGGCTGAGGCAGTGAACACCTCCAACTATGTGTTGAATAGAAGCCTGATACATAAACTAAAGGGTAAGACTCCCTATGAATTGCTCAAAGGGAAGAAACCTAAAATAGGTTATTTTAAAGTTTTTGGTTGCACTTGTTTTATCCATAATAATGACAAGAAATATCTTGCAAAAGTCCAAGCTAAAGCTGATGAAGGAGTGTTTCTGGGATACTCCTTGATCAGTAAAGCTTATAGGGTGTATAATAAAACTACTCGAAAAATAGAAGAATTTGTCCATATTACTTTTGATGAAGCTAACATGTCTTTCAAGGAGAAGAATGCTTCTACCATAGAACATTTGCAGGTGCACTCTCTAGCTGAAGACATGAACAGATTACAAGTTACACAAAAGGATGACAGTAGTGAAGATGAAGAAGCTGCTCACCATCAGGAAGAAAATCTTCTTGAAGAACCAGTTGTTGTTCCACAAGAGAACATAACAACACAGGTTGGTGAACCATCAACACCCCCTGTTGATCTAGTAACAACAAGAGATCATCTAATTTCTCAAGTAATTGGAGACATCTCAGCTGGTGTGCAAACTAGAAATCAGGTCAACCAGAACCTGATGCACACTTGCTTCCTCTCTCAAATTGAACCTCAAACAATTCAAGATGCAGAACAAGATCCACACTGGATTATTGCAATGCAAGAGGAGTTGCATCAATTTGAAAGAAATAAAGTTTGGGAACTAGTGCCTAAGCCAAAAGATCATCCCATTGTTGGAACCAAATGGGTGTTCAGAAATAAGCTGGATGATCAAGGAATCATTGTAAGGAATAAGGCAAGGCTAGTTGCTCAAGGGTACTCTCAGGAAGAAGGGATAGACTATGACCAGACCTTTGCACCTGTTGCAAGATTAGAAGCCATAAGAATCATTCTGGCTTATGCTACACACAAGGGATTCAAAGTCTATCAAATGGATGTCAAGAGTGCTTTTCTCAATGGGAAGATCAAAGAAGAAGTCTATGTCAGACAACCTCCAGGTTTTATCTCTCTAACCCATCCTGATTATGTTTTTAAACAACACAAAGCATTATATGGTCTCAAGCAAGCTCCTAGAGCATGGTATGAGACCCTAGCATGTTTTCTGCTGAAAAATGATTTTGTTAGGGGGAGAGTAGACCAAACTCTTTTTATTAGAACCCATAAGTCTCATACCCTACTAGTACAATCTATGTAGATGATATTATATTTGGCTCTACTGATTCAAACTTGTGCAAAAATTTTTCCAAGCTTATGCACTCTAAATTTGAAATGAGTAGCATGGGTGAGCTATCCTTCTTCTTAAGATTGCAAGTCAAACAACATGCTGAAGGCATAATTATTTCTCAAACCAAGTATGCAAAAGAGCTGGTTAAGAAATTTGGTATGTCTGATGCATCATGTATGAAAACACCCATGCCTACCAATGCTGTACTGGATGTTGATGAACATGGGAAACCAGTTGATCAGACAACATATAGAGCAATGATTGGCTCTCTATTGTACCTTACAGCCAGTAGGCCTGACATAATGTTTGCTACATGTATATGCGCTAGATTTCAAGTTAGCCCTAGAGAGTCACACTTAACCTTAGTTAAGAGAATTCTTAGGTATGTTAAAAGCTGTCCAAATCTAGGACTCTGGTATCCAAAAGACTCAGCATTTAACTTAACTGGATTCTCAGATGCTGATTATGCTAGATGCAGAATAGACAGGAAAAGCACCAGTGGAACTTGTCAGTTCATTGGTGATAGACTAGTCTCTTGGTATTATAAGAAACAAACATCTGTGTCAAACTCAACTGCTGAAGCTGAATATATGGCTGCAGGCAATTGTTGTTCACAAATATTGTGGATACAAAACCAACTCCTAGACTATTGTTACAACTTAGAGAAGTCAAAAATATTTTTTGACAACACCAGTGCTATTTCCATTGCACAAAATCCAGTCCTCCATAGTAGGACAAAACACAAAGAGATTATGCATCATTTTCTAAGGGATAATGTAGAGAAGAACAAAATTGAACTTCAATATATCCCTACTGATTTGCAAAGGGGAGATATTTTCACCAAGCCTCTAGATAAAAAGAAACACAATTTCTTCCTAAATCAGTTAGGCATGTTAGATGGAGGAAGCCTAAACTAAATTACAAGATTTTGAAAAGCTAAACACAGACCAAGATTACGCTAAAAAATCATCTCCTTTTGTGTCTATAGGATAGCTTCTATCTCTAAACTGAGCTCGACGTTTCTCCAAGAAATCTTCGAACGGAGTTCGACGTTTTCACTGAACGTCGACCTAAGTTCAGAGCTTGCCAGATAGTTGTATACTATCTCTTTCAGGTCTTTGATTGTCGACCTGAGCTCGATGCTCTCTTGATCGTCGAACTGAGATCTACGATGTTGAAGACCTTTCAGCTTCCCTCAGGAGTCCTGATCATCGATCTGAGGTCGACGATCCTTCCTTTTTCGCGTCGAACCCTTATATAAAATCATTATTCGGCCGCCGCTCGTCTTTTACGCCATCATACTCTTTGCAATTTTTTTTCCTCCAAACCTTCTACACTTGGTCGTGTTTGTTCAATTTTTGCAGGTACAGATGGCTCTGACTGTTGCTGCCCTTTCAAAAATGAAATTTGACACAGGATTTGACATCAACATGAACTCTTTTGACGGAAGAGACCAGAGATTCAAGGACATTTTAAATCTGCTTCGAGAACAACAGTTAGTTCAGATAATGTCCATCAGGATGAAGATTGCCGCAGACGAGATAAAGGAATGGTGTTTTTCTGCCTCAACTGAGAATGAGAATTCTGTAGTCGGCTCTATCAAAGGGACTCAGGTACCATTGTCCCCCGCCCTTCTAACAAAAGTGTTCAACCTCAGCACTGGAAATGACACTATTGAATTATCTGAAGAAGAGTCTGATGCAATGCTAGATAGAATGGGTCACTCTGCTTAGAACCCTAAAAAAATTGCTGAAAAAGAATTTGTTGATTGAATATCAATTTCTGGCTGATGTTGTGGGAAAGGTGCTTCTGGCAAAGCACTCAACCCATGACACCATTTCCAGACATCAGTTCTGTCTAATGGGAGCTGTGGTTGACAAGAAACATCTGGACTGGGGGTCCATCTTCTTCAATTTGATCAAAAAGAAGCTGAGCAAAAGCTGTGTAAGCTTTGGGAGGATCTTGGGGGTTTACATGCACTCCAGGTGCCCTGAGCTACTGACCTCAAGTGGGATGCACATCAATGCATCCAAGAGACTTACCTGTGCCCTCTTCAGCAGGTGGGACAGGCAAATTATTAACCCCAACAGGGCTACTACATCAACTCCTACTTCAGGCATAAGGACTGCCTTAGTCACTCCTCCTCAGGTCTCTGCCCCTGCAGAAGTTTTGCCTTCTTCTTCTCCTCCTCCAGCTGTCTCTACCGCAGCCATCTCATCCTCACCACTAATCACCACCATAGCCATCTCATTACCCATTACAATCTCATCCCCAATCTCACCTTCTCCAGCATCTACCTCAGAGCAATTCCATCCCTTATACTACTATCCTCCTGCCACCACTTCATCATATTCTCTCTTAGACGACTCCTTCATGGATGATTCTCCTTCAACTCCTCCTGAGCTTCCCTCTACTTCCTCATTCCAACAAATTCTTCAAGACATCCGCTCTCAACCATCTTTTTCCCCTACCATCTCATCCTTCCCCAACCAAATTACATCAATCTCAACACTTCCTACCCCTAGACCATCCATTTCTTCACCTCCTACCTCCACATTCTCCATTCCATCAGCTCCAGTCAACATCATTCCAGCACCCTTCTCTCCTACCTCTACTCAAGCCCCTCTTGAGCATGTAGATATCTCAGCCATGGCAGAGAGGTTATATGAGCTGCTAGCTCCCAAGCTAACCTCATTACTGGAGACCACCCTGGCTCCACTCCTGACACATGTTTAGGAGTTGTCTACCAAGCTCTCCTCCTTCATCTCCTCTCAGGCAATTACTTCTTCTAGGTGCCTTGATCCAGCTGCCACTGAATCCAGGCAGGGGGAGATGCCTTATGAAGCATTTCCTTCTCCAACATTTGCAGTGGATCTCCAGAAATTGCTTTCAGTTTTTGATCTTGCTTTCTTCAGTTCTCTGCCAGTTGAACAAGTTGAAGATTTGACTAAGGCCATTGTGCCTATCTCTATTTGTGATCCCAGCCTAATTGCCTCATATATAAATTCTTTCAAGGCTGTGGATGTTGCTATTTCCATCCCTGCTGCTACTGATGTTTCTACAAGTGTATCAGAAGATATTGACATGGTTTCTGTTATTGAGGTTACTACTGCTCAAGAACTTGCCACTTATCTGAAAGAACCTGCTGTTGTTTCTGCTCTAACTCCTGATGCTGCTTCTGCTCAAATTTCTGATGTTGCTGCTCCTACCCTGACTCCAGATCAGTTGAAATTACAAGAGAAATATATTAAGAGCATTGATGATTTATATGATAGACCCCAAAGCTCAGAAAGTGATCAGTTTCACACTGATTCTGATGACTCTTCTGGTACCATTTCCAAGAAAAGGAAGGCCAGAAGCAAGGCCATGATGAAAGTTCCTCCTGCTCAAGCCAAGGATGCAAATGATATTCCATATTATATTTTGCATGATTGCCCAATCTCTGAGCCATGGATGCAATTCTCTAAAAATCAATTGAAAGCTATGAAGAAAAGAAGAAAATTGGCTAGATATGAAAAAGGATCTTCTAAATTTCCTCCTCCTCCTCCTCCTGATTCAAGATCTGGTGGAGGCTCAGCTCTTCCATCCTCTGCTTCAAAGCAAAGCTCTTCCCAACCTTCTCAGGAACATCAAACAAGAGAACAATTTCAAAGAGGATATCAATCTTAAAGATATCAGTCTAGAGGAAGGCAAAGAGATTACAGAACATATTCTAGACAACAAAGGGAAGGACAAGGTCATATTGAATCTACTTTAGGTCCTTTCCCTTATAGGCTAAAAGATACAGTTGTCTCCAGGACTCCTAATACTGATTCTGAGTCTATCAATAGATATGAACCTCCTGTTCCATTTGAGGATCCTGAGAACAACCCTTTGTCATGGACTGCCAGAATGAAAGAGCTTGCTGCTCTAGATCAAATAAAAAAGGCCAGAGAGCAACACAAAGACATTTCCAACATTACAACCCTATCAGATCAAAGAAAGAAAGAACTAGAGAGATATGCTTCAAGGAAATTCTTTAATCCAGAAGATTATATGAAGCTGCACCCTGAGGCTATAGTACCAAGGCCTAGATCTCAAACTTCCTTAGGTGCAGAAGATGACAGAAGATCAAAGAAAGAAGCCCTCAATCCTAAAAGGGAAATTTTGTTTAAAAAGGGATTTGAGAAGAAGTGATTTGTGTAAGCCGAACAAACATCAACCTCTGAACATTTGCTGATATTTTATCTGTGATCTGCAATGCTGCTATGACATTTTCTTGCTTTGATTGGTTTAGTTCTTGTTTTGTCTATATGCTTATTTATTTCCTATTTTTGTCTGTAAATAGTAATCCTAACCAAAATAGGGGGAGATTGTTGAACACCCCATTACTAATTTGGGTAAGGATCACTATGTTTGTCTTAGGAAACCAGTTTGACCTAGTTGTATAGTTTTAAAGGTCAACATTAGAATGTGTCTAGGGCTTAGAATTTAGGTTTGAGCTGCCCCTAGGACCATTCAAGGAATCAGACTTCAAGCTGAGGCAAAGACAATTATCGTCGAGCTTAGGTCGACGGAACATCGAACTCCGTTCGACGCTCTCTGAGCTCAACCTTTGCTAAAGTCGTCGAGCTTCGGTCGACGGTCTTCGAGCTCAGGTCGACGATCTCTCCTCAGTTTATTCTCCAGGTCGCTGAGCTCAGTTCGACGATCTTCGAGCTCAGTTCGACGTTTTCTATCTGTTGATCTTATTCCATCTCTGAGCTCAGATCGACGATCGTAGAGCTTAGATCGACGATCTTCTGAGAGATCGACGTTTTTACGGATTCAAATTTTGTCAGTTTTTGGAATGTTTTTGAATTCTCTCAGCATTTATCTCAAGAGATCTGCCAGCCATTTTTCTTTATTCTGGAGCAAGTTTCAAGGAATTCTTTTTGGAACATGAGACTTTCCTCTAGAAGACAAGACTTTTATAGAAGACATTTATGACTGCCAACGGCTATCTTTGACAAGGAATTTTTCAGAGAATAAGATCCTCCTTTTTATCTTCAGTCAATAATATAGAACATATAGTACAACAACAAAAGATTAACAGTGACAGACACAAGTGATCATTTTTTTTCTGAAGAACTAGTAGAACAATCCTTTTGACTTACTGAAAAGTGATCATAGCTTCAACATCAAGAACTCCAGACACCAAATTTTTCAGCATCTGCTGGAATAATCTTCTGCTGGAGATCTGAAGCTTCTGAAGACTTATCACCCTGAAGCAAAGCTCTCACTCCTAAACCATTCTACATCTCAGGGGGAGCTTTGACATCATCAACAATCCACTAGTCTTCTCTCATTTGATTTGAGAACAGAGAAGATAACTTCACCTCTTTACTTTTTCTTTTCCTGTTGTAAAAGGGTTATCAAAACACCCTTCAAAAGTTCTGAGATTGGTTCTGAGAGCCTTGTCAAAACTCAGTGGTGGCAAGACACCTGATCAAAAAATCTAGTTTGGTTTTTGAGCACCTTATCAAAAGCTCATTGGTGTCAGGACACCTGATCAACTCATCCTGAGTGGATTCCTACAAAGGGTGGTAGAAGAGTGGATGTACCCAGTTTTTTGGGGAACCACTATAGTTCCTTGTGTCTTCTGGTTGCTTAAGTATTTTCTTTATTGTGTGCTGTGATTCTTCTTTTTGCTGTCTTAGTTCTGATTTATCTAGTAAGACACCTTACACCTACACATAAATTAAATCTTAATTGCTTTATTTGTTTAAATTGTAAAGCTATTATAAAAATACTCTATTCACCCCCCCCCCCCCCGCTAGAGTTTAGATAGATCTTTATCTCACTTTCAATATCTACTTTTTCAGAGCAAAGAAAGGAAGAGCTGGAGAAATATGCTTCAAGGAAGTTCTTTGACCTAGAGGATTACATGAAACTGCATCCTATGGCTGTAGTTCCCAGGCCAAGATCTCAAACCTCCTTAGGTGCAGATTATGACAGAAGGTCAAAGAAAGAGGCTCTCAATCCCAACAGAGAGATTGTATTTAAGAAAGGCAATAAAAGGAAATGAATTCTGTAAGCAGACAGTACATTCATCTTTAAACATTTGCTGATATTCTATCTGAATGCTGCTATGTCATATGTTCTGCTCTTTTGTTTTAAATTTTGCTTTTCTATATATGCTTTTGTATTTCTTACTGAGTCCTGTAAATAGTAATCCTAACCCAAATAGGGGGAGATTGTTGGAACACCCTATTACTAATTTGGGCAAGGATCACTATGTTTTTAGGAAAATTGGTTTGACCTAGATGTATAGTTGAAAAAGTCAAATTAGAATGAGTCAAGGGCTTAGAACATAGGTTTGAAGCTGCCCCCAGGACCATTCAAAGATCAAGACTTAGAGATGAGACAAAGACAATTTTCATCGAACTCAGTTCGACGAAACGTCGAACTCCGTTCGACGCTCTCTGAGCTCAACTCTGCTGAGTCGTCGAACTCCGGTCGACGATCTTCAAGCTCAGATCGACGATCTTCTTTCAGCTACTTTCCCAATCGCTGAGCTCAGTGCGACGATCGTAGAGCTCAATTCGACATTTTCTGTCTGCTGTGTTAATCCAATCTCTGAGCTCAGTTCAACAATCGTAGAGCTCAAATCGACGATTTCTATGAGAGATCGATGCCTTTAGAATTTAAATTCAAGGACAGTTATGGATTATAATCAGAATTAATTCCTGCATTGATTGCAAAGGATTTACTAGCCGTTTCAATCAATCTGATGCAAGATTCAAGGAAAGACTAAATGGAATATTGCTTAGGACTTTCCCCAGATACAGTTGTCTATTATGGAACTCATTTATGACTGATTAAACGGTCGTCTAAGAGAATATCTGATATACTCCTTCATTTTTCATTTGGATAGCACAGATACACAAGATACAGTGATCAACACAGACAATACAAAGAGTTACAAAAGGATTTGATTACATTATAGAAGATTGAACAACACAATTTCTCTGATCAAGATTTCAACTTCTGTGATTTAGAAATCCACTGAATCTTCAAGTGTTCAAAGGCTTCAACATCAAGGACTCCAGACACCAAATATTTCAGCATCTACTAGAATCATCTTCTGCTGGAGATCTGAAGCTTCTGAAGGCCTATCACCCTAGAAAAGCTCTCACTCCTGAACCATTCTACATCTCAGGGGGAGCTTTGACAACATCAACAATCCACTAGTCTTCTCCCAGTGATTTGAGATAGAGAAGACATCATCATCTCTTTCTTTTTCTTTTCCTGCTGTAAAAGGATTATCAAAACTCCCTTCAAAAGTTCTGAATCTGGTTCTGAGAGCCTTGTCAAAACTCAGTGGTTGCAAGACACCTTATCAAAAAATCTAGATCTGGTTTTTGAGAACCTTATCAAAAGCTTATTGGTGCCCAGGACACCTGATCAACTCATCCTGCAGTGGATTCCTACCAAGGGTGGTAGAAGAGTGGATGTACCCAAGCTTTTGGGGAACCACTATAGATCCTTATGTCTTCTGGTTGTTGTGTGTTTATTATTGCTGTGTGCTGTATGATTCTTATTTCTTGCTTTAACTTTATTTTTCTACAAGCACCTTACACATATAATTAAATTAAATCTTCCACTGCCTTAAATTTTTTTAATTGTAAACATTATTTTAAAATACTCTATTCACCCCCCCCCCCCCTCCCCTCTAGAGTCAAGGTAGATCTTTCTCTCACTTTCAGAGACTGGCTTAAGGGATTAAAAAATTATTTTAATTGTAACTTATGGGACGACCACCAAAAGGTTAACATCGCCCGAGATCGATTAGTAGGTCAATCCCGCTTGTTTTAGCTAAACGAAGAGCGTCGTGTAGGTAGCTATAGATATACTTGGTCGCACATACGAAGTTAACTCACGGATCAATTTGATCCCGACTACCTTTGTACTAAAAGCACCACACCCATTGGGAAGAACAGTTATGGAACTAGGTCCCCACCTGACTATGGAGTGACATATGATACAGGGAATCGCAACGGCGGAGAGAGGGTTAAGATGAGAAGAGAAGGTGGATGTGGTGGTTGAGAATATTTTCTGATTATATATCTGATTAAGGCAAGCATACCTTATCGATTATAGTATAGGATACTAAAGATTAGCATCAAGGTAGTATTTCCGTGGGGCGTAATGGTTACTTTTACTCAGAGGAGATTGCTATTATTTTATCAATTGATTTTTTAGATTAATAAAATAAAAACAGGAATTAAAATACTAAACAAAAAAGAAAGCTAAATTAATTGTAGAAATAAAAAGGGTTAGATCTAGTGATAAAGGGTTAGTACTCAATCTAGAATAACATTGAAATAGGAAAATAAAAATGAAATAACGACTAGTTCTAAATAAAGTAAAACTACCTCGACTGTGGAGGTTCTCGAAGCATGAACGCGCTTCTCTCAAAGTCGCGCCCACCTGAGTTTAGAAGGTCCGACCGACTCTCGTCTAAATTGGAGGCCTAATGCTTGCCTTAAGTGGTGAACCCCGCTATTTGATATCACTCCAATCCAGGAGATTTGGACGTCCGCCTCTCTTGAGGGGCCCGTGCAACTCTCTTTACTCTTGGGTGATCGATTCAATCTACGAGTCTCTCGGCTAACTAAAATTGAAAACACAAATGGAAACTATATACCGGCAATATAGTCCCACTAAATAAAAACCAAGAGTAAATCAAAAGTGATTACTTAAAGAAGAAAAAGAAGCTAAAACATCATAACTTGATCAACCCATTCTCAGATCATCGTTATCGAGTACAAATGGGGATTTGTTAATCATGGTAAAAGGGAAAGAGAGGGGTAGATAATAAAGGTGCACGAAAACTAAAGAGAGCGAATTAGAAAAAGTAAATGCCAACAATAATTTTATAAAAAATAAAAACGATTACAACTAGGAATGGAGATTACAAGTGCATGAAAATAAGCTAACTACTGTTACAATACTAAGAAAAAACTATTACAAGAAATTGAAGTGCATTACACGAAATTAAAAGCTAGAAATGGAGGGAGAGAGAGAGAGCAAAACATGAAAATAAAAACACTAAAACCCTAAGAAATGAACTAGCAGCACCTCCCCTCTCCCCAAAAGTTGGTTCTGAATGCTGGGAATGGCCTGGTATTTATAGCGTTTTCCCACGGGTTGGTCACGCCCTAGGTCATGCCTGGGGAGGGCGTGACAGGGGGCGTTATAGGTACGGAGTTGACCTCAGGAGCTGAATTCTAGCAGGAACGATGATTGCTTCGGTACGATGGTGGTCACGCCCTAGGTCACGCCCGTGACAAGAGGGCGTGACAGGCGCGTCAAGTCAAAATCAGCGGTCGGAAGTCCATCAGACATCGGAAAAAGGAGGTTCACGCCCTGTGACACGCCCAGGGAGGGCATGTCATGGGGGAGTGACAGTACTGTTTTCTTGTAGTAGAGGAGAAAGCATTGAATGCGGCGGCATGCTTCGGGCAGAGGGCGACACGCCCCGTATCACGCCCTTGGACACGCTCGGGAAGGACGTGTAATGGGGCGTGACATGAGATTTTTGGCGGTAAAATCCTTCTGGCGGCTTTCAACATCAGGATCAGGCTACACGCTCAGGGAGGGCATGTTAGGGGGCGTAACAGGGGATTTTTGGCCGCAAACTTGTTGAAACCTGCAAAAACAGAAAATTAATATTAGTTATAATATTTACATAAAAAGAAACATAAAATTACATAAATGAAGAGATTTAAAAAGAAAATAATATATTTTTACCCTATTAAATTAAGCTAAAATATTCATCATCAAATTCCCTAATACTTATTATTTTGCTTGTCCTCAAGCAAAGATTACGAGTTATAGAAAATAAAGAAGATTAATTGAAAAGTTTAAAAATGCTATAAACGAGTAAGACGGGAATTTAGACGTAGAGAAATTTTTGAAAAAGAACCGAAAATTCCTATTTTAACTTAGCACAAAGTTTTATAAATTTTACTAAATATAAAAACAAATCATCCCAAATTTTTACAGAATTAAAACTTAATAAAGCAATGAGTAAAAAGCGCATTGAGTCACTAGTAAAGTCTAAGAGACAAATTAAAACCATAGTCAATCAAGACAAAGTTCAATATTTCTATCAAAAACACATACTCAATCTAGTTTCTCGCTACTATACTAAAAAGTAAACATATGAAGCATGAATCACTAGGGCATTTATTATGTGTACAGTAAGGCTTAGGTTTTAAGGGTGCGATATTCAAAAAGATAATCACGAGGGGTATTTGCACACTTAAAACAAAAAAAATGAGCTTTGCCAAAATAAAGCTAGCAAAAATAAATACACTTTTCTTTTTCTCTTCTTTTACTTTTTTCATCAAATATTTTTCTCATTTTTCATTTTTTCTCTTTTTTCATACTTAAAAATTTCCATTTTTGTAACAAAAGATAATACAAAGATTTTCCACTAATTTTTTTCAAAAAGATGCACATGAGCAATTAAAGCTCAAAATATAATTTTAAACTGTGCATATAGGTAAGCTATTTGGCCGTGGTGAAATAAAAAGTAGGGCTACAAAAAGGAAAGGAAAAGGCACAAAAATGGCTAGCAATGATTATTGTTTGGCGGGGTGCAAAGTCTCAAACGTTTCAAAAGAAATGCCTAAATCATTTTCATGCTTCCTAAATCTACTCAAAGTAAATCTTTGAGGTTTCAAAAGAGGATAAGCATAATAAATAAAAATAGAGAATTTGCTTACATGAAAACAATGTTAATAAGTTTCTAGACCAGTTTGTGTCTACTACACTTTATACTAATTATCGTTTAAAAAGATTTTAATAAGGAAAAATAAAGGATGATAGGTTTTATAAAAGTAAAAGAAATAAAAGAACGGTTAAGGAAAAGTGAAAAAAAATTCAAGAAATTTTTCAAATAGAGCATACTACCCTAAATAGGAACACTGCATGAGTCAACATACTACTCGCTTAACATGTTTAACCAGAAAATTAATCTAATTTATTCTAACTAAGCAAGTAGACATGAGCTTAAAAAACAATAAAATGCAAAGTAATAGGGTACTAATTGATTTGGCAAAAATTAACTCAATTTAATTTGCGATTTTTTTCAAAAAATTTTATATATATATTTTTTGGATATTTCAAAAATATATTATATACAATTTTTTTTTCCTAAAATTTTTATAAATTTTTTTTTATTTTTCTATAGTCAACTATTATGGGAACACTCCCCTATACTTAAAGTTAAACATTGTCCCCAATGTTTAAAGTTAAGTATAAAGAGAGTGAGAAGAGAGAGAGAAGAAGAAAAAGAAATGCAAAGGGAGGTTAAAGATGATTCCCTAACGCTTGATGCCTAGACGTTGGAAAATGTGTCCCCCCAAACTTGAGCTAAAGATCGGCTTGAGTCCAAGTTGAGAGGCGAGAAGCGGCACAAACACGCGGGAGCTTATTCCTGCACAAAACAAAACAAAAAAAGAAAAAGAAAAAGATAAGCAAGGGGTGCCTCCCAAGAGCGCTCTTTGTTTAAAAAGTCATTGAGCTCGACGTTCTTGGTTAGCTAAATGGAAAATACAAAGAGAAATGTAATGGAAGCTCGCACAATATACGTTTCGGCGCGAGTGCCAAAACATTTTTTAAGAAAATAAAATTATTTTAATGTAATTTTTTATTTTTTAAATAAAACAAAAAAGAAAAAGGTTTAGAAAAAGTAAAAAACTAGAAAAAGAAATTAAACTATTAGAATGGGAAGAAGAAGAAGAACTAGAAACTAAACTAGAAGGAAAAATAAATGAAGAAAAGAAATGGAATTTTTGCAAGAAGGGGGAAGAGATGAAAAAGAAGATAAAGAAGCCGGCAGTTGATCACCAGAAAATGGTTGAATAGAAAGATCTGGTTGCGCCACTTGAATATCAATCATTTCGGTAGATTGGGAGCAAATTAGGATATCCAAAAAATAAATCTCCTCGGAATATCGAACACAAGAAAGTTCGTCTTCCTCGGAAACTTGAAAAAAAATCGGGATATAAGGGAAAGTTTCCTCCTCAAATGGTTGAAGGCACAATGGAAATTCAGAATAATCGTCTTCCGCAAGTGATTGAAGGCACTACGAAATATTCGAAGATTCATCATTCAAACGATAAATAGGAGGAGGAGGGGAAGAAAAGATGCGGCCTCAGCAGCCAAAGCATCAGAAATCACTTTGAAGTTAGCATTGATGGGTGCATCAAATGCTTCACCATCAAAAATGACTTCATTTTCGCTAGAATCAAAAATGGGAGGCGCGCAAACTTGCGGAGAAAAAGCGGAGAAATCTTGACATGGAATGGGTTGATGATCACCTTAGCCCCAAGAATGATCATGGTGTTGCCACCCTGAGTAGTTCAAAGAAGGGCTAGGATCAAAATGTCCATTCAAGAAATTTCCGGAAAAATTATAATCAGAAAAATTAGGAGGAGAAGGGTAGGAAGGCGTTTGAAAACCATCGTAACCCCAAGAAAAACAATTCGTGGACGGATCAATTTGGCCAAATTGATTCGATTCGGAAGTGATAAAATCATGGGAAGATGACGGATATCTTACCAAACACTCCTCGCTAGAGTGAACGAACTCTTCACAATTAAAACAAAGATTAACCATTTCAAAAAAAAAGTAAATCAACCGCGAAGGAGGGGCGGGAGAAAAAAAAACAAAACAAAACGATAAAATTAATAGCTATCCTTTTTTCAAAATATCAAAACAGTCCCCGGCAACGGCGCCAAAAACTTGATATAGGGAATCACAATGGTGGAGAGAGGGTTAAGATGAGAAGAGAAGGTGGATGTGGTGGTTGAGAATATTTTCCGATTCTATATCCGATAAAGGCAAGCGTACCTTATCGACTATAGTATAGGGTACTTAAGATTAGTATAAGGTCGTATTTCCCTGGGGCGTAATGGTTACTTTTACTCAGAGGAGATTGCTATTATTTTATCAATTGATTTTTTAGATTAATAAAATAAAAACAGGAATTAAAATACTAAACTAAAAATAAAGCTAAATTAATTGCAGAAATAAAAAGGGTTAGAGCTAGTGATAAAGAGTTAGTACTCAATCTAGAATAACCTTGAAATAGGAAAATAAAAATGAAATAACAACTAGTTCTAAATAAAGTAAAACTACCTCGACAATGGAGGTTCTCGAAGCATGAACGCGCTTATCTCAAAGTCGCGCCCACCTGAGTTTAGGAAGGTCCGACCGACTCTCGTCTAAATTGGAGGCCTAAAGCTCGCCTTAAGTGGTGAACCCCGCTATTTGATATCACTCCAATCCAGGAGATTTGGACCTCCGCCTCTCTTGAGGGGCCCGTGCAACTCTCTTTACTCTTGGGTGATCGATTCAATCTACGAGTCTCTCAGCTAACTAAGATTGAAAACACAAATGGAAACTATATACCGGCTATATAGTCCCACTAAATAAAAACCAAGAGTAAATCAAAAGTGATTACTTAAAGAAGAAAAAGAAGCTAAAACCTCATAACTTGATCAACCCATTCTCAGATCATCATTATCGAGTACAAATGGGGATTAGTTAATCATGGTAAAAGGGAAAGAGAGGGGTAGATAATAAAGGTGCATGAAAACTAAAGAGAGCGAATTAGAAAAAGTAAATGCCAACAATAATTTTATAAAAAATAAAAACGATTACAACTAGGAACGGAGATTACAAGTGCATGAAAATAAGCTAACTACTGCTACAATACTAATAAAAAACTATTACAAGAAATTGAAGTGCATTACACGAAATTAAAAGCTAGAAATGGAGGGAGAGAGAGAGGGAGCAAAACATGAAAATAAAAACACTAAAACCCTAAGAAATGAACTAGCAGCACCTCACCTCTCCCCAAAAGTTGGTTTTGAATGCTGGGAATGGCCTGGTATTTATATAGTTTTCCCACGAGTTGGTCATGCCCTAGGTCACGCTCGGGGAGGGCGTGACAGGGGGTGTGATAGGTACGGAGTTGACCTCGGGAGCTGAATTCTGGCGGGAACGATGATTGCTTCGGTACGATGGCGGTCATGCCCTAGGTCACGCCCATGACAGGGGGGCGTGACAGGTGCGTCAAGTCAAAATCAGTGTTCAGAAGTCCATCAGACGTCGGAAAAAGGAGGGTCACGCCTTGTGACATGCCCAGGGAGGGCGTGTCATGGGGGCGTGACAGTACTGTTTACTTGTAGTGGTAGAGAAAGAATTTTATGCGGCGGCAGGCTTCGGGCAGAGGGTGACACGCCCCGTGTCACGCCCTGGGACACGTCGGGGGAGGGCGTGTCTTGGGGCGTGACATGAGATTTTTGGTGGGAAAATCCTTCTAGCAGCTTTCAACATCGGGATCAGGCTACACACCCTATAACACGCCCAGGAAGGGCGTGTTAGGGGGGCGTGACAGGGGATTTTTGGCCGCAAACTTGTTGAAACCTTCAAAAACAGAAAATAAATATTAGTTATAATATTTACATAAAAAGAAACATAAAATTACATAAAGGAAGAGATTTAAAATGAAAATAATATATTTTTACCCTACTAAATAAGCTAAAATATGCATCATCAACATATTCCCTCAGGACAGACCCTTTCCACGGGTTGGTAGAGCTACCCATCGCACACCTTCCCCTTTGGTGAAAATTTGGTCAAGGAAACAAAAGGTTCCCTCCTTGTGAATCCTACCCCAGCGTGAAGCGACGAATGTGGGGGGTTATCTCTCCATGCGGCATGACTCCGGCAGAGCCGTTGAAGTGCGATACAAGTTAGATAATCAGAATCATCCATTCTGATTGGGCAACGAAACCTTTTTTACTTAGTGTGTTATCCCTCTAGATTTTGCATTGTGTTGGATTACTTTAGCGTTACCTTTTGAAATGTTGGATTTATCGTGGTCTCATTGATTGATATTGTTTTTCATCCTTATTTTATTTAAGTTCGAGAGGTTTGGCGAACCTTCATTTTCTACATGTTGAGAGAGATCTACCATTTCCGAAATCGTAAATTCTGGTAGATCTCTTTTGGTACAACCTTCGCTTGATTAGACCCGGTGGGTCCTTTTAGCTAGAAAGAATATTGTCCTATAGCCTTTATTCGATCCTAATCGGTTTGGCTACCTGTATGTTAGCATCTAATTGATATATTTCATAGCTAGCACGCTGCGTTAAAATTTGATCGTAGAGAAAAGATCGTGCTTAGTCCGTAGATTTTACGGTGTCAACGTGTGAGCCTGCATCAATCTAGGTCTTAGGCTGAGCACAAAAGTTATAGTCCTCAGAAAGACCTTTCCAACGGATGGTTACATGTTCTCGTAGGAGCTACGTGTGAAATCCGGTAAGGATGCGCGTGATTGTATCCGTCGTATGGTATAAGATTTGAAAGAGGTTGTGGTCCCCGATAACTGAATGTGAAATTTATGCCTATGTTATCAAACTTGGTGACAGCATGAAAAGTGATTATTTTGTGGTGATAAGAAAATGAAAGAATATTTGTTGGTAAATGCTTGGTTACAAGGAAGGAATTTGGATGAGGTAAATCTCATGGCCATGAAATGTGTTGAATCGTGATCTCAAGTGTTGAATGGGATAATTGGTATAGTCCACTGCTTAGAGTGTGTCTGCCTATGAGTAGCAGTGTGCGAAGGGTATGTTGTTCAATATGGCTTGCCACCTGTATTGATGTTGAAGCCTTAAGTGCTTGGGAGCACGAGAATGCAAAGAGGTTGTAAGTGCATGTGTTTGACCGCACTTGATTGGTAATGAAGATAAGGGACTCGGTGTGGAGCCCTTGAGTGTTGTTGAGCACAGGATTAGTAAAAATAAAAAGGGACTCAGTTGGAGCTCTTGGATGGTTGATGGAAGGCCATGTGAATTTTCAAGTGATGTGAGTTGACTCACGGTGTCAAAATCATGTGTTAAGGATATTATTGTAGGTCTACGGGCTCGCAAGTCATCACACTGATGGGAGATGACAGATAGAATTTGGGCAGTGGACCTTGGTCCTCAGTGCTTTTTCTCGGGGCACCCTCTGTGCTAAGTGGACGGTTGGACTTGGACTTATGGTGATACGCTCCCATAGGCACCTTCCATGCAACAAAGATAGGCTATTTAGGGTGGGCTCTTGGTGCACATCTACCTGGGACACCTTCTTAACCGTAGTATGCATGGAGCTCCGTTGTTATGTTCTTAGTATTGAGGCATATGGGGGCCTAGTGTAACATCCCTAGCTGATCCAACGTGGCAGTGCCACGGCTCCGCTCTAGGCAACGCTACCGGGCTGCAGCCCAAGAACCCCAACCCCTCTCCCTCCACAGGCGGGTTGTTGGTGGCCACAGCCTCCCTTTGATGAGCGAACTCGATAGTTAAGTTGGGCCGTACGGGAACTTCCCAGGAGGTCACCCATCCCAGTACTACTCTCGCCCAAGCTCGCTTAACTATGGAGTTCTTTCAACCTTCATCACCAATTGAGCTGCTCAATTGGTGATGAAGGTTGAAAGAACTCCATAGTTAAGCGTGCTTGGGCGAGAGTAGTACTGGGATGGGTGACCTCCTGGGAAGTCCCCGTATGGCCCAACTTAACTGTCGAGTTCGCTCATCAAAGGGAGGCTGTGGCCACCAACAACCCGCCTGTGGAGGGAGAGGGGTTGGGGTGCTTGGGCTGCAGCCCGGTAGCGTCGCCTAGAGCGGAGCCGTGGCACTGCCACGTTGGATCGGCTAGGGATGTTACAATAAAAGTGCACTTTTTATTGTAACGACCCTAGCCGATCCAACGTGGCAGTGCCACGGCTCCGCTCTAGGCGTCGCTACCGGGCTGCAGCCCAAGCACCCCAACCCCTCTCCCTCCACATGCGGGTTGTTGGTGGCCACAGCCTCCCTTTGATGAGCGAACTCGACAGTTAAGTTGGGCCGTACGGGGACTTCCCAAGAGGTCACCCATCCCAGTACTACTCTCGCCCAAGCACGCTTAACTATGGAGTTCTTTCAACCTTCAATTGGTGATGAAGGTTGAAAGAACTCCATAGTTAAGCGTGCTTGGGCGAGAGTAGTACTGGGATGGGTGACCTCCTGGGAAGTCCCCGTACGGCCCAACTTAACTATCGAGTTCGCTCATCAAAGGGAGGCTGTGGCCACCAACAACCCGCCTGTGGAGGGAGAGGCGTTGGGGTGCTTGGGCTGCAGCCCGGTAGCGACGCCTAGAGCGGAGCCGTGGCACTGCCACGTTGGATCGGCTAGGGTCGTTACACCTAGTCTTGGTAGTGTGGATGACCGCCTAGTAGTAGAGATGCCCGCTCTACTGTCACCGTCTGGCCACGATGGATGACGCCTGATATGTTAGCTACCTACTCGAAAAGTGGGAGCTACAGGTCTGTGTCGACATAGCAGTGTGCGTATGTGCATCGGTGAGTCATCGCATTGCATTTATAACATTGCATCGCATTACTTTCACAAGATCCTTATTATATAAGTTTGTATGGGCACTCTTATTTGATGAGTTACTTTACTGTTAAAGCCAATCCTTAACTTATAAGTCTATATGGGCATTTTTAAAAGTTTAGTTACTTTCCTATTGTAGATCTATATACCTTGATGGATGAATATTATTTGTGTAGAACTACTGAAGTAGAATGTTTATAATTTTGTTATACTTTGTAGTTATTAGTACTACTGATATATAGATTCTTCACCTGCTTGTACTACTGCTTACTTATATATATTATACCCTCTTCTTTTCTCTGCCCGGTGCCTAAGAGTAATTGGGGGAACGGATGTGATAGCCAATTAATCTTTATGACTAACGGTTGCTACATCTTCCTTTTTAGGATGAAACCCTGTGGATAGAGCCACAGCAGCAGTAGGTTTTGCAGGAAGGAAGCCAGGCCAGGGTGACAGTTCCTGATGCGACGCTACTTTTGCTGCTGTCAGTTACGAATGTGAGTTTGGAGAGACTCATGTTGTATCCCTTTGGGGAAAGTTTTTATGTACTATTATATTTTAGAGGCTGTTGTTGCTTCTTATTATTGTTGTACTCTTTTGGACATATATACTTGTGTGGATTTTGACTTCTGATTATTCTTAAAGTTGGGTTGTCATGGATGTTATTTATTTTAGCTGGCATGATAGTCGTCTTGTAGTATTGGTCGACCTGTGTGTCGGCGTTATCGCAAGACGTCTATTCTGTGCATAAGACTCCCCTTGGCAGTGTCTTGTGTTCTGAGAGGGGGATCTTACAAAGCTAGTCTGCAACGACTATCCAGGATAGAGTCTGCTAAGGTAATACCACCATGGCCTGAAAAAAAGCCTATCGGCCTTGTTGCCATAAGGCCAAGCCAGGACTTGTTTGCCATACCTACAAATTCTGCGGATACTCAACCAGTCTGCATTTCTACAAAGACAGCTCCAGTCCGTATACCCCTGCAGACTGCTCCAGTTCGCACACCCCGGGCCCGCAACTAGAGCAATACCAAGGCATCAACCATGCTATCTTCCGAGTTCTATTCCAGTCCGCAACCCGGACTCAGCGAACTCCCCGGATAAATATCCTATCAACCTGGTTACCTCAGGGAACAAGCCAACTGCAAAACCACTAGCTGAACAGGCTAGTGGTGAATCCTGTCTGCATAGATTGCACGGTTAGACTGCCCAGAATTCTACAATTGTCCACACGAACAGTCCTCCCAGACTGCCACATTCACTTCACAAAAAATTGTACACTCCACCATTAAAGTGAGAAGTGAAAACTAGCCCTACCAGTCCCCATAATTGTGTAAATGGCCCGTTTGATAGGGGCTTTGTGAAGATGTATGTGATGTTGTCCTTCCTCCGCACATGTCCAACCACAATAGACCCCTCCAACACCTCCTCCCGAATGAAATAGTGATCAATTTCAATGTTCTTGGTCCACGCGTGACAAACTAGATTATTAAGAAGTTGAAGGGCACTTTCATGGACCCCACACTTCTTCATGGACATCCTCTACTAGCCTCCTAAGCCAGATGGCTTCCCGGGATGCCAATGCCAAAGCCTTGTATTCCACTTCCGTAGTAGAGATGGATACGGAATCTTGCTTCTTACTGCACCACGAGATACTCGCTGATCTACATGTTAAGACATAACCAGATGTCGACTTTCGGTCGTCTGAATATCCCCCGTAATCAGCATTTGTGTAACCGTGCAGGTTGAAGACCGTGTCTCTCCCATAAAGGAGACCCATATCATAAGTGGACTTCACGTACTTTAGAATACTTTTCTCTACCGACAGATGAGGCCTCTGAGGTTCCTCTATATACCGACTCACTCGGCCTACAACATAAGCACTGTTTGTCCTCATAATTTTCATGTAACTAAGTCTCCCAATCAGAGACTGAAACACTAAAGGATCTGGAAGTATCCTCTCATCATCACGTCGAAGCTTGATGCTAACACTAAGTGGAGTAGAGCTACTCTTTTCCTCCTGCATGTCGAACTATTCAATGATCTGTTCCGCATAGCCCCTTTGGGAAACGAGTATATCGCTCTCTTTCCTCTTCACCTGAAGTCCAAGGAAGTAGTGGAGTTCACCCAAGTCCTTCATCTCAAACCGAATATCTAGCTCTGCCCTAAGCCCAACTACCTCCTCCTCAGAGTTCCCCGTGACGATCATGTCATCCACGTATAATAATACCAAGACATGAAGCTCCCCCCTCTTCTTGATAAACAAGCTCAAATCTGAATCAGAGGCAAAATAACCACAGAACTGGAGGTATTATGCGATCTTACCACACTATGCATGGAGACTGCTTCAACCCATAAAGGGCCTTCAAAAACTTGCAAACATATCCTGGATAATATTTAGAAATGTATCCCGGTGGTTGAACCATAAAGATTTCTTTATCAATTTCCCCATAAAGAAAAGCATTTTTTACGTCCAACTGCCACATCTTTCAACCTTGCCAAGCCGCCAAGGCCATCACCACCCGTACTGAAGTCATTTTTGTAATAGGACTAAACGTCTCTTCGTAGTCTTCTCTGTATTATTGAGAGAACCCACGAGCTACAAGGTAATCCTTGGACTGCTCGATGTTACTATTTGACTTCTTCTTAAACTTACACACCCACTTACACATCACAGGATTAATGCCATCGACCTTGGGCACAAGGTCCCAAGTCTCATTTTTCCTGACGGTATCCATCTCCTCATCCATGGTGTTACCCACTCCTTGACTTTAGTGTCGTATTAAAAGCTAGATGGCTCTCACTAATCCATAGGGCCTGTGAAGAAATAAGAGATGAAGCACATCGTGTTTCCTTCGCTGTAATGAGCTGGGGGTTTGACGGTCCTCTTCGATCTCCGAAGAGTCTGACCCTTGTTGACCACCTCCGCTACTTCTTCTAAACCAGTTCCATTCCCGAGAAAACTTGGAGTATTGCTCCCACTACTTTCTAAACCAGAAGCCTCTACCCCGGAGCTAGAAACACCAGGAGCTCCTGGTGATATAGGAAGCTCTACCAAAAGATCCTTAGCAGTCTCCTCCTGCCCGTCGTCCAACCTGCTTACCTGCAGCTCCACAAAAGAGACACCTCCATATTATTTCAATTCAACAAAGAACACATCTCTCGAGACGACGAACTTCTTTATCACTAGATCCATACACTTCCATCTCTTCTTCTGCTCGTCATAGCACACAAAGACAAACTTCCTCTCCTTCGAATCTAGCTTTGTCCTGAGGGCATCTAGGATGTGTACATAATAGGTAGACCCGAACACTTGAAGGTGTTCAAATCCAGGCTTCTCCTTAAACATCATTTCATGAGGAGACTTCATTTTTATCATACTCAGACATCCAATTTATGATATAAGTTGTGTAGGTCATCCCTTCCGCCTAGAAGGCCCTAGGATTGCCTTTTGCATGAAGCCAACACTTGCAGGTCTCCATCATATGATGGATCTTCCACTCTGCTACTCCATTTTATTGTGGAGTATGTGCACAAATGTGATCTCTATAGATCTTGTGCTTCCTACAGAAGTTAGAGAACTTATTTGAAACAAACTCACCTCCATTATACGTTATCAACTTCTTAATCCGCAGGCCAAGACGTCCCTCCACAACCTCCTTAAACTCCACAAACAAACGGAACGTGTTTGACTTCTCCTTCATAAACTAAACTCAAGTGTATCTCGAGTAGCCATCATTCTACACCAACATGTATCTACTGCCTCCAAGACTGGCGGTGACGGTCGGTCCCATCATATCACAATGAATACACTCCAATGGTGCTTTACTCATGGTCTATGACTTAATAAATGGAAGGCGATGAGCCTTTCCATATTTATACCCTAGAAGGGGTGAGTAAGATCAACCCTTCACTCTAGAGGGGGGGGGGGGGTGAATATAGTGTATTAAAATAATTTTGCAACTAAGAATAATTTGGCAGTGGAAGACTTATGATTAACTTAGTGAAGTGTGATTTAAAAAGGAGTTTTTAAATAAAGTAACACAAACACAAATTCACAGCACACAACAAAGAGAATAAAGAACAACAAGAGGACATAAGGATCTATAGTGGTTCCCCAAAATCTGGGTACATCCACTCTTCTACCACCCTTGCTAGGAATCCACTGCAGGATGAGTTGATCAGGTGTCCTGGCACCAATGAGCTTTTGATAAGGTGCTCAAAAACCAAACTAGATTTTTGATCAGGTGTCTTGCCACCATTTAGTTTTGATCAGGTCTCAGGAACCAAAACAGAATTTTTGAAGGCAGTTCAAAAACCCTTTTACAGTAAAGAAAAAGAAAAAGAAATGAGTTGTCTTCTCTATCAACTATCAAAGAGAAGCACATGTGGATGCTGTTGTCAAAGCTCCCCCTGAGATTAGTAAAGGATAATGAAGAGAAGCTTTGCAAGGGTGATAGGTCTTCAAAAGAGATGGCTCCAGCAAAGAATGATTCAGCAAGAACTGAATTATGTGTGTCTTGAGAATGAAGAATGAAGACCAAAAATGAAAAACTTGATTGCTGATCACAAAAGCTTCTTCTATTTCTCTGTCTGTGTTATTGTTGATAAGACCAATAATAATAATATATATTCTCCTCTTGTCTGAAATCTAATGCATCAATCATCTTTGGGGCTGTTAGAAAAGTCATAAAGGAAATCCCTTTTTTGTCAACTGTCTCTAGAAGGAATGAATTAAAGAGAATAAATATATTCCTTATTTCTTCCCTTGAAACTTGCTCCAGATGTGATAAAACGGCTACAAATCTTCATCATAAAATGCTCTGATTTGAAATCATTTGAAAGCCTTAACAAAGTAATAGAATTCCCAGAAACGTTGACCTCAAACAGTTATCGTCGATCTGAGCTCAACTATCATTGAACTGGGCTTAGAGATATTGATAATGGTCTTGGACAGAGATCGCTGAACGGAGTTCTAAGATAGTCGACCTGAGCTCAGAGATCGTCGAACTGGATTTGACGACCTCGTTGAGCTGAGTTCGACTATCGTCGAGCTAGGTTCGACGACATGTCAATCCTTACTAGAATTTTGGCTTCTCATCAGAGCTTGGAGATATTGAGGAAAACTTCAAACCTAAGTCCTAAACCTTGAAACTAATTGACCTTTACTCTATACAACTAGGTCAATGCAATATTCATAACAGACATAGTGATTCTGACCCAAATAAGTAATAGGGCATTCCAACAATCTCCCCCTATTTGGGTTAGGATTACTATTTACATGAATAGATGGAATTAAATACATCATAAAACAAAAACACATAAAAACATACAGAACTACAGATATATATATATATATATATATATATATATATATATATATATATATATATATATATATATATATCTCAGCATATGTATAAGATGTTATAGTTCAGGAGAGATATGAGAAAGTTTTAACTTACAATCAGATTAATGCTGATCATCAGTACTTTTCTTTAAAAGGATTTCTCTATTGGGATTTTCTGAGTCTTTCTTTGACCTGAAGTCATCTGCATCACCAAGAGTCTTCTGGATTTTGCTTCTAGGGACTACAGTTTCAGGATGTAACTGCATGTACTTGTCAGCATCAAAGAACTTCTTGGAACTGCATCTTTCAAGCTCTTATCTTCTCTGATCTGAAAGAGTTGTTATGTTAGAAGTGTCTAGGCCTCTTTCTCTTTCTTTCTTCAACTGATCTAAGCTAGCATGTTCTTTCAGTCTAGCAGTTCTAGAGACTAGATTGTTTTCTGGATCCTCATATGGAATTGAAGGTTCATATTTGTTGATGGTATCAATTGGAGGGGCTTTCTCATAGTAACATTCTTTCAGCTTATAAGGATAAGGACCAGTTGTAGTATCACTTGGACCTTGTCCTCTCTTATGATAAGGTTGATGTCTGGATTGACCTCTGGAATAAACTTGATAACCTGTTTGATTACCTCTATACTAACTACCTCTTTGATTTCCTATAGACTGATTACCTCTTTGTTAATTTCATCTAGATTGAGGGCTTCCCTGAAAGTTTTTTGGGATTGAGAAAATCTTTGAGATGTAACATTTGAGGATTGAGGAGCTAAGTCTCCACTAGATCCTGCACCTGGAGAAGGAGAAGGATCATAGTGAGAAGTTCTATTATTAGTTTTCCTTTTCTTCCTCAAGGCCTTCAACTGATTCTTACAATACTGCATCCAGTTCTCAGTAATGGGGCAGTTGTGCAGAACATAGTATGGGATATCATGATCAGAAGTAACCTTTGAAATTGGAACTCTTTTCATAGCTTTGCTTCTTGCTTTCCTCTTCTTTGCAATGGTTGCAGAGGAGTCATCAGAATCTATTCTAAATTCATAATCAGAGCTTTGAGGATCATCATATAAGGCATCTATTTGCTTCAAAGCTTCTTTTGAGATGGAAATAGGAACAGGAGCAGAAGCAGAAGGTGCAATATAGATAGTAGGAGCAGTAACTGAAGCAGTAGAGATAGTAGTGGTAGCAGGAATATCCATAGGAACACTGTCCATAGGCTTAACAGAACTATCTTCAGCAATATTTAGCTCAAAAGATACATCAAGAGGCGTTGTAACTTCAGTAGAGTCTTCAAGCTCAAGAGCATTTTCAACAGAAATAACTGAATTTACATAAAACTGAAGCAGATTTGGAACACAACTGTTAAAGGGAACTATAGCCCTTGTTAAGTCTTCAGCTGGTAGAGGTGCTGGAAAATAGCTGCTGTAAAAGTAATCAAATAAGGATAACAACGTGGTGAGATCTACTGATGGGCTGATGATATGTGCTGGAGGTGTAACTAGAGCTGGAGCTGTAACTGTACTTATATCATCTGTTATTATATCATCGGAAACTGTAATTAGAGGTGCATCTGGAATTGTCTCTAAAGGCTGAGCTTCTTCATTTGGCATCTCCCCCTGCCTAGATTCAGTGAATATTGAACCTAGGCCCCCAGAAGAAGGGATAGCCTGAAGGGAGAAGGAAGAAGAGATCCTAGCAGATAAATCATTCAATGTATTAACTAAGGGAGCCAAGGTGGCATCCAATAAGAGAGTTAGCCTGGGTGCCAACAACTCATATAGTTTATCTGCTAGAGGAATAAGATCTACTTGCTCAAGATTAACCTGAGTAGAGGTAGAGGGAGGAGCTGCAGAGATGGATGGAATAGATGCAGATGGAAGTAGAATGTATGGCTGAGAGATTGGAATGAAGGTAATGGATGGTGCTTGAATAGTGATTATTTGAATTAATATGGAGATAGGAAGGGGAAAGGATGGTTGAGAGATGGTATCAATGAGGAGTTGTTGAAGAGATGTTGAGGGGGATGGAAATTCTTGTGTTGAAGAAGGAGAGCAATCCATATAGGAGTCATCTAGCAGATTGAAGGATGAAATCTGAGGAGATGAGTGTATATCTATGGGGGGAAAGTAGTGCAATGGATGGAAAACCTCAAGTTGAGTAATTTGAGAAGGTGGAGATGTTACAAGAGGTGTAGGCATGGATGAAGTCACTGGAGGTGCAAGAGTTGAAGGGGAAGGGGATGGCATTTCTTATACTGGGGCAGTAGAGAGAGGGAGAGTGACTACAATAGTCCTTGTGCATGAGGTTGTCTTGGCTAGAGGAGTTCTGCTAGGCCTTACAATCTGTCTCTCCCATTTGCTAAAGAGAGCAGAAGAGAGTCTTTTGGAAGCATTAATATGTATTCCATTGGAAACCAAGAGCTGTGGGCACCTATTCTAATGGAATAGTCCCAATATTCTTCAAAAATTCACCAATGTTTTGTTGATCTTCTTCTTGAGCAAGTCAAAGAAAATTTCTCCCTAATTTAAATGCTTCTTGTCCACTAGGGCAGCCATCAGACAAAACAGATATCTAGAAATGTTATCATTTGCATAGTGTTTTGCCAGAATTACCTTCCCTACTATATCAGCTAAGAATCTATATTCAAGGGAAAGATTCTTTTTCAGAAGTTTATTAGGGTTCTCATTGTTGTGTCCCATTCTATCTAACATTTCATTGAATTCTACCCCAGACAGTTCAATGCTATCATCACTAGTACTTAATTCAAAAATTTCAGTAAGTTCAGTTGGTGTTAGGGATACCTGATTCCCTGCATTGGTTCCAACAAGTGTATTCTGATCCAAACTGTGAGCTGTGTATACCCATTCCTTTATTTCATCAGCAGCCAGCATGATTCTTGTTGTCATGACATTCACTAAGTGTTTCTCCTTGAATAGGTCCAGAATATCTTTGAACATTTGATCTGTACCCTCAAACGACTCCATGTCAATATCAAACCCGGTATCGAACCTCATGGCGGTGAGAACTGCGGTTGGGACAGACATTTTTCTGCAAAAATAAAGGATCAATTGTAGAGGAACTTGGAGGGAAAGAGATTCTTGCAGAAAATCTGAAATCACAAGAGAGAACGATACCTCGAAAATGATTTTAAAATAGGGTTCGACGCAGAAAAGGAAAGATCGTTTCACTCAATTCGATGATCGACGGCGCTAACAGAAAATGAAAAGACTCCAACATCGTCGATCTCCGTTCGACGATCTATACCCGGAGAAAGATAGTTGAACACTATCAGGAAACGGCGAGCTCTGTTCGACGATCTTCAAGAAAATCATCGGCCGCAGCTCAGAGTATAGAGAAAACCTACAGACACTTAGAAAATTAGATTTTTAGCCTAGTCTTTGTCATTTTTGGGGTTTTAAGGTCTTGAGAATTAATTAAGACTTCCTCCATCTAACATTCCTAACTGATTAAGGAAGAAATTGTGTTTCTTCTCATCCAAGGGTTTGGTAAGAATATCTCCCCTTTGTAAGTCAGTTGGGATGAATTCTAGTTCAATTTTATTTTTATCTATATTATCCCTTAAGAAATGATGCCTAATCTCTATGTGTTTGGTCCTACTATGGAGGACTGAATTTTGGGCTATGGAAATAGCACTTGTATTGTCACAAAAATTTTTGGACTTCTCTAAGTTGTAGTCATAGTCCAGGAGCTGATTTTTAATTCACAATATCTGTGAGCAACAACTACCTGCTGTCATGTATTCATCTTCAGCAGTTGATGTGGACACAAATGTTTGTTTCTTGCAAAACTAGGAGACAAGTCTGTCACTAAGGAATTGACAAGTTCCACTGGTTCTTTTCCTGTCAATTCTACATCCAGCATGATCAGCATCTGAAAATCAAGTTAAATCAAATCCTGAATCAGCTGGATATCAGAGACCTAGATTTGGACAACCTTTCATATACCTAAGAATTCTCTTGACTAATATGAGGTGTGACTCTCTAGGCCTAACTTCAAATCTAGCACATATACATGTAGCAAACATTATATCTGGTCTACTAGATGTAAGATACAATAAGGAGCCAATCATTACTCTATATATGGTCTGATAAGGGGTTTCCCATGTTCATCAGCATCTAATACAGCATTAGTAGACATTGGTGTTTTCATAAAAGATGCATCAGACATTCCAAATTTCTTAACCAATTCTTTTGCTTATTTGGTTTGAGAGATAAAGATGCCATCAACATGTTGTTTGACTTGCAATCCTAGGAAGAAGGATAGCTCACCCATGCTACTCATTTCAAACTTGGAATGCATGAGATTGGAGAACCTCTTACATAAATTTGAATCAGTAGAGCCAAAGATAATATCATCTACATTGATTTGCACTAGTAGTATGTTGGCCTTATGGGTTCTAATAAAAAGACTTTGGTCTACTCTACCCCTTTTAAAATCATTTTCCAAGAGAAAGCTAGTTAGGGTCTCATACCATGCTCTAAGAGCTTGTTTGAGACCATATAAAGCTTTGCGTAACTTATAAACAAAATCAGGGTGAGTTGAGGAGATAAAACCTGGAGGTTGTTTTACATAGACCTCTTCCTTGATATCACCATTTAGGAAAGCACTTTTGACATCCATCTTATATACTTTGAATTTCTTGTGAGCTGCATATGCTAGAAAAATTCTTATGGTCTCTAACTTTGCAACTTGTGCAAAGGTTTTGTCATAATCTATGCCTTATTCTTCAGAATATCCTTGAGCAACCAGCCTTGCCTTGTTTCTCACAATAATTCCTTGATCATCCAGCTTGTTTCTGAATATTCATTTAGTTCCAACAATTTGATGATTCTTTGGACTTGGCACTAGCTCCCAAACTTTGTTCCTTTCAAATTGGTTTAATTCCTCTTGCATTTCAATGATCCAGTTTGGATCTTGTTCTGCATCTTGTATGGATTGAGGCTCAATTGGAGAAAGAAAGCAGGTGTGCATCAGATGTTGATTGATCTGATTCCTGGTTTGCACATGAAAGTCCACCTAGTGCCAACTAGCTTCACCTATGGGGGGGATAGGTGATTTGCAGTGTATTGGCGGAATTAAAATTGTACCTGCAGAATCAAAACAAACCACACATCACAGAAAATAACACAGGTAATTTATAGTGGTTCCCCGATTTGGGTACGTCCACTTTCCCCCTTCGACCTATCTCCCAACCAGGGATGACTCAATCACTTCACCAACAGGATTAAAATCCAATCCTTGCACTATTGGAAGGAACCCTTCCACACGTAGGAGTCAACACTCCCACAACACAGGTTGCACCCAACCCTACAACTAGGAACCAAAGGTTCCTTTACAATGAAAAAGAAATTGAAGTGTATAAGAAATACAAACAACTTGAAGATCTAGGTGTCCCTTTTCGTTAGACTACTTGTTCTTGTAGGCAACGAAAAGTCCACAACCCTTGATCTTTCTTGGAGAAGATCTCCCCGAGACCGGCGGTGGCAAAGGGCGGCGGCAAGGCTCTCGATGTTGGCGGCGGCAACTGAAAACAGCAGTGATGCACTGGAGATTCACTCTTCTTAGCGAAGTCGGCAAGGTCTTCCAACGGTCACACTAGGATCGATCGTCTCGATCGATTCGGACGAGGATGGATTTCCCTATCTCAAATCAAGAGACAAAAGATCTCTGGTTAGACGCGTGAGACGCTGTGCACGACTTTGCTTCTATCACCGGGGATCTGGAGGAAATCAAGATCGGCTACGGTGACTACTGCATGAGCGGCGGCTGAGACGATCGGCGGAGCAAGATCGAGAGCTAGGGCTCGACGGCGGCTGTCCTTTTTGAATTCGCGTGTGTTCCCTTTTACTGTTCACCAATACCTGTATACTTATACATTAGGTCATAAAGATGACCGTTGTGGGCCCCACCAGCAATAAGACCTAAGTCCGGTTCGAAATACCGCTGGAAACCTGGACCGGTCCAGGAAGTGTCGAAAATTCGCCCAAGTCAAATTCGGCGAGAATCGTAGGTGATTCTCGACGAATCGGCGAGAATCACTTACGATTCTCGCCGAATTCTACTTGGTGAATTCTGGCTGCACAGGTTATAGAGGCCGGGGAGAATCGGCGGGAATCACATTTGATTCTCGTCGAGTCGTCGAGAATGTAAAGTCATTCTCGACGAATCGGCGAGAATCACTTAGTGATTCTCGACAATTCTGCCTTAGAGAATTTTCTGACTGTGTCGAGACAGCCGACCCAACCCGGCGAGAATCATCTAGTGATTCTCGATGAATCGGCGAGAATCACTTAGTGATTCTCGACGATTTACACTTAGACGATTCTCGTCTTTCAACCCGTGAGCTGGTCTTTGGCCCATCCTTGCTCCTTGTCTACTCATGATCTTTCATGACCCTATGCTTGGAAATAAGTACACTCCAATAGAGAGAGTACACGTAAGCCAACACACTAATCTGCTCAACGAGGGATTACGTTGCACAGACCCGTGTTTATTGACCTACTGCACCCTGACATTAATGTGTACTTAGCAATGAATAGTTGCAAGCACAACTAGAAGAAATTCATCAAATACATAGTGAATTCATCTTAGCTTGATAGGAGGCTTCCTCAAATCCAGGTAATTGTGGATACAATACCCAACAATCTCCCCCTATTTGATGAAGCCAAAATCCTACTAAGCTAAGATGAATTTCAACACTCCAGACAAAATATGCATTAACCAAAAGAGTGAACAATAAACGTAATCAGATCAATGTGAGAGTCAATTAATGAACCACACACATGTATATATAAATATGAATATCCACACAGAAATGTTCACATGATTACATGATAAGGAAAGTTTAATTGTGATAATTACAAAAGCTAACATCCTAAAGATCTTTATCCTTAGCTATGTCTTCTTTAAGTTGTTGAGCTAATAACTTTCTGCTTTGTCGCTAAAGATACTCCTTGGGCTTTGGATAGTATCTCGGAGGAGGGGCTTTATCTGCCACGGTGTTGTTCCTGAAAAATATATTACGTTTAGCTTCAAATTCTTTATGCCGCTCCCATTCGTACTGACTATATACATCATTTCGATTTATTTGCCCCCTCTGCTGTAACAAAAATGTGTCCAAGATAATGCTCTTTGATACAGGACTCCATTTTTCGTTCCTCACATCATCCTCCTTCAATCTGATCTTCTTTTCAGCTTGCGTTTCCCTAGATGTCCCTTCTTGAAATTTTCTCTTGTTCCTGGCTTTTGCTAGGGCTTCTTGATCAAACCAGCTTCTTCGTTCAGCCCTTTCAGCAGCTTTCTTTGCCTCGGCTTCGCTCATTGGTACTTCTTTAGTCCTTATTTCACCCGCATCAGTACCAGCAGGACCCACATCCTCAAGCGGAGCAACAGGAACATGTATTCCCGATGCCTCTGTTACCAACCAGTGGGCCGTTTCAAAAATATACCTATTCGAATTATCGAATTTGTATTTGTCAATTATTATTTATTAAGTTGATTAAAGGTACAGTTATGATTTGGTAGTTTTGAAAGGCATACCTATTGGTCTGATCGAAGTTTAGAATTACTAACTCTTGAAGCCCCGCCATCTTAGCGTTATACGCTTCCTCCCACTTTTTGGCTTCGGCGGCTATAGAGTTTGTATAGTTATGCAGAGATGCATCAATGTGCTTCACAGTTTTACTGAATTCGTCCAGCAGAGTTTTCTGATTTTGTTTCAGCGTTACCATGTTGGCATCAAATTGTTGTATGTTCTGTGCCATAACATGAACATTTTTATTGACTACTGTCAGGTCGTCAGTATTCTTCTTCAGTCCTTTCATGAGAAGAGATACGGCTGTGCCTGCCTCTGTATATTTTTCATCAAATTTCTTCTCCATCACATCTAGTTTGTGGTTGATCTGAACTACATTCTTGAGCATGAGATCCTCAGAGTCCTTCAGTCTCTTTAGCACTTTGTTGTGGGATTTTTCAAACGTATCCTTAAGCTCATCCAGCATCCCTTGGACAAAATTAACAGTGTGATTTGCTATGTTTGCTTGAAGTGGAGGAGCTGCAGGCAGACCCTGGTCAGGCACCTCAGCAGAAGCACTGGGAGAGCTGGATACCACTTTAAAGTCCACAGGGGGAACAAAGGGTTGCTGAGAGGGCTCCCCCTCCATTCCTGCATCCGACCTCTCAGGAGCTTGTTCCACAGATAAAACAGCAGCATCCTCCCGTGGATCCACCACTTTCTCCCTCTCAATTACTTCTTCCTCCATCTCAGTCTCCAAGTGCTCAGGCTTATCTGCAGAGTTGTGCATATCTTCCTCTACTTCTTCCTCCTCCTCCTCATCAGCCACCTCATCTCCCAGGTAATTCATATCTTCCTCACCTTCCTCGTCCTCCTCCACATCAGCCACCTCATCTCCCAGGCAATTCATATCTTCCTTACCTTCCTCTTCCCCCTCCACATCTGCCACTTCATCTGCCACCACCTTCTCACCGTCTTCTTGCACAGTTTCCACAGTAACTTTAGCTATCTGAGAAATATCAGATATGATGTTTGCAGAAGAGAGTACAGGCTCCCCCTCAGTTCTTGCAATCAGTGCATCAGGAACTTCACTGGGTGCTGCCGTAGAATGTGCAGGAGCACTGGTGTCCTCGGCCGGAGATGCTTCCTCTTGGTCTATTTCCCTGGCAACCTGCCCTATTCGACGCTCCCACCGGTCGAATATGCTTACGTCCATCTTTTTCAAATAGTGCAGAGGCACTCCTTTGCTCATGTCGAATGTATCTCCGTCCAACTGATTCAAATAGAGGCTGATGATTCTGCCAAAGCTGGGGGTTCGGAGTGTGTCTTTAATTCTTTCAAAGAGCATGGCTCCCCAATTGAACCGCTTTCGGCAGACGATCGCCACCAGAATCTTGAACATTTCCCCTGAAATATGGTCGTGGGATCCAGGTTTGCAGATTAGAGCCTTCCCAACGATGTCAGACAGCAATTTTCCCTCCTCGTTCATGTCTTTCCTTTTGATTGACCTGGTCCCCCTGGCCAGTCCACAGAAGGATAGGGTCCTTGCTCTATCCTCGTCCTCTAGGTAATCTTCTTCCTCACAACTGGATAGCCGCAGGCATTGGGTCAGTTTCCTGGCAGATAACTTGATCTTCTTCCCAGCAACCTTGCTCTTGATGGAAGTGTCTTCGTGACAGATCTTGGCAGTTGCAAAGAACTCCAATACTTCCTTATCCAAGATCTTGCACGGGTGCTCCAGCACGAACGTCAGTCCCGCTTCCTCGAGCATAATGATTATGTTCTGGAACTCGTCCGAGGCCTGGGAGAATCCGGTTCTCACTAGCTCGCATCCAGTGACTAGGCCTGCAGTAGTCCATGGGGCCATAGCAAACTAGGAAGAAAGGGAATACCAATTTCCAATTCTAAGGATCTCTGTAATCAAGAGAGGGAGAACAAAATCTACACTAAGCTCAAGTCACGATAAGGGACAAGATGGAGATTACCTAGTGAGGAGAGGCAGTGAAAGTTCCGACTGCTTTACCAGAGAGACGGCGAGCCGATCCGAGGCGAAGCTAGGATGAGTGCCTGGTTGCGAGAGGAAGTCTTCAGGAGGCGTCGTTAGGTCACCACGAAGTGCCGAAGGAGGAACCCGCTGGGAGAAGAAATCGAAGGGATTCCTGCGGAGCTTGGACGGGGTCTCGGCGAACGGCGGAATTTGAAGGGTCGGCGGGATTTAGGTTCGATATTATCAGCGGATTTATATATATTTATGTCCGAAGGCTTTGTTCGACGGAAACCGCAATAGTTGAATATTGATCGTCGAGAATGGCGGAATTTGGTTTGAGGGAAATCACTGAGATTCCAAATTTATGTCGTTGTCAAGGGTAGGAAAGTCTTAATAGGCATAATTGTTTCTTAATCCAACCAAGGGGTTCAAAATTTTCGAGGGCGGACTTATGGCTGAAAATGTCAAACTAATCACCACTAATGTAACTGAAGGTTATCTTACTTATACTCCTTCCCTAAGTGACTGAGCATACGTGAATAATTTTTCTATATGACCATCTAATGTCAAAAGAAGTGAATTCATTATTAAGTGTGGATATGTCAACATACATATATACATATATGGAATTGTTTATGCTTTATGGCTCAAACATTTAAAGCTAATTGCAGTTACCTGTGATAACAAGATGTAACATTCACATCATCAGCACAGAGTATATCAGGAGGTCAGTATGCATGTGCCTGTAATGATGGCACTGCTCCCATTCTCGACACTTTTTCCACGTCATTCTTGGAGCATCTCCTATCCGGTTCCCATCAGGATTGCGGGAACCCAGACCACCCTACAGGAAAAAGTTATCTTGCCATAGGAACCCAATAAGTATTGGGTCCTAGGTTCCTGTCAGCATAATAATTGGAGTGCCTCCCCTCAGGAATCTTGGTGGGAGGACTAACATTGTCTCGAGGATGTGGAAGTCCCCTTGCCTTTGACACAGAAGAGTTGTGCCAACAATCTATGGCAAAATGGCCCACTTTGCCACAACACCAACTTTCATGAATGTTGTATCGCCGTTTGTGACCTGAACGGGTGACTGAGGTAGTTATAGTTCTAGGTCTAAATAGGATAGAGCCGGATATGCTAACAGAGTTGTCTCTTCCACCGTGACTATTGGAAGGGTGGAAAGAATGCATATGGCAGGCGTCATGAGTCCTGGGAGGTGGTGCCTTCCTTTCAGTCTGCCCCCTTCCAAGGACCCCATGAGTCCCAACAACATGATTTCTAACCCCCCTTTCCTGAGTCCTAGGGAGGTGAGAGGCGCATTGTGAGCTGATGCCGGCAGATTCATGACGAGTTGGGGCTGTGGCCGAGAATACAAAGGGCTTGGTGGAAGCCTGAGGTATTCTCTTCTGGGTGGCCATGACAGCACTGGCACTGTGGGTATTTCCACATGAGGGCTGATTATTCTTGCAGTGACCATGGTTGTTCCTATGGTCATACCAGAATGCATGATGTGTGCCCTTCCTGCTCGGGGTGGGGGGTCTGAACACAGTTTCCCCATTTCTCCATGAATTAACGATTTGGGAGATCCACCCATTTTCTGCTTTTCTTTTGATAGCATCTATCTTGAAAAAGTTAGAAACAATCCTCTTCTCGGTCTCTAGACGACTCTCTAGATCCGAGATCTTTGAGTCCTTTACCTTGATGGATTCCAATTGGAGATTCATCAAGGTCTTCAGCTGAGCAATCTCCTTAGCTTGCTCCTCCACAAGTAAGTTGCTCTTTTGAAGGGCACTCTCAAGGGAATCAGGATTTTCAATCTTTTGATTGAAGCTATCCATATCCCTTGCATCTCTGGAAGTACTACCCTCTGTATTGTTCCAGTCTTCAGGAACTTCAAGAGGAGGGGGCATGAGGAAGAAGTTACCTGCTCCTGGCTTTGATGATCAGGGTTACCGTTAATATCGGCAGAGACTGTTGAGTCAGCTTCATCAGAACTGCTCTCCTCAACTTCTTCTTCAGTCTCTAACAAGGACACAGGAGCCCTGATACTAAGAAATTGGTCATCACTTTCTTCTTCAGAAATGCTGACCCCCATATATGCCTCATCCTCTTGCTGGCGACTTATCCCTGTTCTGTCTGATCCCTCCATGAGGTCTGATACAGTTTGCCACAAGGACTTGGGCGTCCTACACTTTTCAAGTCTTGACCGGGAAGGTCCAGTCCAGACATCCAGGATGATTCTACGGATCTCTTTATCCAGGTTGAATAAGGAGAGTTCAAGCTCTGACATCTCAGAGACATCCATAGGTGTTTGAAGACCCTTTCCAGAGCAGGAGGTCTTCATAGGAATGAATGGACCCTCTTCCAGGATGATTGATTTCCGTGGGTCAATGGCCTCCAAGTAAAAAGATACCCTCATCTTCCAGATGGGGTAATATTCCTTTGTGCATGTAGGGAGTCTAAGCGGAGAGATATCATATTCCAGCTCCATCCTTGTTGACATAGGTGGCGGGATTCTACTCAAGGTGTGAACCTTTTTGATGAGCAACCTCCCTCTGATACCACTTGAAAGTCCACCTAGTGCCAACTAGCTTCACCTATGGGGGGGGGGGGGTAGGTGATTTACAGCGTATTTGCGGAATTAAAATTGTACCTGCAGAATCAAAACAAACCACACAGCACAGAAAATAACACAGGCAATTTATAGTGGTTCCCCGATTTAAGTACGTCCACTTTCCCCCTTCGACCTATCTCCCAACAAGGGAAGACTCGGTCACTTCACCAACAGGATTGAAATCCAATCCTTGCACTATCGAAAGGAACCCTGCCACACGTAGGAGTCAACACTCCCACAACATAGGTTGCACCTAACCCTACAACTAGGAACCAAAGGTTCCTTTACAATGAAAAAGAAATTGAAGTGTATAAGAAATACAAACAACTTGAAGATCTAGGTGTCCCTTTTCGTTAGACTACTTGTTCTTGTAGGCAACGAAAAGTCCACAACCCTTGATCTTTCTTGGAGAAGATCTCCCCGAGACCAGCGGCGGCAAGGCTCTCGGTGTTGGCGGCGGCAACTGAAAACAGCAGCGATGCACTGGAGATTCAATCTTCTTAGCGAAGTCGGCAAGGTCTTCCAATGGTCACACTAGGATCGATCATCTCGATCAATTCGGACGGGGATGGATTTCCCTATCTCAAATCAAGAGACAAAAGATCTATGGATAGACGCGTGAGATGTTGTGCACGACTTGGCTTCTATCACCGGGGATCTAGAGGAGATCGAGATCGGCTACGGTGACTACAGCACGAGCGGCGGCGGAGACGATCGGCGGAGCAAGATCGAGATCTAGGGCTCGACGGCGGCTGTCCTTTTTGAATTCGCGTGTGTTCCCTTTTACTGTTCACCAATACCTGTATACTTATACATTAGGTCATAAAGATGACCGTTGTGGGCCCCACCTGCAATAAGACCTAAGTCTGGTTTGAAATACTGATGGAAACCTGGACTGGTCCAGGAAGTGTCGGAAATTTGCCCAAGTCAAATTCGGCGAGAATCGTAGGTGATTCTCGACGAATCGGCGAGAATCACTTACGATTCTCGCCGAATTCTACTTGGCGAATTCTGGCTGCACAGGTTATAGAGGCCGGGGAGAATCGGCGGGAATCACATTTGATTCTCGCCGAGTCGTCGAGAATGCAAAGTCATTCTCGACGAATCGGCTAGAATCACTTAGTGATTCTCGACGATTCTGCCTTAGAGAATTTTCTGACTGCGTCGAGACAGCCGGCCCAACCCGGCGAGAATCATTTAGTGATTCTCGACGACTCGTCGAGAATCACTAGTGATTCTCGACGAATCGGCGAGAATCACTTAGTGATTCTCGACGATTTACACTTAGACGATTCTCGTCTTTCAACCCATGAGCTGGTCTTTGGCCCATCCTTGCTCCTTGTCTACTCAGGATCTTTCATGACCCTGTGCTTGGAAATAAGTAAACTCCAATAGAGAGAGTACACGTAAGCCAACACACTGATCTGCTCAACGAGGGATTACGTTGCACAGACCCGTGTATATTGACCTACTGCACCCTGACATTGGTGTGTACTTAGCAATGAATAGCTGCAAGCACAACTAGAAGAAATTCATCAAATACATAGTGAATTCATCTTAGCTTGATAGGAGGCTTCCTCAAATCCAAGTAATTGTGGATACAATACCCAACAACACACCAGCTGAGATGTCTCCAATCACTTGAGAGATTGGATGATCTTTTGTTGTTACTAAATCAGTAATGGGTGTTGATTGTTCACCAACCTATGTTGTTGTTTCCTCTTGTGGAACAACAACTAGCTCTTCATTTTGATTGTCACCATGATTTGATAAGATCTAAATGTCATCTTAATTTTCACTACATTCAGCTTCTTGTTGGGTGGATGAAGGTGATGGATCATCTTCAATGATATTTAGTCTATCCAAATCTTCTGATAGAGAAAGTACCTGCAAAGGATCTTTGGTAGAAGTGCTCTTCTCCTTGTAAAACATATCAGTTTCATATAAAGATACATGCACTATTTCTTCAATTTTTAGAGATGATTTGTTATAAACCCTATAGGTCTTACTGATCATGGAGTATCCCAGAAACACTCCATCAGCTTTGGCTTCAAATTTTGCTATGTATTTCTTGTCATTGTTATGAATATAGCAAATGCAACAAAAAATTCTAAATTAATCAACTTTAGGTTTCTTCCCTTTGAGTAATTCATAGGGAGTCTTGCCTTTTAGTTTATGTATCAAACTCCTATTCAAAACATAATTTGAAGTGTTCACAGCCTCTGCCCAAAATGATAGAGGAAGGTGAGCATCTGTCAATAATGTTGTGGCAGATTCAATAAGGGCTCTATTTTTCCTTTCAGCTACCCCATTCTGTTGAGGAGTTCTAGGAGGTGAGAAAGTGTGTCTGATTCCTTCCTTCTGACAGAACTCTTGCATAAGAAGAGAATCAAACTCAGTCCCATGATCACTTCTGATCAGGGCTATGTGAGTATTGAACTCAATCTGTATAAATTTGAGAAACTCTGTCAAACATTTGAAGTTATCAGACTTTTTCCTCAGAAAGAACACCCATGTGAATCTTGAGAAGTCATCTACAACTACTAAAGTATAAGATTTCCCTCCCAAGCTTTGTACAGTAATGGGTCCAAATAGATCCATATGTAACAAGTACAATATCCTAGGTGAATCACTCTTATTAGGTGACTTAAAGATGTTTTTAGTTTGCTTACCTAATTGAAAAGCCCTGTAGAGTCCTTCCTTCTTGTAGGGACCAGAAGGTAATCCTCTTATAAGGTTTTCCTTGGACAGCCTAGCAATGGTTCTAAGGTTAACATATCCTAATCTCTTATATCATAGTCCATTAGGTTTGCTAAGAGAAAATAAGAAGATATCTATCTTGGTTGAATGAAAATTTACTAGATAGATGTTACCTCTTCTACTACCTGTCAACACAGTTGTGTTGTCTTCTGATTTGATGAAGCATGAAGATTTGTTGAATGTGACTTTGTAGCCTTCATCACATAACTGACTGATACTAATAAGGTTGTGCTTCAGTCCTTCCACATATGCTACCTTTTTGAATGTCACTGACCCAATTTTGACTGCACCATATCCTTTGCTCTGTCCATAGTTTGAATCTCAAAACATCACTTCGGGTCCATGCTTAGACTTGAAGGATACTAGGTTACCCTTACTTCCAGTCATGTGCCTGGAGCACCCACTATCCAGATACCATTACTCGTCCATGGTTGGATAGGTCTTTCCCTACACAAATAACATTTCATTTGTTTTTGACCTAGTTTACCATGGGTCTAGCTTGATAACCTTTGAATTAAGAAATGAAAGACATCTCAGGTTGACTCTTATATCCTTCAGGATGATATCTCCTGGGGGGATTATCTATTTAGTATAAGGGTTTAACCTTTGAGATGTAGGATATTTATAATTAATTTTTTTTGTACCCCTTATGAACTGGTCAGATCTCTGAGCTCCTTTCGATGATCGTCGACCTGAGTTTGATGATCTTGGGTCAGATCGTCGAGCTCCGTTCAGGGATCGATCTTATATGTGTTCAGAGTTCGAAGATCGTTGCCATTATTTCGACGATTCAGCATGAGATTGCTGAGCTCCGTTCGGAGATAGTCGAGCTCCGTTCGATGATTTCTGTTGAAATTTGTTATCTTGGGGTAGATCAGAATTCTTCCTAGCTACCTCAACAACTCCTTTTCTTTATCTGAGATAAACTTAATAGGAGTTGTTATCACAACAGGTTGCTGGATGAAGCACCCAAGCCTAGTTTACTATTGAGTCTAGAGTTAACTGTGCTTGTAATGTTCATTAGTTTGATACTTCTCCCATTAAGGGATTCTTCAAACTTTTTGGCCTCAGATAGTTCACTTTTCAGTGAAGTTATCTGCTCCCTACAACACCCTAACTCTTCTGAGAGTTTGAGATTATCTCATGTTAAGGTGTTGTATTCAGATAACTGCTTTCTGAGAGAGATTATTTCTTTCTCAGACTTAAGTAAATCCAAACACAATGCTTTAAATTCAGATTTGAAATCTTAAGAATTAAAAACAAAAGAATCAATTACCTGATCTTCTCCTTATTCTGGTTCAGATTCAGATCCATGAACTGAATCAGTATAGTTTTGTGATGCATTGATTTCCATCATACAGAATTCCCTGTCCTGAGCATAATCCTCATCATCACTTGAACTTGATGATATTTCAGATTCCTCTTCTGTTTCACTCCATGTTTCTACAGTAAATCCCTTCCCTTTATGTTTGTTTTTGCTGGAAGATGATCTATCATTGTGATTCCTTCTGGAATCTTTATCTTCCCTCTTCTCTCTCTTGTCCTTCTTGTCCTTATTCTTACTCTCTGGACAATCAGGCAATATGTGGCCTGGTTTCCTGCATCCAAAAAAAATAATCTCCTTATTATTTGATTTATCATACCTTGACTTTTCTTGTCCTCTGAATGATCTTTTTCTGAAATCCTTCCTGGCCATTTTGTAGAATATCTTGGCTAGGAGGCTCATCAACTCTTCATTGCCTGTGAATTTATCTTTAGACTATTCATCTATTGCCTTGAATGCAATGGACTTCTCCTTTCTAACTGCTGGAGAAGATGTTGTCTGCTCTTCTTCTCTATTCTTAATGAGCTGCTCATAAGATTTGAGCTTTCCCAAAAGTGCTTCTATGGTGATTTCATTCAGACTTCTGGCATCCTTGATGGGCCAGATCCTTGAATCCCAAGTGCTAGGGAAGCATGTTAGGATTTTATCATTGATCTCTGTGATAGAGATCTCCTAATTTAAAGTCCTGAGTTCACTAACAATCAGACTTAATCTATTGTACATGTCAACTACTGAATCATTCTCTACCTTCTTAAAGTTCTCATATTGGGTAATGAGATGTGATCTCCTATCTTTTCTCTCATCTCCTGATCCTAACACAATATCAGATAGCTTGTCCCAAATCTCTTTAGCTTAGTTGCATTCAGCTACTTTCTGGAAGATGTCATCAAACATTGTCTGAGCAAGTATGTTCATAGCTTTTGCATCTGCAACCTTCCATTTCTTTATCTCAGCATCTGTTCCTGAAGGAGGTGGAACAACATTTGTAGTGCTTGTTGTTGCAGGAGGCTTGGGGCAATCTGTCAAAACAGAATTAAAAATGTCTTCATCAATAGAGTTCATATATAATTTGATCTTTGCCTTTCAAAGTGATAACTTAGAAAAGGTTGCACACTGGAGGTCTGGTGCTAGCATAATCTTTGTTCTGTGCCATGAGTATATATTAAAATAAATATAACAAAAATAAACCATATTAAGGATGGATCTTATCAGAGATCTTTTGGTTCAGGTGTTAGCCTGTATGAGCAACTAACCTCCCTCTGATACCAATTGAAAGTGAGAGTAAGATCAACCCTTAACTCTAGAGGGGGGGGGGGGTGAATAGAGTGTATTAAAATAATTTTGAAACTAAGAATAATTTGGCAGTGGAAGACTTATGATTAACTTAGTGCAGTGTGATCTATAGTGGTTCCCCAAATTCACAGCACACAGCAAAGAGAATAAAGAACAACCAGAGGACACAAGGATCTATAGTGGTTCCCCAAAATCTGGGTACATCCACTCTTCTACCTCCCTTGGTAGGAATCACCTGCAGGATGACTTGATCAGGTGTCCTGGCACCAATGAGCTTTTGATAAGGTGCTCAAAAACCAAACCAGATTTTTTATCAGGTGTCTTGCCACCATTGAGTTTTGATCAGGTCTCAGGAACCAAAATAGAAACTTTTGAAGGGAGTTAAAAAACCCTTTTACAGTAAAGAAAAAGAAAAAGAAATGTGTTGTCTTCTCTGTCAACTATCAAAGAGAAGTACAAGTGGATGTTGTTGTCAAAGCTCCCCCTGAGATTAGTAAAGGATCAGGAAGAGAAGCTTTGCAAGGGTGATAGGTCTTCAAAAGAGATGGCTCCAGCAAAGAATGATTTAGCAAGAACTGAATTATGTGTGTCTGGAGAATGAAGAATGAAGATCAAAAATGAAAAACTTGATTGCTGATCACAAAAAATTCTTCTATTTCTCTGTCTATGTGATATTGTTGATCAGACCAATAATAATAATATATATTCTCTTCTTGTCTGAAATCCAATGCTGCAATCGTCTTTTGGGCCGTTAGAAAAGTTATAAAAGAAATCCCTTATCTGTCAACTGTCTCTGGAAGGAATGAATTAAAGAGAATAAATATATTCCTTATTTCTTCCCTTGAAACTTACTCCAGATGTGATAGAACGGCTACAAATCTTCATCATTAAATGCTCTGATTTGAAATCATTTTAAAGCCTTAACAAAGTAATAGAATTCCAAGAAACGTCGACCTCAAACAGTTATCGTCGATCTGAGCTCAACTAACATTGAACTGGGCTCAGAGATATTGAAAATGGTCTTAGACAGAGATTGCTGAACGGAGTTCTGAGATAGTCGACCTGAGTTCAGAGATCGTCAAACTGGATTTGACGACCTCGTTGAGCTGAGTTCGACTATCATCGAGTTAGGTTTGACGACATGTCAAGCCTTATAAGAATTATGGCTTCTCATCAGAGCTTGGAGATCTTGAGGAAAACTTCAAAACTAAGTCCTAAACCTTGAAACTAATTGACCTTTACTCTATACAACTAGGTCAATGCAACATTCCTAACAGACATAGTGATCCTGACCCAAATAAGTAATAGGGTGTTCCAACTTACCCCCACACATACATGAACATCCCCGAAGGATGACAACTTTGGCAAGACTTTCAAAAGGCTCTTTATTATCATAGCTTCCAACTTGTCCTTCCCTACATGTCCCAGCCTCTTATGCCAGATACCTACACTATTATTGACTCTCATCTGATCAACATAGGAACTTGTTGATAGCGCAAATAAGTCCCTTACCCTTCTTACTACATGAGCAATGTCAGCTTTTACCGCTGACACGTTGCGGAGAAACATCACTTTTGTCGGACCGAACAAAACATGATAGCCCGCATCCACCACATTAGTCACTAAGAAAAGGTTCTTCTTCATGCCCGGTACGTGATAAACACTCCTCAAGGTGAGTGGACCATTATCACCACCTAAAGAAACAACACCCTCCTTCTCGACGACATAAACTATATCATCAGTAGTTATGATAGCTTCGTTACCTGAGAATGTTCATAGAGAGGAGAACTTCGACTCGTCCCAAGTGAGGTGGTGACCACACCCCGAGTCCACTATCCAGTCATCTTTGTAGTCGATGGTGGACAAGGGACGTACACAAGTGCCTGTCTTGAACGCATTCCCCTATCCGGCTTCCTCAGCACTGGAACCAGCTTCCTCTTTATCTGCAACGTTCCCCGGCTGTAGCTTGACCTTGCAGTCCTTCTTTAAGTGGCCCAGATGGTCGTATATGTAACACCTTAGCCCTTCCTTCTTCTTCCAATCGCGCTAAGGTGCATAACTCCTCTCATGTTGATGTGAAGTTGAAGGCCATCACCAGCATCAGCTTCTTCTTCTTCTCTCATTTCTTCTTCTTCCCTGAGAAGAGTGCCTTACTACTTCATTTAGAGATAATGACTCCAGCCATCAATCTAGTTAAGCTCTCCTACAAAGCCAGCAGGTTCTCCAAATCCAGCAAAGATGGATGTGTGGCCTAGCGTTTAATAGAAGTAACAAAGGCCACATATTTCTTCGGGAAACCGTTGATTATGTGCCTCTTTAGCTTTGCTTCCCAAATAGGCTCATCAGGGTCCAATACTGAAATCTCAGCGCACAAGTTCTTCTTCTTTAGGAAGAACATTGTGATGGGCAGATCTCCTTGAGTAGCTCTCGCCAACTCATTCTCAAGGAATTGTAGTTGTGTTATATTCTTCCTATTCAACAACCCTTCGAGGGAAGTCCAAATATCCGAAGCTGACCGACATCTGATGATGTGGTCAAAGAGTTCCGGTGAGATATCCTGCTTGAGAGTAAACTCTGCTTTCGCATTTGTCTCTCTCTAAGCTCTCACCGCTTCAGTATTGCCAATATCAGCAGTCACCTCTTGCCTGACCACCCACAGGTCCTTGCCCAGAAGATAGCTTTCTTTACATAACTTCCACTTCTTGAAGTTAGTAGATGTAAGAAGATCAATTCCAAGACCTCTTGAAAGTCCACCTTCTATTTCACTAACTCTGGTTCACATAGACTCCTAGAAGCAATAAAGCAAACTGACGGTTGATTGCTGCTCAAGCCTTTGTTTCCTTTAATATCATGTAAACATTTGTAAATTGCGGAAAATGGGAACCAGGAACAGGAACACTCCAACCAAAACTAAACTAAGTAATGCAGATGCAACTAGAAGAGCAAGAATCTTATACTATCAAAAATCTTTACAAGACGAGGCATACATGGCGAGACAAGATTCGCCGATATAACTGATGGAAGAAAAACAAGAAGATACAAAACAAGCTGTGCAGTCTCAAAGAGTAGCTGCTGACTCTGTCGAGCTGCCTATGAAGTCTGCTGAAGCTGCCAAGTCGCCAGACTACAACCTAGCCGCGTGGACAACCCGTTATTCCAAAGCTGAAGAACTCTGTCCGCTGATCTGCAAGCCGTCTAACTGTGAGCTCGCCTAGCCGCCAAATTGCCACAAATAGCTACTGTCGAACAGAACAAGACACTAGAAGTTGACAGCTTATTGAACTGAGAAAGAGTTTCCAAAGAGAGAAGACCTCCGGGCTGCAAGCTACGACCTCCTGCTAACCGCTGATTGTAGCCGCAGAGTCTACACTGATCCCTGACCAAAGTCAGATACAAGTCCCTGGCTTCTCAGCATTATCCGCACAATTTGTACAGCAAAAAATTGATCAACTCCTTCAAACCGCGCGACCACAATAACTTATCTGCAGCAACCACCCGAGCTCACTTATTGTTCATTCGGTTGTGTATTTGATGTGTTAGAGGGTCGAATTTATAGGCGTGGAGAGGAGTGTGATCACCACCCTAGCCAATAGGATCATCACCCTATCTCGCGGCAGGTACTAAGTGTATCCACACAACCGCAGTCACAATGCCAGTCCACCATGACTTGGCCGGACAAAGTCCGCCAAGGTCGCACAACTAAGGTAGGACAAAAATCCTATCCGCCTTGTCGTCATAAGGCTAAGCCAGGACTTTTCTGCCATACCTATTGACACTATGGATACTAGTCCAAATTTCTGCATGTTGGGAATTGTGCCCTCCAATGTTTCTTAGGATTTGAAGAGACATCACCAATCATGCTAAGGGGCATAATGTATTTGATGTGTGCTTAAGTTCATGCATGCAGATTGTCCTTTATTGTATAGGTTAACAAAAAGTGTTAGCTGGAAGTCAAATAATTTGACTAAGGCAAAATCGTCGAGACAGCTGAGAAGAAGGTCTCAGTATAACCGTTGAGACAGCTGAGTAGCTCAATGCAGAGCGTTGAGAGAAGTGTTGGTCATAGCACAACCGCTGAGATAGGAGATATTCTCAACTATGAAGAAGAAAGCATTGAGACCGTTGAGAAGGAACTGCTGAGACAAAGGCAACAGAAATTCACAAAGTCTAGAAGAGAGGTCAACAAGTCAAAGTATTTCATGCAATTGCAGGAAAGCTATAGTAGCGTCGGATGACCACTGCTAACATCACCAGAAGTAAACAAGTCAAAGTATTTCATGCCATTACGGGAAAGCTACAGTAGTACCAGATGCTACTATTTTTCTTCTTCTGGAGGAGGTGGCGCTCACCATCCATGGTTGGGCCCACACTCAAATAGTGTCGTTGATTCAAATAAACATATATAAAAAGGGAAAATTGAATCGAGAAGATGGGGGATTAGGGTTACGGAAAATAGAGGCGGTTGGACTTCATCTTCCCCGACGAGCTTGAAATCCAAGTCCAGCAGTGAAAGCCAACAGGAAGAGAAAGATATCTGAAGCTTTTCAAGTTCAACAAGTTTGTTCATTGCAAAACCAGTTGGCTGATTCTTCTAATCTACAAGAAGAGAGACCTGTGTGAAGTGAAAGATAGTTGAAGCTTTTCTTGTTTAGCAAGTTTGTTCTATGCATAACAAGTTGGTTGATTCATCTAATTAGCAATAAGAGATAATTGTTTGAAGAGAAAGATAGCTGAAGCTTTTCCAGTTAAGCAAGTGTGTTCTTTGTAGAACAAGTTGGCTGATTCATTTAATCAGCAAGAAGAGATAACTGTGTGAAGTGCCATCAGCCTTTAACAACAGATAGTTGTTCTTCAGTACAACAGATAAGCAGTTAGCTGTAGAAGATGACTAATTCCTTCTACAGTAAGAGGGCTGGACTGATACCTGCTCAGTCCAGCAAGGTAGACTCTAAGATTTATCTCTGATTCAGTGTTTTAATTTATTTCAATTTTTGGATTAATTTCCTGTAGGATTCAGGTTGTCTGAATCTGAGCAGTAGGGCCTTTTATGCCTGAGTTGGAGGTGACTGATTAGTCACTAAGGTAGGTGCCCTGCTGGGGTACTGATATAGAATCCTAGTGTGGATCTGAGAGTAGGGCTGTCCTCTCAGCCTAAGTAGTAGGGCATAATGCCTGAGGTAGGTAACTGTTAAGTCACTGAGCTATATGTGACAAGTGTGTCACTGAGTTATAGATCATGGAGAAGACTGAGTGTAGGGCCTTTTGGCCTGAGGTAGGTGACAAGTGTGTCACTAAGTTGTATGTTCCTTGAAGGGTACTAAGGTAGATACCTGGAAGGGTACTGATTTGTAGGAGTGCTGCAGCACTCTTAGAGTAGGGCCTTGTGCCTGAAGTTGTAGGGCTGAAAAGCCTGAGTTATAGGCCTTAGAGATAAGGCTGAGGTATGTGGTTTGAGGACAAATGAGTTGTAGGAGCTCTACAGGGCTCTAACGTAGGAACCTTTGTGGTTCTGAGGGAGGGTTCTAAGGAGAACCTTAGTGTGAGGCTGAGGGCCTGAGGTGTAAACTCTGAGGAGCATTTTGGGGAGTTTGGGCCTTGTCTAACATAAGTTAGAATGGTGGGAGGGGAAAGTGGATTTACCCAATTGGGGAACCACTATAAAAATTTATGTGATTTGTTGTGTTGTTTGCTCTTCTTTTATATTACAGGTACTAAGGACAAGATATAAGATCACCTTAGGAAGAAAGTAAAAGAAAGCTAAACACGTAGTAAGAAAACATCAAAAAGACTTAGGAATTTTCAAAGTCCTATTCACCCCCCCCCCCCTCAAGATGACTAACTAACCTTGAATTAATAACTTTCAAGTGATATTAGAGGGAGGTTACTCAAAAAGGATTTAACAATCTTAGTATACCTCCAAGGTTACCTATAAGACATAAGTATGGGGTCTGGTGTAAACTACAAGGAGGACAGGTATGCTCCTAACTATAATAAACAAATTTCTTCTAATGTTATTTGTTACTGCTGCAGAAAACCTGGACATATAGTTGTCGACTGCCCAGTGAAGAGGACATATGAAGGAGTGAAGAAGCAGCACAAGGGGAAGAAGAAAGAGAAGTCTCATATGGCCAAGAAGAAAAAAACTTGGTCTTACTCTTCATCTGGGTCAGATAGTGAAGAAGTACCTTAAGAATATCCAACTGCTAGGATAGGGATCAGGGCCCCTCTGTCACATTCAGAAAGTGACTCAGAGGTTGATGAAGATGAAGAAGAAGATGTTTAATGTCATGGATTGATGGCAATGACTGATGAAGAGAGAAGCCAAGATCATCCAGGACAAGCTCTGGTGAATTCTAAATATCTGCCTTCTATTTCAAGTCATGAGGCTAGCTCAGATACTAAAGCTCAATCATCAAGAGATGAAGAGGATTCAGATTCTGAGGATGATGTCAATTCTATAATTGACAAGTATGGATAACTTCTTGAAGCATTCAAGAAGTGCAAGCTCCTTGCCAAGAGACAGGCAATAGAGCTTCTCAGTCTTAGGAGCAAGTGTGAGGGCCAAGAAAAGGCTTTCAATGATATTGCTGCACAATCAGCCAAGCTCAAGGGGATCATTGATATACAGTCTGTGGTAGGAGTCTTGAAAGTTATTACTTCAAGGTTAGCTAGTCACCTAGATGGGGGTGAATAGGTCGTTTAAACTTTCTTAGATCTTTATGTTGTTTATAAATTTAGTTATCTAGAGCTTGTCCTAATTACCTACAATACAAGAAAGAAATAAGTAACACAGCAAGCACACAAATATTTATAGTGGTTCCCCAATTGGGTACATCTACTTTCCCTCCCACCTATCCAACTAATTTGTTGGACTAGGCACAAACTCCACCAATATGGTCCTTAGATCTTACACCTTAGGCCCTCAACCTAACACAAATATTCTATTCAGAATATAAACTCAGAACCATAAGGGTTCCTACCTTAGAGCCCTACAGTGCTCTTACAGCTCAGTGGTCCACTGACAACCTACCTCATTCTTATTTCTAAGGCCTACAACTCAGGATTCTCAGCCCTATAACTTTAGGCACACATCCCTAGTCTCAGAGTGTTACAGCACTCCTACAACTCAGTACCTATCAAGGTACCTATCTTAGTGCCCTTCAAGGAACCTACAGCTAAGCCTTCTCCAAGGCCTACAACTGAGTGACACACTTGTCACCTATAGCTCAGTGACTAACCAGTCAACTACCTCAGGCACTAGGCCCTACACTCAGGCTAGGAGGACAGCCCTACCTCAGATCCATACTTAGATCCTACCTTAAAGAGCAGCACTCTCCTACCTCAGGCACTTAAGCCCTACACCTCAGATCCACACTAGGATCCTACCTTATTACCCCAGCAGGGCACCTAACTTAGTGACTAATTAGTCACCTACCACTCAGGCACAAAGTGCCCACACTCAGATTCAAATAAACTGAATTCTACAGGAATGTAATCAGTAAAATTGAAATACTGACTCAGAGATAAATCTCTGAGCCTAACTTGCTGGACTGAGCAGATATCATTCCAGCCCACTTGTTGTAGAAGGAATTAGTCTTCTACTATAACTATTAATTTTTCTGCTGTACTGAAGATAGCTAACTACTGTTGTAGGCTTACAGCCCTTCACACAGCTAACTCCTCTTATTGATAGATTGAATCAGCCAACTTGTTCTTCAAGGAACACTCTTACTGAACTAGAAGAAGCTTCAGCTATCTTTTCCTTCTGGCTTTCACTGCTGGACTTCACTTTGAAGCTTGTCGAAGAAGATGAACTCCAGCAGCCTCTTTTTCATTTTCTGCTTCTGTCTTGTTTTTCGTTAAACCTAATCTTCATTTCTTCTCTTCCTTTGGTATCTGTTGATTTGAATCAATGGCAAAATTTGAATGTAGGCCAAGTCATGTATGGTGAGCGCCACCTCCCTCAAAAGAAGACAAACAGTAGCTTCCGGCGCTACTGTAGATTTCCCACAACGGCATGAAGTACTTTGACTGAGCTCGATGATCGTCGAGCTGAGATCGACGAACTCTGTGCTGAGCTCGATGAATTTCAGAATCTCCAACTTTATATTTAGCTCGACGAAATGTGAGCTCTGCTCGATGAACTCAGAATTTTTAAACTTTAACTTGAGCTCGACGAAAGGCGGGCTCAGCTCGATGAACTCTGAATCTTTAACCTTTAACTTGAGCTCGACAATCTGTGAGCTGAGCTTAAAGGACTCTGAATCTTCAAACATTAACTTGAGCTCGACGAAAGGCGGGCTCAGCTCGAGTAACTCTGAATCTTCAACCTTTAACTTCAGCTCGACGATCTGTGAGCTGAGCTTGACGAACCTTGAACTTCAACCTTTAACTTGAGCTCGACGATCTGTGAGCTGAGCTCAACGAACTCTGAACTTCAACCTTTAACTTAAGCTTCTTCTTTAGAAGCATTGAGTGAGACTGCCTCACTCAATGCTTATGGACTTAGAGAAATTCTTTCGGCTTAGTCTCAGCGGTTTCTTCTCAACTGTCTCAGCGATTTCTTCTTCACAGTTGTGATTGTCTTCTATCTCAGCGGTTATTTCTTCACAGCCGAGACTGTCTTCTAAAGCCTAAAAGTACTAATTTAAGCTAAAAATGTTTAATTAGTTAATCTAATGATAAGGAAATTAAACTTTTTCATTATATATATAAAGACAACAAGAAACTAAAAGCCACACCACTCTTAAAAGCCCTAACCCTAGTCTTCGAGACCGAAACCTTCTCAGCATCTTGCCGCACTGGTTCTGTAACATCCCATATTACTTTTAGACCCCTTAACTTAGATTGGGTTGGGCATGGGGTGGGTGTTAGGGAAATTACCTAGTTTTGACCCTAGGTAATAGGTTGTAGCCATGTGGGGCCACTATAGGGCCCAAGTCAAACTAGGTCAAACTAGCCTAAATAAGAACCCTAGCAACACCATGACCCCCACCACATTTTCCTAACCCTAAAAACAATTTAAGTGGACCCTAGGGCATGTCACTAGGTCAACCCTTTGACCCTAGTTGACTAAAGTCAACCTTAGCCCTAAGTTGGTCAAAACTATACCTATAGGCCAATTAGCCCAAGTAGGGCACCACATTGACCCAACCCAATTTGGGTGGTGCCTTTAGACTCATGACCATCAAGTGAGGTCAGCCCACTCACTATGTTGACTGAGTCAACTCCCAAAGTCAACAAGTCAACTATTTGACCTAAAGGAGGAAAAATGAAGACTAAGCCATTTCCCTTGGGTTAGGCTCACCCAACCAGACCCAAGACCAGCCCAAGTAGTCAAAGACCACCCATACCCCTCTAGTTTTTGAGAGAGGGCACATGCAAAGGGGCATTTTGGGGAATTCACCCAAAAAGAGGTGAGAGAAAAGGAAAAGATGGAGGGATGGCCACTTGGCCATGGTCCTTCTACCCAATAGCTTCTTTGCTGCCACATGACTCATTGCAATGAGTTTGGTGGGTTGGGATGGCCACTTGGTAGCCTTGGTGAAGCATCTAAGGTGAGCTTGAGCTCACCTTGATTGTTTCTGCCCTTATAGCCCACCCCAGTCCAAACCAGCATCACCATCAGCTTAAGAAGGTGAAATCGAGTGGAGAACGTGTGCTGGAACAGAGAAAATGGTGGAGAAACGAGATTTTGGGCAGGAGATCACCAGCGCAGCTCATCCATGGCAAACCGCCGCCACACTCGCTGTCAAGGCCTAGAATAGGTTTGTTTCTCCTCACCCCTACTCGTACTAGCTTCCTAGATCCACTAGGAGAGATATCGGGCTCAATTGAGCCCGATGCCATGCAAGGAAATGTGGGATTTTCCAAGCTTTTCATCCCACTGGGATCGCCTGAGGAGCCGCCTCCGGCAGCCTCACCGTCGGGAAACGCTAACCCCCACCTCAGTGAAGGTGGTTGCGACATCCGCCGGCGGTGGTGGTGGCTCAGCTTGCCGGAAAAGCGAGATCAAGTTGATCCAGGACGGGCTCATCCCAGCCGTTGGCTGGAGGTAGGAGATAACCGGATGCCATCCAATTCCTTTTATCTTATTGATTAAATTGTTATATTATGAATAGTAAATATTTGTCACACTTAATCAGTGACATTGCATGCTAAATATAGGGCTCTTAGAGCCATTTTCAGAGGACAAAATGAACATTAAATATTTAGACCATTGGGTTAACTTTAAAATTCCACCCTAATCTTATAATTTGACCCACTAGATTTTCTTGTAGGGCTGTTCTACTAGGACTGGTCCTAGGCAAGGGCAGAAATTCAAATGCATGCTCAGGCCAAACCACATATCCACATGACCTAAAATTTTGGTCAGAAGCTTTTTAGGGTCATACTTAAACCCTGTGAAAATATGAAAAATATTTGAAGAAATTTTCCTATAGTTTTTGTCATAATACACCAATTTAAATTAATGAAATATTTGGAGTAGTATGACTCCAAATGGCCCCAATTTTTGGTGGCAGGTCCTTCGAAACATAATATGTGCACAGAAATATTTTCAGCACATTTGGACTACTTCATGTTGGGTTAACCAACTTGCATGTGTTGGCTATATATAGCTTTGGGGTGCAAATAGCAATTTTTGAAATATTGCATATTCAGCCTATTTGATACATTCAAAAATCATGGAACTTATTCCAAGGGCTCATTAAAATACAGTTTACCCCTCATAGAGATTTTGGGATTTTTAGAAACAAGAATCCTATTATTTTGAATTTTTGAAATATTAGGCCATTTTTATAAATAAATTGGAAAATGGATTTTGCATGGGAATAAATCCCCAAATTTTGTCATGACCACAAAGAGGACATTGTTAATTCCTAGAAATTTTACTTCTCTTATTTATGAATTTTGTAACTAGAATTATGTGGATTTACCATTTTGCCCTTATTACATTTAATTGGAAATTGATAGAATTATGCAGTAGAAAATTTGTGAAAAATTTCTAAAGATGTATTTTGATATAAAGAACCTTGTATAATTATCTCAATGCTTTTGGAAGTCTCAATAATTTTCAAAGCCCTATAATGGCATTTTGGTAAAATTCTTGAAAAGAAAATTGGTAGGCCATTGTACCTTAGAAGCTTATGAAACTCTGTATTCAGCCTTAGCTTATTATTATATGTACTCTGTAATTTTACTAGAATTTTGGTTATTAAATTCCTTATACTTCATTTGGAAAGTGACAATTATGTGAATTTTACATTAATTAAAGAATAAATAGAAATATTTAAAGGAAAATAATGATTCTTGGAAAGCAGTGATATTACACCATCTTATAGGTCAGGAAAAATTCTTACATCAGTAGGACTATAAATTGTTATACTTCATGTGTTAAATGATTTGAAGAATTAATTGAATGAATTAATTTAATGGTGTAATTAACTTGGAAAATTATGAAAATCATTATGATCGTCATATAGGTCCATACCATCCTAGTATAAATAAGTTGAGGCAAATAGCCAAAGGAATTAGAAGGTCACATGTGTGGGTGATATTGGGGGCTTGGGTAAGGGTATCGCACCGATATTCGTATTAGTAGGGCCACCAGGGGAGGGATATGATAAACTAGAAAGGTGAGGATCTTAGAAGAGGAAATAACCCTGGTTGGTCTCTTGGAGGATTACTTAACCATGTGTGGAAGAGTGCAAGTCCCATGACAGCAATAATAATGGGGACTGGCAGAGGTCCGTCGCGCTCCTAATAACACCTTAAGTCATATAGGTTGTCCTAGAGTAACAAGAAGAGTTTAGGGATAATTCTGGGTAGACATCAACTAAAGTAAATATCCTTGAGAAAGGGAGCTTTGGGGTTCAGCCCATCGTAGTTCCTAGTGCCCCCGAGAACCCTTCTCCGGGTATGCCTTGGGCAGTCCTGGGATAAATCCTAAGACACTAAGTATAATAACCCGTAGACAAGAGTAGCCTAATAGGTTAGGCATCGTGTCATCATTCTCACCTGTATAGGGTTGGAGGGATCTATGGTCATATTCTCACACATGTAGGGTTGGAGGTATTTGTAGTATATGCTCACCCGTGCAGGATTGGAGGGATTCAGGACAGGTTGGTCTTGCGAGCTGGAGGCTCGAGTATAAATACCTTGCATATGCATAAACATACTAGTGGCGGGCCATGCTGTGTTGGGCCAATCGGCACACCAATGTAAGTACGGTGAGTCAGGAGGGTGTGTGGGTTTGAGGGGCCAGTAGGTTGTTTTTATACTGCGGTCTTGAGGACAATCCCCAAAAACGCACACCCGACCCAACAAGACTGACGGGTTGTCAGCAATTAGTACGCAAGACTCTAGAGTGCACCTAGGATGTGTATAGAGGCGTATGGGAGGTCTAGGTTTTGTAGTGTGCATACCTGCCAAGGAGTGGAGACGCCCGCTCCACTGCTACCGTAGCCACAACGGTGGTACCAGAGAGTGATGCTAGCTCCGAAAGCGGGAACTAAAGGTCTATAATCACAGAGTCATTGTGTGTGAGTTGCACTTGCATGATTCATAATAACCCGCATGCATTCATTCATATTAGGTCATATGCTTCATGGATCCTTATCATATAAATTTGTATGGGCTCTTTTATATGATAAGTTAAAATTTGAAACTCTAACTTATATGTTTGTATGGACATTCATATAAGTTAGGGTACTTCTGTGATGGTAGTGTAGTGGTAGTAAAGCTTTTCTTACTGTCCTTTACTTCAGCATTTACTTACTTCAGTTCCCTAATTACGTACTGCCTTCTATTTTTATTTTACTGTACTTATATCTCTTACATAGAACTGTTAGAGTAACATTGCTTGTATTCCTCATATACTTGTTAGTATAGGGCCACTGTCATCTGCTTATACTTGTCATCCCTTGTTGCCTTCCACTTCATCCTCCCGCACAGTGCTTAGGAGTTGCGGGGCAAGGTGCGGAATAAACGACTTAGTCTTTGGACTAACGGTCGGTGACCAACTATTTTTAGGGGCTCGAGGAGATGGGGTACCAGCACGACCAGCAGGACGAGGTGACAGGACCTGAGGAGCTAGTTCGACTACCACCTTCTCCTATTACTGCAGAGCTACCGCAGGTGGGATGACTTAGAGATGATAGTGTCTTCCACCGTTAGATGAGAGAGAGAGCTATTTATATATGATGTACAGAGCATAAGCCCTTTTTACTTTTCATCAATGTACTCTTTCTGGACTGATGCATTTTACATTTATATATATGTTGTGGCTGTGGACTGTTTACTACTTTTGTAACTCATATTGCTCTGGAATATGATCGTGTTAGCCGACAGGATCGGCGTCTTGCGGTGTCGACATGTCCGTGTGCTAGTGTCACCGTAAGGCGGCGGTTATGGGCATAAGATTCGGGTGAGCTTCCAAATTGGGAAGTCGGATCTTAGAAACTGGTATCACTTGACCACACGATCATATGAGAACAAAGTCTACAACATTGGAACACCCCGCTCGAGCATTATTTTGCGGACAAACTATGCAGCGGAAGCGATGGTGTGCCCATGTAAAAGCCACACGATCAGTCCAGTTAACACAATGAGTTAGGCCAATCCTGTTAAACCTTATCTGTTTTGCAACATCCGCAGGTCGCTCCGCAGCAGAATATGGTTCCTCCCCCTCTAGCTGCCACTCCCTTTTTTTAGACTGAGATGGGGCAAACTCTGACGGCTATCCTAGAAGCCTTCAGAGCCCAGCAGTTCCTGGCCCCACAGCCTAATCCGGGGTCAAACTGGTTGAGTGCCTTCAAGAGTCTGTCTCCGCCGGTGTACCGCGGGACAGAGGATGCTGTGAAGACGGAGCAATTGCTGGAGACTATTCAGGAGTTATTGGTAGGCATCAGCTGCCCAGTCAGCAAGGCAGTCCCCCTTGCCACCTCGGTACTGGATGTACATGCGAAGAGGTGGTGGAAGTTTGTACGAGACTCTATATATGCTAATAGGGAGCTGATGGATATTTATTGGGAGGAGTTCAGTGATACGTTCTTAGAGCACTACGTATCCACCACCGACAGAGATGCTTTGGAAGCGAGGTTTCTCAACCTCTAGTAGGGGAGCAGATCCGTGATCGAATACCAAAGAGAGTACTCCCATCTGGCTAGATTTGCGGGATTCCATGACTGGGATGACAGAAAGTATGCTAAGAGGTTCTACCATGGGCTCCGAGACTCCTTGAGGCAGCCCTTATTATTCATATCGCATGGCACTACTGCACAGATTATAGAGATGGCAAGGAAGCTTGAGGCTGACCAGCTAATGATGCAAGGAAGAGGAAAGAGATCGCTAGAGGGGTCATCATCTGGAGAAGGTAGAAAGGCATCCCAGAGAGGCAAGGTTATTGGATATAGGAGAGGTGGGGGACGTTATCTTCGCAACATCAGGCAGGAGCAGGGGCCTCCTACAGTCCTAGCTCCCCCACCTCTACAGATCTAGGGACCGATGAGGCAATATAATCGTGGTTAGAGACTGGATGATCAAGGCCAGAGACAAACCATATGCTTTGGATGCGGCCAGTCTGGGCATATCAGGTCGCAATGCCCACATCAGATCCACCCTCTTCCTCCTCCTCCACCTCCAGTGGCCCCTCCAGCACACCAGGGCCGAGGACGAGGATGAGGTCGAGGCCGAGGTCGTGTACATCATGGTCGAGGACGTGGTCAGGAATAGATGTATGCACTAGACCTCACGGAGCAAAGGAACCCCGAAGAAGTGATTACAGGTACTTCAATTATTGTAATTTAGAATTTTCAACCTTAATAGTACCTTGAAAACTATAAAAGAAAATAACCTCCCTTTTAACTCAAATAAACCCCACGCATAGTTATGATCAGCGGCAAGCCCACTCGTACCCTCTTCGACACGAGTGCTTCACACTCATTCATGTCGGACACTTTTATTGAAGGGCTAGAGGGCGTGGAAAGGTTCCCTGGCATAGAAAGGAGGGTGCGTATTCCAGATGGCTCGGAGCTACGACCCACAAATTGTTGTAACATGGAGGCCGAAATCGGAGGCAAGGAATTCGAAGCTCCAACGACGGTCTTGAGATTACCGGACTTTGATTTGATTTTGGGCATGACCTGGCTTAATTGGAATCATGCTCAGATCGACTGCCCCTCGAAAAGGATCATGTTCAGACATGGAGACTCTTACATCACTATTAAAGGTATCTGACCTATCCCCCACCTTTCTTTATCTTCTATACAGGTTGTCAAGTCCTATGAGCGGGGGAGGAGGTGTACCTCATATGCTTTGAGATGGAAGTAGCAGAGAGTTCTATAGCCAATATCCCAGTGGCTCGGGATTTCTCTGATGTATTCCCGGAGAAATTGCCCGGACTACCACCAGTTCGGGACTTGGATTTCAGGATCCAGTTAGTGCTGGGGGCGAGGCCAGTGTCCCGAGCACCTTAAGGGATGGCTCCAAGAGAGTTGGCAGAGTTCCGGACTCAGCTTCAGCATCTTGTGGAATCGGGATCTGTACGGCCAAGCTCATTATCGTGGGGAGCACCAGTTCTTTTTGTAAAGAAGAAAGATGGATCGTTGCGACTATGCATTGATTACTGGGAGCTAAACCGGTTGACGGTCAGCAATACCTATCCACTGCCTCAGATAGACGAGCTATTCGATCAGCTACAGGGAGCCTTCTAGTTCTCTAAGCTAGATTTGCGATCTGGTTACTACCAGCTCCGCATCCGAGAAGAGAACATACCGAAGATGACATTCAGTTCACGATATGGGCTATACGAGTTCACATTGATTCCTTTTGGGCTCACGAATGCCCCCTCCGCATTCATGACCCTAATAAACAGTCTATTCGAGCCCTACTTAGACCGCTTCGTCATTGTGTTCATCGATGATATTCTGATCTATTCCCGGACTCAGGAGGAGCACGCATAGCATTTGGATCAGGTTTTGCAGATACTGAGAGAGTTCCAGATGTATGCAAAGTTTTCTAAGTGTTAGTTCTGGCTACAGGAGGTAGCCTTCCTGGGGAACACTATCAGTGGAAATGGATTGGCAGTAGATCCAGCCAAGATAGAGGCACTATGGAATTGGCCACAGCCGAAGACAACGTCAGACATCCGTAGCTTCATGGAATTAGCAGGTTACTATCATAAGTTCGTGGAGGGATTCTCGTGGATAGCCCTCCCCCTGACGTCCTTGATGATGAAGGATGCAGATTTTGTTTGGTCAGAGCAGTGCGAGACAACCTTTCAGGAGCTGAAGGACCGACTCACCTCATCCCCTATCCTTGCACTCCCATCCGGGAGTGAAGGATTTCTGATCTACACGAATGCCTCTTACCAAGGGATTGGTGCGGTACTGATGTAGCATGGACATATTATTGCTTATGCCTCGAGACAGTTGAAGAAGCATGAGCATAACTATCCAGTACATGACTTAGAGCTCGGGGCTGTGGTATTCGCCCTAAAGTTATGGAGACATTACGTATACGGGATTAATTGTGATATCTACTCAGATCACAAGAATCTTAAATATATCGATACGCAGAAGGACCTGAACTTGACACACAGGAGATGGCTGGAATTCCTCTACGACTATGATTATCAGATCCACTACCATCCGGGGAAGGAAAACACAGTAGCAGATGCTTTGAGCAGGAGAGCCGGCACTTCTGGACTGCAGCCTCGGTTGATGTCTATAGAGCTGATACGGATGATGGAAGACATGCATATTACCATGGTATCTGAGGCCGAACCAGTTGTATACTGAGAGTATCTGAGCTCATTGATCGGTGATGATGATATTCGGGAGTGCATTACTATACATCAGAGGCTAGATACCGTATTAGAGATGATTTTCAGTGCCCTGGAAAGGGGCAAGTTTGAGGATTATACGCTACAAGATGATCTCCTTCGATTCTGTGGACGAGTATACATACCAGCAGGAGATGGTATCCGGGAAAACATACTTAGAGAGGCACATTGCTCCAGATATTCGGTGCACTCTGGCATCTCCAAGATGTGGGCAAATTTACGGAGGACCATGTACTGGACTGGGATGAAGAGGGAGATCACCTATTTTGTGACACAATGCGAGACTTGTCAGCACGTGAAGGCATAATGTAAAAGCCCGGGAGGTTTATTATAGCCATTGCTAGTCCTAGAGTGGAAGTGTAAGGACATTGCTATGGATTTCGTACACGGGCTGCCTCGCTCCCACTCTTGCCATGATTCCATCTAGGTCGTAGTAGACAGACTGAAAAAGGTAGCACGGTTTATTCCAGTCAGAAAGGATGCACCAGTTGTAGTATTGGTGAGATTGTTCATGGAGAAATTCGTCAGATACCATGACATCCCTAGGACGATCGTTTTGGACCGCGATGGTCGGTTCACTTCGAGGGAGTGGAGGGCTGTACATGCTTATTTGGGCTCACGGCTGACTTTTAGTACCGCCTTCCACCCGCAGATCGACAGACAGACTGAGCGGACCATCCAGACCATGGAGGATCTACTCTGTCTATACATTCTGAATACGGGGAAGCCTTAGGAGAGGCTGCTGCCATTGATTGAAATTTCCTACAATAACAGCCACCAGGCTAGCATCGGGATAGCACCATATGAGGCACTTTACGGGAGGAAATGCCGGACACCGCTGTCTTGGGTTCAGGATGTGGACACCAAGGCTCTTGGCTCTGATTTTGTGGAGGATACGGAGGCTCAGGACCGTTTTATCAGGGATCGAATGCTAGAGGCCTAGAGCAAGCAGGCGAAGTATTATGATGCTCGACACCGAAAGGTGGAGTTCCAGGTAGGGTACCGAGTATTATTGAAGATGCATCCAATGCACGATATCTATCGGGTGTGGAGGCATAATAAGCTCAGTCCTCGTTATATGGGGTCGTACGTGATTCTGGAGCGGATCGGTCCCTTTGCTTATAGACTGCAGCTGCTGCCAGAGTTGAGTGCCCTGCACGACGTCTTCCATGTCTCTTCCTTGAAAAGATCTCTCCTACGGCCGGAGCAGCACATCACTACTACAGCTTGTCTGATAGCACCAGACAGATCCGTTCGATTGGAGCCTATCTGGATTGATGATACAGATGTCCGAGTGTTGCTGAAGAAGAAGGTTCCTCTTGTGAAGGTGTTGAGGTCCAACCATGGATGGGAGGAGCACACCTAGGAGTCGAGGAACCTGATGATAGAGCAACCCCCAAAGTTGTTTACCTCAGGTATACTCTAGTTTATTCCTTTAAATTCTTATAACTCTTGCAAGTAGAACCCCATAGACCGAACTTAAATTTCGGGGACGAAATTATTTTTTTAGTTTATAGGATTTGTAACATCCCATGTTACTTCTAGACCCCTTAACTTAGATTGGGTTGGGCATGGGGTGGGTGTTAGGGAAATTACCTAGGTTTGACCCTAGGTAATGAGTTGTATCCATGTGGGGCCACTCTAAGGCCCAAGTCAAACTAGGTCAAACTAGCCTAAATAAGAACCCTATCCACACCATAACCCCCACCACATGACCCTAACCCTTAAAACTATCTAAGTGGACCCTACGACATGTCACTAGGTCAACCCTTTGACCCTAGTTGACAAAAGTCAACCTTAGCCCAAAGTTGGTCAAACCTATACCTATAGGCCCAATTAGCCCAAGTAGGGCACCACATTTACCCAACCCAAGTTGGGTGGTGCCTTTAGATTCGTGACCATCAAATGAGGTCAGCCCACTCACCATGTTGACTTAGTCAACTCCTAAAGTCAACAAGTCAACTATTTGACCTAAAGGAGGAATAATTAAGACTAAGCTATTTCTCTTGGGTTAGGCTCACCCAACCTAACCCAAGACCAGCCCAAGTAGTCAATGACCACCCATACCCCTCTGGTTTTAGAGAGAGGGCACATGCAAAGGGGCATTTTGGGGAATTAACCCAAAAAGAGGTGAGAGAAAAGGAAAAGATGGTGTGATGGCCACATGGCCATGGCTCCTTCTGCCCAAAATCTTGCTGGCCGGCCACATGACTCATTGTAATGAGTTTGGTGGGTTGGGATGGCCACTTGACAGCCCTGGTGAAGCATCCAAGGTGAGCCCGAGCTCACCTTAATTATTTCTCCCCTTATAGCCCACCCCAGTCCAAACCAGCATTACCATCAGCTTCAGAAGGTGAAATAGAGTGGAGAACATGTGCTGTAATAGAGAAAACTGTGGAGAAACGAGATTTTGGGCAGGATATCTCCGGCGCAGCTCATCTATGGCAAACCACTGTGACACTCGCCGTCAAGGCCTTGAACAGGTTCGTTTCTCCTCACCCCTACCCGTACTTGCTTCCTAGATCCACTGGGAGAGATATCGGGCTCAATTGAGCCCGATGCAATACGAGGAAATGTGGAATTTTCCAAACTTTTCATCCTGGTCAGGATCGTCGGAGGAGCCTCCTCCGGCAGCCTCACAGCCGGGAAACGCTAGCCCCCACCTCAGTGAAGGTGGTGGCGACATCCGCCGGCGGTGGTGGTGGCTCAGCTGGCCGGAAAAGCGAGATCAAGTTGATCCAGGATGGGCTCATCCCCGTCGTTGGCTGGAGGTAGGAGATAACTGGATGTCGTCCATTTCCTTTTATCTGATTGATTAAATTGTTATATTATGAATAGTAAATATTTGACACACTTAATCAGTTACATTGCATGTTAAATATAGGGCTCTTAAAACCATTTTCAGAGGACGAAATGAACATTAAATATGTAGCCCTTTGGGTTAACTTTAAAATGCCACTGTAAACTTGAAATTTTACCTAGTAGATTTTCCTGTAGGGTTGTTCTACTAGGACTTGTCTTAGGAAAGGGCAGAAATTCAAATGCATGCTCAGGACAAACCATATATCCACATGACCTAAGTCTTTGTTCAAATGCTTTTTAGGGTCATACTTAGACCCTGTGAAAATATGAAAAATTTTGGAAGAAATTTTCCTATAGTTTTTGTCATAATACACCAATTTAAATTAATGAAATATTTGGAGTAGTATGACTCCAAATGGCCCCAAATTTTTGTTGCAGGTCCTTGGGAACATAATATGTGCATGGAAAAATTTTCAGCACATTTGGAACACAGCATGTTTGGTTAACCCACTTGCATGTGTTGGATATATATAGCTTTGGGGTGCAAATAGCAATTTTTGAAATATTGCATATTCAGCCTATTTGATACATTCAAAAATAATGGAACTTATTCCAGAGGCTCATTAGAATACAGTTTAACCCTCTTAGAGATTTTGGGATTTTTGGAAATAATAATCCTATTATTTGGAATTTTTGATATATTAGGCCATTTCGATAAATAAATTGGAAAATGGATTTTGCATGGGAATAAATCCCCAAATTTTGTCATGACCACAAAGAGAACATTGTTAATTCCTAGAAATTTTACTTCTCTTATTTATGAATTTTGTAACTAGAATTATGTGGATTTAGCATTTTGCCCTTATTACATTTAATTTGAAATTGATAGAATTATGCAGTAGAAAATTTGTGAAAAATTTCGAGAGATGTATTATTGTATAAATAACCTTGTATAATTATTTCAATACTTTTGGAAGTCTCAATAATTTTCAAAGCCCTATAATGGCATTTTGGTAAAATTCTTGAAAAGAAAATTGGTAGGCCATTGTACCTTAGAAGCTTATGAAACTTTGTATTAAGCCTTAGCTTATTATTATATGTACTATGTAATTTTACTAGAATTTTGGTTATTAAATTCCTTATATTTCATTTGGAAAGTGATAATTATGTGAATTTTACATTAATTAAAGAATAAATAGAAATATTTAAAGGAAAATAATGATTCTTGGAAGACAATGATATTACACCATCTTATAGGTTAGAAAAAATTCTTACATCAGTAGGACTATAAATTGTTATACTTCATGTGTTAAATGACCTGAAAATTAATTGAAGGAATTAATTTAATGGTGTAATTAACTTGGACAATTATAAAAATCATTATGGTCATCATATAGGTCCATACCATCCTAGGATAAATAAATTGAGGCATATAGCCAAAGGAATTAGAAGGTCACATTTGTGGGTGATATTAGGGGCTTGGGTATGGGTATCGCACCGATATTCGTATTAGTAGGGCCACACGGGGAGGGATATGATAAACTAGAAAGGTGAGGATCTTAGAAGAGGAAATAACCCTGGTTGGTCTCTTGGAGGATTCCTTAACAATGTGTGGAAGAGTGCAAGTCCCATGACAGTAACAATAATGGGGACCAACAGAGGTCCGTCGCGCTACTAATAACACCTTAAGTCATTAGGGTTGTTCTAGAGTAACAAGAAGAGTTTGGGGATAATCTGGGGTAGACAACAACTAAAGTAAATATCCTTTAGAAAGGGAGCTTCGGGCTTCAGCCCATCGTAGTTCCTAGTGACCTGGAGCCCTTCACCAGGTATGCCTTGGGCAGTCCTTGGATAAATCCTAAGACACTCAGTATAATAACCCGTAGACAAGAGTAGCCTAATTGGTTAGGCATCGTGTTATCATTCTCACCCGTATAGGGTTGGAGGGATCTATGGTCATATTCTCACATGTGTAGGGTTGGAGGGATTTGTAGTATATCTTCACCCGTGTAGGGTTGGAGGGATTCAGGACAGGTTGGTCCTTCGAGCTGGAGGCTCAAGTATAAATACCTTGCATGTTCATAAACATACTAGTTGCGGGTCATGTGGTGCTGGGCCAATCAGTACACCGATGGCAGTACGGTGACTCAGGCGGGCGTGTGGGTTTGAGGGGCCAATAGGTTTTTTTTATTCTGCGGTCTGGAGGACAATCCCCAAAAACGCACACCCGACCCAACAAGACTGACGGGTAGTCAGAAATTAGTACGCAAGACTCTAGAGTGCACCTAGGATATATATAGAGGCGTACGGGAGGTCTAGGTTTGCTAGTGTGCATACCTTCCTAGGAGTAGAGACGCCCGCTCCACTGCTACCAAAGCCACAACAGTGGTACCAGAGAGTGATGCTAGCTCTGAAAAGCGGGAACTAAAGGTCTGTGATCACAGAGTCATTGTGTGTGAGTTGCACTTGCATGATTCATAATAACCCGTATGCATTCGTTCATATTAGGTCATAGGCTTCATGGATACTTATCATATAAATTAGTATGGGTTCTTTTATATGATAAGTTAAATTTTGAAACTCTAACTTATATATTTGTATGGGCATTCATATAAGTTAGGGTACTTCTATGATGGTAGTGTGGTGGTAGTAAAGCTTTTCTTACTATCCTTTACTTCAGCATTTACTTACTTCAATTCCCTACTTGCGTACTGCCTTCTATTTTTCTTTTATTGTACTTATATCTCTTACATAGAACTGCTAGATTAGTATTGCTTGTACTCCTCATATACTTGTTAGTATAGGGCAACTGTCATTTGCTTATACTTGCCACCCCTTGTTGCCTTTCGCTTCGTCCTCCCGCACGGTGCCTAGGAGTTGTGGGGCGAGGTGCGGAAGAAACGACCTAGTCTTTTGACTAACGGCCGGTTACCAACTATTTTTAGGGGCTCGAGGAGATGGGGTACCAGCACGACTAGCAGGACGAGGTGACAAGACCTGAGGAGCCAGTTCGACTACCACCTTCTCCTACTACTGCAGAGGTACCGCAGGTGGGATGAGTTAGAGATGATAGTGTCTTCCACTGTTTTATGAGAGAGAGAGTTATTTATATATAATGTACAGGGCATAAGCCCTTTTTAATTTTCATCGATGTACTCTTTCTGTACTGATGCATTTTACATTTATATATATATGTTGTGGTTGTGGACTGTTTACTACTTTTGTTACTCATATTGCTCTTGAATATGATCGTGTTAGCCGGCAGTATCGGCGTCTTGCGGTGTCGACTAGTCCGTGTGCTAGTGTCACCGTAAGGCGGCGTTTCTGGGCATAAGATTCAGGTGAGCTTCCAAATTGGGAAGTCGGATCATACAGGTTCAATGGCGCCAAATATCACCAAGGAGCACCAAGTGGACTATGAAATTGTAACGAATGGATTCAATCTTGCCTCGCCGGAGATTAAAGAATTGTTAAGGATGATTGAGACCACAGGTTTGGAGTACATACTTTCTGAACCCTCCACCATTCTTAGAGAAGAGGTGGTAGAATTCTTCTCCAATGTTAAGGTGTCTTCTTCTCAAACCTCACTTAAGTCTAAGATTGAGGACATCAAGATTAAGGTAAACCCTAAGAGACTAGGCAAAGCTCTTCATCTACCCTCCGTCAACCCTAGTGAGGAAGAAGAACCCACCATCAAGGACAGATACAGAGCTCTCAGGTGGTGTGGATACAGTGATGCCCAACCTAGGTCTCTTAGAGGAAATTCTACAATCAGAGAGGTAAACTGCTTGTAGATATTGTAGGGAAAGCCCTTATCTACAAACCTGGATCACTTGACACAACCTCTAGGTCAATTTTTAATGTCATGACTAGGATAATCTTCAATAGGCAGACCTCTTTGTCTTCTCTCATCTACCAAAGAATAGTAGACTGGCTACACACCCCAAACATGGGCAGAATTCTTTCTTTGTACCTAGTGAATACCTACCCTAATACATTCAAGCAGGAGAATGGAGTGAAGATTAACTACCTGAAAATGATTGATATAAATACATTGGATAGATTCACTAGGATCCTACTTAAGAGCAAACCTTCAAAAATAAAGGACTCCTTGAGGGATAAGGGAAAGAAAGTTCCTGAAGTGGACAGTTCATCCTTCTCTGAACCTGAGCTAGGAACCTATTCCCTTGTTAATGTTGGTCTACAAAAAGACATACTCCTTAGTATCTCCTCATAAAACATTCAACTCCAGGATAATGTTGTGCATATTGATAAAATCCATGCCAGGCCTAGGTCAGGAAAAATTCTAAAGACTACTGCTGAAGAAGAGATTGTTGTAGAAGATGAGGCGGATATGGCTGATACTGATGATGTAGCTGCAGTTGAAGATATCCCTGCTATATAAGTTAACTGTGAGCCTCCTTAGGCATTAGATACTTATCATGATGGGTCAAGCCTAGAAAAGGATGCTCAGTCTGAGGGGGAGCATAATCAGATGGATTTGACAACTTTGGATCAAGTTGTCAATAGAATGGTTGAGTCTGCACCTACTATAGGTAATACTCATACACTCTTAATTAGTAGTGTTAATACAGCTTTAGCTAAGGAAATGGTTCCTTCTATAGGTGATGTAGTTGAGGGGGAGTCTTCACTTGTCCCTGCTTGGGATAATGTCCCTCCTCCATTAAGCCAACCACCCACTACCCAAATCTCTAATGAGTTACTCCTAAACCATATCATAGCACTCTTGGATGCTCAGACAACAACCCTCAAGGAGTATGTTTACCAATCAATTGTCAAGCTATGGGATGAATTATTAACTCAAGCCAAGGAATGTAAATAAGGAACCTCTCACTTAAACAAACAGGTCACCACTTGGTTTGATATGGCTAGAACTGCTAGCATAAAGCTGACCACCCTCATGAAATCCTTGGAAACAAGCCAAAAATTCTCTGCAGTTGACATAGGATATGTCAAGAATTATGTGAGTGCAACTGATGAGGTGATCAGGGGTGCAACAGATCAAGTAAATCAGCATGTCACCAATGTTGTTGTCCACTCTTTAAAGGAGTCAATACTTCTGAAAAATGAGCTGCTTGTTGAAAATGAGAAATTATTCCAATTTATATCGAGCAAAAATGAAGCCAAACCACCCTACTGCAAAATACCAACTCTGAAGATGGTAGAAAGTGGGAGAGCAGCCATACTAAGACAGCAACACACATTGAAGATCAAGCCTTCAATATAATTCAAGGCACCAGGGTGGAACTGCACCTACCCCTCCTAGATAAAAAGAGCCCAGAGGACATAGAATTCCTAGCACAAGCTAGAGTTGCATAGGATGCACAACTTGCAGCCAAAAGAAAGAGGGAAGGAACTCAGATGGCTGAAGAGTTCATGGCAAAGAGGAGAGTTTAGAACGAAGATGATCGGGATCATGGACAGCTAAGTGATTCCTCTGAATCCATCATTATGAATGCTTGGGTAAGCCATGGACAAATCTTAAAGAATATTGATAGTGTATATCCTTCTGATGAATAGATAAAGCATTTGGAAAGAAATTCCCTAAGGGAAAGAGTATTCAAGCAAAATCTGGTAAGGAAGAGCAACCCTAAGAAAATGACTCCCAAATATATTCCAAAGCCATTCCTTTGCTTCAAATTGAAGGAGAACAAAGCTAAAAACTTTAAGACTGCTCTGATGCTGCTGCTACCAAGGATGCAGATTCAAGTTCTTCAAAGAAGAGCAGATTTGAGTCAGTAAGACTTAGGATTCTTTTAATATTTAATCAATGTCTTGTAATGAAAATCAATGGTGTAACAATATCAAATTTCCAGTGATGAAATTAATATGAGTTGGCCCTGTGTTGGGTATTGCATCCACAATAACCCATATTTATAATAAGTCACCCTTGAACTAAGATGAATTAAGTTTGTATTTGATGCCTTGTTCAACTTAAGTGTTTGCAGGTTATAATTACCAAGTGTAGACCAATGTCACTTTACAATGGGTCACCAAACACAGGACCATACAATGTAATCCCACATTGTATGATCCATGGTGTTGACTCATATGTATCCTCTCTATTGGGACACACTTCATTTTCAAAGTACTAAAGTTATGGGAGAAAGACTAGATGTTGAATTCCTTAAAGAAAATTATTTTTCAGGATGACAAAATTTTTCTAAGTGTTTTATTTGAGAAAGGCTTATAGGTACTCGAGTAGAATTGAAGTCATTTCTCGAGTTAGTTCATCCAAGTTTTTGAGTAGCATAAGTTGTTCTTGAAAAGGCTTAGTATAATTCTCGAGAAATCCATGCAGTACTCGAGTAAGACTCGTCTCTTTCTTGAGTTAACTCAAAACTCGGCTCAGAATTTTTCTAAGCCCTTTTCTCGAGAAGGTCAATGTTATTTCTCAAGAAGGCCTAAGTTAGTTCTCAAGAAGGCCAAATTAGTTCTCAAGAACCAGATGTTCTTTCTCGGGAGACAGAAACATTCTTCTCGAGTTTGCTTCTTGTTCTCGAGTAACAAAATCTCTTTCTCGAGAAAAGTCTTTTGTTTCTCGAGAAACCAGAATTCTTTTTCTCTACTTTCCTTAAGTAATTCTTCTCGAGAAATAGAAATCTCTTCTCAAGAAACCGACACTTCTTCTCGAGTAATACCTATCTCTCTTGAGATTTGGAGTTCAGAATTCTGAAATTTCGCTAAGTGCCAGACGGATTCGATTTCAAATGTAATTAAGTCTTAATTGGTCCACGTGGATGGTAATTAATGAAATCAGACCGTTAGGTTAAGCCTATAAAAGGTCTTGTCAGAATCGACAAACCCTAAGAAGATTATTACAGATTTTTGAATCATTTTCCTACTTCCAAATTGGGAAACATCTCCGACTAGACGTGTTCTTCGTAGCCGATCTTCTCGATCCAGAGATTATGACAAGAAGGATTAAATCGATCAAGATTTTTGCCTTCTGCATATCTTCTCCTTGATCATGGTGATCCTACGTTCTCAGATCCAAGTAATCTCTGAATTCTTCCTCGAATTTTCTGACAGAGCTTCACGATTTCTCAAGAAGGAAGAAGCGGAGATTAAACCAAAACTATAAAGAATGTGTAACGTCCCGATTCACGCTAAGCCCCTCGTGCGTGATTTTGAGTCAGGAGAGCTGACTTGGGCCTAGGGAGTGCAGTCGACTAGGTTTACACTCGTGTGGAAAAGAGAAATTGGTCCAGAATAAGATACGAGTAGATACACGAGCGTGTCCCTACCCGTGTGCATCGAGTAGAACTCGAGAGGCGTTGAGTGGAACTCGACATGGCCTGTCCCGAGAAGGACACGGGTAGAGACACGGGCGTGTCCCTTCCCGTATAGAGAGGCGTTGAGTGGAACTCGACAGGGCTTGTCCCGATAAGGACACATGTAGAGATACGGGCGTGTCCCTACCCGTGTCGATGGGCGTTGAGTGGAATTCGACAGGGCTTGTCCCGAGTAGGACACAGGTAGAGTCATGGGTGTGTCCCTACCCGTGTGCATTGAGCGAAGATCAACGAACGTGTCTTCCGAACAGGACACGGGTAAGAACACGTCCATGCACACGGTCGTGTCCCGTGACACGGGCAGTGGACACGGGTATATCCCTACCCGTGTATGGGTCCATACGACGTTATAACCATCACTGCCTCTTTAGCCGAGCGGGACACGGGTAGGAAAACGGGTGTGTTCCTACCCGTATTGGTCCTATTTATATAGGATTTGTCCATTTTTCATCCTCCTTCCCAAGCCTTCTTTTCTGTGGAGAAACTGCTGGAGGAGAGAAGGAGTTGCTGGAATCAACTATACTTCATGAAGAACCACCGCCGCCGCCAACGAAAAGAAGATGTCGTCGTGAAGAGTGACGAGATCCATGGTCGGAAATAGCGGAATCGCTGGAAATGAGGTGAGCTTCATCCCCTCTCCCTTGGTGCTAGATCCCTAGTTATTCCTAGGCGAGATATCGACTCAAATGCGTCTTTATGTGTGAGATGGAGATTTCTAGGAAGAGGCCATGCTAGGAATTGTGTTCTAGGGTTTAGTCAACTTCAACCTCTCCTTCCTTCAATGGGATGATGGGGATGGTCTCGTGTAGAGAAATGGCTTGATGAGGGTGAATAAGGGAGGAGGAATATCTGATGTGAATTGGGAAGATCGGCTGGAGGAGGAAGATGAACCGATGACATTCATTCCGCATTAAGATGCGCGCAGAAATCTACTTTCTGCATGCAGTAATCTTCATGGTCGTTTTCAGATATGAAACGGCTAGATATGGGTTTTCGACTAAACACAAAAGTCGTGGCCCTTGGAAATACCTTTCGAGTGAGTGGTTACACAACTTCAGGCGAAGTCTGTAGCCACAGGAAAGTCTGATCGAAGTAGAGGGCTGACAGGCTAAGCATGCAAAAAATGTATTCTGTACGCAGCAGGCTTTGGATCCAATTTCATGTGTGATATAGTTTGATCTAGGGTGCAGACTGAATATGAAAGTTGTAACTCATGGACAGACCTTTCCATCAAGGGATTACACGCATTCACCAGATTCCTATAGACTCAGGAATCTCCGGTCGAATTTGCTGTCCAAAAGGTGTTTTGCACCTGAATTTCCTGGGTTGGTGTAGAATTGGGTTTGGACTCGGTGGAGATCTTGTAACAAATTTTTGTTGGGATTTTGGCGAATTATAATATGTCTAACCGTGATAATTCAATGAGTGAGGAAATTATTGGATAGACCCCACGCAATCAAATGGGGAAAAGAAATGTAATTGAACGAATGATTTGGTAGGAGTTAGTGAACGAATGGTAATTCGTCGATTAATAACAAGATTGTCTTGAACTTGTGTAATCGGTCGTTGTTGATAGTTAGATGATTAACTCATGTGCGCATGAATAATTAAGTTGGTGAAAGAGTTGTAATCGGAGATGTTAAAGTTAAGTGACCAAAGCATAGACATAATCATGTTGGCCGAAAGAGTGATGCAAGGTCTTGAGGCTTATCATATAGGGAAGTCTAATATGGTCCATTGTCTGAGGTGGTTCACCACCTCTGTTTGTGGTAAACCTTTAAGGTGCCTTGGGCATAAGATTGTGAAAGGGTGTGAGTGTGGGTGTCTGATCGCACTAGTTTGTTATGTTGAGAAGAGTTATAGATGGACGGTTGGGCTTGGTCCTCGGTGTTCATGTCGCGAGGCTCCTCCCGTACCAAGTGGACGGTTGGGCTTGGTCCTCGTGTTTGATCCGAGGCTCCTTCTGTAACGGACCAGGCCCGCCAACTCTGCGGGACCCAGTTGGCATCGCCGGCCCACCAGAGTCCAGACCCGGGCCCACTACTGGTAGTCAGCCTATCATATCAAGCCTGCAAACCATGCACCCCAACCCCTCTTCGCGCCTGTTTTTCAGCAGCGGTAGGTTGTTGCCACTGGGGATCAAACCTTGGACCTTGATAAGAGACTCTTTACCACATCTCTCATCACACATTGAGTTGCAGCTCAATTGGTGATGAGAGATGTGGTAAAGAGTCTCTTATCAAGGTCCAGCTCAATTGGTGATGAGAGATGTGGTAAAGAGTCTCTTATCAAGGTCCAGGGTTCGATCCCAAGTGGCAATAACCTACCGCTGCTGAAAAACAGGCGCGGAGAGGGGTTCGGGAGCATGGTCTGCAGGCTTGATGTGATAGGCTGACTACCAGTAATGGGCCCGGGTCTGGACTCTGGTAGGCTTGCGGTTCTAGATGGGTCCCGCAGAGTTGGCGGGCTTGGGCCATTACAAAAAAGTTCACTTTTTTGTAACGGCCCAGGCCCGCCAACTCTGCGGGACCTAGCTGGCACCGCTGCCCTACTAGAGTCCAGACCCGGGCCTACTATTGGAATATCTGAAATAGATTCCTTGGCCATGACTGCCTCAAAAAGGACCTTATAAACCTCTTCCCCCTACAGATGGGCCTTAATGACCTGCACAGGTGATAATAATATGCGGGGTGCTGGTATAATACCTTCGATAATAATAAAGGAGTCCCCGTGCCTCACGGTGATCCTCTTCGCAATGCAGTCAATCTGGGCATGGTTCCAGCACAGCCAAGTCATGCCCAGGATCAGATCGTAATCTGGCATCTTCAGAATCGTCGTTGGTGCCTCAAATGCCTTCCCGCCGATCTCCGCTTCCATATTGCAATGAGTAGAGGTCATTAGCTCTGATCCATCGGGTAGGCGCACCCTCATCATCTTTCTAGTTAACGGCTCCATGCCTGCCAATCCTTTCACAAAATCTTCCGACACAAATGAGTGCGAAGCAACGGTGTCGAAGAGCGTGTGAGCGGGCTTGCCGCTGATGAAAACTATGCCTGAGGTAATTAAGTGTCTTAGTATTCTGGTTATAGTTGTCTTCTCTTAATTTCTAACAAGGTTATGTCTAGAAAACTAGCTCCTAGGAATAAAACTTTAAAAGTACTGACATACCTGCGATAACCTGCTCCGGGTTCCGGGGCTGTGTCAGGTCTAGAGCATACACTTGCTCCCTTTCTGGCCTGTGGCCTCGGCCCTGAAATCCTCGTCCTCGATCATGTCCTCAGCCGCCAAACTGTCGGGGAGGTGGGGCTCCCTTATGTGCTGGTGGGGGTGCTTTCCTCATAGGGCAGTTCCTCTTGATATGCCCCGGCTTATTGCACTGAAAGCATATCGGTTCCTGCTCTGATGTCCTTGGCATCTCCAGCATCTGTAAAGGCTGGGGAGCAAATACCCCCTGACTCCTTTGCTCCTGCCCAATCTCTTGACGAGGTTGATCCCCGTTCAATCTCTCCCCAATAACCTGGCCTCGAGGACGGTCTCTGCGACCTCCAATCACTACATCATCAGTCGGTCTCTTCCGGCTCTTGACTGTAAGCTGATCTGCTTCTCTCTTTTCGCCATCTCCAGAATCCTTGCCAAACTCCCCACTGATATAAAGAGGAGGGCCTATATCATGTCATCTTGTAGTCCCTTTCTAATTACTTTGAATCTAACCTAGTGTATTGAGACTCTTCCTCTCTAACCGGGGTGGACGATCTCTCGTCAGTCCCGAGCACCTCTTTTGACTAGACACCATACCACCTATCCTCCAGCTCGTCCCCCCCCCCTCCTCTCTTTCTACGGGTATGGATTGTGCAGATATTACTTGGGTGGAGTTCAGAGCAGTGCTCCTGGGACATTTCGTACCTCAGTCGGCGAAGGATGAGGTTGAGACTTGTAAGACCCCCCTTTTTTTTCATTTTCAACCATCGGGGTCTTATGCCCAGAATTGCTGCTTTGCGGTGGCACCAACACTCGGGGGGGGCACTACAAAACGCCAACTCTGCCGGCCTTTTTCGATCACAAAAGAGAGATAAGTAAGTGAATACACTGAATGTAAACATGTCCACATAATCATACATGAATAAAAATCACAACAAGTCCATCAATATATAGAAAGTAGAAAGTACTGCAAAAGAACAGTACAGGTGAAATATATAAGCGGGCTCAGCCTAGTACATAAGAGTCCTCACTACAAATCACTCATCGCGGAAGCTATAAAAATACTAAACACTCACGGAGCTGGTCACAAGTACTCTGGAACTAGACTGGCCCACCACCATGTGCACCGTACTCCGCTGGTGCTGGTCTGTGGACTGCTGGCCCCTGTCTCCCATCCGGAGATCCTATAATATTGTGGTTCGAAAACCATTAGTCATAAAGACTAAGCTCTATAATACCCTACCACTCCCCCCACGGCTCCTAGGCACCGAGCGGAGAGGAGGAAAGGGAAGCTACAAAGGTGGAGAATAAGCAAGGCGGGTGACAGCGGAACAAGTCTAACTGTAATCCTATGGTGTATAAGCAGCTAATCAGAATAAAGAACATCTAGAAGTTCTACGTTAGTGAGCAGTAAAGTAGACATGTAGCAAGTAGTTTATATTTAAAAGACAAACAGAAAATAAGTAAGTAACCTTAACTTATATGAATGCCCATACCAACTTATAAGTTAAGGGGTCTTCTGCAAGGCTCCCATCATATAAAAAGTCCCATACCGATTTATATGTTTGTGTGTCGGTTGTATGCAAATATGAGTGTAGTGATATGCTATGCCATGATTCATGCAAGTGCAACTCACGCACACAACTCTCTGCATACAACCGACACCCCAACGTATAAATCGGTATGGGACATTTTATACGATGGGAGCCTTTCAGAAGACCCCTTAACTTATAAGTTTGTATGGGAATTCATATAAGTTAAGTTTACTTACCTATTTTTTGTTTGTCTTTTATATATATACTACTTGCTACATGTCTACTTTACTGCTCACTAACGTAGAACAGCTAGATGTTCTTTATTCTTATTAGCTGCTTATACACCGTAGGATTATAGTTAGACTAGTTCCGCTATCACCCGCCTTGCTTATTCTCCACCTTTATAGCTTCCCTTTCCTCCTCTCCGCTCGGTTCCTAGGAGCCATGGGGAGAGGGGTAGGGGATGATAGGGCTTAGTCTTTATGACTAATGGTTTTCGAACCACAACATTATAGGAGCTCCGGATGGGAGACAGGGGCCAGCAGTCCAGGGACCAGCACCAGCGGAGTACGGTGCACATGGAGGTGGGCCAGCCTAGTTCCGAAGTACATGTGACCATCTCCATGAGTGTTTAGTATTTTTATAGCTTCCGCGATGAGTGATTTGTAGTGAGGACTCTGATGTACCGGGCTGAGCCCGCTTATATATTTCACCTTCACTGTTCTTTTGCAGTACTTTCTACTTTCTATATATTGATGGACTTGCTGTGATTTTTATTCATATATGATTCTATGGACATGTTTACATTCAATGTTTTTACTTACCTCTCTCTCTTTTGTGATCGAAAAAGACTGGCAGAGTTGGCGTTTTGTAGTGGCGACCTCCCCGAGTGTTGGTGCGACTGCAAAGCGGCAATTCTGGGTATAAGACCCCGATGGTTGAAAAAGAAAAAAGAGGGGTGTCTTACAAGTGGTATCAGAGGGAGGTTTCGATCCTCCGACCTGTGGGTTATGGGCCCACCACGCATCCATCATGAAGTCCTCCTGGATTTGTCCTCCTACCGGTATGTAGACCCTGCCTCTGAAACACAGGAGCCAGTCCCTCAAGGAGTAATCTCCTGCCGTGCCTTCCTCCAAGGCCCTGAATATCGGCTCAGCTCTCAAATCAAGCTTAATATGATTCTAGCAGTTTTTACTAAACGCAGACCATCCTTAGCTACAAGAGGTATACAAAGGGAGGTACTCCAAATTCTCTTCCAAATCTCGTATAAAATTTACTGGAGGTCTATCATGATATAATTAGCCTAAATCCAGAAATTTATAATTTTCCTAATCAATCTGATATTTATTTAATTTTTCCAAAAGATAGGCCATGGGTGATTTTAAACATAAACTACATGATTATCTCAAGTAATGGTCACCCAAAAATTATAATCACTAAATAACAAAGATATGTCAATAAATATTAATTTCCATGGTTTTACAGAATTGATTTAGCCTATAATTAATTTATCCAATATAATTCCATTAACCATATGTAAAGAAGTACCAAAATTATTCATCAAAAAATTACATAAAAATTACAGAATCTTAATATGGTACAAAAAGGGTCACTGTGCAAAAATCATAATTTTACAGGCTTGGTAGACACCAAAATAATTTAATTAGGTTTTCATGAGAAATAATACTTAAAGAACCAACTCTTAGAAATAATCTTCCAAAAATCCCATAAGAATTCACAGAGCTTTAAAACATAATAAAAAGTGCTCTGGATAAAGTTCATCAATTTAAAGCAAGTAGTTACTTCATAATAAATTCATAAGTAAATGATACAAATTACTAAGTTGTTAATGAAGTATCTAAAATAATGATCCTAAATTCATAATAAAATCTCCCGAGCTTGTACTAACTTTAAAAACTACTCTACCCAAATCTCTTCACTGTTCAGTGAGTTTTAGTGACATTTTCCATCACTACAAGTTTTGTGTCCTAAACTAGGGTTTTGGTTTTGAGGGACCTATTTACTTTAGAATCCATTTAAATTTTTGCAAAGAGATTCTAGCTACCCTAGAATTTTCTCTACCAAGTTTCAAATCATAACTAGGTCATTTGCCACTTGCCCTTCACAAACCACCAAAAACCATCCTTAGGGTTTGTCCTTGGGCCCTAGGGCAATTGTACCCCGATCCACCTCAAAATCCATAAGAGGGTGCTAGGAATCATGCCTAGTTAGTGGTCAAAATCTCAGCCTCTGTTAAGGTGATATGACTACTCAAATCACAATGTACACTCTTGACCTAAAAATCACTTAATAGGGCAAAGCTTAGGTTTGTTCATTTCCAATCTAAAACATCTCCAAATGAGATGAAAAATTATACAGACCCTTATGATGAACCCAGGGACAACTCACCAAAATTTGGGAGGGTTTGCAAGTCATTAGGCAATTTAATTAATTTACCCTAAGATTATTAAAGTTTTTCTAAAAACTATGGACAAATATTCTCCAAAAATTTCCATTTTTGGACAAGACTTAGGTATAGCTAGGGTTGGCTCCCTGTCCAAATTTCATATCATTTGGACAAGGGATGAAGGGTGGGCATACATTTTAATCTCTGCTTAGCTCTAGGTATAGATCCCATCAAAAGAGGTGCCCTGGTCAAACTAGTTGACCAAATTGACCCAAATTAATTTTAAAATATAAGAGACCCATAGGGCTACAAATTATATGTTGACCATTTCCTCATATAGAGCATCTAAGTATTTTTCCTTGATTTTTTTAAGTGACTGTTATTTCAGTACAGAAAATCATTTTTAAAAGAACGAGAATAATTATCCAGCACAAATCTTGAAGCAGATCCAACAATGCTGGGTCGTCTTCTTCCTCCAGCCTTGGTCCATGATTGGCCGAACCTGGAGCGCATTCCAGACGCTGCCGCCGGCCATCCAGCCTCCTCCCTGGCCGGCCACCGCCACCACCACCTCCGTTGAGGTTGTGGCCATTGCCGGGCGGCGGCGCGGCCGCCGGAGAGCGGAATCCGGCGAACTCGAGAGCTAAAATTTTTTGCGGGAAAAACCAAGAAGAGGATCCCTTCCCAATCGAGCTCCGTTGAGCTCGATTATCAATCCTAAAGAGCACTAAGATCTACCCGTAGAAAGAGAGGAGGGGAGGACGTTGTTCGCAGGGTGGAGGCGTGCAGATCAACGGAAAGCCATTGGTGCGGTGGTGGCGTCACTGAAATTCTTCTACAGCACAGCACAAAGCTCCAATCTGTCGGGTTAGGGTGGAAACTTCATCTCTGAGTCTAAGGAGCCTTTTTAAAGGGAAGAAATGGGGAGAGGGCGGGTATAGGCTGTCCAGCCATTAATGCTTCCTTAAGTGCATACATCGGCCATGGTGGAGGGGAGATGAAACGGCCCGAAATAGCTGGAGGAAGGCTGGAAACTCCTCCTCTCCCCATGAGGACTTGAATCCAGCCGTTAAAGAGGAGGGGAAGGGGCCACGTCATCAAGTTCCATTTATGGCTGTGAACACCGGTTTCCAGCCATGGCCGTGGCTCCTCCTTGTTTTCAAAACCGACGGCCACATTGCATTGACCGGTCAACATTTTTAAAATAAGACTTAATTGGGTCTTAATAAGAGAAACGACCTAATAATGCATTCGGGCCCACTATCTAGACCGGCCCGGTTCAGCTGACCATCAGCTAAGCTCAAACCGCCAGAAAAAGTCTAAGTAAAATGGCGTTGAGTGAGCTCAGCTCACTCAATGCCATCCAAGCTATGGCATTTAGTGAGCTCTGCTCACTCAACGCCATCCATGATGCGGCGTTGAGTGAGCTCTGCTCACTCAATGCCATCTAGGATACGGCATTGAGTGAGCTCTGCTCACTCAACGCCATCCAAAATACAGCCCTTCAAGACTATGGCATTGAGTGAGCTCAGCTTACTCAACCCCATCCAGATTATGGCATTGAGTGAGCTCTGCTCACTCAACGCCATCCAGCCTACTCAAGGTGACGTTGAGTGCAGTCTGTGCACTCAACACCATCTAGCTTATGGCGATGAGTGAGATCTGCTCACTCAACGCCATCCAGCCTACTTAAGATGGCGTTGAGTGCAGTCTGTGCACTCAACGCCGTCTAGCTTATGGCATTGAGTGAGCTCTGCTCACTCAACTCCATACAACCTACTTAAGATGGCATTAAGTGAAGTCTGTGCACTAAACACCATCTAGCTTATGGCATTGAGTGAGCTAAGCTCACTCAACGCCATCCAGACTACGGCATTGGGTGAGCTCAGCTCACTCAACGCCATTCCAAGATCACAAGCATGACGGATCGGTCACGGGCGTGCCAGGCCCATGTTGAAATTTCTGAGCTCGTCGATCGTCTTTCTAAGGTCGACAATCGTCGAAGGGGTCACGCCCTAGGTCACGGGCGTGACGGGTCGATCACGGGCGTGACCAACCCGTGACCCAAAATATTGGTCGATACACTTCAATTCTTGGGTTTCCTAGGGTTCTGTTATGACAAAACCACTTCTAGGGGTCTAGTTGGAAATGGGATGTTACACCTTCTGTGCCACGATGATGTGGTATTGTATGCGGTGTGAGTCGATATACGATGTCGTAATCCTGGGTTAAGGATAGTGTGGTAGGTCTACGGGCTTGCCAATCGTCACACTGATGGGAGTTGACAGTAAAACCTTGGGCGGTTGGGCTTGGTCCTCGGTGTTCATGTCTCGAGGCTCCTTCTGTGCCAAGTGAACGGTTGGGCTTGGTCCTTGTACTCATTTCTGAGGCTCCTTCCAGTTCATATCATAGGCAAGTTCAGGGCTAGGATCTCGATACACATCTACCCGAGACACCCGCTAAGTCGTTGTAAGCGTGTGAGCTCCGCTGTGTGTTCTTAGCATTGAGGCGAACGGAGGCCTAAGCCAGGTAGTGTGGATAACAGCCTAGTAGTGGAGATGCCCGCTCTACTGTCACCGTATGGACACGATGGATAACGCCTGAGAGGTTAGCTACCTACTCGAAAAGTGGGAACTAAGAGTCTGCGTCGACACAACAATTGCTTGTGCATGTTCATGGGTGAGTCATATCATAGCATTCATTGCATCACATTACATTGCATTCACAAGATCCTCATCTTATAAGCTTGTATGGGAACTCTTATACGATGGCTTACTTTTCTGTTGATCCAATCCTTAACTTATTTGTCTGTATGGGCATTCAGATAAGTTGGGTTACTTTCTGTTGTATCCTTATATTATTATACTACTATAGTTGATAGAACTGCTAGAGTAATGGTTATTCATTTATTGTGCTGTTATACTATTATAATGTTTACTGATCACACTATGTCACCTGCTTGTACTTATGCTTACATACTTTATATATATTTTACCTTTGTCCATTTCTCCGCCCGGTGCCGAGGAGTCGTCGGGGGAGTGGATGTGAAAGCCACGTAGTCTTTATGACTAACGGTTGCTACGTCTTCCATTTAAGGAGGAAACCCCGTAGGTAGAGCAGTTGTGGATTATGCAGCTGGCCAGTCAGGCCAGGACGACAAGGCCTGAAGGGATGGTGTCTTCGCTACCATCGGTTACTGATGTGAGTGTGAGAGAGACTTGATGTAGCCCTTTTGGGCAAAATATTACTCGTACTCTGATAGTTTAGAAGCTTGAAGTAGCTCATATATTTGTTATATTTGGACTTATATACTTCTGTGTGCATTTGACTTTTGTTTTTATAACTCTGGTTGGGTTGGCATGTTGATATTGGTAAAGGGCGGCAGAATAGGTGTCTTGTAGTACAGGCTAGCCCTGAGTGCTAGTGCTACCGCAAGGCGGCTGTTCTGGGCATAAGACCCCTCTCGTGTCGTGGTCTGTGTTCCGGGAGGGGGGTTATTACAAATGGTATCAGCTTGCTACGATCATGAATTAGAGAAGACATTCAATAATGGTGCTACCCCCGTTCGATTAGTCAGTTTGGGGACAAACTGACTTAGCGTAAGCAGTGGTGTGCCCATATGTAATTCACAATAAGTATGTCCAACATTGACCTTAAGATTAGCCAACCATACCTTAGGTTTGTATTCTACGTGTAGATCGAAGTGCACACTGAGCCAGTGAGGGGCACTCCCGCCCCATCCGTACCCACACAGTTCTTACAATTGGAGCTAGGGAAAATGCTCATATCGATCCTATATGCCATCAGATAACAACAAGCCCATGTGCAATAACAAGGTCTAGACTCCAATTGGGTGAGCACTTCCGAGCTCTCTCCCCTCCAGCTTACCTTGGTATAGAGTCGGCAGTGCGTACGGAAGAATGGCTCGACACCGTGCAAGAACTGCTTGTAGGAATTAGATGCCCAAACATGGCTGTGACCCTGGTAGTAACACTCCTAGAACAACACGCCAAGAGTTGGTGGAAGTCCCTCATGAGCTCCACCTTTCAAGGGCGAGTGTATACAGAAATCAGCTGGATCGAATTCTCTGAATCCTTTTTAGAGCATTTGATCCCCTTGTCTTCTCGGGATGAACTCGAAGAGAGGTTCTTACAGCTAAAGCAAGGGGTCCATATCAGTGACGGTGTACCAGCGGGAGTTTTAGCATCTGGCTAGATTTGCTGACTCCTATGAGTTGGATGACAGAGGGTATGTGTAGAGGTTGTACACAGGCTTGTGAGACCCCCTGAGGCAAGACCTTTTGTTTATAGTAGACTCTAGTCTAGTCTAAATAATTGACATGGCGAAGTGGTTATAAGCAGACCACTTGGGAAGTGGTAAGAGGCCAGCTGAGGGCGTGATGGAAGCATGCCCTAGCAACAGAAGGAGATGCAACTTCGGAAGAGGAAGAGGACGTTAGAGAGGTGGTTGGCGTTTCCACTGGAATTATAGAGTGGAGCACCTGATTCCACAGCCGCCAGCATTGCCTCCACCACCGCAGCCTCAACAATTTCAGCAACTGGGTGGGAGGCAGGAGTGAGTGTGCTTCGAATGCAACCAACTGGGCCACATTCGACGCTACTGCCTGCCATTGTTTGGAAATGCGCCTCTTGCTCTCCCTCAGGCAGCTCCTCGAGGAAGGGGTCACATGCGTGGTCGAGGACGAGGACTACGAGGAGGAAACCTCGGACCTGCTCGAAATCAGGTGTTCGCACTGGACATGACACAGGAGCGGAACCCTCAGGAGGTAATTGCAGGTATGAATACAATTAGTCATCTTATTTTCATTAGTAATCTTATGTTACTTAAGTCGTACTAGATATCTAGCTTGAGTATGGTTATTGGTACTTAGGCACTATGGTGGTCGGAGTGAAACCGACCTATACTTGTTTGATTCCAGTGCCTCGCACTCTTTTGTGTCTGAAGACTTCATTAAAGATATACATGGAGTGCAATACTTCACTAGTATTGCTCGAAGAGTACGCCTCCCAGATGGCCCTGAGATGACCGCAACCGCCAAGTGCGAATTGGAGATACTCATTGGGGGAAAGATCTTTGATACCCCTGCCATAGTTTTTAGAAAACCAAAATTTGATCTCATTCTGGGCATGGCGTGGCTGGATTGGCACTATGCAAGAATTGACTGCACGGAGAAGCGAATCTACTTGAGACATGGGGATACCGATGTAATCTTCCAAGATATAAAATTCGTACCACATTTACTATTATCTTCGATTTAGAACTTGAAAACTCACATGAGAGGGGATGAAGTCTAAAAGATATGTTTCGAACTGAAGGAGATAAAAATTGATATGAAGGACGTGTAGGTAGTGCGGGTTTTTCCTGAGGTATTTCCTGAGAAATTGCCAGGATTACCCCTGCATAGAGAAGTGGATTTTCAGATAAAGCTAGTACCAGGAGCTAAGCCCGTCTCCAGGACCCCTTATCGGATGGCCCCAAAGGAACTTGCAGAGTTTCGAGTTCACTTGCAAGAGTTGGTAGAATCATAGTTTGTTCGCCCTAACTCATCACCTTGGGGAGCCCCTGTTTTGTTCGTTATGAAGAAAGATGGGACCTTGCGATTATGTATAGACTATCGGGAGCTCAACTGACTAACGATATGGAACACCTATCCGTTACCTCGGATCGATGAGTTGTTCGACCAACTGGTAGGAGCACATTGGTTTTCCAAATTGGATTTGCGCTCGAGGTATTATCAGTTGAGAATACAAGAGGAGGATATTCAGAAAATGGTCTTTAGCTCAAGGTACGGGTTGTACGAGTTCACTATGATGTCGTTTGGCCTCACAAAGGCCCCATCAGCTTTCATGAGCTTGATGAACAAAGTATTCGAGCCTTATCTAGATGTCTTCGTCATCATTTTCATTGATGACATCTTCTTCTACTCTAAGACGGAGGAAGAGCATGTCGAACATTTGACATTGGTACTGAAGAAGCTAAAAGAGCATGCCTTGTTTGCCAAGTTCAGCAAGTGCAAATTTTTGCTCCAAGAGATTGCCTTCTTGGGCCATGTCATCAGCAGGGCCAGGTTAGTTGTGGATCCGGCCAAGGTGCGTGCCGTGAAGGAGTGGTCTCCCTTGAAGTCAGCGGCCGATGTGTGGAGCTTTCTTGGACTTGTCAGGTATTATCACAAGTTTGTAAAAGGCTTCTTAAAGATCGTCATTCCTTTGACTATGCTGACAAAAAAAGGTGTGTCGTATGAGTGGACACCTCAGTGTGAAGCCGCGTTTTAGGAACTGAAGGACCAACTTACATCCGCACCCATCCTAGCCCTTCCATCCGGGAGGGTGGGATTTCAAGTTTAAACTGACGCATCATTTTAAGGGATGGGAGAGGTACTGATGCAGCATGGGCATGTGATTGCATATGCTTCCAGACAACTGAAGAAGCATGAAATCTACTACCTAATACATGATTTTGAATTGGGAGCAGTGGTGTTTGCCTTGAAGATTTGGAGGCACTATCTATATGTTGTTCACTACAAAATCTTTTCGGATCACAAGAACTTAAAGTACGTCCATACCCAGAAGGAATTGAATTTAAGACAACGGCGGTGGTTGGATTTTTTGTGTGATTATGAATTCACCCTAAACTACCACCCAGAAAAGTAAATTCCATAGCTGATGCTTTGAGCAGGAAGGTACCGGAATTATCCCCGAGTCCCGGTTGATGCGTATGGAGTTAGCTCGGATGCTCGAAGAGATGGAGATCACTCTGGTGTACAGAGACCAATTGGAAGGGTATACAGAGTACCTAACCGCGTTGTGAATAGTCTGTGACATTCGAGACCGGAAACGGGCGGAGCAAGGAAAGTATGCGGCACTAGCCCCGACAATCAAGTCGATTGAAGATGGGAAAACTGATGAGTACTCTCTATAAGATGGCCTCGTTCATCTCCGTGGCCGACTTTACATTCCCGAGGGCGGTAAAATTTAGGAAGATATCCTGAGAGAGGCACACTGCACCCAGTATTCTGTGCATCCTGGAATTGCCAAGATGTACGCCGACCAACGGAAGACCATGTGTTGGCCAGGAATGAAGAGGGACATCCGATATTTTGTTACGCACTGCGAGGCCTATCAAAGGGTGAAGCCATAATGCAGGAGCCCCGGTGGATTATTACAGTCATTTCCCATCCCCGAGTGGAAGTTTGATGATGTCTCCATGGAATTCGTCCACGGTTTTCCTCGCTCACGCTCAGGGAATGATTCAGTATGGGTAATCGTTGATTGCCTGAGCAAGGTAGCCCAGTTTATTCCTATGAAGATAGAAGCTCATGTGGATGTTTTGGTACGCCTCTTTGTGGAGCAGTTCGTACGGTATCATGGTGTGCCAAAGACGATTGTTTCTCACCGGGATGGTCGATTTACCTCAAAAGAATGGAAGGCGGTGCAGGCGTATTTGGGTTCACGTCTTACCTTTAGCACAGCGTTTCATCCTCAAACAGACGAGCAGTCTGAAAGGACTATCAGGACATTGGAGGATCTATTGAGGTTGTGCGTATTAGAGAGAGGAGAGCCGTGGGAAAGGCTCATTGTGCGAATAGACCAAAAACAGTCCGGAAACTGGAGTAATGGAAATTTTATTATCCAAAAAACTAACTATTACAATGGTATAGCCTCTCTTATATAGAATGGAGGAGATGAGATAGAGAAGAGATACCCAATGTGGGACTAAATACAGAAATACAGCATATACAAAGTTAACCGCCTAACCGCGCGGTTAGTAAGAACACTAACCGCTCGGTTACCACCAGGAGACGAGCTGCCGACCATCGATATCCCAGAGAGTAACCGGCTAATCGCCCGGTTACCAAACCTCCATGCCAACCCGCTGTCGCCGCTCAGATATCAGACCGCCAGAGACAACCTGCCAACCCGCGCGGTTACCAAACCGCCCGGTCTTTAACCGCCTGTCCGCTCAGGCCTATACAGCAACACTCCCCCTCAAGCTGGAGCATATATGTCGATCATGCCCAGCTTGCTGCAAATGTGTAAAAAGGAAGCGGATATAGGCTTTGTGAAGATATCTGCTAACTCTTTCTCTGACGTAACAAACGGAGTGCAAATCTGGTTCTTTAATACTTCTTCCCGAATGAAGTGACAGTCAACCTCTATGTGTTTTGTCCGCTCATGAAAGACCGGGTTCTTGGAAATGTAGATGGTCGCCTTGTTGTCGCAAAACAAGGGAAGCGGATAGTTGTAGACCTCTCCTAAATCCAGCATGAGAGCCCGCAACCATTTCAACTCGCACGTGGTTGACGCCATACTTCGATATTCTGCTTTCGCACTAGATCTAGAGACAATGGATTGCTTCTTGCTCTTCCAGCTAACCAGATTTCCTCCAACAAACGTGCAAAAGCCAGATGTCGACTTGCGATCCCATTTGTCGTCCGCATAGCTATCATCGGAGTACTCTTCAACTCTCAAATGGCCATTCTTCTGAAATAAGAGACCTTTCCCAGGAGATGACTTTACATACTCCAGAATTCTTAGAGCGGATTCAAGATGGCATTCCTTAGGAGACTGCATAAACTGGCTGACCTTTCCTACTGCATAAGAGATATCTGGTCTGGTCACCGTGAGGTAAATTAGTTTGCCAACAAGACGCCGATACCTCGTAGTGTCTGATAGAGGAGGTGATTCGTCAGTCCATGTTTTGTCTTCTCCAGGAGCCATGGGACACCGAGCAGGTTTGGCGCCCGTCAATCCTGCCTTTTTCAATAAGTCAAGAGCATACTTGTGTTGGGAGAGAACCAAGGAGCACGGTTTCCGAGAGATTTCAATTCCCAAGAAGTATTTTGGAGGACCCATATCCTTCGTGACAAGGTGTTGGCGGAGATGGACCTTCATCAAGGCTACACCAGCTTGGTCGTCGCCAGTAAGAAGAATGTCATCCACATAAACGGCTAGCACAACCAGGCCTGAGGATGTCTTGCGAATGAACAAGGAGTGATCCGCCGAACTCCTTGTGAAACCGATTGCCCCAACTATGCCACTGAACTTGTCGAACCATGCCCGAGGACTCTGCTTTAGACCATAGATGGCCTTTTTCAACCGGCATACTCGAGTCTCCCCCTGAGCAACATACCCAGGAGGTTGCTCCATGTAGACATCCTCATGAAGATCACCATAGAGGAAGGCATTCTTGACATCCAACTGGGAAATAGGCCAATCCTTGTTGACTGCCACCGATAGAAGAACTCGAATAGTGCTGAGACGAGCAACCGGAGAGAACGTGTCGAAGTAATCAACACCGTAAGTCTGGGTAAATCGCTTGGCCACAAGACGGGCCTTGTACCGGTCCACGCTGCCATCCGGACGGAACTTGATGACAAAGACCCAGCGACATCCAACCACATCCGTGCCAAAAGGAGGAGGCACAAGAGTCCAAGTGCCCCGCTCAGAGAGAGTAGCAATTTCTTCATCCATGGCCGCCTTCCAGTGAGGAACATCAAGGGCTTCCTGGTAGTTGCGAGGAGTGGAAGTCGCCGAGATGGCTAGGGCGAAGTCCCTGCGAGAAGGTGTTAGCCGATCATAAGAAACAACAGCGGCCAGCGAGTGCTGGGTGCACGTCCGAACCCCTTTGCAAAGAGCAATGGGCAGTTCCAGGTCATCTAGTTCCTCAGTCGCCGGTGCATCCGTGGCGGAGAAGGCTGGTCCGAGAGAGGATAGAGACGGCCGAGAAGAGGAGGAAGATGGCAGGGGATCAACAGACGGAGTGTGCGGTGGAGTTGGTGATGGGGGAATCTCAAGTGGAGTGGATGGGACGGAGGGAATGGTTGGAGAGGGAAAGTCAGCCGAAAAAAGAGTAAGGTCAGAGGAGAAGTATAAGGCATTTTCAAAGAACGTTACATCCGCCGAAACGAACTGTTTGCGATGAACAGGGTCAAAGCAACAGTAACATTTTTGAGTAGTAGAATAACCCAAAAAGATACACTTGGTGGAACGTGGGGATAACTTGTCGCTAGTTGCGGAAGGGTTGTGAACAAAGGCGGTGCAGCCAAAAATGCATAGAGGTAAGGGAAAAGCATTCTTGGCCGGATAGATAATGGAAAAAGGTGTTTTGCCTTTAAGAACTGTCGAGGGAAGACGATTGATGAGGAAGCATGAGATGAGAACTACATAGCCCCAGTAGCTACGAGGAACCTGCATCTGTGCCATGAGAGTCCGAGCGACATCGAGGAGGTGACGGTTTTTACGTTCCGCCACCCCATTTTGCTGGGAGGTATAAACGCAACTAGTTTGATGAATGATGCCGTGTTGCGTACAGAAAGAAGAAAATTCATTACTCAGGTATTCTTTAGCATTATCTGAACGAAAAACTTTCACAGAAGCACCAAACTGAGTTTTAATCATAAAATAGAAGGATTGCCATACAGAAAATAGTTTAGAGCGTTCTTTTAAAAGATACACCCAAGTACATCGAGAGAAATCATCAATAAAGGTTACAAAATAGGAACTACCCTGCCCTATGGTAAGGGTGGGGGCAGGACCCCATACATCAGAGTGAACAAGGTCGAACGGCTTAGAAGAGCCACGACCTTACTTAGGAGGAAAGGGGGAGCGGTGATGTTTGCCAAGCTGACAGGCATCACAGTTGATAGGAGAAGAATGCTGAGGTAGGTGGGGTAACAGTTGGTGGATGAGACGTGATGGAGGATGCCCAAGACGGAGGTGCCACTGAAGAAGATCTGTAGAAGCGGATAAGAATGCTGAAAGAGTGGATACATCTTAAAGGAAGTAAAGGCCACCTCTCTCAGTCCCAGTAGCAATCGTCTGCTTGGAGTCCGGGTCCTGAAAAGAACAAGAAACAGGAGTAAACGTTACGGAGCACTGATGAGTCCTCTTTATATACCTATTTTCGGACTCATCTGGGCTTATTTTCTTGTCTTTGCACACCGTTTAGCATCATTTGCACTCCTTTTGGTTCGCTACGGTTTTCCACGCCCTGTGCACCTTTGTTGCCCATTTTCTGTGCTTGTGTGCATTTACTTTCTTGCTATGTTCATTACTGGTTGCTGTGGCTGCCGCGATCGATGCCCCGTGCAGTTTTCCTGCAGGTTTGGGGATCGTGAGGGCATTCGGGATAGGCGTTTCACTATTTTTGGCAAAGGAGTCAGTGGTCGTGCGTTTTTACCCACACACGACCATCGACCTCCTGGCGCACGATCACTGACTGTGCGCAGCCCGGTCTTATTTGTGAAAACTCTGTCTTGAACATTCCGCACGATCACTTGCCATACCGCGCACGACCACTGCTCGTGCGCTGCCAATCGTGCGCAGTCATACCCATTTTGCAAAAGTCTGTCTGGCTATTTCCGCACGATCATCAGCATTGCCTCGCACGATCACTGATCGTGCGCTGATGATCGTGCGCGACTACTGATTTTCTGATGCAGGTCTGCAGGTTGTTCACGCACGGGCGCTGACCTTGGTCGCGCACGACCACTGGTCGTGCGCCAGTGGTCGTGCGCGCTATTTATTCTGCAAGCTATAAATACGCTGTTCCGCGAATTAGGGCGAGAAGAATCATATCGGAGCCTTCGCCAGTCCGCCGTTTCGCCCTCCAGCAAGTCCCATTCACCTCCACCTTCATCCATACCAACGGGAGGACCTTCTCCGGTGATTCCGAAGCATTCCGCATCCTCCGGTGATCCTCCCGGCCATTGAAGCATTCTTCTCCGAGCTTTCCACCAAGGAAGAAGACAAAGCACTCCTAGAGAACGGAGTTACAGGCCCTCGAGGTGACAGCTCGGTGGTACCGGAAGCCCTCCTCGGACTGCGCTTGGAAGCGGATTGACAACCCGCACCTCCGGCCAACAACCGCGGTGGATCTTCAATCTCATGGTTGTGAATTTTCTCTCTTTTTCTTGTTGTATGAAATGCTTGTGCTTGTAATGGACATCAACTTCTAGCATTATTGTTATTAGTTATATTTCATCTTGCTCTAGAGATTTATTCTTTGATGCGCCTCGCTCCATCTCGCTCCACTCCACACGTTCGTTTCACTCAAGCTTGCTCCGCACTAATCACCTCACTCGCTAGATTTCCGTCCACTCGTCAATCGAAGTACGGCATCGCGGCCGCTACATCCATCTCGCCTTGAGAAGTGGTGATTGCGACCCGCATAGTTTACATTTGTGTAATCGGTCGTAAGACCACCAACCAAAGCCCCTTTCTTTTCTATTTATTTTAATTAACTCTCATAACGATAGTTTTAGAGTCTAGATCGTTCGACGCCAATTGCATTCCTCAAGAGACCGACATCCGGGGATTCATTCCCCACTTTATTACTTGAGCGACCGGTACGCTTGCCGTATTTTACGCGCATCAAGTTTTTGGCGCCGTTGCCGGGGAATGCAACTGTTGAACGATCATGATTTCTGGAAGTATTGGTATAAGAGTTAGAGTTTTTTGATTTTTGTTTCTTTGATTTGTTGCTTCAGTGGATGCAGGGACGTGCTGCAAGAGATCTCATTGCTAACGATCCCGAAATCGAGCGAACTCTTCGTGCGCAAAGGCGTGCCGCTGCAATAGATCCAATCACAATGGGAGACCAGTTGAACAATGACAACGGAGTTCGTGTTGGAGGGAACCTCCATGATAACCATAACGGGGATGAGAATGAGGTGCATCCGCCGCATGTCCGAACCATGAGAGATTACACTACCCCCACTGTTGGGAGCATTTACCCTGGGTTTGGACCGGCGATCGCAAACCAACAGTTCGAGATCAAACCGGCAATTCTTAACATCATCCGGAACAACGCACAGTTCTCCGGACTGGCTATAGAGGATGCCCATCTACACTTGGCAGACTTCTCAAAAATCTGTGCCACTTTCCGTTATGCTGGGATTCCTGACGATACGGTCAAGCTCCGTCTCTTCCCCTTCTCTCTACGTGACAAGGCCAAGTCATGGCTTCATTCCCTTCCTCCTGGAACAGCCACAACCTGGGAGGCTCTTACCACAAAGTTTCTAGCTAAATTCCATCCGGTTGACCGTATTGTGAGATTGAGACGCGCCATCGCTAATTTCCGGCAAAACGACCAAGAGAGTTTGGCGGAAGTCTGGGAGCGCTTCAATGAGTTACTGCGGAAGTCCCCCAATCACTTATTCCAAACGTGGAATCTCGTGGAATGCTTCTACTTCTCCATCGAACCTCAACACCGCGCCATGATTGATGCCGCCTCTGGTGGAACAATTATGAACCTTGCTCCTGAGGATGCTTTGAGAGTTCTGCAGGACACCGCCACGCACAGCGCCTTTTGGACCGCAGGAAGGAATACCCCCCGTGGGACAAGTGGAATCTTTGCTGTGGAAGCATCAAGGCCCGCTGCTGCTGCTCCTGTGTTGGCCATCTCGTGTCAAGGATGCGGAGGTACCGATCATCATAGCTTTGAGTGCCCTGGAGCGGAGGTAATGTATGACCCCGCCTTCTCCAATGAAACCGTTAATTTTATCGCAAATCAAAACAGGGGCGCGCCATATGGAAATGCTTATAATCCGGGTGCGAGAAATCACCTGAATTTCTCGTGGAATCAAAACGCACCGGGCCAACGATGGCAACCGGGGCAGCATCAATATGATGCCTCCGCCTCCGGAAGCCAGCCGCGGCCACCCCACCTGAATTATCCTCAAGGCCCCCCCGCCGAAAAAACCAATTCTTTGGCTCAAATGTTTGAAAAATTTGTTGAAGTTTCCCAAATAAACATGACAAATCAAGTCGCTTCAATGCGTAAGCTCGAGGCACAGTTGGGCCAATTGGCTCAAATGGTCTCCGAGCGCACGCTTGGTACTCTCCCAAGCAACACTGAAAAAAATCCCCATGAATAAGGGAAAAGCCTTGGGGAGGGAAGGCTGGGGAATACCAACGAACTCGTGATTAGCTGCTTGATTAACAACGTTGAAACTACTGCTTTATGTGATTCCGGCGCATCCAGCAACATCCTCACTCTGCAGGATGTCGCGAAGATGCAACTGCAAATAAACACCGAAGACCGGAAATCACTTATTCTAGCTAATGGTAATGTGGTAGATACTGATGGTGGTGTGAGGGAAGTTGATATCGAGGTTAATGGCAAACATTTTACCACTACTTTTCAGGTCATGGGACCAGAAGAAAATGACTCCATTCCGATACTTGGTGTCCCATTTCTGACGGCTAGTGGCGCATCCCTGGATTTCTCCCAAGGACGCGTCACCTGGCCGGCTGATGATTGCACCCTCGATGATACTTCCGTACACTCCTCTCTTGTTCGAAATGACGTTTCACTACATAGTGCAGATCTCAAGGAAGATTTCGGAGTCCCAGCTTTGAAGGCAACCCTTGCGGATGAGAAAACCAAGGGAGGATTGACCGAGATGACCGATGAGAAGAATAACTTAGCGACCGCGAAGATGTTTGAGCGCCCCAAAGACACGGTGAACGTGCCACTTCCCACCGATGCTGTTGTGGAGCATGACACTTCTAGTTACATGCGGGAGAAATCCCTAGACTGTTATTCGTGTAATAATATTCATGACTCTATTAAGCGTTCTGTCGCTTGGGCTGATCCGATCGCCATCACGGTGCCGGAAATGATGCCATCGATTGTAAAATTTGGGAAAACTGTGAAATCCACTCCTTGGAGGTCTCCATCGGTTGAGAAGCTGAAGGAGGCCAAACGCTTGCGTGATAAGCATTATTCTTCCTTCCAAGCGTTTGCGCACCATCTGAGCAAGGGGAAATCCCCTCCTCATGATCCTATGAAAAGTTCTGCCTCTCCTTCGCTCTCCACCGAGAAGACTTACCACAAATCGGCATATAGCTGATTGCCGCTCTGCCTCGCGTTTCCTGCTTATTTTCCTTGCTGCTTTGGAATATTTTGAGCTTTATTTTATTTTGCTACATAAACATTTTATACAACTGCTAATACAGGTATTTGGTCCACCTTAAGGACGGTAAACAAAAGGGCTATTCGGGAGACAACCCAAGCTTGGACCTTTTGGTCCCCTTGTTTATGTTTTATTTTATTTTATGCTTTCTATCTTTTTGTATTTTCTATTGTTCGGCCTAATTCGCAGGTTCAGCTTATCTTTTGTGCGATGCAGCACTTCCCGCGAATCATCATGCAATCTTCTGGCATGCTCCCCTCTTTGGAGCATTGGTACTCTCTCTCGCTTCAGATTTCATTTTCTGGTTGAATGTTTATTTTTCTTGCTCATGTTTTCATTCAAGTCTGGGGGGAAGAGCCGCTTGTGCACTTCACGAGCACATTTAATTTCGCATGCCAGTAGTTTTCCTTTTTCGCTTCATTATGTTAGATTCCTATTGCACACCACTGCACCCACTTGAGCGCGAGCTTAGTGGTTTGCGTGTCACGAGTTGAACCTGTATCTTTGTTCGATTTGGAAAATTTCTGTGCTAGTTGAGGATTGTGCGACGGAGTAAAATGTTGGCCTTGCTGTGTTTCTCGTCATCTGCTCTCGTTTTGTGTAGGAATTTGAGTAGATTTAATTTTTTTGTATGCTTATAGTTTATATTTTTCTATCTGCGTAAATTCTTTTATTCTACTCAAAAGTTGGTGAATCCGGTGTGAATCAAACGGTAGCGTAGGAATGTGTGTAGCCGCCACTAGACTCGTATTGCTTGAGTCGGGAGGAAGGATTATCCTTCTCGATTGCTAAGAACTTGCCCCAAGCTATTCTTGAAGCATTGGTACACGGTTAGTCTAACGTGAGAGTGATGTAGGCCACCCTTTGGCCCGGTTGAGCTTTGTACCCATTCCTAACATCGCCCTTGCTAGCCCCTTTGTGCCTACCCTTCCTTTTGATTCAGCCCCACTATATTCGCCAAAGCCTCATAGCCAATCCTAGTCGCACACCCAAGTCGAGCTTAGTGTTTTATATTTTTATGTTGGGTTGTGATTTGGTGTTTTTATTTGTGATATGTGGTTGTGCCCAAAAGAATAATGTGCTGATTTTGTAAAAAGAAAATATTTAAAGGAGAAAAAGAAAAAAAAAGAGAAAGAAAAAGTTTGATTGAAAATCTTTATTTGAGGAGATTTGGATTTGGAGTAGGCGGTGCACACACCCATGTTGTAAAAGTTAAGTCTGGGGGTGTGGTGCTACCGTGTTTATTTTGTGGGCAGCGGGTACAAGTTTGGTACGTTAGCTCCTTTGGGTTAGGTGCATACCCTTCATGTTTATCCTTGTTTTCCTCACCGTAACCCAAGCCCCATTATTACCCGAAGTCCTACGGACTTGCGCTTGAGTTGACTAGTGCCGTGGAGAGAGTACGAACGGGCAAGCTTATGGTTTCCGACATTGGTGGATTCCTTTGGGGGTAATCTTGAGCCCCGGTCTTCGGCAATGCTCACCTTAGTGGCCTGTCTACTTTCTCCCTGCGTAGGACCGGCTGATTCATCGTGATTCCACTTTTGAGTAATAATAAATTTTTGTTACGCATTGTAAAAAATATAAAATATTTTGTATACTTAAGAATTCCCTCTACTTTATTTTTATGCACGCGAGCATGCGACTTCGCATGGTACTCTATTTGGCAATTTCTTTTTTAGCTAGTTCATTTTTCCACGTCTGCTTAGGTTTTGTTTGCTCGGGACGCGCAAACGGTTAAGTCTGGGGCACTGATGAGTCCTCTTTATATACCTATTTTTGGACTCATCTGGGCTTATTTCCTTGTCTTTGCACAACGTTTAGCGTCATTTGCACTCCTTTTGGTTCGCTACGGTTTTCCACGCCCTGTGCACCTTTGTTGCCCATTTTCTGTGCTTGTGTGCATTTACTTTCTTGCTATGTTCATTACTGGTTGCTGTGGCTACCGCGATCGATGCCCCGTGCAGTTTTCCTGCAGGTTTGGGGATCGTGAGGGCATTCGGGATAGGCGTTTCACTATTTTCGGCAAAGGAGTCAGTGGTCGTGCGTTTTTACCCACGCACGACCATCGACCTCCTGGCGCACGACCACTGACCGTGCGCAGCCCGGTCTCATTTGTGAAAACTCTGTCTTGAACATTCCGCACGATCACTTGCCATACCGCGCACGACCACTGCTCGTGCGCCGCCGATCGTGCGCAGTCATACCCATTTTGCAAAAGTCTGTCTGGCTATTTCCGCACGATCATCAGCATTGCCTCGCACGATCACTGATCGTGCGCTGATGATCGTGCGCGACTACTGATTTTCTGATGCAGGTCTGCAGGTTGCTCACGCACGGGCGCTGACCTTGGTCGCGCACGACCACTGGTCGTGCGCCAGTGGTCGTGCGCGCTATTTATTCTGCAAGCTATAAATACGCTGTTCCGCGAATTAGGGCGAGAAGAATCATATCGGAGCCTTCGCCAGTCCGCCGTTTCGCCCTCCAGCAAGTCCCATTCACCTCCACCTTCATCCATACCAATGGGAGGACCTTCTCCGGTGATTCCGAAGCATTCCGCATCCTCCGGTGATCCTCCCGGCCATTGAAGCATTCTTCTCCGAGCTTTCCACCAAGGAAGAAGACGAAGCACTCCTAGAGAACGGAGTTACAGGCCCTCGAGGTGACAGCTCGGTGGTACCGGAAGCCCTCCTCGGACTGCGCTTGGAAGCGGATTGACAACCCGCACCTCCGGCCAACAACCGCGGTGGATCTTCAATCTCATGGTTGTGCATTTTCTCTCTTTTTCTTGTTGTATGAAATGCTTGTGCTTGTAATGGACATCAACTTCTAGCATTATTGTTATTAGTTGTATTTCATCTTGCTCTAGAGATTTATTCTTTGATGCGCCTCGCTCCATCTCGCTCCACTCCACACGTTCGTTTCACTCAAGCTTGCTCCGCACTAATCACCTCACTCGCTAGATTTCCGTCCACTCGCCAATCGATGTACGGCATCGCGGCCGCTACATCCATCTCGCCTTGAGAAGCGGTGATTGCGACCCGCATAGTTTACATTAGTGTAATCGGTCGTAAGACCACCAACCAAAGCCCCTTTCTTTTCTGTTTATTTCAATTAACTCTCATAACGATAGTTTTAGAGTCTAGATCGTTCGACGCCAATTGCATTCCTCAAGAGACCGACATCCGGGGATTCATTCCCCACTTTATTACTTGAGCGACCGGTACGCTTGCCGTATTTTACGCGCATCAAGCACTGAAGTTGCTTGCAAAGGGAAGTAACCGACAATAAATTGCATGGGAACTTGGGCACATAGAGAGTATCCGCGAGGCGAAGGGACGGAGTAACTTGAACCATGCCAGTCCCATGCACCGGAGAGGGAGAGCCATCCACAACGAGAACCAGGGGCAATCGATCATGTGTTTCTAGGAGAGAAAAACACAGAGGATTGCCCGTCATATGATTAGTGGCGCCAGAGTCAATTAGCCATTTACCTTGAGTCACCACATGGGCGCTACCTGAAGTCGTGGCTACCGAGGCAGATGAGTTGGATGAGTGGGGGGCATCACCAGAGGGACAAAGGTGCGGATGCTTTGTCCAGCATCGGTCAATCAAGTGGCCTGTGCGGCCACAGTGAGAACAGAGATAGCGAGAGGGGCCGCGCCCGCCGGACTGGTGACCACGTCCACCCGAGCCACCACGATGTGCTTGGTGGGCATAGGCATCCCGAGCAGGAGGAGCGGCAAGCAAAGGACGATTGAGCAGAGAGGTAACAGCGGCAATGCGAGCAGCTGTAGCATCCAGGGTGGGAGATTCAGCTTCTCCATGAATTTGCTGTCGGATCATATCATAGGAATCCGGGAGCCTCAAAAGGTAACAAACATCCAGGAGTTCCTATAAGTGCTTCAGTTGGGTGGCCACGTCAGTAGAGAGGGGACGATTTTGAAGAATCTCCGCTCCAAGGGCTTGGACCTGTTGGTAAGCCGCAGCAGGAGACATGGATTGGTGAGCAAAGAGATCCACATTCAGAGTATAGATGCGAGATGTTTGACCCCCTTTGGAGTAGAGAGCGGCTAAGTGAAGCCAAGCTTGCTTGACCGTCGCATCGTGACGGATGACCGGAAGACATTCATCGGACAAGCTGTTTGCCAGCCACGTACGAACAAGAGCGTCATTCGCATCCCAGTCATTAAACTGGTCAGAGTCCGCAGGAGGAGGGTCATCGGTAAGATGATGACGCTTGCGCTGAGAGCGGAGAAGAAAGGTAAACGAGACACTCTAATCGGGATAATTGGGGCCGAGAAGCTTAGAAACTGTTCCAAGGTTCCCGGATGCAGCAGGAGGAGGAGGAGGGTGGGTAACGACAGTAGTCGAGGTGGAGACATCAGAAACAGTCATTCCGGAAGGAGGAGACCGTGCGGTTAAGAAAGTAAACCGGGCGAGTAGTAGAAGTAGGAGACCGCGGCGGTCACAAGGGGAACACCAGCGGCTAGAGAAGCCACGACCAAGCTGCGGAGAGCAAAGGAGAAATTCACGCGGATAAGGATGAGTAAACCGGGCGAACAGAAGGAGGAGCGCAGAGAAGCAGAGGGGAGGTCGCGCGGATAAGGATGACTAAACCGGGCGAACTGAAAGATAAGAACGCGGTGAGAAGAGGAGGATGCGAGGACAGAAGGCAACGGAACAGGGGGACTAGATCGCTTCCTCTGATACCATGTCCGAATAGACCAAAAATAGTCCGGAAACTGGAGTAATGGAAATTTTATTATCCAAAAAAATAACTATTACAATGGTATAGCCTCCCTTATATAGAATGGAGGAGATGAGGTAGAGAAGAGATACCTAATATGGGACTAAATACAAAAATACAGCATATACAAAGTTAACCGCCTAACCGCGTTGTTAGTAAGAACACTAACCGCTCGGTTACCACCAGGAAACGAGCCGCCGACCATCGATATCCCAGAGAGTAACTGGCTAACCGCCCGGTTACCAAACCGCCATGCCAACCCGCTATCGCTGCTCAGATATCAGACCGCCAGAGACAACCCGCCAACCTGCGCGGTTACCAAACCGCCCGGTCTTTAACCGCCTGTCCGTCCAGTCCTATACAGCAACACTCATACCCCTGGTGGAATTTTTATATAACAAAAGTCACCAGGCCAATATCAGAATAGCGCCCCATGAAGCCCTTTACGGAAGAAGGTGTAGAACACCATTGTCTTGGGTGCAGGATGAAGACCCGAAGGCATTAGGAATTTAATACATTAATGATACTAATGCGGTTGTAAGACTAATACGGGACCGTATGTTTGAGGCTCAAAGCCAGCAGGCAAAATATTAGAATGCATAACACCGGATGGTGGAATTTCAAGTGGGAGACAAAGTGTTTCTGAAGATCTGGCCGATGCATGGAGTATCACGGGTACGTGGTGTGAAGAAGCTCATCCCAAGGTACGTTGGGCCCTACATTTTATTGGAAAGGACTGGCTCATTGGCCTATCTGTTGTAGTAATCGCCAGACCTAGAGAATCTGCATGACGTATTCCATGTTTCGTCACTTCGAAATGCATTGTTGCGGCCCGATCAATACGTTCCCACCACTAATGGGGCAGTTGCGACTGATAGGTCGGTGTAACTAGAGCCTGAGCGGAAAGTAGACAACGAGACAAGGATTTTGCGCCGCAAAAGTGTTCCTTTGGTTAAGGTGTTGTGGTCTAATCATAGGAAGGAGGAGTATATGTGGGAGCCGGTGGACTTTATGGAAAAGCTCTACCCGGAGCTGCTTCATCAAGGTGATCTTTAAAAGCATATTTTATTTAATTCTTTTCTCTCCCCATAGCCTTAGCCTGATTTCGAGGACGAAATCTTTTATTTTATTTATAGGATTTGTAATGTCCTGATTCGCGCTAGGCCCCTTGTGTGTGCTTCTGAGTCAGGAGAGCTGACTTGGGCCTAGGGATTGCGGGCGACTAGGTTTACACTTGTGTGGAAAAGATAAATTGGTCCAGAATAGGACACAGGTAGGGACACGGGTGTGTCCCTACCCATGTGAGTCGATTAGAACTCGAGAGGAGTTGAGTGGAACTCGACATGGCCTGTCCCGAGAAGGACATGGGTAGAGACACAGGCATGTACCTCCCGGGTCGAGAGGAGTTGAGTGGAACTCGACAGGGCCTGTCCCAAGAAGGACATAGGTAGAGACACGGGCGTGTCCCTACCCATGTCGAGGGGCATTTAGTGGAATTTGACAGGGTCTGTCTTGAGCAGGACACAGGTAGATACACGGGTGTGTCCCTACTCGTGTGCGTTGAGGTAAGATCAACGAACGTGTCTCCTGAGCAAGACACAGGTAAGAATATGGCCATGCACACGGCTGTGTCCCGTTACACGGGCAGTGGAAACGGGCGTGTCCCTACCCGTGTCTATGTCCATACGACGCTATAAACGTTGCCACCGATTCAGCCGAGCGGGACACAGGTAGGAACACGGGCGTGTTCCTACCCGTGTTGGTCCTATTTATATAGTATTTTGCCATTTTTCATCCTCTTTCCCAAGCCTTCTTTTCTTTGGAGAAACTGCTGGAGGAAGGAAGGAGTTGTTGGAATCAACTAACTCCGTGAAGAACCACCGCCGCCGCCAACGAAAAGAAGATGTTGCCGCAAAGAGTGACGAGATCCATGGCCGGAAATAGCAAAAGTGCCGGAAACAAGGTGAGCTTCCTCCCCTCTCCCTTGGTGCTAGATCTCTAGTTATTCCTAGGCGATATATTGACTCAAATGAGTCTTGATGTGTGAGATGAAGATTTCTAAGAAGAGGCCATGCTAGGACTTATGTTCTAGGGTTTAGTCATCTTCAACCTCTCCTTCCTTCAATGGGATGATGGGGATGGTCTCGTGAAGAGAATTGGCCTGTTGAGGGTGAATAAGGGAGGAAGAATTTCTGATGTGAATTGGGTAGATCAGTTGGAGGGGGAAGATGAACCAATGTCGTTCGTTCTGCCTTAAGATGCGCGCAGAAATCTACTTTCAACGTGCAGCGATCTTCGTGGTCGTTTTCATATATGAAACAGCTAGATCTGGGCTTTAGACTAAATACGAAAGTCATAGACCTTGGAAATACTTTTCCAGTGAATGGTTACACATCTTTAGGCGTAGTCTGTAGCCAGAGGAAAGTCTGATCGAAGTAGAGGGTTGACAGGCTAAGCGTGCAGAAACTGTATTCTGTACGCAACAGGCTTTGGAGCAAATTTCATGTGTGATACATTCTGATCTGGGTTGTAGACTGAACATGAAAGTTGTAACCCATAGAATGACCTTTCCATTGAGGGGTTGCACGCATTCACCGAATTCCAATAGCCTTGGTAATCGCTGATCGAAGTTATTGTCCAGAAGGTATTCTGCACCTGAATTTCCTGAGTTGGTGTAGAATCGGGTTTGTACTCGGTGGAGATCTTGTAACAAATTATCGTTGGGGTTTTGGCAAATTATAATATGTCTAACCGTGATAATTCAACAAGTGAGGAAATTGTTATATAAAACCCACGCAAACAAATGTTGAAATGAAATGTAATTGAACGAAATGAATTGGTGGGAGTTAATGAACGAATGGTAATTCGTCGATTAATAACAAGATTGTCTTGAACTTGTGTATTCGGTCTCTATTGATAGTTAGATGATTAACTCATGTGCGCATGAATGATTGAGTTGGTGAAAGAGTTGTAATCGGAGATGTTAAAGTTAAGTGACCATAGCATAGACATAATCTTGTTGGCCGAAAGAGTGATGCATGGTCTTGATGCTTGTCATATAGGGAAGTCTAAGATGGTCCATTGTATGAGGTAGGTCGCCACCTGTGTTTGTGGTAAACCTTTAAAGTGCCTTGGGCACAGGATTGTGAAAGGTTGTGAGTGCGAGTTTCTGATCGCACTGGTTAGTTATGTTGAGAAGAGTTATAGATGGACGGTTGGGCTTGGTCCTCGGTGTTCATGTCCTGAGGCTCCTCCCGTACCAAGTGGAAGGTTGGGCTTGCTCCTCGTGTTTGATCCGAGGTTTCTTCCATGCCACGATGATATGGTATTGCATGCAGTGTGAGTCAACACACGGTGTCATAATACTGGGTTAAGGATAGTGTGGTCGGTCTATGGGCTCAACAATCGTCACACTGATGGGAGTTGATAGTTAGACCTTGGGCGGTTTGGCTTGGTCCTCGGTGTTCACGTCCTGAGGCTCCTTCCGTGCCAAGTGAACGGTTGGGCTTGTTCCTCGTGGTCATTTCCGAGGCTCTTTCCGGGTCACATCATAGGGCAGTTCGGGGCTAAGATCTCGGTGCACATCTACCCAAAACACTCACTAAGTCGTAGTACGCGGGTGAGCTCCGCTGTGTGTTCTTAGCATTAAGGCGTACGGAGTCCTAGGACAAGTAAT